>JAAGEH010000226.1:11100493-11357157 GCA_011751065.1 Lasiurus cinereus
CCAATGGGGAGATATGTATACATGTAACACAATAAAAAAAGAAAAATAAATAAATAAATAATGATAAAATGTAAAAAAAAAAAAGAATAAGTAAAGAAACAAAGAAGACAACCTCAGAATGTCCATGAAAGAAAGCTCCACTATGATAATTTGTGGTGTGTAATGTAAATAGATTTACATGTTTGAACTTCATTGTTTTTTAAATATATTTTTATTGACTTCAGAGAGGAAGGGAGAGGGAGAGATAGAAATATCTATGATGAGAATCATTGATTGGCTGCCTCCTGAACACCCCCTACTGGAGATCAAGCCTGCAACCTGGGCATGTGCCCTTGACCAGAATTGAACCCAGGACCTTTCAGTCCACAGGCCAACACTCTATCCACTGAACCAAATCAGGTAGGGCTGAGCTTCATTTTTAAAATATCTCTTCCATCTTCCCAACTTATACCCGTCTGCTGCCTTCTCCACCCATTGTCTAAGACCCTCAAAGCCCCATCATAGAGCAACCTCCTCTAAGATAAGCCCCATCATGGAGAAACCTCCTCTAAAAAACTCAGATGCTGTCAAGAAAAAGACAGAGGAGCTGAAAGTCTGAGTTTCTGGTGAACGAAGTGGAAGTGTGTGGGCAGCTGCCTCTCAACTCCTGGGGTGATTGGACTGCCCAAGGAGTTCTATATAACAGCTTAATTTAAAGTGGAGAACCGGCCTGGCTGATGTGTCTCAGTGGTTCGATCCTGGTCAGGACATATGCCCAAGTTTCAGGCTCAATCCCCAGTAAGGGGCATGCAGGAGGCAGCCAATCAATGATTCTCTCTCATTATTGATGTTTCTATCTCTCTCCCTCTCCCTTCCTCTCTGAAATCAATAAAAATATATATTTTTAAAATAAAATATAAAAGTGAGGAACAGGCTCTAGCTGGTTTGGCTCAATGGATAGAGCGTCAGCCTGCGGACTAAAGGGTCCCAGGTTCAATTCCGGCCAAGGGCACATGCCTGGGATGTGGGCTCGATCTCCAGTAGGGGGCATGCAGGAAGCAGCCAATCAGTGATTCTCTCTCACCACTGATGTTTCTATTTCTCTTTCCCTCTTCCTTCCTCTCTAAAATCAATAAAATATATATATATATTTAAAAGTAAGGAGCAGGAAAGACAAAGCAGTGCCACCCAACCCCAAATTTTGTGGAAATTTCTGGGTCTTAGTTGTTCTCACTAGCTAAAAAAAAACCCAATCTTGTCCTCCCAACATCCTTCTCTGTTAGGACATGGCTGGGAGCCAGCTAATCTAAGTTCTAGCTCCTGCCCTGACAATGACTTTATGGATCTATATCTCCACTTCTGAGAATTGAAGAAATTAGGGGAGATGTGTGTGGTGCTTCTCCAGGTCTCATGACTGTGACTTAATATTTCCACTAAGAAGATTTCTTTGCTGGAGGAATCAATTGGTGGAGCTAGAATGGAAGATCCCTCTCTGTTCACATCCTTGATGGCAGACATGAACCCAAAGTAGTAGTTGGCTTAAGCATCCAAGAAAACTGGATGGAAAGAACCCTTTAACTTCAGGTCCAAGTGCTCAGGTAGCTATGAAATTTAAAGCTGGAAGGGCTTCAGGAATCACCTTGTCCAAACCCTGAGTCCAAAACCTTCCTATGACCTCCAGCCAGGCACTCCCAAACCAGGGCCAAAGCTCCTGATGTCTCTGCCCTGATGAGCTCTTTCTGTAGCAGCCTCAGGAAACCTAGGAGAAGCTACTGGATAAATCCCAACAGTGTTCTCAAAATTCCATCACATACACAAAAAATGGCTGCTGTTCTCACACACCACCAGAAAAGCTGAAGCTCCAACCCCCAATAAAGGAGTCTTGAGAGAGAAAACCAAGATGGCAGCATAAGGTATACACTTGTATGTGCTGCCTCTCACAACCACACCAAAACTAAAACTAAAAGACAAAAATTCTATCACCCCAAACCACGGGAAAGCTGGCTGGATTTAAGCTCTATAACTAGAAGGAAAGAGAAAATAGTATTGAGATGTGCACAAGCGTGGAAAAGCTGAGGTACGGAGGTGTGCAAATCGAGCTGGCGACTAGTGACTGGATGCGCTGTTTCTTTCAACCCAAAGGGAGACACAGCTCCCCATTACTCTGAACTCCAGTTTCTGGTGAGACTCTGAGGACCCAGACTCCCATGGAGAGAAGTTGGACTGTCTGCCATTGGGTCAGAAAGTGAGGGTGGCTTTCTTGCAGAGCTATGCACAAGAATCATTGTTTACTATGTTGGGGTGCAGGATGCAGGACACTGAAACTCAGATGCAGAGACAGCTGACTGGAAGCCATCACTGTTTGCCACACCCTAGCCTAGTGATTTCCTGAGACCTCACTCCACCCAATTTACAAACCCACCCAAGCTCTGCACAGCAGCTTTTACATATAAATGGCCTGCCCTCTAGAAGCTTAATCTAACAAACTGCAGCTCTGCTCAAACAAAAAGGAGAAATCTGCAGAGTTCACTATAGCTCCTGCTGAGTGGCCTCAGACAGTAGATGACCTCATTGGAGATCCAGAAGCCAGTGTACCTAATGGTCAGTGTGAGAAAACACCAGACTTCAACTCCTCACATCCATAAGTGACACATTCAAGAGACAGACTCAATGAACACTAAAGCCCCACTGAAACAAGTCCTGCCCCATAAGAGTGTCTCCAGCACAACAGTTCTTACATTATAGACACGGTGGGTCCTCACAGCCAATTGGCCTGGAGGTCAATTCCTCCCAGTGTACCAACAGCAACCAAGGTTTAACTTGATTAACCCACAAAGGGGTGCACCAAGAGTGTCCACTTCAGGTGATAGGGGAGGCTGAACCACTGGGCCCTATTGGTCACCTACCCATTAACACACGAAAGCAGCCAAAATGCGGAAACAAAGAAACATGTCATGAATGAATGAAATGGAAAAAAGCAAACTACTGGACATAGAGTTCAAAACCATATTTATAAGTTACTCAAGAATCTTCTAAAAACCTCTGAGGAACTTAGTGAGACCTTTAATGATCTTAATGAGCATAAAAAAAAAATGGAAAAGGACCAGTCAGATATTAAACATACATTGTCTGAAATAAAGAATATACAGAAATTCAACAGTAGACCAAAGGACCCCAAAAATCAAACCAAAGATTTGAAATATAAGGAAACAAAATATACCCAACCAGAAAAACAAAAAGAAAAAAGAATCCAAAAATATGAAGATAGTGTAAGGAGGCTCTGGGACAACTTTAAGCATACCAACATCCGAATTATGGGAGTGCCAGAAAAAGAGAGAGAGCAAGACACTGAAAACCTATTTGAAGAAATAATGACAGAAAACTTTCCCTACCTGGTGAAAGAAATAGACTTACAAGTCCAGGAAGCGCACAGAACCTCAAACAAAAGGAATCCAAAGAGCACCATCCCAAGACACATCATAGTTAAAATGCCAAGAGCAAAAGACAAAGAGAGAATCTTGAAAGCAGCAAGAGAAAAACAGTTAGTTACCTACAAGGGAGTACCCATATGATTATCAGCTGATTTCTCAACAGAAACTATGCAGACCAGAAGGGAGTGGCAAGAAATATTCAAAGTGATGAACAGCAAGAACTTATAACCAAGATTATTTTACCCAGCAAAGCTATCATTTAGAATTGAAGGTCAGATAAAGAACTTCACAGATAAGAAAAAGCTAAAAGAGTTCATCACCACCAAACCAGGATTATATGAAATGCTGAAGAGTATTCTTTAAGAAGAGGAAGATGAAGAAAAAGATAAAGATAAAAATTATGAACAACAAATACATGTCTATCAACAAGTGAATCTAAATATCAAATGAATAAAAAAATCTGATGAATAGAATAAACTGATGAGTGTAATAGAATCAGAGGCATAGAAAGGGAGTGGACTGACAGTTCTCGGGGATAGGGAGTATGAAGGGTGTGAGAAGAGATTGCACAAAAATCTTACACCTATGGATGAAGACAATGGCGGGGGTAAGGGCTTGGGGTGGGCTGGGGAGTCAGGTAGAGGGGAGCAATGGGGGAAAAAGAGGAACATCTGTAATAATCTGAACAATAAAGATTTACTTAAGAAGAAGAAGAAGAAGAAGAAGAAGAAGAAGAAGAAGAAGAAGAAGAAGAAGTAGTAGTAGTAGTAGTAGTAGTAGTAGTCTTGGAACAAAGTCCTTTGAGGCTCTGTCATCCTTTTAGCCTCAGAGAACCCATGAGGAGCAACAGCTGCATCACCTTTGAAGCATTAACAAAGGCTGGAGCAAAAAAAGGAGATAGGAAGTATAGAGAGGGTTTGTTCTTGTAGTCTTCCTCCATCTCTGCTTCCTGTCTCTCTTACACACTGTCCACTTCCTTCTGTCTCTCAGTGATGTCTTTTACTTATTTATTTTTTTGTCTGTTGGTCTTTGAAATTTTTTCAACTCTACCTCTTTTTGTCCCTCTCAAGTTCTTTGTCCCTATCTTATTCTTTCTTTCTTTCTTTTTTATAATATATTTTATTGATTTTTTTACAGAGAGGAAGGGAGAGGGATAGAAAGTCAGAAACATCGATGAGAGAGAGAGACATCGATCAGCTGCCTCCTGCATGCCCCCTACTGTGGATGTGCCCACAACCAAGGTACATACCCTTGACTGGAAACAAACCTGGGACCCTTCAGTCTTCAGGCCGAGGCTCTAGCCACTGAGCCAAACCGGTTTTGGCTCATTCTTTCTTTTTTCCCCTGTCTCCATCTTCTCTCATCTCTCTGCCTCTCCTCCCCTTCCCCAGTCCTTCTCTACTCATTAGTAGTTTTGCGGGTGGAATTTAAAAGATAGGTGCCAATTGCAAGGTCTTATTAATTCAGCTCTAGAAAAAAATCAGTGTTCATGAAACAAGACATCTAGAAATTACAATTCTGACAAAACTCCAGAGCCTGGTGGAAAGGAAAGAGCCCAGGCCTGGGAGTGAGAACCCTGGATTTCTTCCCCAGCTCTGCCTTGACTTGCTGGGTGATCTTAGGAAGCCTTCTTCCATCTATAAAATGAGGAAGATGGGACATATTGATCTTGAGCCCCAGTTCCAGATCTGACAACCCAGGATTGGAAAGGACCCAGATGCTCCTATTGTCTAGCTCAGCCAAAGTGAATACTAGTTGTGGGAATCATCGACCACTTGCATTTGTGGACTGGCTGGAAATTCCACCAGAGAGCCCTGTGCCAGCAGCATCTCTGTGTTCAGTGATTAGGATCTTGCACTAATTCTTGCTTCTTCCTGCTCCTTTGTTTAAATGTAGATGAACATGAGTTGAGTTTGGCAGCAGATGAATCCAGCCACCCTTCAGGAAGATCAATCTATGATAGGTGAATTGGAGGGGATCTCTCAAGTAGCTTGGTGGGGGGTGGAGTCTAAAGCCAGAAACCCAGGGAAAAAAATCATTCCCTTTTCAACAAATGTTTATGAGCACTACCTATGTGCCAAGTGTCTGACCTAAATTAGACACTGTCTTTGCCTTTATTATAATATGAAGAAAGAAGATGACTCTTCTCTGCTGAATAAATAATATTCTGTGTAAATGCAGAAGTAACAGGGTTTTGCTTTGAATGAAGAGATCAAGAAAGGCTTCCCAGAAGGTGATGGTTGATCTAAGGCCGGGTGGGTGAGTAGGATTTCAATAGACAGAGAAGTGTGGGGAAAGGAACAATTCCAAGCAGAGGAAATAGAATAAGCAAGAGAATGAAAGGGTCATCCCTTCAGAAAGCCAAGTAGAGAAACTGAGTTGAGATCAGACTGCAGAGGGAGCCTACAAAAAGAGGCTAAGGAAATAACTTTTAACATGGAGAGCTAGGGAGCCATTTAAGGTTTTTTAACTGGGTAAGTGACAAGCTCAGATTTGTGCTTTAGAAAGATCCTACTAATCATCAATGTAAAGGCTGAGATGGAATAGAACAGACAGAAAGCAGAGACTCTCTGAAAAGACTAAGGGAACACAGAAGAAGAAGCTGTGCCAATAAAGAGAATAAATCTGTATATTAGCACACATACCCTAGGCCAGTGGTCGGCAAACTGCAGCTCATAAGCCACATGTGGCTCTTTGGGGCCTGGAGTGTGGCTCTTCCACAAAATACCACAGACTGGGCCAGTCTATTTTGAGGAAGTGGCATTAGAAGAAGTTTAAAATTTTGGTTCCCAAAAGAAATTTAAATTGTTGTTGATATTTGGCTCTGTTGATTAATGAATTTGCTGACCACTGCCCTAGGCTACAAGGTAGGGGAAGAAGCTAAGTTTAGTGAGTCAGAGACAGGAAATGAGATCTGAGTAGGACTTAGCAAACTCGCCTTCACCAAGTTGCTACAGAGGAAACCATTGAAGAAGTAAGAATAGATAAACTCTGCAAAGTAGAGAGGGAAATGAATCTGTAGCAAACCTTGAGCAAAATGATGAACCCAGTAAGGAGTTAGAGAGGAGCAGATGGAGCCAGAGAGAGAATAGAGTCTTTGTCACAGAAGCCAAAAGTGGGAAAAGTTTCAAATCAAATGTCAAGATGAGTCTTGAAGTCAATCCAAAGTGTTTTATGTGGTGAAGATGGGCTGATCACAGTAAACACAGAAGAACATTGGGTAACAAGAAATCCCAGTGTTTTCAAGTGCCCAACCTGCCTAGAAGACTTAGAAAGGAGAGTCAGAGTACAGATGAGAGCTCTAGTTGGGCTGGGTTAGAACAATAAAATCTATGAGGACATATCAGGAAACATGTCCCAACACACTCCAGGGAATAGCAATACCAAACTCTGCGGGTGGGGAGAAAATATGATTCCCAGAATTTCTTTTTATATTATTAAACATGTTCAGTTTTCAACAACAAACTACAAGGCACGCAAAAAAAAAAAAAAGGAATGTATCATACACCAGGGGGTGGATTGTGGGGGGAAACAATCAGTAAAAACTGTGCTTGAGAAAGTCCAGACATTTTAAATCAGCTTTTTCAAATCTTTTCAAAGAAAACACATCTGAAGGCTAAAGAAAAGTATGAGAATGGTGTATGGTAAATAAAGAATAACAATAAAGAGATAGACATTGCTAGCCAGTTTTGCTCAGTGGTTGAGCATCGAAATATGAATCAAGAAGTTAACTAGTTTGATTCTGTGTCAGGGTACATGCCAGGGTTGTTGGGTTGGACTTGATCTCCAGTAGGGGGCATGCAGGAGGCAGCCAATAGATGTGGTTCTTTTTCATCAATGTTTCTATCCCTCTCTTACATTTTCTCTCCAAAATCAATCAAATATTTTTTAAAAAGAGATAGAAATTATAATGATAAACTAAATAGAAATTCTAGAGTTGAAAAGTGCTATAACAGAAATGAAAAACTCACCAGAGGGGCTCAGCAGCAGAACCAAGCAGGCAGAAGAGAGAATCAGCAAACCTGCAGATAGTTCAATGGAGATCATCCATCTGAGGAAAGAGAATTTTAAAAGAATGGAGAAAATGAGCTGACCCACAGAGATCAGTGGTATACTATCAAGAATACCAGCATTCATACAATGGGTATCCAAGAAGAGAAGAGAGAGAGAAAAAGTAGAAAGAATATATTTGAAGAAACAGGGTCAAAAACTTCCCCAAAACATGAAAAGCATGGATCCACCCATCCAAGAAGCTCAGCAAACTCTAAGTATGATAAACACTAACAGATCCAGATTTAGACATATCATAACCAAATTACCAGAAGCCAAAAACTAATGGAGATTCTTCCAAGCAGCAAAAGAGAAATAACTCATGTACAAAAATGAGCCCCATTGTGATTACTAGCTAATTTTTTTTATCAGAAACCATGGAAACCAATAGTCAGTCAGGCCCCATGCAGTTGGCAACCAACGGATGTGTTTCTCTCACATTGATATTTCTCTCTGTCTTTCCCTCTCTCTTCCACTCTTTCTAAAAATCAATGGAAAAATATCCTTGGGACTTGTATGCATACATATAAGCATAACTGATGGACACAAGACACTGAGGGGTTAAGGCATGCATGGGAATGGGAGGGGAGCAATGGGAAGATATGTACACATGTAATACATTAATAAAAATATGGAAAAAAATATCCTTGGGTGAGGATTTAAAAACAAACAAACAAACAAACAAAAAACACCTTACATATAGCTAGTGAGAATGTAAGATGGTACAGCTGATATGGAAAAGAGTTGGGTAGTTCCTTAAAAAGTTAAGCATAAAAAAAAAGATTTTTAAAGAATTAAGCATAGAGTTCCCATATGACCCATATATTCCACTTCTATCATATAACTAAGAGAAGTGAAAACATATGTTCAGGTAAAAACATTTTTACAGGCATGTTCACAGAAGCATTATTCATAATAAGCAAAAAGTGGAAACAACCCAAATGTCCATCAACTGATGAATGGATAAACAAAATATGCTATATCCATACTCTGTGATATTCAGCCATAAAAAATAATAAAGTACTGACATATGCTACAACACAATGACCCTTCATAACATCTTACTGAGTGAAAGAAGCCAGACACAAAAGGCATCATAGTATATGATTCCATTTATAGGAAAAGTCCAAAATAGGCAAAGCCATAGAGTCAGACAGTAGATTAGTGGTTGCTAAGGGCTAAGGGGAGGGAGGAATGGAGAGTGACGGCCTGGTGGATACAGGATTTCTTCCTGGGGGAGTGAAAATGTTCCGAAATTAGATAGGTATGCAATCGGTAAAATATACTAAAAACCACTGCATTGTACACTTTAAAGGGGTGAATTTATGTTATATAAGTTATAGCTGAGAGAGAAAGAGAGAACACCCCGGGAGAACTTTCTGCAACAAATATCGAGTGGTTGTTGAATTCCTCAGGGAACATCAAGAACTCATTTAGATTATCTAGGGGGAGTGGGGGGGAGCAGATTTAATTCAACTGTTAAATTCTTTTGAACATAGTACTCTGAAGGCTAGTTTATGTTGCATTTTGGACTACCTTCTTAGTTATATGCTGCAGTTGGATTTATAGAGAAACTGAACGGTTATCTGACATGGTAACAGTGGTTGCCTCTAGGAGAGGGAGATAGTACCTTGTGCGGTTTTAGATTCTTAGGCTTTTATGTATCACTTACAGTTTCTATGTGCATATTTAACAACTGTATAATCAGTAAAATCTATAAAGCTCTTTTTATTTTGGTAAAAAAAACAAAACGTGGCTATGTTGAAAAAATGTTGATAGATGCTTTTTAAAATTCTTCTTACCTACATGAAACCAATATCATGTTGCTAGTTGCTCCCAAGGGGGGGAAAACATCCAATTAGCCGAGTGATCACAATTCAACAATTTTTTTATTTTTTTTCGAATGCTAAACCAAGGCCCTATGCTGAGCGGGGCTGTGTGAAAGAGAAGGACGTTTAGGGCACGGTTCCCACATTCAAGTGTTGTTTGATGTAGTAAAGGACCTCAGATGTGTGAATAAATAACTGAAAGCAGAGCAGAACAGAAGTCTAGCACAGAGACACCTGACAGGCGCTGCAGAGTCCCCGAGGAAGCTGCCATTGGCGACCGGATTCAAAAACACAGGACAGCTTTAGAGTTTGGTCTGGAGGCTGAGCTGCATTTCACTGTGTGGCAAGCAGAAGGGAAAGGCCAGAGCATTTGGGCCTCCTTTCCTGCTCCTCTCCACCTCCCATTAGGGGTCCTCGTCTTCCTGGGCTGCAGGAAGTTCTGGCTCAGACCTGCAATCTCACACCTTCACACTGTTGTTCACCTGGAATGCCTCTCTTCCCCTCATCGGCCTCACTCACTCCTGCTGTTCTAGGAGACTCAGGTTCCTGTCACTCTTCCAAGAATTCTCCTTGACTGTGCAGATTGAGTTCAAGGCCTCCTGCCTGGGCTCTGACAGCATTCCGAGCCTGTCTCTGCTGTCACACTCGACACCCTGCATTATAATGATCTGTTGGGCATTTGTTTCCTCCGCCAGATTGTGAGCTCAGGTGAAGGAGGGGCTGGGAGCCTGGCACAGGATGCTAGTGTTCATAAGCCTTTATCTGAACGAAACAGCCCCTGTGGCTGGTCTAGAGAGCGGGGGATGGTAGCCATAGCCTTGTGTGCCCAGCACCTACTCCCATGCTCACTTTTTCTAGGAGCCCACCCTGCCCTTTCCTCTTCTCCCAGGCCACAGAATTGGGCCAGTGATGCCAGATGGGCCAGTCATCGCTCCCTGTGCCCCAAATACAGTGACTGCTCCAGAGCCCCTCCCCTAGGACAGCCCCTCCCCCACTGCTTTCCATTGAGGAGATACACTGACAGTGGCCATACTCCTCACCATGCATAGAAAACCTGTCTGCAGGAGAGAATGAAGCCACCAAATAGACAGACAGGAATGAGAGGAAAGTGGAAATGGCAGGATAGGAGTTACTAATGGTTTTGGAGAGTCTGGTTCCAGTCCTTAGAATCCTCAGAATTGGGCTGGTGCAGGCAGGTCTTTCTTCATTAGGGGTCCTAAGTTGGGACCTTTCCATAAATAGCCTTCTGAGTGTAAACTGGTCAGGCTGGGTTTCTGTCACTTAAAAGGACCTTCCTGTCCAGTGCTGGGGTCCTTGGTAAGACATACAGCTGCAAATATCAGCAGAGGCCAGATTGGAGAGGATTCGAAATGGCATACGAGGGAGTTTGGAGTTTAGATTGTAGGTGCAGTAATGTGGCATCAGAGCCTCATGAGAGAACACCAGCAACATGTAAGTTGTGAATAAGAGGGAGAGACAAGATGGGAAGTCAGATGGAAATGCAAAATAAGACACCCCATATTTCACAGAGGTCAAGGAGAAAGAAGGTGGGATAAAACCCTAATTTTGTTATGTAGGAAAGAGCAGCAAGGCTTGTGATAAATGGGGAACTAAAGGAGAAAGGTGGTTATGTCGAATAAATAGTCATTTCTGAAACACTGCAAACAGCCCCGTGTGCAAACATTAGTCACTGTTACAAATGGGATCTCAGGGGTTTTATAAACAAGCAAGCCATTGCCAACACTCACATCTGGCAGATGACACATTCATCATGTGTAATTACTTCACATAGCATCGATTACCCTGATCAATTTTAGGCATCTATCATTTTCCAGGTCTGCAACCCTGCACAGGGAAATTACAAGGAAAGAGAATGTTCTGATCAGTCCATGCCTACAGCTGGAAAACAGGGAACAAGTCTGTGGACAAACGCAGGTGGCTCTCAAGGCATAAAGAAAAATAATTGTTAATTTGTTTTTCCAGAGAAACATTTCTTAAAATAGGCAAAGAAACCATCATTTTCAAAATTTGTTATTAAAATCTTGGGAGGAAGAAAGATCAATAATGATCCCCAGAAACAGGACCACAAAACCGGGAGCCGCAGCCATCAGATCTGATACGGCAGCGTATCATCTGCTGAGAGGAAGAGACAGTAAGACTGGAAAGGTGGGAGGCGATAAGGAGTTCGGGTTTTATCTTGTAGGCAAAGGGAAGTCATAGGAAGTTTTTTCAACAGGAAAAGGACATGGTCAGAATGATTCAAAAAGAGCCTTTTTCCAGGCAGGTGTGGAAGGCAACTAGGTCCCTGCAGGTAGGGAGAAAGTCATAGACAGACTCATGACTGTCAGTCAGGAGAGGGGGTGAGGGTTGGATGGAATGTTAGTGAAAAGCGGAGGCCCTGCAAGGGGGCAGGAGCAAGTGACTGGCACAGACTAAGAAGGAGAGAGAAAGGAACCAAAGATCACTGAGCCCTGACTGGGTGCCAGGCATGACTACGGGCATTTTCTACACATCTCATTTAACCCCTCAAAAACAATCCTTCAGGATAGCTGTTATTATTTTAAAATTTACAAGGGATGAAGTAGCTTGACTGTGCCCTTTTCAATAGGAGACACGCCTCCTGGTGTACATTATTTATCCTCTCCCCTTCATGAGGTGGGAGCTGAGGCTGAGATTTAAACATCTTTTGAACACGGAACACTCCCAGCTAGTAAGTGCCTGCTTCTGAATGGGAACCCAAGCCTGACCTTCTGTCCTTCCCCTTCACCTCCCGGTTCAGCTGATCTGGTCAATGAACCTTTGTTTTGCCAGGGTGTGTAGCTCCCTTCAGGTTCATTGTTAAACCAGAACGTCTTACCGGGTGTGTTTTAAAAGGAACAAGAGGAAGGGCCTAGGGGAGGATCTGGATGGAGATGGCTCTTCCTCCTGCCAGGACCTTTGAAAATAATTCCCTCAAAGTCTCCTAAAAACCCCAGATCTCCATCCAGCAGCCCCAGCCCGTGAGGTAATTTCCGAACCCCCAGCCTTGAAGGCTCACAAATCCTCTGTTCGTGCTCAGACATATAAATTGCATTAGTGGAGAGGAGAACTATGCATATGGTGGTGTGATCTCTGAAGACGAGGTGGCACTGGAGCTCAAGTGCACACATGTGAGCACTTAGGCCTGGCCCATGCCCAGCAGAGTCCAACTGGAAGTCGGGGCCTCTCCAGCCAAGCTCAGATGGAAGGAGTCCATTTCCCTTTTAAGAGTGAACTAGATGTGTGTGTCGGGGAAGAGGAGGGGCTGGGGGGGGGGATCTATTGCACTAGCAGGTGCGCGCACGCGCGCGCACACATACACACTTCAGGTCATCCTCACTGAAATTACCAAGTGTGCTCCCGAGGCTATGACTAGAGGGTCCACTGGAGTGTATGGAACAAGTACAGTACCTTTTTCTGTAGACAGCCCAAAGAATCCTGATTTGTTTTCAGCTCTTCCAACTAGATTTCATTAGAATTCCAAGGAACAAAAATATTTCTCAGTCCCTCCACATTTATCATGACTCCCTAGATCTGTTTAAGCACCTCTGCTGGGTTCTAAGGACACAGAAATGAATTGGAAATGGCCCCTGATCCCAAGTTCTTCCTCTAGAGGGGAAAGCAGACAGTGAATGAGGTCAAGACTTATCAAAAAAGAGCCCTGGACAGGTTGGGAAGTAGAAAGACCTGGGTTCACACTCAGTCCTCACCCTTGCTAGTTGTATGGCCTTAAATGAGTCATTGGGATAAATGAGCCTCTGTTTCTTCATCTGTAAGTTCAAATCTATCCAGAAGAGTTGGGGTATAAAAGAGAGAAGAATGGTATCATACCCAGGACAGAATAGGTATGGCATATTAATTATTAAGAGAAGAGAATAAATATTTTCAACTGAAAGAATCAGTGAAGGTTTCCTGGAGGAAGTAGAATCTACATAAGACACTAAAGGATGAGTAGGTTTTCACATATAAAAAGCCAGGAAAAGTGGTTGTGAGGGGTTAAAGGGAGGGATGTATTGGAAGGATTACGGGAGCTTTTTAGGGCAGTAAAATCCTTCTGTACAATACTGTAATCGTAGATACATGTCATTATGCATTTGTCAAAACCCATAGAATGTATAACACGAAGAGTGAACTCTAATGTAAACTATGGATTTAATAATAATGTATTAATATTCGTTATCAGTTGTAACAAACATACCACACTAATACAAAATACAAATAATAGGGGAAACTGAGGAAGGGGGGGAGTATGTGGGAATTCTGTATTTTCTAAGCAATTTTTTCTGTAAACCTAAAACTGCTCTTCATTAAAAACAACAACCAGGAAAGAACATTAGACAAAAAGATCAGCATAAACAAAGGCTAGGCTGGCAATGGCATGTGGCTGGAGCAAGAAGTACATGGGAGAACAGTGAGCCAGAGAGACAGGTTAAATATGTCAAGGTGTCTGTGCTTCCTCCTGAGGCTGTGGAGGGAAGCCAAATATCTCAAAAAAAGTGACAACATGATCTGTCTGCATTTAAGGATGATCAGTTAAAATGGGCCTGGACAGACCAGAAGCTGTAACAAAGGCCAGGACAAGAAATGATGAAGACAGCAGCAATGGCTTGGAGAAAGGGGACAAATGTGAGAGATATCTTGAGGCTGTCCTGGACAAGACCAGGTGACTGACTGACTGATTGTCATGAGGAGGAAAGGGGAGGCATCTAAGAGAGTACCTGACTTCTGGTTTAGGCAAATGAGGGACGGGGCCTTCCCTTCAGCGATGTGGAATGGAGGAGGGATAGAAGTGAAGACACAGTGACCCGGCCAGTTCCCACATGTTTTTGAGAAAGCATCATTTTGGCTGTTGTGCAAAACACTTTCTAGAATTCTACCAACCTGGCCCCTTAGGACTGACTGGGGACTCACTGCCTACACATGGGCCCAAACGCCCCTGCCACAGCCTGATATAGAGACCTTTCTGATGCTGGGTAAGGCTCCTCCTCCCTGAAGGTTCCCCCCATGGACTCAACTCTGCCCTCGGGGCCTCTCAGACCTGCTTTTCCTGTCCCAGAACAGCCCATTAGAGGTCTGCACACAATGCCCAGGTCCCTTGAGTCTGTCCTTCAGCTGAACAGCCTCAAATCCTTCACTTATTCTAACACAATACCATTTGCAGGTGGCCCTCCCCACCCTAGACGTACCCCAAGACACAAACTCCCAGGAGTGCCTGTGCAGCCCAGAGTGCAGAGAACATCACCTCCTTCCTTCCAGACATTGTTTCACTGTAAGTGCAGCCTGAGATCCTCTTAGCCCCACAGGGTGGTCCCTCATATTTCTCAGCCATCTCGACAACCCTGTCATCTGAGCTCTTCTCTCATTTACCTCTGTTGAGCTAGAATTCTGCAATTGGTAAAACTTAATATGGATCCTGGATGAACTCCACCCTGCGATGAGGCTGTCTACCTCACAAGCCGGTTAGAAAATGGAATATAGATAGCTCTTTTGAGGATTTAGAAGAGGATGAGTGGGCAGCTGAGATGGTCCTGGCCCTGCTCTGGCCTCAGCTCCCCCAGCTGCCATATGGGGGTGAATAACATCTACTTTCTGCCAATCTAGGAGAAGTGAGCATCCCCAAGTGCTTGTGCCCCAAACCCCAGGAGCAACAGACTCTGAGAGGTCTGCTCATACCTCCCTCTGCTGCAGGACACCATCCTCAACCTATCTGAACAGAAAATCATGCAGAAGCTGTGATGTGTAGAATCACATGCAGGCATCTGCACCACTCAGTGACACACAGCCTTCCTAGGGCAGAGTAGCCTGGTGGCTGCTGGGGACCCCTGGCCATAATGAATTACAAAGCTGGGCATTCGACACCTGGAAGAAGTTCCCACAGCCAGACAAGGCCACAAGCCTGCCTCCACTCACCAGCCAAAGGCTCTCAACATCTCACAATCATCCCCACCCCAGCAGCTTGTCCTACAGCAGCAACCCTGCCATCTTTCCAAAGCACACAATTATGTTGTTCCCAACCCTGAAGCCCTATCCAGAGGCTGAGTAAGGGTCTACTGTGCTTAGATGGTCCCTGATTTTATTCAACATTTGGTCCCTTGGAAACAAGTTAAAAAACCAGAGCCCTGCTGATTGTTGCTGACCACAGCAATGATCTAAAAGACAAACCTCAGGGTCACTTACCTTTAAAATTCAATTCATTTTGATTCATCAAATACTAATACAGGGTTTAAAATGAAGTGATCAAGACTGACATAGGCAAAATGGCAGGATCTCCAGAAATCCTCTCCATATGAGCAATGAAAACTGTGGCAAAAATTGTCAGTATCAACTTTTCCTGAACTCCGGGAAATTAACCAAGGCTTGCAGCATCCAGGGAGCTTTATTTAAGAAAGTATATGGCCCTTAAAAGACTCGCCCATAATACTCACAGCATTCTTCGTAACAGCCCAAATGTGGAAACCACCCAAATGTCCATCAGCTGGCGAAAGGACAAAATAACTCGTGGTAAGTCCATACAGGTCATAAAAAGGAACGAAGTACTGATGCATGCTTTCAATGTAGATGAACTTGAAAACATGTTAAGCGGAAGAAACCAGTCACAAAGGCCATGAAGTATATGATTCTATTTTCTATAAAATATCCATAATAGGTAAATTCCTGGGGACAAAAAGGTGAATTAGTGGTTGCTAGGGGGCTGCGGGGATTGGGAAATGGGGAGTAATGTGGACGGATATGGAGTTTTTTTGTTAGGGTGATGAAAACGTGCTGGAAATAGTGGTAATGGCTGTACATCCTTATGAATATAAAAAGACTGACTTAAATACTTTTTTAAAAATCCTCACGGGGGGATATTTTTCCATTGATTTTTCAGAGAGAATGGAAGGAAGGGAAGGAGGGGGAGAGGAGAGAGAGAAAGAAACATTGATATGAGAGCGACACATTGACTGGTTGCCTCCTACACACACCCACAAGCCAGGCACATGCCCTTGACCAGGAATAGAACCTGTAACCCTTTGGTCTGAGGGCAGGCCAACACCCTAACTACTAAGCAATGCTGGCCAGGGCTCACTTGAATATTTTTAAAGGGTGATTTACACAGAATGTCAATTATAGCTCAACTTTTTAAAATACCCAGTAAATTAAAAATACAAGCAACAGAACAACCTAGGGAATATAGTAAAAAATATTATAATACCTGTATCGTGCCAGGTGGATACTAGATTTACAAGGGGGGGTCACTTCCTAAATTATGTAAGTGCCTAACCACAATGCTGTACATCTGAAACTAATATAAAATAATATTAAATGTCAACTGTAATTAAAAAAAATTTTCAAAATGGTTACAAAGTACAGATTTTAAAAAGCATAGCAAAAACCATAAACTATATATGATGGACATTCCTCTCTTGCTTAAAACCCTTCAATAATTCCTAGTTGCTCTAGATTGAAGCAGGCCCAGTGGGATCCTCAGCCCACACCCGTCTCCCTGCTGGGCCCTGAGCCACGTTCTGTGCTGGTGCTTGTGCCCTCTGCCTGGCATGCCCGTCCCTGCAGAGCTGCACGTCTCTATCACCAGGTCTCAGCTCACAATCCCTTCCCTCAGGAGACCTTCCCTCCCTGTCACTGCTCCAGCAGCCTGTTCATCCACTCAGGGCAGTCGGCTCAATCCATACCCACCATTTACGACCTGTTTCCCTGCGTGCTATCTTTCTCGCCACCCTGGAAGATAAACACCATGATGACAGGGACATTTCCTGCCTTGTTCACCCGCAGCACAGGGCAGGCACTCACCACGGGCTTTTTACAATGAACCCGTGTCAGGTCCTCACAAAACCTGCTGTCATTTGAAATTAAATATTTTCTAATATTTTTCCTATTCCCTGCAATATGTCATTTAGTCTGATTGGCCCCTGATTAGGATCTTTTGAATCCCATGAAAGATATATGGTGATGTTGGGGGCTGGAGGCATGATATTTGTCTGATGATGGCATATCCCAAGTCCCTGTTGGAGGGTCTCAGGCCAAGATGAAATATCTGCTGTACTACTGGCCACTTGATTCACTTGAGAGGCACCAGGAGGGGGTGCTGCCTGACATGGGCCCCATCTTCCTGGCTGAAGGATTAATTTTCCCTGTTTGGGTTGCAGACTGAAGCGAGTGGCCTCCCCTCATTGGGTGACTGCCTGCATTAGGCACAGCCATGCTTTGCCTAACATGAGCTGGGAGGAAGGGCTCCCCTTAGATGTTGGTCAGGGGATGTTTCCAGATATTCTCCAGGCAGATTTTTCTTAGCTGGTATCAGCCTCTTCCTCAGAACAGATTTCTACAGACTTTCTCATGCAAGTGCCTCTGTTTCTCAGGCATGTGGAAGACAGACTGTCTCCCCCCACTCCTTCCCCCTCTCCCTACCCCTTCTTCCCCTCCCCCCCCCCCCCCGGCTAATGCCAACAATACTTTCTTCTATACACATCCCTATGCTCATGTTTTTGCATTCTTATCTCTTTATTTCCTTAGATACATTCGTAAAAGTAAAATTACTGAGTTCAAGAGTATTCATACTTTACCACTGGAGCCATATTACCCTGCTGCCCTTCAAAAGAACTGTACCAATTCTTGCTCCTCCAGTCGTTTATAAAGTCCTGTGTCCTAAAGGCATTTCCCAAGAACTTCTTGTTCCCAAATCTCACCTCACCATACTTCCCTTCTCACGGAGATTGAAAGTAGGCTCCTCTTTCACTAAGGAAATTAGGAAATTAGGGGTCTGTGCTATAGGAGAGCAGAGTGTGTAAGATTGAGAAGGGCTCTCACCCCTGGATATTTCTGGGGGTAAACAGAACCATGTCTCATGCAGCCACTCGCTCTCCTGGTTGAAGTATTCAGAGTCACAGCTGCTCAAAGTGCCCAAACAACAGAGTAGAGGTTACCAAAGACACAGGCAGCCTTTGTGCAAGCTCCTTAAACATTCCAGATACTTCCATGGAGCTGCGTGGAGCAGAGCCATGCCAGGCCTTTCCTGAACCTAGTCTCTGTGTCCTTCCCCATCCCCCCAGCTCTGCTGGTCAACGTCAGGCTCATTCTTAAAGAAAGGTAGACTTAAGCAACAAGAGAGCTCTGCCCTTTCCCATCAAGATGGCAAAGATTAAAACAAAACAAACAAATAAAACAGTGCTGGCAAGTGTGCGGTGAGATAGTAGCATCCTTATGATGCTGGTGGGAGTGTGATGGGTCCATAGGTATCCAAAGCCATAGCTATTGTTCATACCCTTTTCCCCAGCAATTCTGCTCCTCCGAGTCTGCCCTGAGGGAGTACCCAGATGCTGACACAGGCTTTATGTACAAAAATGCTCACTTGAGCATTATTCATAGTAGCCACAAATTTAAAAACTACCAAAACATCCATCCGATGAGAATGAAGAGATCCAAAGAACAGAATACTGAACAGCCATTCTGTATCATGTTTTTGAAGAATACTTAACAACATGGGAAAAAATCTTGACATATGAAATGCAAAAAAGAGAGTGCCGCCAAATTGCATCCATACAATGATTTCACCGCTGTTAAATGTAGGTAAGCCTTCTGGAAGATTATACTAAAGTGTTTACAGTGGTTTCTCTGGATTACACATGGCTATGATTCTCTTCTTTACACTTTCCAGTATTTCCCAATTTTTCTTTTAGGAGCTTATTTTTAAATTGGAAAAAATATATATATTAAAAATAAAAAATCTTATCATTGTCCAAGGTTCAGATTCAATTTACACTATTTCCTGGAAACCCTCTCCATGGATGTGACAAGCACTTCAAAGATGTGGCCATTAATGTGACAAGTTCCCGTAACTGTCAGATCTGGTCATTGAACCTTCGCACTTTCTTGTATGGCACTCATCTCAGTCTGTCTTGCTTCAGAATTACTTAATGTGCCTGCCCGCTGCTCTCTCCCCAGCCTGTCCTCCAGATGGGGACCAGAAGGGCAAGGACAGTCTTTTTTTTTTTAATCCTGATTTTCTGGGGCTCGATGGAGTGAATGTTTATTGAGTTAGTTGAATGTGATCAATCAGATTTTCTAGAAAATAAATTTTAATTATATTCAGAAGATCTAGGTAAGTGGAGCTCATATTCTAGGATGAAAAGGAGTCAAAATTAGGATCAAGATCTCTGCTTCTGACCATGGTCCTTAAGAAAGGGCTCAGCCAGCCTCTGGGCATCACACCAACAATGGTCCGCCCCTGGCTCCTGCTCCTTATACACACGTGCTGCCTTCCTGTCTCTAGGCCACATGCTTATCCTTTAAACCCCAGGCCTTCACACCTGTTCCCTCTGCATGGAAGGTTTGTCCCCTCTAGCTGGCCAGTTCCTCGCTATCTGTTAAGTTCAACTCCCTAATAGGCTGCCTTGGTCCCTCTTCCCCTACCTGCCAATGGCTTGCTCTTCTTTTCCTTCTTACCCTTTTCCACTATTGCCATTCTGAATCTGTGGGATCATTTGCAAATGCTTCTCTCTCCTGCTTCCCTGGAATCCCCAGAAAGCCAGCCACGTCTGTCTATCATGACTAATCCTAAGATCTGGCACAGAGCTTGGCACAATCATGAGCTGAGTGAATGAAAGGAGATAGATGATATGGAAAGAAAGGAAATTTTCCCATTTCCCTCCTCCAGATCCCAGAACTGACCCAACTCCCTGCATTCAAGCTGCTGATGTGGCATCAAAAGAGCCAGCCAAGGCGCAGAGAGGCTAAGAGGTGTCCAGCGCATACAGCTTTTTTGTGGTAGGGTGGGGTCGGTGCCCAGCCTCCTGGCTCCTCGTACAGTGCTCTGAAGAATGAACATTAGGTAGGAAGGATAGAAGCAATCCCAGGTGGGGCTCTGTTTTCCCAGTGCCCAACTTCTTTCCAGGGAATGAGACTTAATATGGCCGGAGGAAGCAACTAAAGTCTTTAATGCCTCTATTTACCACCAGGACAGGGACCAAGAGATACTGCCTGTTTGGATCTGGCTCAGTGCAAGGACAGTCACCCCTTGCACCTTTACATTGCATTGTTATTTCCAAAGCACATTCACTTAAGTTCCCTTACTTTAGCCTCACAGACATCCTGTCAGGATAGGCAAGCAGCTGGTTAACCCATGTAACAAATGAGAAGCAAGAAGCCCAGAGACCTGTGTCAACTTGCCCAAGGCCTCACAGCTGGTCAGTGGAAGAGCCAGGCCTGGAAGCCAGGCCTCCTGATTCCCAGAACTCTTTCAGTATTTCCAACACCCAACCATGACACTAAAGTCTTTGTTTCTTATGGCACATTTTAGTCATGGCGTCACGGTGTCATTAGTATCATGTAAAATGGCTGAGGGAGGTGCGGATAGAGTGATGGGTGTGGCGCCCCATGATTCTTGCCAGGTCCTGGTTTCCATCACCCCCATCAGATGCCTGGATCTCTTGGTCCGAATCTCATGGCTCACGTGCCTTTCCTAGCTGCCCTGCCCTGATCCTGACACCGATAGCGAAACAGATCCTGTCTTCGTCCTCCACGCACAGGCCCTGCAAAGGAGGCAAGATAGGAATGGGAGAGTCCCAGGAGTGTTCATTGAAAAAAATCAGAACCCAGGATTACATGTACTGCAGAGGCAAGTGCAAGCACTTCTGGGTTGAGAAGAATGTGGACTGAAACAGAGAGAGAGAGAGAGACAGAAAAGGAATTCAGAATTCTAAAGGTTTGCTATAGAGTTCATTCAGAACAAAGGATGATCTATTGAGGAAAGCCCAGCTTGGGGTGTTAAGTTCTGACTTCCAGTCAGTTTTTCACAATGTAACTTTAGGGAAGTTACCTCTCTGGGCTTTAATTTTTCTCCTTCGTAATATTTATTACACAGGGGGAAGGGAGGAGTCACGCTCTCTTCCCAATTTGTCCCAACTGATCCCCAAACAGTCACCAGGACATGCCCACAGATACTTTATATGAATGGTCACTTAGTAAAATATCCAAAGAAATTAAGTTCTGCCAAGGCCGGTTTGGCTCAGTGGATAGAACGTCGGCCTGCGGACTGAAGGGTCCCGGGTTCGATTCCAGTCAAGGGCATGTACCTTGGTTGCAGGCACATCCCCAGTGGGAGGTGTGCAGGAGGCAGCTGATCGGTGTTTCTCTCCCATCGATGTTTCTAGCTCTTTGTCCCTCTCCATTTCTCTCTGTAAAAAAATCAATAAAATATGTTTTTTTAAATTAAAAATAAATAAAATTTTTTAAATATATTTTATTGATTTTTTACAGAGAGGAAGGGAGAGGGAGAGTTAAAAACATCGATGAGAGAGTGACATCGATCAGCTGCCTCCTGCACGCCCCCTACTGGGGATGTGCCGCAACCAGGATACATGCCCTTGACCGGAATCGAACCCGGGACCTTTCAGTCCCCAGGCTGACGCTCTATCCACTGAGCCAAACCGGTTTCGGCAAAAATAAATAAATTTTTTTAAAAAAGAAATTAAGTCCTCATGATCTGGGGCACCTTAAAACACAGTACTTATGAACATAATCTCCGAAGCCAAACTCCCGGGGTCCAAATCCAGGCTTGCCACTTATTAGCTGTATGACCTTGGATGTTACTAAACCCCTCTGTCTTTAAGTTTCCTCTCATATTTAAAACAAGGACACTATTGGTACCCTTGCATAGGGTTACTACATGGATCAAAGGAATTAAGATAAGTAAAGCACATACTAGAATTGGGCCTGAAATATGGCAAACACTCATTAAGTGTGATGCTTATCATTACCCAGCAAAATCTGGTAGTACTCTACATCCCACTTAAATAAAACTTACTGTTTGCTGAAGCTTCCCTTGACCAAAATGTTAAAAACTATAATTACTTTGCATATAAATTAACAACTACAATCATTTTGAATATAAATCTTTCTAAGACACACTATAAGATATCTTGCTTTCTTAAAGGGTATCTATTAATTATAGTTCACCTCTTCTGAATAGGAAATCGCCAAAACCGGTTTGGCTCAGTGGATAAAGCATTGGCCTGCAGACTGAAAGGTCCCAGGTTCAATTCCAGTCAAGGGCATGTACCTTGCTTGCGGGCATATCCCCAGTTGGGGGTGTGCAGGAGGCAGCTGATCGATGTTTCTCTCTCATTGATGTTTCTAACTCTCTATCTCTCTTCCTTCCTCTCTCTAAAAAAAAAAAATCAATGAAGTATGTTAAAAAAAAAAAAAAGAATAGGAAATCACTGTAGACTAGATGGTTCCTAAAAACCTTTCTAGTCTAACTTCTAAGATCTCACAGGCAGCCGAGACCCGTTTGGCTCAGTTGAGTATCGGCCTGGGGACTGAGGGGTCCCAGGTTCGATTCCGGCAAGGACATGTATCTGGTTGCGGGCACATCCCCAGTAGGGGGCGTGCAGGAGGCGGCTTGTCCATGTTTCTCTCTCATCGATGTTTCTGGCTATCTCTTTCTCCCTTCTTCTCTGTGAAAAATCAATAAAATATATTAAAAAAAAAAAAAAAGATCTCACAGGCAGAACACCTGAAGAAAGCTTATTTTCATCCTGGGGTAGCTTGTGATACACCTGTCACAGCCCAGTTCCTTGGAGTTAAATGGTACAAAACACTCCCCCCAGAGAGGGCTGAGTCCCCAGTGCCCATGCCCATGCCCACTGCCTTCCAGTGCTGTGCTGCCTGACTCTCTAGGGTCTGCTGTGGCCCAGCTTCGGGTTCAACAGCAAAATGATGCTCCCAGCCTCCTGCGCTCTCCCAACGTGTTGAAACTGAAGCCTGTTTGGCAAGAAATTTGGCCCCAGTGGTGCCAAGGATGGCAGTCAGCCCACTGTCCCACTGCATATCAGACTTGGCCTGCAGGTTGGGGCTTGCTTCCCCTTCTACTCAGGGTTGGGGTCAGACCTGACAGGGACCACGGGGCCTCCCGGTTCCCACGTGGCCTGGAAGCCGTTTCTGGTAAGCCCATGCCAACATCTTCAGGACACCCCACTCAGCCCTTTGAGGAGAGGCCTTGACTGCTGAAAAGGAACCAACAATGGAGCAGTTCCTTGTTACATCAGAAAATCCCTTAACACCCCAAAAAAGGAAAGTCTCAGACTTATCACAAATTGGAAAAATTCTTAGACTTGAACTCTTGAAACCTATTGGCAAAACATCTCTCTATAGGTCCACAGAAAATGAAGGGTTAGGCAAACAAGCCTGGTCCAAACATTTAGTCAATTTAACTAACTGCTCTTGCAAGAATTTTTTTAATGCTTAGCATTGTGTCTAAATATAACAAGTACTTAATAAATATTAGTTCTCTTCCTCTTCCTCAGCCTTCCCCACTCTATATGTCCCAACACACACACTTACACACACACACACACACCACCACCACCACCACCACCACCACCACATGCTCATGTGCACACACACACACCCTGGAAGCCTACCTAGATTAGGGAGAATTAGAAAGTAGATAAAGGGACTAATCAACTCCACACCTTTGCCCCCTTTCCAAGTGTGACTCTCTCCTACCCCTCACCACACTGCCAAGAAGATCTAGAATCTGGCTTCCTCCACCCCAGATAATAGCAGTTATTACCTAACAATTATTAAGCACTTCCTGTGTGCCAAACACCTTTCATGCATTCATTATTTCACCGGCCCAGGATCCAGGTCAGGTCATCCTCAGGGGTCCCAGCCAGACCAGGGGATATATACCAAACCTGGGTATCCAGCAGCACTGAGGACCAATCCCTTTAGACCAAGCATGTCAGACTCAAGGCCAGCAGGCCTTATGCCTCGTTACTGTGGCCCGTGTTCGCCTTTGAATTTGACATGCTTGCTTTAGACAACGCCAGGTGAAGCATCTCCAAGCATTGTTTCCCAAGGCCAGAAATACTCAGGAGATTGCCTTTTACAATTTAGAGCTCTCCACACTCCACCTATAAATCTTCAGATGCTCTTGAAGATTTTTTTTTTCCTGAACCGATATAACAGTGTCCTTTTTTAAAAAAAGTTTTACATTACATTACCAAAAAAAAAGTCATTCTTTTTGCTAGTTTATCAACTTTGCTTTTCAGTCGAGTTTTACTGATTTTGACAAAATAAAACTACAATAATTGCTTTCTAGTCCTTTCAGAAATAGAGTGACCCTAAACTCTGAAACTTGAAAGGGGAGAAAATTATCCATTCAAATAGGCTGGTTGTTTTTCCCATCAGCTCCCTTTCCCCTTCCTTTCTTTCTCTCAGTACATATTAACATAATTTCATAAGCTGTCTCCAAGCAGCATTCCCACTGTAATTAATTGCTTTTCACTCGGAGTGACACACCGAAGGAGTGAATAGCACAAAGAAAGATATATTTAAGAAATTGAGAGCTCAGTTAATTTTGTCTCCGACTGCTGTGAAAGGAGTTCTTTAGAGAAAGAGGGACTCTCAAGGATGATAAAAGTTTGCCTCACTTAAAAAACAAACTACAAGAAACAGACCACAATGTCATCAGGGGTTGCCTCCGGGTGACAAAATGATGGACAAATACTTCCTTGCTTTTAATGCTTTTCTGAGCTCCAGTATCTTATTTTTAAAAACTAAGCATGAATTATTGTTACAACAGAAAGAAAAAAAATACACTGGGGTGATGGCTACTGAGATTAAAACACACACCTAACAAGTCATTTTCCATCTCTCACTTCCTGTCTTTTCCAGGAAGAGACATCAGGGCAGAGGAAGGAGGAGATTGTCAATGGAAAAGGCCTGGTCCCCAGTGGACAGATGGAAACTCGGAGGTGGCGCAACTTGCCCAGAGTCACAAAGTCATGGACAGAATTAGGATAGCTCTCTGTCGAGGTTACCAGGTCATCTGCCCGAAGCACGGTGCTCTGCTTTGCCCATTGCTCAATTCCAGTGGATAATTAGAGATCACACTAAGCAGTTCCAGAAATACAGCCTCCTGATAAAGAACAGGTTCACACTCATCAGGACGGCTACTATAAAAACAAAACAGAAAACAGTGTTGACATGGATATGGAGAAATCGGAGCCTTTGGAATGTGAAATGGTGCAATGGCTATGGAAGACAGGATGGAAGCTCCTCAAGAAGTTAAAAACAGAACTGCCAGATGATCCAGCAATCCCACTTCTGGGTATATAACCAAAACCGAAAGCAAGGACTTGAAGAGATACTTGTACACGTATGTATTATTCACAAAAGCTAAAATATGGAAACAACCTAAATGTCCATCAACAGATGAATGGATAAACACAATGTGGTGTATACATACAACAAAATATCTTCCAGCCTTAAAAAGGAAGGAAATTCTGACAAATGCTACCACATAGATGAACTCTGAGGACATGAGGTAATAATATAAGCCAGTCACCAAAAGACCAATTCTGTGTGATTCCATGGATATGAGATACGGGGAGCAGTCCAATTCACAGACACAGAAAATAGAACGGTGGGTACCAGGGGCTGGGGACAGTGTAAGAGGGGAACGGTTGTTTAATGGGTAGAGTTTTAGTTTTATAAGATGCAAAAGTTTTGGAGATCTGTTTCACAACCATATGAATGCACTTAACATGACTGAACTGTCCACTTAAAAAAATGGCTAAGATGGTAAATTTTATGTTTTCTTAACCACAATTTTCAAAAATAAGAAAGCCTAGTTGGAAGACACAAGCAAGCCACTGCCCACGGTGCCCGAGGCTTGAAGAGGAACGGGTTATTACATTACTGTCATGACCGCAGCGGCGCTCTGGAGCCCATGATCACCACAGACTACATCGGTTCCTCTGTGTAACACTCCTGGCAAAAGCCAGGCAGACGTGCGTGAGACATGGAGGGACTGGAGCCCAAGCAAAGAAGGTGCTGGCGCCAAACCTCTTAACTGCTAGCTGAGAGCCAGGGGGAAGACAGGGTCAGCCTCAGAGCTCCTCTCGCCTGAGCCTCTTAAGAGAGAAGAGGGCGGGTTCTGCTCCAGGAGGAGGAGGGCTGTGGGGGCAGGAGGCTAGGAAGAAAGGTACAGGATTGACTTTCAAAGCAGAAGAAACAAGATCAGCCTTTTGCTGCTGAGCTGCATTTCTGTTCCAGTTGTGGATTTGCCTAGGTTCACCCCTGAGCTTGTCTTTCTTTTTTTAAATATATTTTATTGATTTTTTACAGAGAGGAAGGGAGAGAGATAGAAAGTCAGAAACATCGATGAGAGAGAGACATCGATCAGCCGCCTCCTGCACGCCCACAGTAGAGATGTGCCCACAAGCAAGATACATGTCCCCAACCGGAATCGAACCTGGGACCTTTCAGTCCACACACCAATGCTCTATTCACTGAGCCAACCCGGTCTCGGTCTGAGCTTGTCTTTCTGTCACCTCCCTGCCTCCTCAGTCTCTGCTCTCCTAACACCCACCTGGGCTCCACCTCTTGTGTCCTGATCTGATCACCTGTTTGCACCTCTCTGTTCAAGCATTCCTTAATTTGTTCTTTCACTCATTCTTCTATCCATCCAGTCACTCAAGATATTACAGAGGCGAAGAACACAGACCCTTGAGCCATATTGCCTGCGTTCAAATCCCAGCTTTGTTTCTTACTAGCTGTGTGACTATGGGCAAGTTACTGAGCTTCTCTGGGCCTCCATTTCACCATCTCTAAAATGGAAATAAAAATGGTACCACCTCAGTGAATTACTCAAAAATAAAAGGACTTCAATTCCTGTAAAGTACTTAAGAACCATGCCTAGCACACGGTCAGCATTCAAAGTATGTTAGCTAAGATCAGTCACTCATTTGCAAATATTCAGAATGCAGGTGAAGCTATACTGGGGACACTGGGGAAAAGAATATAGATAGAGTCCTTGCCCTTGAGTTGCTCCCCTTTTAGTAGGGGGAGAAAGACTTACAAACAACAAAATATAAATGAAATTAGGAAAATAAAATACTATGAGGGGAGAGGAGAAAGGGAAAGGAGGAACATGATTGAGGGGGAAGTCTTCACAAAAATGTGGCCTTCGAGCTGTGCCTGTGAAACAGCATAAGGTTTTAGAATCTAAGACTGGAGGGAGCCTCCCCCTGGTGGAGTCTGAACCTAGAAATATGTAAGTCCTTGTGAAATGAAGATAAGAGCTGCACCTCTGAGGTAAAGCTGCCAGAGAAAATACAGCATACCCAGTGGAATCTGAATTTCAAATAAACATTTTCAGTCCAGGTATGCCCCAAATACATTAAAAATGTATTCATTGCTTACTGAAGATCAAGTACAATTGACCCTTGAACAACATGACTGCTGACACCCCGGGCAGTGGAATATCCAAGCACAACTGTGGATTCTGTAGTGGGCTCTTTGAATCTGAAAATTTGACCAGCTATATTTCAACCAACAGTATTTTCCATCTGCAGCTGGGACCTATGCAGCTAGAAATTCAAAAATACTGTTTTCCTTGGAGGTTGGTTGAATCCCTGCATGTGAAACCCAACATACAGAGGGGCTGCTGCATTTATCGGAAAAAAATTCACCTGTAAGTGGACCCCTACAGTTCAAACCTGTGTCACGGGGCATCCTAGATTTTTACTTGCATCTGGCATCTCCGCCTTGGAGTGGGAATAAACCCTTCTGGAAGCCTGTGGCCTGGACCTGAACTTGTGTCACCCCCACACTGGCTTGTGGTTTGCCACCTTCATGAGTCATTTGGTGTTGTTGACTCTGGGCTTTAGAAGGATCCTGACGAACTGTCGGCAAGTTATTTGGTGCCACTTGGTTATTAACAATCACCCTCCCCTCCCCCAGAAGGAGATGAATGGAAAAATCCCACATGTGTTCATTTTGTGGAAGGTCACTGTGTCTGCCCTTTTTATGTTAGCTTCTTTATTTTCCTGAGGTCACATCTCTTTTTTCTTTTCCTTTGAGATTCATTAACATCATGATGGAAAGGAATTCATTCCCTTTGTCACTGTTATAAACAGAGAGAGAGGGAAATAAATAAATAAAAACAGCAAAATAAAGTATCTGAAGATTGTGGCATTGGCTGTGAAATGAGCGGGAGGGGGGGCGAGGTGGGGGGTAGGGGGGGTATTTAGGACTTCATGTGGCCCCAGAGTGTTCTAAGCTGGTGATGTTTTGCACTGACCCTTGGGAAGTCTCTCTGTAGCTTCCACCCAAGCTGGGCCTTCAGGTGAGCAGCAGGGAGTGAAGCGGCTGCCCAACTGTCAGTCACAGCAGGAGAGGAACCTGGTGACCTGCAACCAGTCAGAGGTGATCCTTGGGACCCTCCCCTCATGCATAAAACATGCCACGCAAAGTCATTTCACGCCCCAGCATCTGCCCACTGATCCAGAAAGGTACACCTATTCATCTCTCTCAGAAAATGTTTATGGAGAGAGATTATCAGCAGGAGAAAACAAATTCTCTGGTGAGATATTGCCCTTTGTGAGATATCTATTTCTGTGGAAGCGTCAACAATGGGGATGGTGTTCGGCTTGAATGTGGTGTGCCTGAGAGAACTGGGAGGAAACCTGACTTTACCGAAATCCCAGGGCAAGGAGATTCTGCCACCTGGGCGCCTGCCTATACGACTGGGCTGGAAAACAGATTTACAATGAAGGTTCTGAGACTAAATGGAAGTGGGAGGGGGCTCCTTTTCTTGTTGATGCACTCCAAGCTTGCTCCAGCTCCCGGGGCCAGAACAAAATGTAATGACTTGAAAAAAAAAAAGGACCCCTACTCCAACCCCATTTCGGCTGCCTCAGGAAGATTTTATTCATCAGGGGACACAGACACCGCACTGAGACATACAAGCTTATCAAGAGTCTCAAAAAATGCACACCATCAACAGGCTTGTTGACTCCAAGGCACAAAATGAAAATTCCAAAATAAAAAATTAACTGTCAACAAAATACAGTATTATATCAACTTCCTAAATTATTCAACTTGATATCCATAAAATTTTTATTATATTTGAAAACAATTAGTGGATCCTTTCACTTCAAGGAATTCCTAACTGTGCCCGATGCTTTCTGAGAAATCATAGCCACCGAAAATTAAATTAGCAAAATAATCTTGAAAGTAAAATTATAAAAATGCCCTTACTTACAAGACTATTTTAAAGCAAAAATGATTGCATTTACAGTGGTATGTGGGAACACTTGATGTGTGCTGAAATGGGGCAGTGGATCTAGAAGTTAGACTGCTTAGCTTCAACCCTGTCCCCTGGGTCAGGGCCCATCAAAAGCTTTAAGACAGCGGTTCTCAACCTGTGGGTCTCGACCCCTTTGGGAGTCAAATGACGCTTTCACAGGGGTGGCCTAAGACAGTGGTTGGCTAACCGAGGCTCGAGAGCCACATGCATCTTTTGGCCCCCTGAGTGTGGCTCTTCCACAAAATACTACATGCGGGCATGCACATACAGTGTAATTGAAACTTCATGGCCCATGCGCAGAAGTCAGTTTTCAGCTCTCAAAAGAAATTTCAATCATTGTACTGTTGATGTTTAGCTCTGTTGACGAATCAGTTTGCCGACCACTAGCCTAAGTCATCCTGCATATCAGATATTTACATTCTGATTCATAACAGTAGCAAAATTACAGTTATGAAGTAGCAACGAAAGTAATTTCATGGTTGAGGGTTAACACAACACAAGGAACTGTATTAAAGGCTCAAGGCATTAGGAAGGTTGAGAACCACTGCTTTAAGAAAAGCAAGTATATATGCAGACAGGGGTAGTGAAGAAATGTCTTTGTAGCCAACTGAACTGCTTTGTTCCCATAACCCCAGAACTATTTAAGTGAGAAGGATCCCTGGCCATCATGGATCTCAGTGCAAAGATAGGACTGGTCTCTGAGTCTCCAAATACCAATCCTCTCTGTATAGGATGAGATACCTGAGGCTCAGAGAGGGGAAGGTCAATCCCTAGGTCACACAGCAAAAGCACCCATCAGGCAAAGGGCTAAAAACCTATAAACTTAGAGATGGGACTCCAAGACTCCTGCCTCCCAGGCTTTGCCCTGGCCACTAAAGCTTGACTGAATGTCTTGCTTCCTTCACCAAGACACTGAAGCACCCCCTTGCTGTTAGCAGAATATCTAGATCTCCTAAAGTTCACTCACTGCTTTGATTCTGGAGGATTCAGCTCATGTTCTTACATGCCTGTTGATATCCATCATCCATGTGTATATCTTTTGGTTTTTCCAAATTTGGTCCAGACATCCTACTTTCCAGGCCTTCTAATGGGAAGTCCACCTTATCCTGTGCAAATAAATCACCTGTGCCCAAGATATGGCAGGGTTTAGCTGACTGGCTTATCCAGGGACAACTGGATACTTAGACCATGCCGTCTGCCGCCCCCTGGTGGCCAATAGGAGAGGTGCACTGCCTGGGACTGGGTCCACCCCATTTGCCAAGCATATTTGAGCCAGCTTAATTACCCTTTCTGGAAAGGCTTCCTTATTCCTAGATGGCTGATATCTGGACAGCTTCCCTCTTCTTCACTCTTACTCCTCCAGTTAATTGCCCATGGCAACTTCAGCCTCTCCATTGAACAATCAGTCATCAACTCCCTAGTATTCATTGAGTACTAGTCAATAGTGATAAATCTGGCAAGGCGGGGTAAAGGAGAGAGTGCAGAGAGGATGTAAGATATAGCCCATGACCTTGAGGAGTTCACAGTCAATAACGGGAGTAAAAACACACCCAAGTTTAAAAAATAATTTGATGTTTAACTGTTCTGTGCCAAGAACTTCAAGAATTCAGAAATGGGATGAAGTAGTTAGAGAGGCCCCTAGAGAAATGAGATTTGACCTGGCATTTGGAAGACAGGAAATATTTTGAAAACAGAAGTAAAGGGGAATGACTCCTATGTGTCTCCTTTATTTTCACACTACTACCAGAACACTTCTGACACCAGATGTGGGGGTTTCCCACACAGCAAGCAATTCTGCCCACCACTTGCGTATCCTTCAATTTTTTTTTAATTAATAAATCTTTATTTTTTTAATATATTTTATCGACTTTTTACAGAGAAGAAGGGAGAAGGATAGAGTTAGAAACAACGATGAGAGAGAGAAATCAATCAGCTGCCTCCTGCACGCTCCCTATTGGGGATGTGCCACAACCAAGGTACATGCCCTTGACTGGAATCGAACCCAGGAACCTTCAGTCCTCAGGCCGATGCTCTATCCACTGAGCCAAACCGATCTTGGCAATTAATAAATCTTTATTGTTCAGGTTATTACAATTGTTTCTCTTTTTCCCCCCTATAGCTCCCCTCCATCTGGTTCCCACCCCACCCTCTTCCCTTACCTCTCCCCCATTGTCCTCATTCATAGGTGTACAATTTTTGTCCAGTCTCTTCCTGCACCCCCCTCATCTTTTTCCCCCCGAGAATTGTCAGTCCACTCCCTTTCTAGGCCCCTGATTCTATTATATTCACCAGTTTATTCTGTTCATCAGATTTTTAATTCACTTGATTTTTAGATTCACTTGTTGATAGATAAGTATTTGTTTTTCATAATTTTTATCTTTATCTTTTTCTTCTTCTTCCTCTTCTTAAAGAATACCTTTTAGCATTTCATATAATACTGGTTTGGTGATGATGAACTCCTTTACCTTTTTCCTATCTGTGAAGCTCTTTATTTGCCCTTCAATTCTGAATGATAGCTTTTGCTGGGTAGAATAATCTTGGTTGTAGGTTCTTGCTATTCATCACTTTGAATATTTCTTGCCACTCCCATCTGGCCTGCATAGTTTCTGTTGAGAAATCAGCTGACAATTGTATGGGTGCTCCCTTGTAGGTAATTAACTGTTTTTCTCTTGCTGCTTTTAATATTCTCTCTTTGTCTTTTGCTCTTGGCATTTTAATTATGATTTCTTGGTGTGGTCCTCTTTGGATTCCTTTTGTTTGGGGTTGTGTGCGCTTCCTGGACTTGTAAGTCTATTTCTTTCACCAGGTGGGGGAAGTTTTCAATCAGTATTTCTTCAAATAGGTTTTCAGTGTCTTGCTCTCTCTCTTCTTCTGACACGCCCATAAGTCTGATGTTGGTATGCTTGAAGTTGTCCCAGAGGCTCCTTACATATCTTCATATTTTTGGATTCTTTTTTCTTTTTTCTTTTTCAGTTGAGTGTTTTCTGCTTCTTTGTATTTCAAATCTTTGACTTGATCCTTGCATTCCTCTGGTCTGCTGTTAAGTCTCTGTATAATATTTTTTATTTCAGTAAGTGTATGTTTAATTTCTAGTTGGTCTTTTTCTTATCCTCGAGGTTCTCGCTAAGTTTATTGACCTTTTCTAGGAAATTCTTGAAAAACCTTATAACCATGGTTTTGAACTCTATATCCAGTCATTTATTTTCCTCCATTTCTTTCATTTGTGATCTGTTCCTTTGTCTCCACATTTTTGTTGCTTCTCTGAGTTGGTAGAGTAGCTTTGTGTGCTAGGTGTCCTATATGGCCCAGTAGCTCTGCCTCTTCAGTTACCTGAGATGGACTCTCTTGGCGCACCCCTTTGTGGACTGTGTGTACAGCCTTGTTGTAGTTAAGTCTTGATTGTTGTTGGTATTACTGGGGGGAATTGACCTCCGGGCCAATTGGCTGTGAGATCAGCTATTCTACGCCGGGAGAACTTCTGTGCTGGAGACAGCTTTATGAGAGAAGCCTTGCAAAACTGCAAAAGCCTTTATGCTCAGCTAGGATGGGGCAGAGTCTCAGGGCTGAGCAGACAGCCTTGGCATCTGTCAGCCCTGCCCTATGAGGCCCCTGGGTCTCAGTGTCCCCTGGTAATCACTGCAGTCCTTGCATGCATGCCTCCAGACCTCTACCTTTCACAGCTCCTCTGAGTTTCCATGCACTCCAGGGACCCATATGAGTCTGGGTCCCCAGGGTCTTGCCTGAAACTGGGGTTCAGTACAGTCAGAACTGGAGTTCAACACAGTTGGGCGGTTCCACCTTCCTCCCGCTAGAGAAAGCCAGTGGTACACTCAGAAATCAGTCCTCTCTGCACGCACTCACGTGCGCCTTCAGACCTCTGCCTTTCGTGGCTCCCCTGAGTTTCCATGCACTCCTTGCTTTTTCCATATGAGTCTCTCCCGGAACTGGGGTTCAGTGCAATAGGGAGTTTCCGTCTCCCTCCTGCTAGAGGAAGCCAGCCAGGCATTCAGCTGCCCATCCTCTCCATGAGCGTGTGTCTGTACCTCAGCTTTTTGCAGCTCCTCTGAGACTCTGTGAGCTCCTCTCTTTCCTTCTAGTTGCAGAATTTCCACTCAGCCAGCTTTCCTGTGGTTCTGGATGATGTCCATTCTGTCTGTTAGCTGTAGTTTTGAAATTGTTGTGCGAGGCAGCAGTTTAGGTGTTCACCTATGCTGCCATCTTGGTTTCTCCTGTCCTTCAATTTAACTCCATACTGACACTGTCTACCTGGAGATGGCATTAGACCCCACAGGTTAAGAGTTCAGTCCCACCAGACTGCACATACTTCAGATGCCAACTGCAAGTCCAAATTATCAGTGCTAACCAACCAATTATAATGGAGCTTCTCAGATTCTCAGACTCCCTCCTCAGGTTTGATTAATTTGCAAGAGCAGCCCAGAGAACTCAGGAAAACGTAACTTACTAGATTACAGGTTTATTATAAAAGGATGTAACTCTGGAATAGCCAGATGGAAGACATGTATAGGGCAAAGTATGTTGGAAGGAACACGGAGCTTCCATGCCCTTTCCTGGTGGGCCACTCTCCCCAAATATCTACATGTTCACCAACCTGGAAGGTCTCTGAACCCAGTTTTGGGTTTTTGTAGAGGTTTTATTAGACATGGTTGATTAAATCATCGGTCATTGGTGATTAGTTCAACCTCCAGCCTCTTTCACATTCTTGGAGGGAAAAGGACGAGGGGTTCCTGAAAGTTCCAACCCTCTAATCCCCTGGTTGGTTGCCCTCGCAGCTACTCCCCATCCTTACGGACTTCCCAAAAGTCAGCTCATCAACAGAAACTTGGGTGTGGTTGAAAGGAGCTTATTCTGAATAACAAGACACCAATTTCACTTTTATGCTCTTGTAACTTAAGAAATTCCTAGGGTTTTAGGAGCTCTGTACAAGGAACAGGATGGAGACTAAATATATATTTACTAGAGGCTCAATGCACGAAATCTGTGCTCTAGGGTAAGGGGGATATCCCTCAGCCCAGGTTGCACCCTCTCCAATCTGGGACCCCTTGGGGGGATGTCCGACTGCCGATTTAGGCCCGATCCCATAGGGATCCCATATGCCTAAACTGGCAGTTGGACATCCCTCTCACAATCCGAAACTGCTAGCTCCCAACCGCTGACCTGCCTGCCTGTATGATGGCCCCTAACCACTTCTGCCTGCCAGCCTGATAACCCCCTAACTACTTCCCTCCCAGCCTGATCGACACCTAACTGCTCCCTGCTGGTTTAATCGCCCCCAACTGCCCTCCCCTGCCGGCCTGGTTTCCCCAAACTGCCCTCCCCTGCTGACCTGGTCGCCCCTAACTGCCCACCCCTGCTGGCCATCTTGTGGTGGCCATCTTGTGACCACAAGGGGGTGGCCATCTTGTGTGAGGGCATGATGGTCAATTTGCATATTACATCTTTTTTATATAGAATAATAAATCACAATATCACAAGAAGGAAAGAAAAAAAGAGTATTCTGAAAGGAAGCCATGAGAAACAACAAGTAAATAAAATTATGGCTCAAATAATATGTCCAAGATAAAAGATAAAATGGAGATGAACTCCTTCCTTATCATCTTCTTTTCTGGGTGCTCAAACCACTCTTGCATAGTATATAATACACTCTGATTCTGCAATGCTGTGTGTCTCTCTTCTGCTATTTATTAGGATCCTTTTCATTGCAATTAACAGAAATCCAACTTAAGTTCATTTAGTCAAAAAAATAAATTTATGAGTTGAAATAATTGGGGACATGGATTGCATTGGCAAAAGGTGTGACCAAATCAAGAGCTGATACAATGTCACATGTTATTCATTCTCATTCTCATATTCTCTTTCCTGCCCCCCCCCCGCTCTCTCTTTCTCTCTCTTCCCCCCACCCCAGCTCTGCTTTTCACACTGATATCATCCTTTGAGTGCTTCATTCTGTCCTACCACAGTTGGGCTTCCCCCAGAAGTCAGGGAAGATGACCAGGTAACCAGTTTCATGTACTTCCAGCTGTGACTCCGGAGCCAAAGAAAGTCTTCCCCACTAGTTTCATCAGAAGAGTCCCAGAGAAAGACCCTTCATTGGCTCAACACCCCTTTTATGCTCTGCCCCATGATACAGGGGCTGGAACCCTGAGTACATGTCCCAGCCCCCTGTCTGCAGATCCTAGAATAAAATGCATGCATGAGAAGCACTTGCCACGACGTGGTAGGCAGAGGAAAGGCAGAAGCTGGATTTGTGCTATTCTGGCCGTGTCTAACGTTAGGCTTAGGCAGACATGCCATTTTGCGGTCTAAGTATTTTCCTGAAAACCTTGGGCCTCAGGAATGGAGGCAGCTGAGATCATCTCTCCTGGCTTTCAAGTCCCTTCAAATTCCTATCTATGAAAGCTGGTAACAAAACTGCTCTGTCCAGAATTTCCAACAGTTTTGTAATAAACTCCCTTTATTAAATTCCTTCCTCCTTGAAATACCACAAGCAGCCCCTGTCGGTGACATACCCTAACAGACACATGCGAACATTCCGGAGGTGGTGGAGGAGGAGGAGGTACCTGTCTAATGAAGGAAGAGGAGAAAGACTATGCTAGCAGCTAAATCAAGAGCATTCAAAGAACTCCCGACCTACCACCAACCCCAGGTAGGAAATGGTGGGAGGTAAAATCAGGTAGGTGGGATGAGGTGAGACTATGGAAGATGTTGAATGCCAGGCATTCGGGGGTGATGTCCTGAGAAGAAGGAAGCAAGGTGAATATAATGGCAAGGACCACATTTTAGGGCAACTAGTGGTAGTATGTAAGGGACATATTAGTGTGTGAGCAACAGGAAGGAAGTTAAAACAGAGGTGCTCAAGAATGAGAGAGATGTGAAAACAAAGAAAAAGGTGCCTCTAAGAGATGTGTTAAAAGAAGAAGTAGGATATTTTGGTATATTGTAATTACAGACAATAATAACGGCTGCCATTTATGAAGTTACAATTAATTATACATCAGATATTCTACTGGGTTCTTTACTTATGTTAGTTATAATCCTGCAAAGCAGAAATCATCTATTTTTACAAATTAGAAAACCAGGTTTTAGGGATGTTAATTGATATGCTCAAGGTCAATCAGCTAGAGATCAGAGCCAGCACTTGAACTTGATTAGATTGCTCTGAAGGCCTGCATTCATTCCACCAAGCTATGCTGCTTTCCTTCCTATCACTGGTCCTTTTAACAATTCAAAGGGTCAAACTTGATCCCCACTTGGCAAGAGGCAGTGGAGTACAATCAAAAGGGCAAAGCCTTTGTTCTCTGATATGAAGCTCTAAGAAGAATATAATCATGAGACAAATGCAAATTGAGGGATAGTCCCCAAAACAACTGGCCTGGGTCTCTTACAAAATGTCAATGTTATTAAAGAGGAAAAAAAGAGGAAATATCATTCTAGATGAAAAAAAAAATGACTAAAGAGATGTGACAACAATAACCTGGATTGGATGCTGAATCAAACAAACAACGTTATCAAGGATATTTTATAAACATTGGTAAAGTAAAACAGATATTAAATAGTAATGTGTTAATGTTACACTCCCTTGCCAAGTGACAATTTTATTGAGGTTTTGTGGAAGAATGCCCCTTTCTTTGGAGATGAGTTGAAATATTTAGAAGTAAATCAATACAATGTTTCCAATTCTCAAATGGATTAGCAAAATTATGATAGAGAGGGTGCCGATGTGGCAAAATGATAACAATGAAAGGGTCTGTGAGACTGCATTATTCTTACAATTTTTCTGTAATTTAAAATTTTTCAAAAAAAAAAAAACGTGAAGGAAAAATTTTAGGAGTATGTATTTTCCCCTCAAACCTCTTCCCCCCTCCCCTACAAGAAAACAAAAGACAAGAAGATCTTCAAGTTGAATACACCTGAGTCCACTGCATACCAGCTGTGTGAACTCTGTGCCCTCTTTTCCTCAGCTGCAAAGTGGCAGTGTTGATGGCCAGCGCCAAGCGCTTCTGTGGGACCATGGCAGGCACCATGGGAGTGACGCCTGGAGCAGGGTGGCCAGCACCGTGTTCTCTGTGTTCACATTTGCTCTCCTCCCTTCCTCCTATCTCATCCCCGGTTCACCTCAGAATCCATTACAGTGGCCTTGGAGGGAGATTTGCTCAGGATAAAAAAGAACAACTATGCACCCTGTAGAGTGCACAGTTGAAGCAATATGACACCCTGCAGGGACACTGGGATGCAGGCTGGCTGACCCTCTGAATGTCAAACCACAGGGACAAAAGTCAGAAAAGCATCCACCCACAACTTGCTGGCTTGTGCCATGGATTGGAGCTCAGACACTAGCCAGAGCTTCTCAAAGTGGGGTCACTGGCCCATCTGAGCAGAATCCACTATGGTTCGTGTAAAACTTCAGACTCCAAGACCCCACTAGGACCCTAATAGGCTTCTCAGCAGGGTGTTAGGAGTGTGCATTCTAACACTGTCTTGTAGGTGACTCTGAGGTACACTCAAGTTTGAGCACTCCTGACCCTCACCGCGGCCAATGTGGATGTGCTACTTTATAGCAAAACTGGTCCACTGAAGAAGTGGGTTCCTGTGCTTAGAGCCTAATAATAACATAAAAAGGTTATAGCCACCACAAAAGTGTCCAAAATGGGAGCAAATGGACATACAAATCGAGTTATCAGGGGGCATAGAAAGGGAGTGGTGTGGACTGACAATTCTCAGGGGGAAAGGAGTGAGGGGGATGTGGGAAGAGACTGGACAAAAATCATACACATATGAATGAGGACAATGCGGGGGAGGTAAGGGCAGAGGGTGGGGTGGGAACCGGGTGGAGGGAGCTATGGAGGGGAAAAAAGAGGAACAATTGTAATAATCTGAACAATAAAGATTAAATAATAATTTTTTTAAAAATGGCAGGAGATTTAGGGAGAAAGCAATGTTTCTCTCTGAGCTTCATCAGCTCCAGACTCAAAATGTATGAATGAAATGCTGCTCCAACTTTGGGGGTGAAGGGAGCCGCCATCTAGAGCCCCCAAATCCACCATTATCTGCACATGAACACTAAAGGGATCAGAATGGGCTCTGAGCCCCTCCACTCACCATGACTCTGGGAAGCTGCATAACCCAAGTAGTTCCCTCCTCTGGACAGGTGCAGTAAGTGGACTCTATAGCGCCTTGTAAGCTCCAAAAGCTCCAGAAACTCTCATGACTGACTTAGAACTGCCAGTGTCTCTCCAAGCCATGCCCACTGACCTCTCGGGAGAAGGCCACTCTATTGGATGCTACCTGAGTGAAAGGAGCCAACAGCAGTCACCTGCTTTCCCTGTAGCCCACGGAGGGCTTGTTCGTTTGGCTTAGAAGGTGGCTGGGCTCCTCTTTTGAGCCCAGGAGATAGATCATTGGGCCACACAAGTTCACCTCTGATCCTGAGAATCCTCTGTTCCAAACCAACTCCAGCAGGCATTTACCCACAGGGTCTGAGTTATTTTGGGAGACTCAACATCCTGTCGTCAGCCCTAGGGAAGGGAAGTGAAGGACAGACAATTGGGCAGTCTCCACCCCCTATCCACCCCCAAACTCAGATTGGGGACAGAGAGCCATTTGCAACTTTTAACTCTTCCCTGGCTCTGGCTGAGACCAAGGCATCCCACTTAGAAAAGCCTCAAATGGCAGCATGTCAACCATTTTAATTCAAGAGGAGGAAAAAATAACAAAGTATATCAGGAGAAAATTATGCATGGAAAGTGACTTTCAAAAATCGTCTCTAAATATTACAGCCAAAGTGAAGGGATGGAAATTGCATCATCAGAAGAGCATTTTTGTGTGTGTGGTTTAACATTGAAGAAATAAATCATTTTCCCAACTGTAGGGCTTAAAGTAACATTTCACCCTTTCAGGAAGTTTATTTTGGAGATGAGAATTGAATTAAACTCTTTAGATGTATCGTTTGACACACCAGCACACCAAGTCATTCACACTGGAACCCAGGTAAAGTGTAATCTCTGAGGTGTCAATTTTTGCTGCATCCCTTCTTTCTCTATTGTTCCCTACAGTGTACAAAACCCCCAGGAGGGAGCTGGGCCGGTCTGTCTAGCATCTGGCCTTGCACAGGAGAGGGGCTGGGTGCAAGGAAAAGAGAAAGGGAGGCAGCAAGAAGAGTGCAATGATTTTACAAGGCTGACGAGGGCCTTTTTGCATGGGGAATGTCTGTGGTTTCTCTGCAGTGTGGTTCATTAAGCTTGAGGTGATAACTCATATTTAAGAGCCATGATTTGTTAGATCTCTCCTGGATTCAATTCCACACACAGTCACTCAGGGCCTAGCATTTTGGTGAGAACTGAGTACATCCTGGGAGTGGACAGAAATGAATAATGCAAAACTCCTACTGTCTGCCCTTCAGATGTCTTTCAAGGACAGGAGAGTCACACATGGTAGGCGCCTGGCATCCCTGAAACCCATCAATCTGGGACTGTGAGACCCCCATAAAAGAAAACCTGATGGCACTAGTGGGCTTGTATTTAAATCCTCCTCAGCGGCAGACAACTACTGCTCTGCTTTTGATGGCCCTTGCTTCTTAAACCAAAACAGTGCAAACAGAACAAACACAGCCTTCCTTCTCTGCCTCTGACACCCACCTCCTCCAGTCTGCCAGGCCTGCCCTGGTCCTGGCTCCTCAGAGAAGCAGTGGTCAATCCTGGAGAAATCACTGATTTTCACTGCCCCAGCCTTCCTGGGGCCTGGACTGACCTACTGTCCCCTAACCCTGTTTCCTTTCTGCCACACTTTCTATTTCCTCTTTGCCCACATGCTTCAAGCCCCATCTGCTGGGCCTTCAGGCTATCTGATGCCTGACCTGAGGTAACTTTATGTCCTGAGACACCTATGGTCCATTTCTGGCTCTTCTGCCCTAATTTGTTGTACTGTCAGTAAGCCCCAGGTACCAAAGGTGGCCTTCAAGACTGCCATCAGACTGATGTTTGGGACTGAAAAGCCACTGCAACTCAGAGCATTTTCAAACTCCAGCATTTACACTGCAACTGCCAGAGGACAGGCAGTTTGACATTGAGATGCATCATTGCAGAACAATTCAACTAATTTGCTCTCCTAGCACCCATTTGTACGTCAGGCCCCAAAGGCGGAGCCCTATTCTCTCATCAAAGGGACTTTACAACTGGCTCTCAGACTGTAGCTATAGCAGAATCACCTGATAGGCTTGCTGAGCCACCCCTTCCACTCCCCACCTCTGGTTCTGAAGAACTGAAAGTCAAAAGGACAATTTGTATTTCTCACAGGCTCTCAGGTGAAGCTGATTCTCTGGCCTAGGGACCTCACTTTTGAGAGCCCCATGCTCCAGTCCAGTGGTTTTCAAATCTGGCTCCACACTGGACTCAACTAGAAAGATTTAAAAACAAACAAAAGACAAATGCCTGAATCTACCCCCCTCCCTCTCCCATTCTGATTTAATTGATCTGAAATACAGACTGGTCACTGGGCATTGTATAAACACTGTCAGTAATTCTAATGTTCAGCAGGGGTTGTAAATGTCTGCTTGTTGTCCATCTCATTTGCTGGGCTAGGAGTGGGGAGCCTTCTTTTATCCCCCACAGGGACCCTTGAGATCGCTGGATAAAATATAGGACACCCAGTTAAATTTGAATTTCTATAAACAACTAATAATGTTTTACTAGAAGTATGTCCCAAATATTGCATGGATGTACTTTAATATTATTGCTTTTTTTCTTTTTTTTTTTGTCCTAAATAGGTCATCCCTACCCTTAGACACTTCCATAACACAGAATGAGAAACAATGACCTGCCAGGTCCCATTTCACAAATATTAACACCAAGAGTCCCAGAAGACACAGAGGCAGTCTTGACCTCAGTCCAGAATTCTTTTCCTTCCATCACACTCCACTGTGCTAAAGGTCCTTATACCCTTTTCTTGTTAGGAGGTTATTGTCAGTTGCCTGGAGGTGACTTCAAAGGGGTAGATAGGAACTCTGTCTTTTCCACTCCCTTTTCAATTCTCACCTCCACCCACCTTTCTGTTGCAGATATCACAGAGGCTGTCCTGCCTGGGCTGTGGCCATTCTCAGGGCCATATTCTTAAGGCCGCCTCAGGGAGGAAGTGGGCTGGAAGTGGTACCAGCCAGAGACAGCTGTGAGCTGAGAGCCCATAATTGGGCAACACAAGGACAAGTGGGATTTGGCACAGGCAAACTACAGGCAAAGCATGTTGGGAGAGGCCCACTTAATTCATAGAGACACTCGGAATTAGTTGTAAATTCTCTGGGAAAAGATCAAGGCAGCGGCATAAACAGCTCAATTAAACTGTCGGCTCAATGCTCAATGTGCGGTAATGGTCAAAACACAGCCTTTAATCTAGATACAGAGGATTATCTTTCAACCAGTAATGAGATTCCTAAGATTAGTTGTACCTGAGGTGGAGGGAACAACAGCTGGCTCAGCGACACTGCAGACAAGCTTGCACGTCAGCATGACTGGGACTTGTGTGGAAGAGGCTGCCTGGAGCCCCATCTGGATGCAAGAAGACAGGGAAGATTCTCGTTCTGGCTTTCTCCACTTAAGAGACACGGTCTTTGCCTTTTGCAACAGCATAGATGGACCTGGAAATTACAAGGCAGAGCGAAATAAGCCAACCAGAGAAAGACAACTACCATATGATCTCACTTATATGTTGGATCTAACGAACAAAATAAACTGACGAACAAAATAGAACCAGAGTTGTGGATGCATGGCACAGAGGGGAGAGGGGTGGGGTGCACTGGACAAAAGAAGGTAAAGAGAGTTGCCACCTAAGAACATATATGCATAGCACATGGACACAGACAACAGTGTGGTTAGGGCCTGAGAGACCAGAGGTCAGGGTAGGGTGGAGGGAGGCAAAGGGAGAGAAATGGGGAACATCTGTAATAATGTTAATAAAAAAAAAAATAGCTTGGCTGGTATTGCTCAGTAGTTGAACATTGACCTATGAACCAGGAGGTCATGGTTCCATTCCTAGTCAGGGCACATGCCAGGGTTGAGCAGTAGGAAGCATGCAGGAGGCAGCGTATCAATGATTCTCTCTCATCATTGATATTTCTCTCTCTTTTCCTCTCTGAAATCAATAATAAATAAATAAATACCTATATATATAATAAAAAGAGAGAGAGATGATCTGGGAACAAAATCCCAGAACAGAGCATGTCTGACATGTTCCCACCTCCAGACCAAAGCTAATAGTCACAAGCACCAGTTCTGAGGTAGACAGAAATGTGAAGCTTTAGCCCTTTGCCATCCTACCCTTCATGATCAACCACTCACATTCACTCATTTACCAAATATTTACTAGGTGCCAATCACTGTTCCGGATGCTGAAGATATGCAGTCAACAAAAAGGAAAGATCTCTTTCCCATCATGGGGCAAGACAACGAGTACACAAGAAAAAAATATGCTCTGTGTGAAATGGGGATGAGTGATGCTAATTGCTGAGTGGGGACAATTCTAGATATGTGGCCCAAGGGAGGCCTCACTGAGTAGTGATATTTAAATAAAACCTGAAGGGACTGAGGGGTGAGTCATGGAGACAGCTGGGCAAAAGCATGCCAGGCGAGGAGAGCTAGTGCAAAAGCCCCAAGGAAGAGGCAGCCTGCTTAGAGTAGGAGAAAAGACAGAAGAAGAGATCAGAAATTTAAGGGGACTAGATCATGTAAGGCAGCAGTTCTCAACCTGTGGGTCGCGACCCCTTTGGGGGTCAAGCGAGCCTTTCACAGGGGTCGCCTAAAACCATCGGAAAATGTAGTAATGTAGTTTACTGTTGTTATATTAAGACTGTCACCCATGCTACACGACAACATTTCATTTATTTGTAATTAGAAATAAATATTTCACAATATCTAATTGTGATTATCACTATGCTTTAATTATGTTCAATTTGTAACAATGAAAATACATCCCAAATATCAGATATTTACATTACAACTCATAACAGTAGCAAAATTACAGTTACGAAGTAGCAACGAAAATAATTTTATGGTTGGGGGTCACCACAACATGAGGAACTGTATTAAAGGGTCGTGGCATTAGGAAGGTTGAGAACCACTGATGTAAGGCCTTATGAGCCCTGTGAGGATTTGGGCATGTATTATTAGGGAAAAGGGGATTTAATGGGAAATTTGAGCAGAAAGCCATAAACATATTCTTTTAATAGGATCACTGGCTGCTGAGACAGAAGCAGGGAAAGGAGTAAGAGTCACCTGCAATGACACAGGCCAGAGATGAAGGACAGTTGGAGGCACCTAAGATAGGTGGTAGGATTCTACATATTCCTTGCTCATGGGTAGCATGGAGTAGGAATGAAAGAAGGTGCCAATGATGACGGATAGTTTGCTTCAGATCTTCATTGAGCACTAAGGACTTCCAAATCTATACTTCTGACCCGGACTCCTTCCTGCCCAGGGGCCTGGCACACAGTAGGGAACCGACATTAACATGTGGTGGACTGAAATGACAAAAAAGTAGATGAGTCTGTCTGGTTGGTGGCACTTTTCCAGGCCTCTACCAATGTCTAGTCTACCTCCAGATAACGGAGGGAGGTACAGAAGGAAGAGCTGCCGTGTCCCCATCTTGGTCTAAAGTGAGAAGTTGAAAGAGGGCAGAAACTGAAACAGGGCCATACCTAATCTTTCCAGTAAGAAAACCAGGGAGGAGAGGGAAGGGGAGGGGAAGGAAAGGGGGGAAGGGAACACAAAAATAAAAAAATGCCAAGAATGATGGACATCGTGTTGGGTTTGTGATGTCAAAAGACTGGGTGCCAATCCCAGCTGTGCCTCTTAACTCAATCTCTTCCCTTCACTGGCTCCCAGTTTCCCTTCTGAAAACAGAGAGGCGAGCTCTCTAGAAAGAGAATCTGTCCAGCTGTGAGCCTCCCGGTGCTGGGATCCTTTTCCTGCAAGGCCCAGTCTTCCCTAGTCACCTGACACACTACTTCTCCAACGTCGTTCTTAGGAAACTTTTCTGTTTCCTTTCAGAATGATGACTCTGACTATGAGTCTAGTAAGATGTGTCTCTACTAGTTCCCAAAGAAAAACACCCGTATCTTTTTTTGCCTGCTTAAAGTAAATACCACCTTAGGCCTGTTACCCCATCCATAAACTGGGAATATACACCAGATCGCTGGGATGCTGAGTAGGGTTAATTACATACAGACTGTGTAGGGGTTAAGCAGATACACAAGTGTGCTGGAAGTTCTTGGCATAATACTATAGTATTACAATAATTTTGGCTTGCAAATTACACCCCAGCCAAGGTATCACATGGAAAAGTGGGTCTGATCCCATGGCCTGCTGAAAGTGAAATGAAAAAAAAAAAAAGTTGTAAAATATAACGTTTCTTCCTAACCCTTTGAAAAAGGCAGAGACAATGCTTCCATGTGCAACCCACATGCAGGGAACACATTTCCAGATCCTGGAGAGGATTCTCTTGTCCCCGGTCACCTGGCCTGTTGCCAGGATCTGTTGATCTTCCTTCCTGAGCCTAGAAGCAGAGATGGGAGGGGAGGGAGGGAGCCAGAGAAGATTTGTGGTTGGTTGAAAGGTGGGACTTAAATGAGAATGTCTTCCAGTTTTTCTATTCTGGCCTCCCTTACTTGCAGGATAATTGAGTGCTTACAGAGCAGCAGAATGACTTAAAATGTAATTTGAGATATTTAAGTCTAGGAATACCCAAAATAAACATCTTAGCCCAGGTCAACTTCTGGGTCCTTCCACTATCCCCTAGACACATCTCACACACACACACACACACACACACACACACACACACACACGACAATGAAGGAATTGTATAATCTGTGATGGTGTCTGTAATTATGTAGGTCTGAAACATTTTACTGGCTCACATAGATGATAGTGCAATCTGGGCAAAGAGAGAAAGAGCTAATAACTTGATCCGGAAAGGACAATTTGCAGTCTATTCCATGGCTTCATTGTGTACGGCCTAGTGGACAGAGCAGCACAGGACTCAGAGTAAGAGCCAAGTCTGAGTCCCACTTCTGCCACTTTGCCACTGGGGCCTCAGGAAGAGTAAGTAGAGGAACGGTACACAGCTGTTGATCCTTTCCTGTCCAGACTCAGTGTGGCCAGGACTGTGTCCTGGCCAAAAAAAGCCTCTGGTCTTGTTGCTAGGACAAAGGAAAAAAAAGACTCTCTCAATGCCCATCTATAATATACAGGGAGCAAGTTGAGATTTTTAAACATTTGTGCTGTACGATCTCTTAGAGAATTTCTCAGATTTCAGTCCTCAGACCTTATGATAAGTCAAATAAATTCTGGGGCCTGCCCCCCAGCCAGATTCAAAGGAGCACCAGCTCTCGTGGCAGTTACCTCATTTCCAGGCAGTGCTTGTCTCTACCTGGAGCTGCCCTGAAAACCAAGCTGGGCCCCTCCCCCTGCCTCAGTTTCCTCCTTTTTTTTTTTTATTAATAATCAAAGGACGACCTTACGTTGCAAAGCAGAGATGGGTGTAGATGACATCATTTCGGAGCCACCAGAAGGGAGAACTGGCGCCCAGTGTACCTGAGGAACTTGCTCTGGGCCTCAGTTTCTCCATCTGCCAAAGGAGGACCCTGGACTAAACGGAGTCTTGTCAGCTCTTAACAATTTGGGCATCAAACATCCCCACAGCTTGCTCCGCCGGGTAGGCCGTGGGCAGGGTTGAAAGCGCGACTCCCTCCGAGGTGAAAAGGTGAGCAAACATTCCGGCCTCTCCGGAGCCTGGCCCTCGGATCGGTGCAGGGCAGTGCCCCCCCCCGGCCGCCTCTCCGGGCCGCAGCCTCCAGCTGGGTTGCTACTACCCTCATTAGCATAGGTGACTCCGAAGATCTGGCACACCTGGCCTGAACCCGCGTCTCCGTCCCTTTAAGAAGGGGAGAGCCACTCTGTCCCTATACGGGGTCTCTGCACCACATTTCCCCCCCGGCGGGTCGCGCTGTAAACTAGACATGTTCATCCACCTTTGCACCCCACCCAGCAGTGGGGACGCCTTGGGCACCATCGCGCGAGGGTCCCTGGGGAGGCGGCCGGGTTTGGCCTCCGAGCGCGGCAGGCTAAAAGGACGGCTACCTCTCGCCTCAGGCGGCGCGGGCTGAAAACCTGGCGGGACTGGCAGCGCCGCGGGACCCCGGCGCCCCCAGGCCTGAGCCCGGAGCTGGCGCCGAGGCAGCCGCGGGAGGTGGCGAGCGCTGACGGGGGGGGCGGGGGGGAGAGGTGCGCCGGCGGAGACCCGGGCGCAAGGGGGCGGGGCTTGGGCCAAGGTCTGGCGGCCCGGCTCCGGGGGGAAGGGGCGGGGCCTCCGGGGCGGGCTGGGGGCGGGGCGAGCGCCGGGCCCGGAGAGGGCGGGGCGGGCTCTGGCGGCCCGAGTGTCACACACGCGGCGGTTCGGGAGGTGGCGGCAGCGGTAGCGGCAGGCGCCGCCGGGACGGGCACGGGCGCGCGGGCTCGGCAGGGCGCCGGCTGCCTCCCTCCGTCGCTCGCTTTCCGGCTGTGGGGCGAGGATCGCCTCAGCGCTCTCCAAAAGGAAGCGGGGGGTAGGGGGGGGCGCCGAGGACGCCGACAACTTCGCTCAGCCGCCAGGATCCCGGCCGAGGCGGAGGCTGCGCGCACTCCGACGGGGCAGCAGCGCGCTCCGCGGCGGAGCGCACGGTAGAGCGTCCGAGGCGGGGGGCGCCCGGGCCTTTCGCTCTCGGCGGGGCCGCGGGCCGGGATCCCATGAGACGCTCCCGCGAGGGGCTCCAGATCCGAAGCCCCCCCGGCAGCGCGCGGCGGAGGCGGAGGGCGGTGCTGCAGCGGCCGGAGCCCGGGAGCCACCGGCAGGAGGCGGCGGAGAGAACTTGAACTTGGCGTCGGGAGCAGGCGCCCCGGACGCCCCCCGCCGGGGCCGGGGCGCCGAGGGACCTGGGCGGCGGCGCTACCCCCCGGATGGCCGCGGCCGTGGACCTGGCTCCCGTGCCGCGGCCCTAGGCGGCCTCTCGCCATGGCCAAGTGGCTGAACAAGTACTTCAGCTTGGGCAACAGCAAGACCAAGAGCCCCCCGCAGCCGCCGCGGCCCGACTACCGCGAGCAGCGGCGCCGGGGCGAGCGGCCCTCGCAGCCCCCGCAAGCCGTGCCGCAGGCCTCCGCGTCCTCCTCGGCGTCCTGCGGTCCGGCCGCCGCCTCCTGCTTCTCGGCCTTGTCGGGGTCGCTGCCCGACGACAGCGGCAGCACGAGCGACCTCATCCGCGCCTACCGCGCCCAGAAGGAGCGCGACTTCGAGGACCCCTACAACGGCCCCGGCTCGTCGCTGCGCAAACTGCGCGCCATGTGCCGCCTGGACTACTGCGGCGGCGGCGGCGGGGAGCCGGGCGGGGGCCAGCGCGCCTTCTCCGCCTCGTCCGCGTCGGGCGCCGCGGGCTGCTGCTGCGCCTCCTCCGGCACGGGCGCCGCCGCGTCCTCGTCCTCGTCCTCCGGCTCCCCGCACCTCTACCGCAGCAGCAGCGAGCGGCGCCCCGCCACGCCGGCCGAGGTGCGCTACATCTCCCCCAAGCACCGCCTCATCAAGGTGGAGAGCGCGGTGGGCAGTGCCGGGGACCCCGCGGGGGGTGCCTGCTCGGGCGGCCGCACTTGGAGCCCCACCGCCTGCGGAGGCAAGAAACTGCTCAACAAGTGTGCTGCTGCCTCGGCCGCGGAGGAGGGCGGCGGGTCCGGCAAGAAGGAGAAGGTAAGGCGCCCCTTGGCCGCTGTGCCCCTGGGGAAACTGAGGCACGGCGCCTCGGTCTCCAGGCCCCACATCCACAGCAACTTCTTGCTCGGACCCTGGGGTCAGGACTCCCACGTTCCTTCCTGGTTCTGCCCCTCCACGCACTCCTTCCCCCCGCCCCCACCCCCCCCCCACCCCCCCCCCACCCCCGATCGTCGGCCTCCTGAAATACCCTCTTTCTCTGCCGCTCCCAAAACGTCCCCTCTCGGAGCCCTCAGCCAGGTGCCCGCTTTCGGAAGTTGCCTGACTTGAAAGCCCCGCCCGGCCTTGCCCAAGAAGGAGACACCGAAGCCAGCCCTTCCCGCCCCCGAGGAGTAAAGTCAGAGTCAGAGCTGTCACCGACTTAAAAGAGCGCTTACTCTGGTCTCTCTCCTCTTCCCCGGCTCTCCCCCCACCCCCCAACCCCCAGTCTGTGGATGGGAAACCGGTCGGGAGCTGGGGAGGGACTCGCCCCGAATTACTCTGCATTCCTGGTGGTAGATCCGGGCCGGCTGTCTCTAAAAGTGCATATGTAAATCCCCCTGAACGCCCAGCGCGGCCCCACCCCCGGAGCCAAATGCGGGCTGTCTTTTGTGCTGGAGCTGCCCCTGAAACCCGGCCAGCTTTTCCGGGAGGGGGTCTGCCCTTCGGCTCCGCTGATAGGAGACCCACCCCTGCAATCCTCAGCTTCCTGCCTGACCCTACTTCTACCCCACCCTGTCCCCGGGGTGAGGCGGACAAACTCTGGGACAACCCTCTGCCTTACATATCAGGCCCCCTTTGAAGCAGGCCAGTTAATTACAGCCAGACTGGGCCCTCTCCTCCCCTTCACACGTTTGTGAGCCTCCCTTTCCCCATAAAATAATACTGGTCCCATCTTCTGGTGGGGGGCAGTGTTTTGATTACATCTGAGGCCCTGTCCTGCTATGGCTGTCAGGTGGCTGTCCCTCTTGTAAACTTTTGCCCACGCAGGGTAGGGGGAGACTGATAAAAGAGTCTGAGTTCCTTTTAGGACTAGGTGTCCAGCCAGGTGGGAGACAGGCTCCTACCTACCAGCTGGTGCTTGGAAATGGATCTTTTTGTTTTCCTGTGGGGAGGGGTAAGGGGTCACCCAGCTTTCATTTTTCTGCCTGGCTTTCTCTCTCTGAGGTCCCGGGTCCCCAGAGTATCCCTTTCCCAATTGGTCTGCTGAAGACAGCATGGGCAGTCTATGGTGGATCCCAGAAGCATGGACTTGGGGCTTCCTAAGCACCCAGGATGTCTCATCTAGATGACAAGAAGCCGGTAGCCAGGTGGCCACCCAGATGCTGCTTTGGGGAAGGGGGGGGAGTTTCTCTGTGAGCCTCCTGGATCATGGGCTTGTAGTTGAACCTGTAAGGAGAACACCAAAGAGGCTCCCTACCAACCTTATGATGGTCCAGGCTTATGTAGGCGCTGGCCTGGGAGAGCCTAAAATTCCTGGGTCTGGAAGGTGCGAGGAAGGCCCAGCCTCGCTATGGGGAGAGCCACAGCCAAAGGTGCTGGACTCCCTGAATCCGCCTTGTTACTCCGTGTAGGCAAATCTCCTTTCTCTCCCGCTGCTGGTCATTCTGCCTGCTCACTAAAGTCTTCTGTTATGGCTTTCAAAACTTTAGTAAACATTTTTTTCCTACTTAGAGTTAAGGCTCTGCCGAATACTGAGGAATAATGCTTTATAGCTGGAATGTCAAGTGTGTTTAAGACTTGGCTTCATTCTGCCATCAGTTATTTCTCATGGGTCTTCTTGTGCCCTCCGTTGCTCAGTGCTGAAGCGGTCCCTGCAGTTGAATGCTGTGTCCCAGGCTGAAGTGTCCATGATGACTGCTGTGATGGGGCTCTGTGTTACCTGGGATTGAAGGGAAGGGGTGGTCTGGGAGGACCTTTATCATGGGGAGGGGTGTTGACCTTGGCCGCAGAGGAAAGCCTGGTGCTTCAGGGAGCTGCAGGTAAAGTTCCCGTAGCTGGTGAGAGTTTGGCAGGGCCCCAGAGAGGCAGCAGGGGTGGGGTCAGGGAGGTTAATCATGGTGACGGCCAAGGAATGGATTAAGGGATGTGAGCAGATACAGGTTTTTTTTTTGGAAAAGATCTCGGGGCTGCAATTCACCTATTGGGTTGTGACTTAGAGCCCTTTTTGATCTTTCGAGAAGTTGTTCCCATTTCATATGCGGAGGAATTGAGGCTACCAGGTGTTTTTTCTAAGGAGGGAGGAGGGGAACAGCCAGGGAGGGTCACACTAGACAGTGGTTTTCAAATCATCACTTGGAGGGCTGGTCAAAACCCACATTGATTGGATCCACCCCTCACAGTGACTAGTGTACCAAGCTTGGTAATGGGGCCTGAGGATGTACATTTCTGACAAGTTCCCAGGTGATCTTTTGCTGCTGATCCTCAACCCACTTTGAGAACCACTAATGCAACAGTGGCCTCTCCTTAACCCTCCTCCCTCGGGGTCTTCTGGTCCGAGCTGTTTTGGGAATGTAGAGACTCGGATGCCCTCTGTGTGGGGCTGCCTCTTAATCGGGGGCCAGCATCCAGCCTGGTCAGGCTGCCAGGTGGTTTTCACATTATTTTTAGCCAGACAGCTTTTGGAGGCCAGGCCTGCTGTAGATCCAACCCTGAACACCCCAGAGTCTTCCATCTGCCCCTCATCCATGGATCCAGGAACACCTACTTCTAGCACCCTGCTTAATCTCAGGCCCAGCTTCCTTTTATCAGTTGGACAAGAACCTATAGGGGTTGTTGAACAGCCCCCCTGTCTGCCAGGCCTGGTGTTTGTTTTTAACATTGGACCCGAGTTGAGAGTTACTGTGTATGGCATGGAATAGAAGCTGCCAGTCCACAGATCCTCCCTTCAATGCCTCTAGCGGCAGGCCACTAGAATTTATTCTCTCCCTCTCCCCCCTCCTCCCTCAGTATCTGTGCCTCCCTCTGTCACACACTTAGGCATCCTCCTATTCTCCCAGGTGAGTTCTGAGGCACACACACAGCTGGTCACACCACTAGCTAGCATCATGGGCATTTTCCTTATTAAAACCACGTGGAAGGACTGTGTTTTCAATGGAACCAGCTTTCACCAGCACTTCTGCTGTGCTCAGAGATCTCTTGGTACCAGGGTGAGTTAGGAGGGGAGGGAAGAAAAGCTGCAGAAGATTTGTCAGTAACCTCTGGCTTACGCCGCTGGAGGAGACTGACACATTGTCTTTTCATCATTTGTCTCCCAGTGTTTTTGTCTTGGGAAATTTAACAAGTCTTCACCCAGGAGGCAGCTTTGAGCTGAACCTAGAGGTGGAAGTGGGATTTCATTGCAAAAAAAGGAGTGACTGCAGCCTGCAGGAGCACTAGTGTGTCAGTGCTGTGTGTGTGCACGTGAATAGGAAAGTGTGTCCCTCGGTATGTGTGTGGTTATATATGTGTGGGTACATGTAAAACCTCAGTGAGGAGCTTCTTCTTGGAAACCAGAGCTTTTTTGCAGCGGGCCTCACTTGGGGAATGAAAGATGACAATATGAGAGAGGTGGGGGCCTGAGTTTGTACCCACCCCTACCTCAGGGAAGTCCTTGAAGACTGTTAAGCCAGGAATGGGATAGAGTTAGTTAGAGCCATAGTTGGGGAGCATCCCAGGCTATATAAACAGCTGCCACAATCTGGGGAGGTTGGGGTCCGAGTTAGAGGACAATTGAAGTATAGACCAGTGGAGAGGCAGTGAGGACCTGAGCGCTTGGGAAGAGAGAACAACCCTGCAGTAGGTGGAAATATTATTCCTTCAGGTTGTCTGTATTTAAAAATGATGATAGGCAGGCTGGCATGGCTCAGTGATTGAGCGTTGACCTATGAACCAGGAGGTCACGGTTCAGTTCCTGGTCAGGACACATCCCCGGGTGGCGGGCTTGATCCCCAGTGTGGGGTGTGCAGGAGGCAGCCAATCATTGGTTCTCATCATTGATATTTCTATCTCTGCCTCTCTCTCCCTTCCTCTCTGATATCAATAAAAATATGTATTTTTTAAAAAGATGATAAAAGAGGCTGGTAACTTGGTAGTTCTTTTGGGCAGCCAAGCAGTTCTCATCCAGTTGTTTTCTGCTGAAGTCTTGTTTCTTTTATCATTAAGTAAATGTTTCCACCACAGCTGAAAAAGTCAAGACGCATCATGACATCAGTTTTAAATACATGCTAATGCATACCGACACTTCATATTTTGTCGGCATCCACAGAGTTGAGTTAAATAACATGTTTCCTAAGGAATAAATAATATCGTGTCTAACCTTTTTTTTTTTTTTCCTTAAGAGAAAAAAACACACACATTTAGCAAACAGTCTCTGAGCCGCTGGCTAGGCAGGCGGAAGTCAGAGAAAATAAATGGTGGCCAGCTTTCAAAGACAGAAGAATCTCAGTTTGTAGTTGAAGACACTCAGTTTGCAAATTCTCGAGGACTAGCTTGGGAGAGAGATACAGCTAATGAGACAACATCACGACCCAAGGAATGCTAGGGTGTGCATAGGGCTAGGAGGGCTCAACTCTGTCTGGTAAGTCAAAGAAGGCTTTCAGGAGGAGGCAGCGTTTGAGCTGACTCAGGAAGGATGAGTGGGAATCCCCCAGTCAGGGGCATGAAAAGGAGGGCACTCCATGCAGAAGGGATAGAACAGCTGTGCCCAGGCCTGAGGGCGTGGGCGAGAATGGTTGGAGGCTCAGCAGGGCACAAGTGGTGGGGGATGGCAGAGGGAGTTGGGAGCCACAAAGGGAAGAGAGTGTCTCATGTGCCTTGCTGGGAAGTTGTGACTTGTCTTTTGGTCCTTTTCACGTAAAATCATTGATGTGTGGCTTGATTGACACCAGGACAAACATGAGTTGTCAAGTCACTTCCAGTTGGTTAATGGTCACAGTCTCCGGTTCTAAGACAGTAATTGACTGCAAAGGTTGGAGCCATACTTGGTAGTTGTGGTTTGGCTTGGGATACGTTCTCCTTTGAAGTCCTATTCTTTAAAAGTAATGTGAGAGAAATGCCTGCATATCAAGTACAGTTTTTCCATTGATTTCCCAGAAGAGAAATACATTCTCCGTGCTTTATGCTAACCACTAGCTGATCATTTATTTATGTTTTTTTAAAAAATTGATATCTAGAGAAACCAAGAAAGAGAGAAACATCAATTTGTTGTTTCACTTACTTTTGCACTCATTGGTTGATCTTGCGTGTGCCATGACTGGGGATCAAACCTGCAATCTTGGTGTATCAGGACGACACTCTAACTAACTGAGCTATCCAGCCAGGATTCAAATTGATCATTTAATCTTCATGATCCCCCTAGAAGAGGTTGAGGTACTGTATCGGTTAGCTATTGCTGCATAACAAATCACCCTAAACTCAGTGGTTTTAAACCAGGAGTTAGCAAACTTCATAAAGGGCCGGATAGTAAATATTAGGTTTGTAGATCACTCTCCAATACAACTATTAAACTCTGCCATTGTAGCTTAAAAGCAGCCAGGGCCAGTATATAAATGAAAGGGCATAGCTGTGTACTAATAAAACTTTATTTACAAGAAGAGGCAGCCGACCTGTAGTCTGTAGTATCCAACCCCTGCTTGCAACTATAATAAGGACCTGTCAACTGAGTAGTGCTTCTGGTCTTAGCTAGGCTCACTCAGGCATCTGTGGTCAGTGTGGGGTGGGTGTGCAGCCCTGCTGATCCTAGCTGGGCTCTCTTCCATGTTTGGGGTTCAGATGGTTTAGGATGGCCTTGGCTGCGACAGTGATGTGATGATCTCTGTTCCATGTGGTCTCTCATCTTCCAGCAGGCTAGCCTTGTTCATATGATGGTAGTTCCAGGGAAGAACGGAAGCCCATAAGGTTTCCTGAGGTTGGAAATTGGCACACTTTCCCTTATGCATTCTGTTGACCAAAGCAAGTCACAGCCAGGATTTGAGGAGAGAGGAGGAGCTGCAAAATCCAAGGCAAAAGGCAGGGATATAGGCAGGCCATCAATCAGGGCCTTCGATGCCCTCCATCTAGCACAGGTAGTATCACCCCTATTCTATGGATAAAGAAACGGAGGCTTAGAGGTTAATAACTTGCCTTATGTCACACAGCTACCATGTGACAGAGCCAGGATCACACCTGTGCAGTCTGAATTCAAAGCCTACATGCTTTTTATGAATTTGTTCCATTAGTTTTCACAATTTAAGAGAATACTAAGTCTGATACTTAATGAAATGTGTCACGTGTCTCTTCCTTCCCTTTACTTAATGCTCCTCTTTTGTACCCCTTGTGCCCTAATTCCTTTCCCTCTCAGACTAGTCTTTGGTGGTCCCCAGAAGAGGCCCCAGAGTTGGCTTTTCTCTCTTCCCCCCAGCCCCATCTGCAGCACTTGACTTATTTTTTATTTACTTATTTAGTTAGCTTTTTATAAAGAGAGTCGTGTTTGATAAATAATTTTTATTGATTTTTAGAGAGGAAGGGAGAGGAAAACATCAATTTGATAGTGAAACATCAATTGGCTGCCTCCTGCATGCCCTGCCCCCTCCTTGGGATGGAGACTGAAACCCAGGGATGTGCCCTGATCGGGAATCAAACCAGCAACCTTTCCGTGCACTGGACTACGCCCAACCAACTGAGCCATGGCCAGGGCCACTTGACTTATAGAGAAATTCTGCGCAGAGTTGGTGCTTCCCAAACTACAGGCGCACAAAATGTCTTGTAACAGCCATGTCTCCTCCTCACGACACTAAGTGTTCCCTTCCCAAGGATTGGTGAGGCTGTTCTAAGACAAAAATCAGTGGTACCCTAGCCCTTCCTTACTAACAAGGAACCTAAATTTCCTTAAAGGAGATAAGGTGACTGTCCTCTAATCTGACAATCTCAGAACATGACTGATATCTGAGGACTTAACCCTTGAGGCCTGCCCTGTCTTCTCTCTGCCTCTAAAGCATTTCTGACCCATAAAATAGGAGTTAAACAGCAAATCTGAAACAGGTGTGGCTTCCTTCCTCTGGTCATTTAGCAAAACTGAACTTGCCTGCGGTCAAAAACTACCCCCCTCCCTTTGCGCTCCTCCCCTCCCCACCCGCACCCCCACCTCCACAGTTTTCATGCCTTGTGCTGAGATAGCTAAGAGGCAAGGGGGGAAGGGGGAGGGGGAGAGGGTGGGTCAGCCTTGGCCATGGAAAATAAATTGGAATTGGTGGCTTTGAAGCAGAGAGCTAGATCCTGGCCTTCTGAGGTTGGGTGGAGGTGGTGGTGGGTTTCTTGCAGGTTGGGGGCAAAGGCTGCAGTGATGTCTGCCACTCTGGCTTCATAATTTTTGTTTGGCCTGTGTTGACGGAGGAATTGTCATATGCAGGCCACTATCAGGAGCTGTATGGATACAAGGTTGAGCCAGGGGATAGGTTGTACCTGCCCATAAGGAGCTTAACTTCTGATGAGGATACAGAAACCAAGGTTAGAACACAGATCTCTAAGGCAGGGTTTAGCAATAAAGTAGAGTGTGTGGGTGAACTCAGAGCCATCCTGGCACAAAGGCTGTTCTGGGCTGAGCCTTGAGTCCGTGGAGCTAAAGGGAGAAGTAGGGTGAGGGAAGTAGGGAAGGCTTTTTGGAGAAAGCATTTGAGTAAAAAAAAAGAAGAGTAGTCACTTAAATTGAGGGAGCTTTCCACAGTAGTAATATTAGCTAGTACTTCTATGACACCTACTCTGAGTGAGGCACTATTCTACATGCTTTCTGCAAATTAACTTTTTTACCCTTTAATGTCCTTTAAAGTTGGTGCTACTGTCATTCCCATTGTATATAGGAGAAAATTGCAGCACAGAGAAAGTAGAGGAGAGAGGAGAGAGAGAGAGAGGACATTGGTTGCCTCTTGTTCTAGCCTGCAACCAAGGTACATGCCCTTCACTGAGAATCAAACCTGAAACCCTTCAGTCCCAGGGCCGATAGAGCCTATGCTTTAACCACTGAGCAAAGAACCAGCCAGGGCCAGAATCTTTTTTAACCATTATGTCACTCCATTTCAGGCTGCACAATTTCATGCCTTATTTGTGGCAGATAAAAAAAAAAAATTCTCTGTTAATACTTTAGGAGTGACTGATTCCTACATTTATGTGACTATTCCACAGCTTGAAGGACACTTTCACACCCATAATTAATTTTTCAGAGTCACTCTGGGCTATAAACCCTCACCCCATGATACAGATGGAGAAACTGAGGCTCCGGGGAGACGTGGCGCCTGCCCTGCAGCACAGCAGGTACTGGCCAAATCCTTGTGCCAGACCAGGGTGATGTGGAGGTGACTTGGCCATAGCTCCAGTCCACAGGAAGGGTGACAGCCTGATTGATTTCCGGTTCTTTCCTTGTTTTCATTCTGAAAAGCTTTGCTGAGACCATTAAGGAGGATCGACAGAGGACCTTGCTTCCCCAATGGAATTTTCCTTCTCTTCCTGTTTGGTATTTTCCAGTAATATTTCTATTACTGTTTCACTTTCAGAGGCACTAGCTTCCTGAGAGTTTGTGCTTTTCAACTGCTGAGCCAGGAAGAATTGAATTTTCCTTTAAATCGTTCAGCGCCTTTCCATTTTCTCCATAGGGAGGTCTCTCTGGATTTCCCATTATGCTGTGGAGGAAGGATCTTGGAGGTGGGTCCAAGGGATGGAGAGAAATTTAGTCAGGGCCCTGGAGAATGACTCAGGCCCCGGTTTTCCAAGCAGTACTTAAGAGTAATGGTCAGAAAGGGGCTTCCTGAGGGCAGAGTGACTTGACAGGTGGGGAGGGGGTGGAGACCACTGGCCCACTGCTGGTCCTTCACTTACAGGCTGGACCCCGAGTTCTCAACTGGGCCACGGGAATGCATACCAACTGCTTTCTCCTCATTCATTCATTCAACAGACATTATGGAGTGCCTGCTATGTGCTGGTTATTATTCTATTTAGGTGCTGGGGATACAGCGGTGAATAAAACATAAAACTGCTCCCCTGAGTTTGTCCTATCGGGGTGACAAGCAAATATAGTATGTCAGGTAGAGAGTGTGGAAAAAAGTAAAGTAGGATACAGAGGCAAGGGTGGGCCAGCGTTTGGGGTGGGGTGCTGTTTTAGATGGGTGCTCAGAGAGGGCTTTGCTGAAGGATGTGGTAGCATGATTCATGGCTCTCCCAGAAAAGAGCATTCCAGGCAGAAGGACTGGTCAGGGCAGGAGCATGCCTGGGTCCTTCAGGGCAGTCAGCATGACTGAGGGGAGCAAGTGGAGAGGAGAAGGCAGATGAGGTCTGAGGAGGGCCGGGCAGGCCAAGCGTGCCTAGCCTTTGGAAGCGCTGAAACAAATGGTCTCTCACTTTAACTCCAGGTGAGACAGAGTGGAGGATTCTGAGCAGTGGGATGACATGAACCGACTTGGGTGTTGAGAAGGTGGCTCTGGCTGCCTGGTGGCAAATAGACTGCAGGGGACAAGCCTGGAGACCAGCCAGGGGACCTGCAGCCGCTGGAACTGGGGCACTAGTGGTGGGTAGCGAGGAGACCAGGTTCAGGACAAGTCAGGAAGGTAGAGCTTCGGGATTTCCTGGCAGATGACATCTAAGTATGAGAGGGGGAAGAGAGTCAAGGATAACCCCAAAGTTTGGCCTGGACAACCTGGAGAATGAGTGTTCGATAGCTGTGATGGGGAAGAAGCCAGAAGAGCACAGTTCTGCCAGTGGAATTGATCTATCCACTGGGTCCTGGGGCTGGGAGCAAGCCATGCTCTCTCTGCCTTGTAGGACCCAGAGAAGGCATGGGTGGCCCTTGTCTTTCGCCTGGAGCTGGGGGAAATAAACCACCAGGAAAAAGACCCATATGGGAGGTGGGTGCAGAGGAAAATGGGCATGGTACATCCCAGACAGAAAGGACCCTATTCACAGTGACTGAGATCGGAAGGGGAGTGTTGCTGCCGATGGAGGTGTGGCCAGAACCTGGGGTATAACTGCTGGTAATAGAAATGGGGTGGCGGGGGGAATGTGAGTGAAGGGCCACCCCTGCCTGCCACTGGTCTGAAATTACCCCAATTCTCTGCATTGAAAAGAGGTTATCTGCTGAGTTGCGTGCTGTGCTGTGTGCCTGGGCAAAAATGAGTGCCAGGTTAAGTCTCCAGGGACCTGGGTAGGCCCTGCCTGTTCTGCTAAGCCGAGCATTTCATTGCTGAGCACTTGTGATTGTTGGGAAAGTTCTCCCTTATATGGGGCTCACTGGAACTTGGGCTAGGGTTGCGTGTGTGTGTGTGTGTGTGTGTGTGTGTGTGTGTGTGTGTGTAGGGGGTGGGAGATGGAGGCACACAGAAGTAGGAGAAATGGAACTATGGAACTTTCCTGGTTTCTCCAGGCTCTGGCTAAATTTTAGAAATGAAATGACCAGAAAGTTACAGCGAAGCTTCACTGTCTTTTTTGGAGGGGCACTCCCAGAAAGCCAGACAGCCCCGTAATCCCTCCGGTGCATTCCAAAGCCACACATGTGATTTGGGGCCAGCCCGGCATCTGTGGAATGGTGCAGCCCCTACCTGCCCTTCCGTGGGGGCAGTTGTGAGTTGGCAGTTCCTCAGGAACTGCAAGCTTGGATTTTTCAGTGTTATTTCAATGTTTCTCTCTGTGTTGCATTTTTTCTTCCCCTTTTAACAAAACGAAGACAAGTTTGATATAGAAAATGCAGATAACCTAAAGTAATATAGAAACAAAGCCTAATTCTGTAATTCAAAGAAACTACAGTTTCACTGTCCACCTAGTCTTTTTTTTTTTTTCTGTGCTTATCTAATACATTTTCCTCCACAAGTCTCATCAGCTAGTTGTATCTGCTTCTTTTCTCTTTGCTTAAGAGACATGGGAAGATGTCTATATTTTCTTAAACATTCAACAACTGTAATTTAATGTCTGTATAGCATTCAGTGTGCATTTAGATTCTCCCTAGTTTTCTCTAATTGAACAGTGCTGTGATAAACATCTTTGTAACTTAATTCTTTGCCTGTGATGATTTCCCTCGGATTGGTTCCCAGAAGGAGAACTGCTGGGTAAGAAGGTAAAAATTTTGATTCATGCTTTCAAATTGTATTCTAGAAAGACTTTACAAGTTTATGCCTGTTACTCTAGTGCAATTTAGTTTAACTTGCAAATTCTTGGGTTACTAGTGTATATGTGCTTAACCATTTGTGTTTCTTTTCTAAAATTGTGTGTTCTTTATCTTCCATCCATCTTCTATCCAACTGTGGGGTTTATCTTTTTTTTTTTTTTTTAATTTGTAAGAGCTCTTTACGGATTAAGGATAGCTGCCCATTGCCTGCCATTTGGATTCTAGAAGATTTAATATCTGGAGTTCGATTTCAGGGTACGATGGAGGATTTAAATTTTATTTTTCTGGATGACCATCTTTCTGGACATCCTCTCCTTATTGCTTGTTCTATGATCTGTCTGTATTTCTTCAGGTGCCTTTTTTAGACTTAAATACTTTGACTCGGTCTCACCCTAACTGCTTTTAGGTCTCATCAGCTATGATGATAATGATGATTTCGCCTTTTCTTTATAAAATGAAACCTTCCGTCTGCAGATAGCCATGAGCTTGTTACACATGCAGCATGGGACACCTCAAGGAAATAACTGGGAAGTAGCACTCATCTTTGGGTGCCAGACCTGACACTGTGGGTGGGATGAGGCTGGGAAAGCCTCTACTCACCTCTGGAGAGGTTGGCTTCCACCTCCCCAACTGGGGAAGGGGAGCAGCTGTCGAGGTCCTTTTAGGGCAGATCACTAGCTGTGATCTACCCGGCCTGTGTGGCCTTATCTGGGTGTCTCTGTTTTACCTTTCCCTCCATGACTTTGTGGAGAAAGGGATGCGACATTTAGTCATCCATCCAGCAAACAGTTTTTAGATTCCTACCATGTTCCCACACGGGGCGAGTCCTGTGGATGAGTAAGCCCCTGTGCTCTAACTCAGCCCTCAGGGGGAGATATTGGAAAGATCTGAGGGTATGGTCCACCCTCACATAACGTTGACTTTCAGCGAAATGATGTATAACAAAACCAATTTTACTATAAGCGAATTGATTAAATACAAGCGTTCAATTCCTAGGGCATCTCATCAACCTTTAACAAAATGATGTCGAATGAAAGGCATTAGTTGAGGATCTGCTGTATCTCTTTTAACACAAGATAGGGGCTCAACACCAAGATAGACAGGTAAATGACTCCGAATGGAGAAGCATTGGAGCCTGAGGTGGGCGTAGACAGCAGTGAGCAGACTGTGGGTGGGACAGTTCAGACCTGAAGGATGAGTAAAACTTGAAGGTGTGGCTTGTGGGGACTATTAATATATTATTTTGGTCACTTACATTTTTTTTCCATACCCATCGAAGTCCAATTCAAGTGATATGAATTCACAGAGTTCTTCCCTCCTAACCTTTTTTTATCCCCCTCAACCCAGGTGCCCTGTCTCTTTAATTAGAGACCTTTTCTGAACCCCCGTTGTGTTTTCCTCTTTTTCTGGCCTACACCAGTGTCAGGATAATCCATCCTGCAGTATCCACTGCGAGGTTTGTGACATTAATGAATTGGTGGTGTTGGAACAGATTAAGTCCAGGAGTGCTCAGGGGGAATAAAAATAAATCAAGGGAAAAATGCAGATTTTTGAATGCTTGTGAACATTTCTATGGTTCAGAGAGATTAAGGATGTCTACATAATTCACTATAGTATGTCACACCATGTCATTGAGTCCTAGACTAGCCCTGGCATCTAGAAAGAGCTTTTTGAATGTTTTTATATTCTTTGGGCTCTGAATATTAACTCACGGAACCCATAACACTCCCTAGGATATGTATTCTATTAAGAGTCCCATTTTACAGATGGGGAAGCTGAGGCAAATAAGTTTTTTGTTTGTTTAGTATCTTGTGGTAGGGGGATACAGCTAGTAATGGGTAGAGTTGCAGAGAGGGTGGCCGAGACCAGGCAGCTTCTGTCTACCTTTAAACTTTGTGCTATACAGCTATAGGGAACAGTGACAGAGGTCAGTTCTATATCACCTGGTACTCCCAAAATCATGAGGCCAGAGCCATTTAAAAACCACAGTTCTCTATTGAGAAAGCATCTGAGCCAGACAGTTTTCATATTCGTTTCCAGGATAATGCTGCCAAAGAAGTATCAGGAAGGCTTCATGGAGGAGATGGTACGGGAACTGGGCCTACATGGATAGGGAAGATTTGGATATTGAGAGATTGGTGGCTGTGAAGAAGGCATCCCAGGAAGGGACCCTGTGAATGGTCCCAAGTGACCTAAAAAAGAGGTCATGAAAAGGTAACCAGAAGGGATTATGGGATGGGAGATAAAGCCAAGGTATCTGAAGGCCAGGAGGACCAGGCCACAGACTGTGGTCTTTTCTGTGGATAATGAAAGATGGTAAAACATGGGCGTAACAGGGCCAGATCTTTGTTTTAGGAAAAACTGTCTGTCTGCTGCTTAAGAGAATGGGTTAGAGATGGTGGGGGAGGGCTTGGAGGTAGGACCCCAGTTAGAATAGCAAATGCTTTAGGCAGAGACAGCAGGGGCCTGGCCCTAGTCTGCACCCTTAAGCAGTGAAATACTACTGCCACTGACTGCTCAGGCGGCTCTCCGATGGCACTGGTCAATGGAGGAAAACTGATCAAGTACTTGTCAAGGGGATAGATTTTTCTGCCTGGCTGTTGTCAGTAGCCTGAGATGCTCTCGTTGGAAGTTGGTAAGTTATCCAGTCCACCAGAGTCTTTGTCAACATCTGTCAGTCAGGTGGATAGTGAGCCAGGGGTCCCAGGTCTGGGTCTGGAAATGGAGATAGTTTCCACCTGTGGTCCTTGTTGGAAAGCTACAGCAACACAGAGCAGGAAAGGGCAACGCCACCGAGCAGCTCATCGGGGAGGAGAGCTGCGTGGGAGGAAGGAGATGGGGGAGCTGGCAGTGTTTGTCCTGGGGGCCAGCAGAACTAGTCTCCTGACCTTGAGACCAAGCTCAGCCCTCCCCTCTGATGGCTACACCTCAGGGAGTTGGAGGCATTCCAAGATGTCCAGGCAGGTAGATGTCCACAGAGGCAGAAGGAAGCTACGGCACAGCTGCTGGTGGTGGGGCTGGAGCCTTTAGTAGGGAACAGGGAAGGGAGCAGGGAGCCCTGTGCTGCCGCTGGGATGCTGACCTTTAGAGGACGTCCTCCACAGGCGCGAGGTCTGTAAGGAGCAATAAGGGCTCAGGAGCCTTCCGGTCCCCAGAGGGGAGGAAACATTAGCCTTGATGAAGAGATGTTTGCTGGCTCAGTCGAAGGGCCCCCTGAGGATCCTTGGCCAATTTCTTCCACATTCACTGCAGAGTCAGACAGGCCCCTCTGGCCATCAGAACACATTCCAAGTGCAGAAGAGACGCCTCGTAAATAAAGATTGAGGAATAATGTGCCATCCGTCCAGCTCGGGGGCTCTTGCCTCACACTTGGGACACTCGCTTGGGGAATTCAGCTGTCACTCGGTTTCTGCTGGCTCAGGATTTGTCTGAAGGCCCTCTCTGGTGTGACTGCAAAGTGACAAAATGCTGGGAATTGTGTCGTTGCGTCCTCCTCACCCACAGGACAGCTGAGAACACTGTGAAGGCCTGATCTCACAGGCCTTGGCCTGCATGTTGTCAAAGTGCAGACACCGATTCTGGCCTGCCTCTGGGGTCTTGCCTTCCTTCCCCATGTCCCAGCCCTCTTTGATTTTTGTCTGCATCCTTTATTCTGATTCTTTATCCTCTGCAGGCTAGGGCAAAAGTGGGCCTGGTTTTGTAAAACTAGAAGAAATTTTTCTATCCAGGCAAACCCTTTGTTTTAAGGAGTCGTTAAAGATTATTAGACATGAAACCCCCTAGTGACAGCTCACAGAGGGGTGCTGATGAAACAGTGTGGAAGTACAGTGGATGGGGGGCAGGGCGCAATTTTGACTTTATTTTTGGTACTATTCAATTTCTTTTCCCCTAAATTAGAAATGCCTTTTTTTATACCGGTCTTTTCCTTTGGGGAATGGTTATCCCAGAAAATATCATGCTCCTTTGCTTTTTATGGTTTCTTCTGGTTTTTACCTATTTCTCTACAACGCAGCAGTGCTTCAGAGTATTGGATTCATTAAAGTTCAGCAGCTTGTAGTTCTGTTGTGCCCAAACATTTCTTACTCTTAAATTTCAGTTGTACACTTTCAGAAAGTCAGTTTATCTTGGACATTTCTGATGGCCATCGTATAGTTATAGATGTGAAAGGGACTTCAGATTCATGAAGGGTATCAAAACAAACAAGAAGTTCGTGTGTTCTTGTCTTACTCAAACTTTTCTTTAAAAAATTTCATAATGGGACATCAGGGCTTCCCTTGTAGGAAGAGGCCTGGCTTTCTAGGACGATCTATATATTTGAATTTCAAAAGCTGGTTTGAATGTGAAACCTAAGGTCACCCTGTATTCACAGTATAAAAACCAAAGACAAGTGAGTTAGATTGTCTATTATAAAGTCTATTACTGTAGCTCTTCAGGGCATGACCTTTTCTACACCTTCGTTCTTTAGTGGTAAAAGAACTTTCCCCATTGCTGAGTAACAGAAAGACCACTGGAGTCCTTTTGCTGAAGGGTGTGGCTTTTACCTGCATGCGTCTACCGTGGGATGGTCAAAACCTTGGTGAGCATTTAACAATGTACCTGGAATCACAAGGGATGACTTGGGGATTTGTAGCAAGCTGGGTGTTGTAGGTCATCCTGTACTTGATTTTAAAATACCTACACAGTCTCTGCTCAAATTCTGGCCTAGGGGCCTGTGAGAGGCAGTCTGGGGCATTAAGACTTGGTCTAGAGTCAAAGTTCTGTGACCTAGGGCAAGTCATTTGACCTCTCTGAGCCCTTTTCCCATATTTACAATGAGGATGTTCATCTTAGCTGACCGGTCATGAGGTCACCTGATAAGGCTACTGTGAAAGGATTTTATAAATTATGAATTTGCCTTAAAGAATGTTGTAGACTGGGTTCCAGGTCAGAAAGGGTGGCAGGAAACAGTGAGTGGGCACGCAGAGAAACTTAGAAGTTGCTGCTCTGTGACCAGTGATTCCCTTCGTAGGAATTTATCTTTTAAGGATAGCGGGAAGAGAGTCATAGTGATTTCCTTACCAGTAACCCACAGCATTGGAGAAACAAAACTGAAAATCACCTAAATATTCAGCCGTGGGAAATGGCTGTGTGGCCCTTCACTGAGCGAAAAGCAAGCGGCCTCCCAAAGCTGAGTTGAGTAACCATTCTTTTTAAAAAATGAGACATAAAAAACTGAATATTATATTCTCCCCTATCCTATGTCCATGTCCTTATATTACGTTTAAAAAAAAGGCTAAAAGTAAATAGATCCCATGTGAACAGTGGTTGTCACTGGAAAGTCGGATATTTTTTTCAGTTTTTAAAAACATTCTTTAATCACAAAAGTGTATTTAAAATTTTTTTATTTTCATTTCCGCAAACGAGTCATAAACCAAGTGCAAAGGGGAATGAGAAGGTGAGCCAGGACAGGCTCTCTGCCTCCCAGCTGAGCTGGAACTTCAAAGCCAGGGCTGAGGGAGTGTCTCATTGTGTTGGAATGTGGGCAATGAGGATAGCAGGAAGTGGTGACAAGCCCTTTGTTATATAAGCTCACCAGGCTTGCGCGTTGGTGCCAGTGCTGGCCCTGGGTCCTTGGTCAGGACATCATCTGTCTGTGTCACAGCCTTAGCTTGGGCAGGGACCTGTTATCGGAACTACACAGCCGGGCACAGGAAGCTGCAATACACACCCTCTCTTGCTAAACTCCCACTGGCATGCTGGGCTATTCCAGGAGAGGAGAATGGAATAGGAGATTTACTGGCCTTATTTTCCAGGAAGGTGTGGGGATTTTCCTTGCCCCTTTGGAAGAAATCTATTGGGGCTGCCTCCAAAAGCCAGACCAACTTGCTTTTCACCTGCTTCTGTTTCTGAGTTCCTATTGGTCTGTGCTGTGTTTACACCTGTCCTGCTAAAGCAGTTTAGCTGGGACAGGGGACTGTTCCCTCCTTGGCTGGGGGTGTTGCTGCTCCAAAGGCAGCTTGCAGTTTTTCCCCTCTGTTAACTTCACCCTGGGAGGCAGGCAGAACGTGCCTTACCTAAGACAGGTGCCCAGTGAAGCCTTGCCGTCTTAAAAGGAGTTCCTGTACGGAAGGGTGTGTATGTAGCCGTGCATGCATGGGCAACGATAGTGGAATATTGTTATTAGAAATTAGCTCACCCTCGTGCCTGAGATTATGGGCTGCTTTTTATTGAGCACCCATTGTATGCTATACTTTAGGTACACTTCACTGTAATCTTCTCAGGAACTCCAAAAAAAAAAAAAGATTTATTACTTATTTTGAATATAAAGAAACAGACTCAGATCAGGAGACATGGCCATAGCCTGTCAGGCTTCCGTGTTTTTTGACATCCACATCCTTTTGGATGCCAGAGACTCAGTTCCTCTAAAGCATTTTTATTTTATTTTATTTTGTTAATACTCACCCAATTGGTTGCCTCCCACATGCACCTGACTAGGGCCAGGGATCGAGCCTATAACCAAGGTATATGACCAGGACCAGAATCGATCCCAGGACCCTTCGGTCCCCAATCTCCCACCCTTTCTTCCTTTCTCCATGTGCATGTGTCCATATGTCTGTGACAAGAGGGGTCACACATGTTGCAGCTCCTGACCATCCTGGGCTCCTAGAGAGCTGCAGGAGAGCCCCTTACACAGAATTGGCTCTGTCCACTGAGCCAATCAGCTAGGGTTGAGAACACTTTTGCTTCTAGCTCAGGACCTGGAACTCTGTAGCCACTCTGCGTAAGTTGAACCTTGAGGTTACATGGCTTGGATGATCTTGGATAAGTCCCGTCTCCTCTCTGGGCCACAGCGTCTCCCTTTGTAAAATGGCCAAGGGTTCTTCTTTGTCACCAGGATCTGTCTTTTCCAAAGACTTCCCAGGACAGCCAGCCCCTAAATAGCCAACCCAAGATCACAGGTTCCTGTGGAATGTGGTTGATCTTGTCAGAGGTGGTCACAAGCGACTGAGGTGTTGTTGTTTTTTTACTATCATACCGAAGCTCAAACATCAGATGACTGTTGTCCCCTATTAATGAGACACAAGAAATAAAGTTGCACAAGTTTATAACGAAACCACATTTCTCACTGCCATTTCGATTCATCCCGTGTTTAAGGCACGCGTCCTGCCCCTGGCAAGCTCGCATGTTTCATTCCTTGGCATGGTCTCCCACCTTTTCACCTGCATTGGGTTGGAAACACTTGGGGAGGTTTCCAGAAACTAAATCCATTCTGAAAGATGGAAGATTTACTGCCCCAAGATGTGCAAAGTGCATTGTGGGGGCCCTAACTCAGAGAGGAAGGCAGAGGGGCTTTGGGAATAAGTCGGTTGCCTCCCAGGGTAGCCACTAGTTCGTGTGCATGAGTTCCCATGTGTCTAGCACAGGGGTCCGTGAACTTTCTGTAAATGCCAGATGATAAGTATTTTAGGCTTTGGGAGCCACTTGGTTTCTGTTGCAGCTACTCCATTCTGTCCTTGTAATGTGAAAGTGGCCCTAGACATAATGAACAGGTGAGACTGTGCCAATAAAACTTTATTTTAAAATATATAACTTTGCAGATCCCTGGTCAGAAACGTTAGGCACATCTCTTCCTAATCACAATTCATGTTGACTTGTTCTCTTTGTTTTATAAATCCCTGGTTTGACCTCCTGGTTGTATGGAAGTCTCCCCACCTATACCCCTTAATTTCTTGCAAACTGTCTTTGACCTAGACATGCTATAAGGTCTTTGATCAACGCTCAGTTGTGTAAAAATTGCCCATATTCTCATGTCAAAAAAGCACGTCTTTTTAAAATGCACCATTTTTTCCCTGCAACTGTGTTGTCCTGGAGAAAAGAGGGCCTAAGTGAGGATAAATGTCCTCGGACCTCCTCTGTTCCAGTCCTGCCATGTACCAGGGCCTCTGGAAGTGAAACTGCCTCCAAACATCTCTTAATGTACGTATGTCTGGTTCATTATAAAGATGCAGGAAATCGATATACTGCCACATCGGTTACTGTTACGGCTTTCTCAGATATTTCAGAAGAAAAGCCCCATAACCTGACATCCCATAGTGCTGGAGTCTTGACTCTTCTGCTTCGTCCTTCATCTCTATCTTTCAAGAAGTGACTTAGGACATGTCATTACTTAAATACTCCTCATGGCTTCTATCATGTCAAGACTCATAGCATGCTGTTCGAGCTGACCCTTCCTCTCTGAAAGGCTTCCCGTGGCTCCATGTTTCATGGCCAGCCAGTTGGAAACCTCTTGCTGTTTGCCAGGATTTTACCTACATCCTGTATGTCTTTATCCTCTTCGTCCTTCCCTGTCCAGCTCAGCTGTCATGCCATTCAGGAAGCTTCCCCATCTCCCACCCTCCTTTTCTTCCTTTCTCCATGTGCATGCGTTCATGCGTCTGAGGCAGGAGCGGTCACACATGTCACAGCTCCTGTCCCTGCTGGGCTCCTGGAGAGCCCCTCACACAGAGCCTGACCCAGCGTGGGCCCAGGAAGGCCTATCAGGTGAGTGGCCTCTGAGAGGTTGATTAAGAGCCCCATGTGCTCTGTAACTTTCCAGAGCACAAGGAAACTCTCAAAACTCCAATGTCCCCTTGAACAGCCAGCATACTCTAAATGACAAGCCCTGATGGGCCTCCAACAGACAAAGTGGCTTTGGTGCCCCCCTTCCTGGGGTGCTGGTGAGAAGGCAGGGGGCATCAGGGAAGAGTTGCTTCCTTCCTCCTCAGGGGCAGGTGGGAGTAATGGTAATGGCAGTCACCATTATTGAGCACCTCCTGATAGCACAGCTCTAAGCCAGGGACTTGAGTGTGATCTGCACAGACTCCAAAGCAGGAGGACGAAGGGATCCTTCAGCACCGTACCCAGCACATAATAGATGCTCAACAAATACTTTTTGAATGAATACGTGAATTAGACCAGAGGAGGTTTTTCTGGAAAGATTTGTTGTGGCTAGATTGAAGGGCTGCAAATGCCATACTGAGGAGTTAATTGAGCCTTTGCCCCATTGGCAGTGGGGACGCCAGGACAGGTCTGTGCAGGGAGGGACGGACGTCTGTGCAACATGTGTCGCACTCACCCCATTATTTGCCCTTTCCGGTGTGGCTGAGGTGCCAGATAATGAGGTACTGGGCTACACAAAGCACTTCCTTGTGTCAGAGGCAGGGCCGACCTTGAAGCCAGCTGGCCACCAGCCTCCTCCCTGTAATTTATGTGAAGTGGCAGCTTGGAGTGGGCTGCCAGGCAGAGCCAGGGCTTGCCCGCTTCTCCAGGTCGCCGCCTGAGCTTGCTGGCCCTATTCTAGGGGCCGTGGCCCTGACGCGAGGCCTGCCCCTCAGAGCTCTCCCTGCCAGCATGTTCTGGAAGGATTAAAGACAGTTGGCCTAGTTCTTCCTAAGATTGCTAGCTCAGTTGAGGGTTCCTATTCCAGGGGAGAGGAAAGTATCATTGACCATTGATTTCTTTCTCCCCCCACATCATCCCCACTCCAGCTCCACCTTCCTAGGCTCTGCTGGTCACCTTGGGATTCTACCATCTAAAGGCAGCTGGCCCCACAGCTAAGTAGTTGTGTCTCCTCCACCCCCAGAGACCACTTTTCCAGGGAGGATGCAACTCACTGTTTTCATATTGGGAAATCTAATTAAGATGTCAGTCCCTAGAATCTATGCAGAACAGTTACCCTGTTCAAAGACGGGTCAGGGTGAGGTAGTATTTCAGCAGTTCAATTCCCTACTCGTGTACTAAGGGAGCCCCCTGGCCTGGGCATAGTGGATACTACAGAACAGGACATTGTGGAGAAACTGGGGTGCAAGGCATACTACTGCACAGCAAAATGATCAGGGTAACAGGGGCCTCTGATCAGTTAATTCTGGGAGGGAGATCTGGGCAGGTTCCTTGGATGAAGTGTGAGTAGGTTTTAGCTGTAGGGCCCTGAAAAGTACTTTGGGCTTTGCTGAAATCATGGAAGTCAGCAAGTACAGGAAGGATCTGGTGGGAAAGGTGTAGGGCAGGAGCTCATTCATAGTGAGAACAGGCAAGGCTGTGGGTGATCTGGCAGGGCAGAGGTGGGGGCATCTGAGAGGCTCTGAACTCCTGGTTAGAGTGTTGGCTATGTATGGGTGCAAGGGGCCCCTGGAGGTTGGCCTCTATCACTGCAGGGACCCAAGGAAAGCCCAGGGCCTGGTCCCTGGTGGGAATTAATAGGAATTTGACTTCTAGGCTGGGCTGGGTTGCCCCAGGAAAGCCCATGCTTGGCCAGGCTGGCAATGAGCCCCTGCTGTTCCTGGCTGTGGCATCTGCTTCCTTGGGCTGGCCTTCGAAGAACCTGTCACAATGATTTCTGAAGGGAGCCAACAGATGGGCAAATGGAAATGCCTCTCAAATGCCTCTCCCACAGGCACAGATCCCTTCTTACACTCCCAGCTGAAAGTGGGGGCAGGACCACTGACCCCTCACATGGGCACTTTACTGTTTGCCTCAATCCTCACTTTGGTATTATCTCAGCTGTCCAGGAGGCAGAGAGAGTGGGGATTTTCCTTTCCCATTTTAGAGATGGAGAAGTGAATTGCTTGGCAGTTGCCCCAAAGTCAAGGAGCCCCAGAGCAGGGCTGGGTCTCCCCACTTCCAGCTGTGTGTGTGATCACCACATAGCACAATCCCTCAGCAGTTAAAGGGCACAGTTTGGAGGTGAGATTTGTAGTTAAATGACAACTGAAGACAGTAGGTAATTTCTGGCCACACCAGACATACTAAGCTCCGACTGTCTGCCAGCTGCTGTGCAAAGTTCTTCTTTGATTGATTCTTTGAACAACCCTTGTCCGTAGGTACTGCTGTTATACCCAGTGAGGGGACCAGGTCACAGGACTTTAAGTAACTTACAAAACAACCCAGCACCAGACAGTCTTGGCACTTGTTCTCAGGTAGTCCCTTCCTAAGGCCTGCCCTGAATTTGATGCCCTTGTGCCTCTGAGGCCAGACATGGGCAACGTCCCCTCATCGCCTTGGCACTCCTAGCGTACTGTGTGATTAGAACAACTGCTGCTCCTGCTAATGACTTCCTCATGAGACCCGTACTCAGAAACTCAGATAAAATTGGAGAATGAGAAAGGAAATGGGTAGAGAATGAGGTTGTTTCCACTAAGGCCCAAAGCACTATTCAGGAAAAGTACATTTGAACACCGGCTTTGGCTGGCTAGATTTTGTCAATCGGCAGCTCCCTCTGTAACTGTCCTCTGCTTTGCTTTGTGCATCAGTACTGGTCCCGCCTATGTCCACTAGAGAGGACAGCTGACATCACGTTCTCCTGGATCACTCAGCTTCTAAGAACCCGTGGTTGCTTTAACCTGGCATTCCAGGCCCCCTACAAAGTGGTTCTGTCTCCTTTTCCTGCTATGAGGAGAACATCCCTCAATTCACTAGATTTTTGCCCGCCAGCACCTTTGTCCATGACCATTCCTAAAGCTGGCATGCCCATCCTTCCTCTTGCCACCCCATCCTGCCTAGCAAATGCAGGTTCAGTTCCGATCTTGACCCCCACCTGTGGGTCAGGCCCGAGGCCTTGTGACTACCTGTCCTACCTCATGTACAGGTGAGCAGTGTCGGGACTGTGCCCCACCCCCACGCAGAGCTCCTTGCTGGGTGATAGATTAGCCCACATGTGTGCATGGTGAGGGAAAAGGCTTTTATGGTCAAAGGGAAAACAAAGGTTCCTGATGAGTGAGAAGGGCTTTCTGGGTGAAAGCGTGGAAGGACTGTTTCCAATTGTGTAGAAAAAGAACAAAGGACCGGGTTGTGACTGTACTTTGACCCTTCATCCCTGCTGGAAGACACTAAGCTGTGGCTCTTTCACCTGGAGAAAAGAGGGCCTAAGTGAGGATAAATGTCCTCGGACCTCCTCTGTTCCAGTCCTGCCAGGTACCAGGGCCTCTGGAAGTGAAACTGCCTCCAAACATCTCTGGGGCAGATGTCTTTTCTAAGTCAGCTGTGTCATCTTTCCCCAGAATGACTGCATTCCCGTCCCACCCTCATCACTCCTCATCTTGCTGAGCACACATTGTCTCTCCTTTGTAGTGTTGACATATTCTGTTTATAGTAAATCCTCAAAGCAGAGCCCTCAAAATCCACTCCCGGAACTCACTTCTACACGTGGGGAACCTTTTTTCTTCTGCCAAGGGCCTTTTGGGTATTTATAACATCATGTGAGGGCCATACAAAATTATTAGCTTAAAAATTAGCCTGCTGTATGTGGTCAAACATTTAATTAACTCACCCCTTAATGGCTTGACAGGGCCAGACCAAATGAGCCGGACATTCCCCACCCCTGCTATACACCCACCACACAAGCCCTTCAACACTGTAGCCTGATCTCTTCACTGCTCCGCTCCCTCCTTTCCATACCCCTGCAAGTGCTGCCTTACTGCTGATCCTCAAGTGCAGTCGCTCCTGCCTGGGCCCAGAGGAGATGTGCCACTTCCTCTAGGACTGCCCACCTGCCTATTCACTGGTGTGGAGCACCATGGCCTCACCCCCTTTAGCAGAGTGGCTGAAGCCTGTGGGCTGGCTGGTCCTGTCCTTCTCTGTTTCCTCACCTCCACCTCACACTGCATACCTGGCTTCAGTGACAAGAGCTGTGGTGGTGGTTTGCAAATTTCTGAGGACAAATAACCAGTCTTACCCTCTGCGAATAATCACACTTCATACATCAGGCTGCTATCAGCACTTTAGTCTGTGGTGCAGCTTTAGAATGTGGCCCGAGAGCCCAAACCTGTGATTCTGGCTCAAAGTAAAACTGTGGCCCCAGGATTTGTGGAGAGCAGGGCACAGGCTGCCAGACTCCTGCCAGGAGCTGCCTGCCAGGATTTTTCCTTCTTGCCCCTCTTTCTTCAGCTGTGAGGCACCCTGGAGAGAGCTTGGCCTGTCAGACCCAAGTCATTGGGCACAGCCCTCAGCAAAGCAGGCGGTCGATGGCAGGCCCCGGGCCAGGGGAGTCTTAGATTTCCGAGGGTGCTGAGCTTCCCTGAGGTGTTGCTTACATCAGAGCTGTTTCTGGAAGGCTGTGGGTTGTGCGGTGAAGTTAAAGAGGTTGTTCAGAAAGCCAGACTGGCATCCACAGGAAGTAGGATTACAAGGGGACCTGTGGCTTTGTGACCTCTGCTCTGTAGATGGGGGAGGGCATGGGTGTGAAGCAGCCGAGAGTTGTAAAATCAGAGTACTCGTGGAACCCATTCATTCACATACAACCTTTGCCATAAAACCTGACAGCATCCTAGGCTCTAGGGCATGACCCCTCTTTGGATCTGCAGTAGCACAAGCAGGCTAGTGACAGTAATCCCTGCACTGCAATCAGGTCTTGTACTTGGCTTTCTCTTGGGCTTATTCAACATGTCCTTTTTTTTTTTTTTAATATATTTTATTGATTTTTTACAGACAGGAAGCAAGAGAGATAGAAACATCTTTGAGAGAGAAACATTGATCAGCTGCCTCCTGCACGCCCCCCACTGGGGATGTGCCCACAACCAAGGTACATGCCCTTGACTGGAATCAAACCTGGGACCTTTTAGTCCGCAGGCCGACGCTCTATTTATGGAGCCAAACTGGTTTCCACAGTCAACATGCACTTTTTTTGTAAACCCATTTTGTCAGTATTCTTCTGACTTAGGTACAATGGCAAATTGGAATAGAGTTCAGATTATTATTGGTTTTTTTTAAATGACTCCGGTTATCTGGTTGGGGATGATACTGGAGGCATCAAGGCCTGACAGCAGCATTGGACAGACCCAAGTCATTGGGCACAGCCCTCAGCAAACCGGGTGGTCGATGGCAGGCCCCGGGCCAGGGGAGTCTTAGATTTCCAAGGGTGCTGAGCTTCCCTGAGGTGTTGCTTACATCAGAGCTGTTTCTGGAAGGCTGTGTGTTGTGCAATGAAGTTAAGGAGGTTGTTCAGAAAGCCAGACTGGCATCCACAGGAAGTGGGCTTACAAGGGGACCTTTATCCCAAGTACACTTTTCATAATTCAAACAAGTTATCCACATTTCTCCAAGGGAAGAAAGCCGTCTGTGGCAAAAGCTTCCCTGTGCGGTGCTGTCCTGAGCTGTCCTGCCCGCCTGGCCTGATAAGCTTCAGGAGTTCAGAAACATTTCACAGTTGAGAGTCAATCTCCGAAGCATCCATCTCCTCACTTCCTCCGGCCCCTCTCCTGCTCCCTGTGCTTCCTCTGCCTTCCCCCACTTTTCTTGTCACCTCCTCCTGCGTAGCCTCAGCTTCTTGTCCCTAGGCAGACCTGCTGTGGTCCTTGGCTGTGGGATCATGGGCACATTTCTTAACCTCTCTGAGCCCGTTTCATCCATTTGTAAAATTCACCTTTTCACTTACTGAGCACCTGAGACTGTGTGCCAGGCCCGGCATTAGACAAAAGTACCAGAAAGACGAGTGGACATAGGCCCTGCTCTGGAGCCCCCATTTTAGGAGGTCTTAAAAATCATGGCAAGATGACTCCATGGGGGTTTGGGGAGGACAAGTGACCCTGACTTGAAAGAGTTTCATAAACTATAAAGTACAGTGCACATGTAAAGAGTGTGGTTCCTGGGGATCCTGAGTCTCTTGCTTTCATGGTAGAGTGAGGCTTGCCTGTGGTGCTCTTAAGTCTGGAGGTCCCTTCATGCCTGGTGCCTGTGTGCCCGCCTGTTCTCTGGTTGCTGAGCTTGGGCATCCATGGAATGCACCGGCTAGGGCACATGTGTAGAGGTGTAAAATGGGGAGGGGAGCAGCTGGACATCAACCCAGACTGTAAAGTAAGGGGGGTGGGGGGAGAAAATTCTGGAAGCCATTTAGATTTTTAAAAATGTAAAAATAAGCTTTTCTTATTTTTAACCTGATTTAAAAAACAAGAAAACAGCCAAAACCGGTTTGTCTCAGTGGGTAAAGCGTCGGCCTGTGGACTGAAAAGTCCCAGATTCAATTCCGGTCAAGGGCATGTATCTTGGTTGCCGGCACATCCCCAGTAGGACATGTGCAGGAGGCAACTGATCGATGTTTCTCTCTCATCAAAGTTTCTAACTCTGTCCTTCTCCCTTCCTCTCTGTAAAAAATCAATAAAATATGTTTGAAAAAAACATTAAAAAAAAACCAGCAAGAAAACAAAAAACAAACCTCTTGTACAACTTGTCTGGAGTTAGTGAAACTGCTTGTTGTCAGTGGGAAGACAGGATGTAAAATGTCACTTAGCCCCTGGCAGCTATTTGTGAGCCTGAGTCTGTCCCTCATGCTAGTCTGCAGTAGTTCCTTCTCTGAGTCCCAGAGCCCAGTCTGGGACCTGCCCAAAGTCAGCCCAGGTAGACCAAGTGGAGGAGCAACAGAACAGTGGGGCTCAGAGGAGGGGGAGCTCCCCTCTAGCTGGGGTGAGGGTCTCAGAGGCCAGGCAGGGGTGGAGTCTGTTAGTATTCCTACTTTATAGATAAAGAAACCAAGACCCAGAGAGGTTGAGCAAGCTTCCCAAGGTGACAGTCAGAATTTGAACTCAGATCTCACTCAGGAGTTCATGTTGTCGTGTACTGCACAGTGCAGACTAAGTAGAATTTGAGTGTGCAGTGATTAGAGAAGGAAGTACACTAGGACGGCACAGGGTAGGCAAAGACAGGGGGTAGGGTGGAAGCTGGGGGCTTGTGACTCCTTGCAGGTGAGTGTGGGGAATCAGGAGGGGCTGACATAGGAAACAAGTATATGGCCCTCTCTATCAGGAAAGTCTGAATGACAGGGGGTCCCTTACCAGGCAAGAGCCCTGTGAGCTGGCTCTTTTCCTGTAGTTCAGCAAGCCCTCAGCACCTGTGTGAGTCCATACTATGTGTCCCAGGAGCTGGCAGGATCCTTGTCCATGAAAAGAGAGGGTTCTCCCAAAGGTGGACTTGGTTTTGCCGGAGGCCCCATGTATGTGGTCCCACACCAGCCCCTCACTCTTGCTGGGTCGGTTTCACTGTCTCTGCAAGGACCACTGGCTCAGCGGAGTCACTTTAAAGTCCTTTGAGTAAAGCATTACCAGCCAGAATCTGGTCAGAGCAGCTAAGTTTGAATCCTGATTTTGTAACTCAGTACCTTGGTGACCTTGGGCAAGTTACCTAGCCGACTTGTGCTGTGGTTTTCTTATCTGTAGAATGAGGACAATATAAGAGTCTACTCCAGGGGGTTGTTGGGAGCATTAAAAGAACGGCACGTAGTCCCCGTAGCTGCTGTCGATGTTTATTGTACTATCATAGTGCCTGGTGCATCCTTGCTCTCCCAAGCCCTTGACTGTCTCTGTGGCTCAGTGGCGAGGAGGGAGAGTCTGGAACTCAAGAGGCTCTCTGGCCACCCACAAAGCTCCTGCAAGGCCAGCGATGCCTGGGTTTGCCCTGTTCTGTTGAGCCCGTTTGCTCTGCAGACATTGAGGTCATTGCTGCCAGTGGCCGCCCAGCTTCAGTCAAGCTCTTGCAGCATTCCCCAGGGCTCTGGTGGTTCCAGTGTCCAAGTCCTGCGTGGGCAGAGCTCCGAGCAGGCAGCACGTTTTGGCAGGTCCTTACTGGTGTCGTTGGTAAAGAGTTTCCTGTGGCTGCGCTTGTGAGAACTGAGGAAATACAGTTTTTACAGTCTTTTTTTGTCCCTCCCAGATGCTAATAAACTGTTTCAAATTTGCTGAAAATGCTGCTTCTCATAAGATAGGGAGATGTGTTGTGTGTTCCCAAGTTAGTTGGAAGTCAGTGATGTTTGGTCTAGGGAGAGGGCTGGGTCCCACATGTTAAGAATTTGAGAGAATGTGGTTGGTATTTATTTCTCCAGGGTCCTTAACGTCTTGAAACAGTGGGGCAGGAGCTAGAAGGCACCTGTATCCCACGTTCCAGGATGAGAGTAGGCCCATATGTCTGTTGTGGTGCAGAAGAAAGCTCGTGGGCTTTCTTCTGGGATGGGATTCCTTGCCTCCTGACTCATTGTATGACCTTGAGCGAGTCACTTCCCCTGAGTTGGGTTTGTGAAACCTTGTGGATTATTGCAAGATAATAGTGGGATTACACGTGCCTCTCTTCTGGTAGAGACCAGTGCTTCTCAGTCTTGGCTACACAGTACAGTCACCTGGGGAAGCTTTTAGAAACCACTAATCCCAGGCCCTCACTGGGACCACTTACGTTGGAATTTTGGGTGGAGCTCAGGCATTAGTGCTTTGTGAAAGCTCCACAGGTGATTCCAGTTTGCAGCCTGTTGAGAACCATTGGACTAGCTCAGTGGTCTGCAAACTCATTAGTCAACAGAGCCAAATATCAACAGGACAACGATTGTCATTTCTTTTGAAAGCCAAATTTTTTAAACTTAAACTTCTTCTAACGCCACTTCTTCAAAATAGACTCGCCCAGGCCGTGATATTTTGTGGAAGAGCCACATTCAAGGGGCCAAAGAGCTGCATGTGGCTCGAGAGCCGCAGTTTGCCGACCACTGCACTAGACCAGAGGTGGGCAAACCACAGCCCTTGGGCCAAATCCAGCTGCTGCCTATCTTTATAAATAAAGTTTTATTGGCACAGAGCCTCTCCTATTCATTGAGTTTGTGTGAGTGGCTGCTTTCTCACTATCACACAGTGGCAGTTGAGTTGAGTGGTTGCCACAGAGACTTTATGACCTGCAAACGAAATATTCACTATTTGGCTCTACAAAATAAATTTGCTGACCTTTCTTGATAGAGTCTTTCCTCCTTTAGAGCAGACTGGGATATATTTGTCTTTCTGTCCTCAGGACCTAGCTCACCATGGGCACTGCTGAATTCCAGAATAGAAGTGTTTTGGGTCTGATTCTGTACTTCTCTCACAACACCCAACCTATGAGATGCTGTCGAGAAAAGAGGGCAATCTTAGCTTAGGCTGAGATGCGCGCACACACGCACACACATGCCTGCCTGCCTGCCTCCAGTAGCCTGGATACCACACGGAAGCCATCTGGAGATACTGAGCTCATGTCTACCTTCTGCATGTCTCCCCTTCACCTGGATGCTGATGCTGCCTCTCTGAGGGCAGGCCTGGCTGTCCTTTCACCCGCACCTGCTTTTGAGCCAGTCGTACTACCGAGCAGCACCCTTGGGCCCTAAAGCCAGAAAAGCTTAGGGTTGCTTGTGGAAGTGAGAGAGAGGGATGCACTCTTGTAAGGTTTGGCCAATCCCTTCAACACTGCCTTCCCTGTCCCCCTCAGGCCCACGCTTTGAGGTACCATAAAACTCCCAGGAGATGCTTAGGGTGTCAGTCTAGGTCCTTCTGGTGGCCATGTGTTCAACCAGCTTCTGCATGGATGTCCCTGTGGCAGGAAACTCATTACCCCCAAAACTATCCTATTTTGAACAGCTCTGTCTGATCAAACATTCTTCCTAAAACAGTTGAAATCTTTTCTACAACTTCTAATTAGTCCTCACTCTGCCCTCTTACCCAGCAGAACTTGTCTGCATCCTGTTCCAGGGATTAACCACCATCCTGCACTGCGCACACACCCTGAATCTTCCCTAGAATGTACAAACCCTTAATCTCTTTAATTATGCTCATGAGACATGGAGCCCAGGCTCTTTATCTTCCTGGTGGCAGCTCTTAATTAAAGTTGGGGCCCAAACGTGATTCTCCACTGACCCTCAGATTTATGCAGATTGGAATAAGACGGTCTCCTTCCTAGTGGTAGAAGTCCTAAGGTCATACTGTTGTCACCATAAACAGTTGGCAGGCTGGCTTTTGGAAGCTACATTAGACCACGTGAGCATAGCATCACTTTAATAAAGGTTCCAACCAGCTGAGACCCCTGAATTCTTGCATACCTATGGCAAGTTATGGCTCTGTTTCTTTCACCTATCCACCTGCAGCTGGCTCTGTGGAGGATCTGCGGTCTTCCCAAATGGCTCCCTGCCTTCCTGGCTTGTCCTCAGGGCTAGAGGCACGCACCGAGCATCCTCACCCAGCAGATGAGAAGTGTGGTTAGGAGAGAGCTTTGTGGGCCTTAGGTTTATGACATCGCTGAGCCAGGAACGAGGTTAATATTTTTAATGACGAAGGATGAGCCCCATTATTACCCCAGCTCATTAATCAATGGCAGAACCCGTTTTACCTGTCCTTGGTGTGGGGAGTTCATGAATGGGAATCTTATTTTCTCTTTAAAACCCAAGCCACCTCTCCCTTTCTTAAATCCAGGAGGCAGTTCTAGAAGGGTGTCAGTGTTTTACAGCAGATTTTTCTTAGGTGGATAAGGTTGTGGGCAGTCTTTATGTAAGCCTCCCTGCCTTACTCTCCAAGCAGACTGGCCTGGCCAGGGTGTGGCAAAGGTGCCAGGAGCTGTACAGCCTGCCTGAGCCAGTCTGTAAGCCTGAGATGCCAGTCAGGGACCAGGATAGATGGGGAGTTTGGGACCATCTGTGTAGACCTGTTGCAGAAAGGGTGGGCATGAAAGAAATGTGGAGAGAGGGGCAGTGCCCACTCAGAGGCCCTCCCCAAATGGCTGGTCAACTGGGCCATTGGCTTAAATGTCTCCAGGGAGTGCATTCTTCTGGGGTCAGTGGGTTGAAAGGACCTCCCTTATCCCAGTCAGGTGGCTCAAATCACCCGTGTTATCCCCAAGAAATGAAAATGGTGGGGCACCTATTGGGGGATGAGGTGCTCCCATGGCTTTGAATTATGCCTGGGTCCCCTTCTCGGGCATCCCCATAGGGATTTCAAGCGGGTCCTCTGACCCGGGGCCTCCTCCTCCACAGATAGAACTTCTCCCGTTCCTCCGGTCCACACTGTGTATGTCTGGACATTTTTTTTTTTTAATGCAGCAGGGCTTACCCCAACAAGATGAAGAATGAACTAATTCTACCATAAATTTCCCTCCCACTGTACAATGAGAAAAATGAGACTGACTTTCCCGTCAACTTTGAAAATAACAATAACTTAGTGCGTGCTGGGCACTGTCCAAGTATTAACTCTTGTTAATGAAGCAGGGGCCAAGGTTCAGGTTCATCTTTCAGCTCTCCTGTGCTGAGTGATAATGTTTCCATGTGCAAAGGTTTATGGATGGGGCAGGAGGGGGGGGGGCGGGGGCGGGGAGCTGGGCCTCTCTCCACTGCCTCCCGGCTGTTATGAACCCTCCTTCTAATATAAGGGCGAACAGCCTGCTTGCTATACTGCACTCTCTTTTGAGGTGGGTTGGGGGTTGGGGAATAGGTAGAGGTGGGATCCCCCAGGCAGGAAGGATGAGGCAGGGGAGGATGGAGGAAGGTAATTGCTGGAAGCCGAGCACAGGGCACAGGCCGCGGGCGGAAGTGGCTGCTTCCCCAGGTGTGGCCCAGGGAGCTTGCAGGTGTGCTCCAATCACAGGGAGGCCGCCACAGGAAAAGGAAGGGAGATTTCCAGTACCCAGCTGACTGAGGGAGTGTCAGGGGTGGCCCTTGCCTGGGGTTGGCACATCCGAGCCAAATTGGCAGAGCTTCCTCTTCTTCCTGTCAAACCTCCCTTCAGAGATTTCCTGCTGCTGTCGGGAAGGGACCCAGGATATTAGAAACTCATGCAACGGCCGTGGGTGGCATGGAGGAGCCCAAGTTTTGGAGCGAGGCGGGCCAGGGTTGAAACCTGCATTGCCCTATATGCTCTGAGGCCTTGGGGAAGCTTCTAAACCTCTCTGAGCGTTGACTTTTCTCATCTGAAAATAATGTCATTAGGAAGTTGAACTAAGACAATGTATGTACAAGCACACGGTCTAGTGCCTGGCACAGAGAAAGCACTTCCTCCATCCTCAGCATCACCTCTAACCCTCCTGCCAGCTCTAATCCTAACACGCTCAGGCTCCTGGAGGGTCTGGCCTGAGGATCTCAGATCACCCAGGAGTCAGTCCCTGTGAGTCACACATGGCCTCAGGCCTGGGCAGAGAAGTGTGGGAGGAGAGGAAGCTGGTGGGGATTGGTGATGTCTTGTGACAGCTATGTTATCAGCGAGGGGCCGGCCCTCCCCAATCACTTGATTAGCATAGCAGCAATGGATCAAAGTTTGTTCTTTTGAAATGGGCAAGTCTGGCATTTAGTGCAAGATACCTTGGCCTTCCTTTAAAAACAGAACCTTTCCAGGCGGCAGGTGATTTATGACCTCACCTTTGGAAGGGGATTTTACAATGTGTATTAATAAATTAGGGCCACTTCATGCCTGATTGATTCATGAGGCTATTGTCAAGCGCTATATTGGTGTTCCATAGAGACCAACACTCAGCAGTAGTGGAGAATGTGCCTTTAAGAGTAGGAAGGACACCAGGAGGGGAGAGGGGCCAGAAAAGCCAGCATTCTTTCATGGTGGATGCAGCCCAAAGGAGGGCATGGTCTTTAAAATAATGTCATGTCAGAAGGGCTGAAATGACCATGGGCCCATGCTCCAAAAACATAGTGTGGGATGAGAAAAGTGAAAAGTTAGGGAGGTTTATGATGAAGCTAACTCTGTACACTTCAAAAGGACTGTACTTTATTCTGTTTCCTTTGCGATGTTTTTTTTTTTTTAATTTACATATATATTTTTTAAATTGATTTTTTACAGAGAGGAAGGGAGAGGGACAGAGAGCTAGAAACATCGATGGGAGAGAAACATCGATCAGCTGCCTCCTGCACACCCCCTACTGGGGATGTGCCCGAAACCAAGGTACATGTCCTTGACCGGAACCGAACCTGGGACTTTTCAGTCCACAGGCCGATGCTCTATACACTGAGCCAAAACGGTTTCGGCTGTGATGTTTCTTACTCTTTCCTTCAGAAAATGTTGGTGAGGAAAGGTGGTAGTTGGTTTTCTTTTAGTGTCGTGATCCTGTGTCTGTTCCATTCCTCTTGTATGTAAGACCCACTCTACCCTTCCCATCTTACAGATGAGGAAACTGAGGTCCTGGCAGGGAGTGTGACTTAGTTAATGGTGCCACCTGGAGAGGCGGGGAACAGTGTTTAGGCTCGAGCTTTATGGAAGCTTCTGGATATGTGCCATATTGTACTGTACACCTTCTAGTCCTTTTTCTTTGCACATAAAACACATTTCTTCCTTTGAGTATGTGTAATATTTCAGAAAAATGGAGTCCTATAAGTACTGTTTTTTAAAACCTAATTTTTTGCTCAGATGCCAAGAGTAATTTTTTTTTATTGTTGGTAAAGATTCTGTAACCTCTTTTGGTTTCATAGTGGACATCGTCAGGTAACTCACCTGACAAGTCTGCCCATTGCTCCAGTTCAGGACAAGGGGATAAAGGGACTTTGCCTATGCCCTTCCTCCTCTGCTTGCCACCTGACAGCTGAGTACTCCTATTCTTAACCATGCCCACCCCTCCCCAGAATGGTCCGCTGTCCTCCCAGAAGTCCCATGAGGGCAGGGGAACACCTGCCTTTGTTCGCCACTGCATTGCCGCTCAGAGCTCAGCGCCTGGCACTTTGTAAGCATGGGGTGAATATGATGGAACAAGCCATGGACACCATTACAATGTGTTACAGACACCCTGTACATGAGAAGGTGCCAAGTCCAAAGGAGAAAAAGTGCTTTGGGGTTCAGGGACAGATTCTTAGCCTGGAGGACTGCACATGACAGAGTTCATCGACTGGAGGATTTGAGAAGATATTTAAAAACAGTGAATCACCATTTATTGAGCACCCACTATTAAGCTAATTGGAACCCTCAAATACAGTGGCCCTAATTATGGCCAATGATGCCTGTCCTCAATACAAAGGCAGCCTCGTGTTAGAAATGTGCACGAATCATCCTGATGGGCCCCATTCACAGAGAAATGACCTTTCCCTTAGTCCGGGTCCTGTGTCACTGTCACTGATGAAACGGCTGTACCGGCCTGGATCACATGGGCTGCACGGGGCCCCAGTACCTTCTGATGCTAATCTCAGCTCCCCCTCTCACTCTGTCACTCCTGCTCCCTGTCAGGCCCTGCATGGGACATGGATGCCTGGTTATTAAAGGCACCATAGCTCTCAGGAAAGGCCTTGGGCTTATAGGCTTTGGCGTTTCTCTTTCATATACCTTTCCTGTGAGTGCACTGCCAAAGTTGTCCCTGGTGCTCTGAGCCTTCTGTTTCTGTGAGAAAGCCCCAGGGCGTTCCCTGCCCTTTCTTGGGAAGGAGCGGTCCAGCCGGAAAGGTGACTTGAACACAGCTGTCTGACTTGAACACAGCTGTCTAAAACCTATTTTGGAAGCAGGCAGGCTATAAATATACTAGAGGCCCGGTGCATGAAAATCATGCACTCGGAGGTTTGTTGGGGGTGGGGGAGTGGGGTCCCTCAGCCTGGCCTGCATCCTCTTGCAGTCTGGGAGCCCTCAGGGAATGTCCAACTTGCGGCTTAGGGGGAGTGGGCCTAAGCCATCAGTAAGACATCTTTAGTGTTGCTGCAGAGGTGGGAGAGGCTCCTGCCACCGCTGCTGAGCTCGCCAGCCATGAGCCCCACTTCTGGCTGAGTGGTGCTCCCCCTGTGGGGAGCTCCTGCACTGAGTATCTGCCCCTGTTGGTCAGTGCATGTTATAGTAACCAGTAGTTCGACCTTTTGGTCGATTTGCATATTATTAGCCTTTTATTATATAGGACAGGTTGCCAAATGACTTGGGGTTTGGTGCGAGTCAGGTTTTATCACTCTGCTGCTTCTATTACTGGACATCCAGGTGACCTCTGCAGGACCCTTCCTCAGGTTCCTCCTCCACAAGGTGGAATCAGCCAGGCAGGATGGTGTGTTCCGATGATAAGTGCACCTGACATTTCTTGAGCACTCGCTGTGTGCCCGGCCCCATTCCAGGTACATCCCGTATATTGGCTCATTTAGTCCTCACCCCATTGTCATTTTGTAGATGAGGAAGCTGAGGCACAAAGCAGAAAATGACTTCCAGAGCCACCCCGTGTCCCTGCTCCTGATGGCACTTTCTCTGACCATTCCAGCTCCAAGTGCTCTGCCAGGGAAAGAAGAAAATCCTGACCTTAACCTTCTTGTCCCCAGGACTGGTCCAAGAGCATTTTCTAGGAGGATCGCTTGTACCCCCTTGAGCAGGAAGCTTGGGAAGAAAGGACTATCTGGAAGGATGGGTGGAGATTGATGGGGTTGCTGGAGGACTGGGTATCGCTGAGCCAGAGCTCAGGGGAGGACAGAGGGGGGCTCAATGGGTGACCCACATGGACCAAGCCTGGCCTGGGGCAGTCTCCCACAGGGATGGGTGGCAGTCCTTACAAGAGATGCCAAAGGAGCTTTATCCAGGGGTGATTATAGTGGGTATGTGAAATTTTAGGAATGACTTTAAGAGGAAAAAAGGATAGCCATATAGGTATTGCAGACACATGTGGACCTGGGAGTTAGGAAACATTTGGTTACCTGTTTTCTGGTATTGACCTTCACCCTCCCCTCGGGGCCGGGGCCTCCTGCTTCCCAGTGGATTCGTGCTTTTCAGACTACAGAGAGTAGTGCATGTTGGGGCTCCCTGTGAGACTTCCTTGGCACAAATTACACACATAATTTGTTGAAACCCACCAGACTAGATCTTCTCTCAGGACCCGTTCAGCTCTGACATCACCTGTAATTACTCTGCAAACCCCAGGAGGCTTCTGTCCTCAGGAGGGATACACTGAACTCTTCATTCGTCCATAGGCCTTAGCTGAATGCAGCTAAGAAATTACAGGATTAGCTATTTCGGAGTTAATAGAACTTCCCACTGCTTGAGAGATGCTGAAAAGCTAGTCACTCCCACTTAATAGTGAGGTTTCAGGGTAAACAGAGGGCAGAGCCAGGCTCCACTGAAGGAGAGTGGGGTAGGCGAGTGAGTAAGGGGGGATTGGCAGGGGAGAGCCGAGAGGAGGGCCCCAGAGGAGCTGACAGAGGCTGTAATTTGGAATGCATTTTTCCTAACAAGTTGGAGCCTGCAGGTGTCGAGGCAAACAGCTGTGGCTGTGGGAAGGAGAGGACTGGAAAGACCAGTGGAGACCACTGGAAACACCCCTCGGGTCCTGACATGCGGGCAGGTCCCCGGCTGGTCTGTAAAGAAGCATTTACACTAGAGTACCCAAGGTCTGCACAGAGTGAAAGGTGGCTGCCAGACGTAGGCCACTTTAATAGTGACGACTGTCCCAAATGACAGAATTATGGAGTTGTGAGCTCCCCACCAGCGGGGTTAGAGGGCGGAACACTTGGCCTCCATGCATGAAAGAGAGACTTCGAACTTCAAGGTGATTCTGCATGAACGAGTCAGACCTTAGCGGCGAGGCACCAGCCCATCCTTGGATGCTGTGGAAAAGTGCCTTCCCCAGCATCTGATTTCCAGGAATTGCTGCTGAATGTGTGAATGTAGCTAATTAATCTTCCCCAAATTAACTTCCTTAACATGTCAGAAATGATTTATTGGCACGCCTGAAAGGAGCGTTAGTCTACGATGGTCAAAGCTGGGACAGAGAAAGATGAGGAGGGGGGATGCTTGCTTGTATCTCTGCATGGGGTGTCCCCAAGGAAGGTTATAGCCAGTTCTGTGGACCCCTTCCGAGCCCTAGAATCCTGGAATCAGGCTGTAGACCTACAGCACTCTGCTGCCATCCAGCACACAGTCATAGTGGCCCTGAGGGTCCTGTGAGGTTCTCGGTCTCTTAGCCAGATACCCCAACTAGGAGATGCATCCTACCCAGGACATAAAAGAGTGTGGGGGCGGGGAGAGAATCTTTCATAAACATTCCTGTTTCTGTGGTGATAAATATGACAGCTGTTGTCATACCTGCTTGCAGCCAGTTTTCTCTGTCATCGCGGGGGCCTGGACTGAGGTTTCTTCTCAGGTCTTTGTTTTGTCTTCCCCACTACATTTTCAGTGGGCAGAGACCCAGCACTTAACTCGATCCCCAGCACCCAGGAGGTGCCACCTTTCTTTATAAACTGCTGTCACATCCCCAAATCACTGCATTATTTACTCCTCACAACATTCATGTGAAGCTGAGATGGCAAACAGTTTTGCCCATTTCACAGATGAATGTTTGAGGCTCAAAGAGATAAAGCGGTTTGCCAGGAATGACCCAGCCAGGGTGCAGTAGAGCCAGCTCTGCTCCAGAGCTCTGCTCGTCTGGGCTGTCCCTGCTCAGCGGTGTCCTTTCTGCCTTGCCACTTGCCTTTCTATGTATTTGCAAAGCCTCAGGCAGCTGCTGCAGCCCTTCTGCCATTGGCCAGTCTTGGGGCTTCAGAAACTCTGCCCACCTCAGCCACACTGGGGTTCTGCAAACAGCCACCTATCTAGGCAGTCCTTGCAATGGGTGCTGCTCTGGGGCCACTGAATCTGTGCTGAGAAAACACAGTAGCTAGTAGACTGACCTCAATCCAAAACAGATGCCCACCTTACAGCCTCTGCTCGGACACCCTAATGGCAGGAGCTCTGATTCCCAGGGAGTGTGTTCCTTCATTGGCTGTTAGATGTTCTCCCTGACTCACTGAGCGTGTGTCTGTATAGTTTCTGGGTCTGTGCAGAATGTCTATCCGCTGCTTCTTTTTGGGCAGCCCCCTGGTCATTTGGAACCCTTCCAGATCCCTAATCCCTGTTTCATTCATGCCGTATCTTGGTTGGCATGGCAACAGAGTCCGTTATGGGGACCCCAGTCCTGCCAGGGCCTGTGTCATGGTAGGTTCCAAAGGAGAACCAGGACTGTAGCCTGCCCAGCCCCCTGATGCAGGACAGAGGCATGGAGCCTCTGGCTACTGCCACCACCTCATGACCTGAACACCATTTGCTCACCTTCAAGGACCCTCCTGGTCCTAAGGATGAGGGAGAGGGCCAGGTTGCCTCTGGCCTGGAGGGATGTGGCTGCTGGGTTTCAAGCTGGCAAGCCAAGATACAACAACCTGACTGTCCTCACATTCCACCTCCTTCCCCAGCCTCCTGGCAGGCCAGTCCCACATCTTACTCTGTTTTAAGCCATGTGAATAATGTGTGTTGAATTACAACAGTCAGTACCTGCCACCTCGCTAAGGCAAAGAATATGTCTCTGGCCAGGTGGCTCAGTTGGTTGGAGCATCCTGTACACGAAAAGGTTGGGGGTTTATTCCTAGTCAGGTCACATCCTAGGTTTCGGGTTAAATCCATGGTAGGATGTGTATGGGAGGCAACTGATATCGATATCTTTCTCTCTCTCTTTCTCCCTCCCTCCCCCCCCTCTCTCCCGCTTATTCCCTCCCACCTCCCTCTCTTTCTAAGATCAATTTTAAAAGATACATATATTCTAGGGTGAAGATTTATAAATAAAACAAGTATGTCTCATTTTAGATGTTCTTTATAGTGACTCACATGCAAGGGAACTTGGCCTTAACCTGGGACTCCCAACTTTTCTGAAATGTGCCCAACACTTTGCAGGCATATATAAAGGTGATGGAGGGAGCCACACCTTCATCATTTATCAGATTCCCACAGAGATTCATGCTCCCCAAGCTGTTCAGAAAATTAATGTGTAGTCGTAATGGCAAATTGATGAGGAAATGGTCCGACTAGGACCATGTAGAATATTCCCAGGTGTGTTCCTGTGCAGTTTGCTTTGGCATAGACAGAAGTCATGGACCTGGAACATACCCAGGACCTCATGGAGTGCCACCCCCTCACTTTCCAGTGAGAGAAGAGCAGCACAAAGTGGGGGAGACTTAGCATGCCTCATCCACCAGAGGCCAAGTTGGGGCCGCCCCAAACTACCAGTTCCCACAGATGGCAGAGCACATGGAGCGACTGTGGTTACCAGTAGAGGGAGGTGCCCTTGGGATAATGGGGACAATACAGGAAAGTGGTAGCTGCTCCGCCTGCCTGGACCCTCCTTTGAGCAGGTGTGAGTGATTTTTAGCAGGGATACCTGTGCATTTCAGCAGTGCCCCCTCTGCAGTCCTGACAGTGTGCTGAGAGCCGCATAGAGTTGGCCCAAAAGGGTGAGTCTGTGCTGTAGAGCAGACAGCTTTGCACGTCCTCACGGCCAGATTAGCCCTGGGCCCAGGCTCCCCTCGCTGGGCAGGGCAGGGTCTTGTTTGTATGGCCCTCTCCCCACACACAGCTCTGTTGCTCAACTTGGGCCAGCCCTCAGATTGCACAGAGGATGCCTTTACCTCTACGTCTTGGATTCTGGAGATGGACCAAGGCATGTTGGGTCATCTCTTACTCTAGTTGATTCCCAGGGGAAGAAAGCAAGAGAGAGCTTCCTTTAACACCCACTTCTTGCTTCACTTTGATGAATAGGACTGAGCGATACCTGGGAAAAGTGAAAACCCAGAGTAATATCTGAAGGCTTTGCATTAGATTGGTGGGGAGAGGGGTCTGGCTCTAGCTTAACATTTTCCAAACTTTCCTGATAAAAATCACCTGAGTTGCTTATTAAATATACACATTATTGGGAGGTAGGTATCTGTTTTGTTTAACAAGCATTCCAAGCCATTCCTATCTTCAGGCAGGTTTGGGAAACAGTTTATCTACAGTACCAAAAATAGCCTGTGAAGAGGAGTGCTTTTTTAAAAGTTTACTTTTGTGTATAATGCATCAATAAGTTTTCCTTGTTTGAAAATGTGTTAACATTACATAAATGCCTCCTTTGATTTCCTGTAACCACCCCAATCCCAGTTACCTCCCCTGCAGAAGGTGTCAGTGAGCAATGTGTATCTTCCCAGACCTTTTATTTACATTAAATGGAGATACAGGTTTCTATTTTATTTCCTTAAACAGGTATCAGGCTGTTTCTTTCATTACAACCTGCTTTCCTTTTATTCCAGGCTATTGGAGGCCCAGTGCATGAAATTTATGCATCGGGGTGTGTGTCCCTCAGCCCAACCTGTACCCCTCGAGGGATGCCTGCGTGCCAACCTGATTGATGCCAGTCTGCTCTCCTGCCAGCCTGTTTGCCCCTAACTGCCCTCCTCTGCAGGCCTGGTCACCCATAGCTGCCCTCCCCTGCAGGCCTAGTCCCCCCCCACAACTGCTCTCCTCTGCAGGCCCAGTCGCCCTCAACTTCCCTCCACTGCCGGCCTCGTCGCCCCTAACTGCCCTCCCTTGCAGGCTTGATTGCCTCCAACTATCCTCCCTTGCAGGCCTAGTCCCTCCCAAATACCCACCCCTGCTGGCTTGATCACTCCCAACTACCCACCCTTGCAAACCATCTTGTGTGTTGGAGTGATGGTCAATTTGCATATTGTTCTTTTATTATATAACCTAGAGGCCTAGTGCACAGGTGGGGGCTGGCTGGTTTGCCCTGAAGGGTGTTCTGGATGAGGGTGGGGGTTCCCTTGGGGCATGGAGTGGTCTGGGCAAGGGCCCTGTGGTGATTTGCAGGCCGGCCACGCCCCTCGACGACCAAAGCAGAGGCCCTGGTATCTGGGATTTATTTATCTTCTATAATTGAAACTTTCTAGCCTTAAGTGGAGGCCAAGGTAGGCTAGGGCAAGCGAAAGTTTGGCTTCCTCCTTTGCCAGGGAAATTAAAGCTTCCTGCTCTCTCCATGGCTGCAGCCATCTTGGTTGGCTTACTTTGCATACTCGCTCCTGATTGGATGATGAGTGTGGCTTGTTGGTATGGCAGATGCACAGTCAATTTGCATATTACTCTTTTATTATATAGGATTCCTTGGAGAACTGTGTTCATTTTTGTTTCTTTTAAACCTGCTGCATAATATTCCATAGCGTGGAACTAGCAGGATTTCACAACTCTCCATGGGTGGACATAGTAGAGGATATAGCAAGTTCTCATTATTACTTGCACCAGTGAGCATCTTGATCCATGCCTCCTTGTGTACATTTGGGAATAAATACTAAGAAGCAGAGTTGCTAGGCTAATCCATGAATATTTCTGGATGTTAATGGATACTGTCAACGGTTATCTTTCAAAGTGGCTCTCTCAATTTACCTTTCCCCCAAGAGCACATGGAGAGGTCCAGCTCTCCACCCAGGTGTAGCTGGGCATGTTGCCAAGTGGCAACACCCATCTTTCTCTGGTACTTCCTTTTGGGGATGAACAGGAAGACTGCTTCCTATCACAAAGCTTAGTCCCCATGATAAAAACACCCTGGCCCCAGATTGATGGAAAGGAGTTTGTGCAAAACAGAAAGGAGGACTGCAGAGCTGACTCTCAGAGATCTGTCAGAGAGGTGGTGCACAGGGATGGCCAAGCTGTCTGGGCTGCCCTGGGCTTTATACAGAAGAAGGGGATTGTGGAGCAGGTCTCTCAAGGACCCCCAGTTTCACTGCTCTATGAGCCTGTAAAAGTCCTTTACGGGCTGACCTGGGGTTTCTCATTTTGTTTGAAAACAAGAAGAGACTTGTCTGCGGTTTAGCCATAACCCTTGTCTTTCTTTAAATTGACTTTAGAAAGAAGCATCAATTGATCGACTTATTTATATAGTCATGGTTGTTTCTTGTATGTGCCCTGACCAGGGGTTAAACCTGCAACCGTGTTGAATTAGGACAATGCTCTAACCGACTGAGCTACCCAGACAGGACCTGGTGCATGTGTGGGGGTGGGCTGGTTTGCCCTGAAGGGTGTCCCACCTTTCTGCTGCTACCAATCTCGGCTCTGCACTTGCCCCATGAAACCACAAGCAAGCCAGGTGAAGAAGTCTGATGCCCTATCAGGTCTTTACCAATCCAAGAGCAAAATCAAGGAAAGCATCTCGAGTGCTCAGATGGCCTAATCTGCTGAGAAGTCCCTGCTGTCTTCCTTTTAGTCGAATTGTTCAATTAGTTTTGAAGGACTTGTCTGCTAACTGGGGCAAAAGCAACCCCAGCAGGAATCTAAGCCCACATCTGGGGAAACTTACTCCTTTTTTTTTTTTTTGCAACAGCCTTCACTCAAGCCTCTTGCTGGCCATCTTGATTTACTAGTACAGTGAGCCCTGGGCAGCTGAGAATGACCACACCGCCCGGTACATGTGGCCGGGGCCTATGGCACAGCACACATCACTCTGGCTAACTGCCCACTCAGCTCTCCTAACACTTGGTTAAATTTTTACTCACCAAAACCAGGACATGATTTTGCAAAAGGTCAGACAGCTCAGTAAGTGTTTGCCTAGTTTCAAGTTGCTCAAACCTCAAATTCCCTCCCCTCCACCCACCTCACTTTGAAGTTCGAAAGCAAGTTGATTAAATATACATTTTAGGAACCTTCCGATTTGCTTCTTAAACTAACAGAATTCTAAACCTTTTTTTTTTTAAACGGAAGGATTTTCAACTGTCAGCAGGTATAACTGGAACCACATGTCAGCAGAGAGCAGGGGCTTTTCCTGGTTTTAGGATTTGTAAGTTCTTATTGAAACGGAAGTAAGCAAAGCAGGCAGTCGGGGGCCAGTGACAGCGCAAGCTCAGATCTCATTTTAATTAGAAAGTACAGATAGTGCCTGCTGAACCAAAGGCCTCCCAGAGTTCCCCTCCCTAGGCTAGCAAAGATTTGGTTTATATCCTGCAAACCTCCAGGTTTGTAAATTACAGAGCACTTCAGAGAGGAGCTGGGATGTTGATTTCTAGATTACAGAGACTGCAGCCCAGCTTCCGCCCCTGTCTACCTACCTCCTCAGCTAATCCCCCCACAAATAATATTGTTTTCTTGGGGAAATATTTGCTCCCTTCCTCATTGCAGAATAGATGGAGGATGTTCATGTTGAAAAGAGACAGGAAGGAAGGCCGGAGCGGGAGACAGAAGATTAGATGTCAGCCACAGCAGGTTCATCATTTTCTCCATTTGAACTTCTTACCTCTTGAGGCTCAAAACCCTACACTAGATCAGCATCTGAGCTGCTCTGTTTGACAGTGGTTCACATGCATAATTTTCTCCCTGGTGTGTTCTGCAAAGGGTGGAATAGAAATATCAAATGAAAGACATTGCCTGACCCAGCTCTCCCCCACCCCCCCTGTCTTTCCCCTGCCTGGTGTCATTTGAGCTCAGTGAGTCTCAAAAGAGGCCACGATTACCATGTCAGCATCTGCAAGGGCCCCCGCTGGGACTCAGAGCCTGACCCCTGGAGGAGGCAGCAGGGGGCAGACAGCGGGGCGCACATGCTCAGATGGTGGGCGCTCCAGCCTTGGGTGTTTTCACTGCAGAGCTTGACTGCTGAGTGCTATGCCTCCCTTGGACCCGGCTGCCTGCCAGTGACAGGGCTGCTGCCCACTGTCCCTCCTCCGGCATCGCATTCGGGCAGCTGGAGGTCACTTGTTCACCCTGCCAGGGTTGCTGCCACAAGCTGCCATTCTCGGGCCAGACAAAGGGGGATGTTCCCTTCCCCCGGGTTTATAGGCCCTCAAATGCCTTACATTCCAGGAGCTGGGAGAGAAAGGAAGCTCCTGTGATTTCTAATTAAGCCCACAATTTAAATAACAATTCATGTTACCCCAGGGTTGAGAGAAATGCTAACCTCCCCCCTCCCAAAAGAGTCAGCTGGGTGGCCTTGCCTGATGTGTGACCAAAGGGATAGATAATGATAGAAGTCACAGTGGATTTGTGGTGGAGCTAGATGTGAGGAACCTGTTTGGTGGGTTCCTGTCCTTTCCCCTTTGAGAAGTGTGCCACTCAAGGTTAGGAAGTAAGAAATGGGAAGGAAAGTTGTCATGTTTACACCTAGCCTCCAATTGAGATTTTTTTTTTATCCTTCTCCAGGGAAAATGTGGAGCTTGGTCTCCAACGTGTTCAAATCTCAGATTCTCACGATCTCATGGGGTAACTCCCACCCCACCCCCGCCCATACCATCTACTGCCAGGTGATTCTCTCCATTTGTTGTAAAATTTTGCTATTTTCTGAAATATAGACAAGTGAGGAGGCCAGAAAGGGCCCTGGGAGCAGAGGGTCTGGCCAAGGGTCTTAATCTAGCCGCATCTTCCACTGGACTTCAGCTGCCCCATCTGTTACTGAAAGGTCTTTCCATGTGTTGCTTCCAAGGCCTTTTCTGGCCCAAGCAGTCCATCTGTCCATCCTGAGCTGCTTTTGTGTTTTCATTGGGTCCGTCTGGGGCCACAGTCATCTTTACAGTTTGTTGAGCTCACCAAATTGTTGTCTGATTACCCAAGGCGTGGTTGTGTTCCAGACTTGGGGGAAATGGAACGCTGAACATAATTATCTCTACACAAGCTCTTCTATGCCTCAGCCAGCACCAGGAACTTGTCAGCATTTCCAGGCCTGCAGTCTCCTTTCCAACTTTCTTCCCTTTCCATTCCATTAAATTGAGCAATTCACATTCCCAAAGACACCCTCCAGGTTCTTGCCTCTGTGCTTCTCCACCCAGTTGCCCTTCTGATTTCATTTCACCTTGCCCAGAGCCGGCCATGCTGCATGTACAGGCAGAGGACCCTCTCTTGTGATGGAGCACAGCCAGTGAGGGTCCCTTTGTCACCCCTGCAAGAAGTGTAGTTTCCTGAGGGTAAGCACCAGCTCTGGTTCCTGGCCCCCACCCCTTTCCACCCCCACCGCCTTGCTGGTGTGGTGCAGGCTCAGTTTGTGTGTGTTGGAGCAGAGCCTGGCTGTGAAGCAGAAAGCCAAAGGTGGACTCACCCTTGCATCTTCTTCCCTGCAGGTGATTATCGCTGATGACTACTCAGATCCCTTTGATGCCAAGAATGATCTCAAGAGTAAAGCGGGAAAGGGGGAGAGTGCTGGCTACATGGAGCCCTACGAGGCCCAGAGGATCATGACAGGTAAGCAGAGCAGTTGGCACAAGGACTTGCACTCAGCAAGGAGACAGAGAGCCCATTCCTGGATACACGGATGGTCCCCAGCCAGACTCAGCAGGGGAAGGTTTATGCTTTCAAGGTGGTAGTTGGGAGGATGGTGTGTTTAATCTTCACCACAATCTCCCAGTTCATGTTCACCTACATCAGGAAGAACCTGGCAGGACACAGTAAAAGTCCAGACCCTAGGGTACCAAGTACAGTAACCAAGATAGGGACAGAGAAGTAACTGGAGAGAAGGGGAAAGTTCTATTCGAATTTCTGACTGAAGAAAGACACAGCATTTGAGATAAAAAGCTTAACTTGGAGCTTCCTAGCAGCCAAGGCAATAAAAGAAGCAATCTGGGTCACTTTCTTTCTTTCATTACCTAGTAGAAGGGGACAGACTACATCATCGGGGACAAAATTATCCCTGTCCAAATATGAGGAAATCTTCCTAAAGATCCCTTGCTCTCTACCTGGTAGGTTTATTGGAAAAAGAGACCCCCCCCCCCCCCATGGCTATTTTATATTGGCTCTTAATGACAAAACAATTGTCAAAGCAATTGCTTGGGGCCCAAAAGAATGTGGCCAGGTGTCCAGTATCCTGAGGGCCTCTTATCCAGCCAGGATAATGCCCAGAGCATCTTAAGAGAATGAACTGATGTCAGCTACCACAGACAGGTGGTTTTCAGCCATCACAGACTGACTGGTAGGAAGATATCAAGCAGAAGAGACACCCCCTTCACCCCCACCCCTCCACCCTCTACACACATGTGTCCTCCTGGCCCAGAGGGCAGTCCAGAGACAGAGGAGTTCCTGTGAGGACTGGAGCAGGTTGGGAGCCGCCCCTAATTTTGAGGCCTAGTGAATTGGTGTTCTGTATGTCTGGGATTTGGGATACAGATGCCTTCCTCTGTGGCCCTCTATTGTTTGTTTGGTGTTCATGATGTCGCTAAGGACTTTCGCATTATTCCTCCTGAGTTAGAAGAAGGAAGGGAAAGGAAGCCACATTTACAGAACGCTTAGTGTATGTGGGGCCCGTACAGAATAAATAGAAGGTCATGGGGCTGTGGAGACTACAGGACAACTGCTGAAGGACCTGGGTGCGAGTCCAGGCCCTGCTTCCAGGACTCTGCTTTGTGCTTCTACTGTTCATGGAAAGTGATTTTTTTAGCCTGTGAAGGGCCAGGGAACAACTGACCAGAGAGACTTAGGCCACACTCCTAGAGGGCCACCCTTCATACTCACTCCCATCTTCCTCATCTCTCCTGGCAAAGGTGCCTCTATTGGGGGGCAAGAGACAGAGAGCTGAGTGTGCATTTGAGTGAACCCTCCTATGGTCCTGAGGGAGTCTCCAGAGACTCAGGGAGCCAAGTCTACTGGTGGAGTCTTCACCTCAGCACTGAAATAACACCCACTCCTGCTGTCATATCCGATCACCTCCCAAGTACACCCCCATTGGGCTCAGTGAAATACCAGCACTGTGGAGAGCTTTGGCCCTTCAGCTCCAGCCAGTCTTGCATCCAGCAGGCATCAGCCCAGGCTTATAGGAGTGACTCTGGGATGCTGGCACATTCATATGTCAGGGTCAGCAAAGGATCTTCAAGGTCATCCAACCCAACAGCCTCATTGAACAGACAGGGAAACTGAGTCCAGGGAAGGAGAGGGACTTGCGCAAGGACACATAGTAAGCTGGAGGCAGACTGCCAAGTATGGCCTGGCCTTGGCAGGGCAGTCTTTGGGGTGGAGTACTGGAGGAAGTGTAGTGTTTGTGTTTGACGCTGGGGTATCCGGGACACGAGGAAATGGCAGGAGCCATAGGAGGCTGGCTCCCAGGCTCTGCCCTGGGCTTTTTGACATACATACCTCAGGAGGTGCTATCTCATTTTACAGGGGAGGGAAACTGAGGATAAGTCACTTCCCTCATTTCACAAATAGAAGTGAGGAGCTCAGGCCCATATCTACAGAACATGGGGGCAGGGAGCTGAAACGGGGAGGGGACATTTGCCAGCCTGGCTTGTACTATTCAGTCCTAGTATACCTTTTCATCTTGCTTGGCCCATCTCTCGAGGTCAGATTCTGGTCTTGATCTTTTCCATGCCATCTGGGCCTCAGTTTCCTCCTGTATAAAGTGAAGAGTAAGAATTGGAGCACTTCTGGGTTTCCTTCCTGCCCTAGTGTCTATGTATTTGGTATCCCCAAGCCAAACCTCCAATTGAGCGGGTAGAATCAGGCAGCCTCCTTCCAAAGTCTTGATCCCAGACTTAAGAGCCCCAGATGCATAGAGACCTGCTAATGTATAGGAAAGATACTGGGTTCTTAGGTCAACATGGGTACCTGGGTGGGTGAGGAGGCTTCACCTATTGAGGGCTGCCATGTCCTCATTATAAAGTAGGGCACTCAACACTGACATAGCCTCAACTGGGACAAGCAAGCTTTGTGGTTGTTTTTTTTAAATAATTTTTTAAAATATATTTTTATTGATTTCAGAGAGGAAGAGAGAGATAGAAAACAATGATGAGAGAGAATCATTGATCAGCTGCCTCCTGCATGCCCCCTACTGGGGATTGAGCCCGCACCCTTCCTCCCCCTGACTGGAATCAAACCTGGGACCCTTTAGTTAGTACACAGGGCAACACTCTAGCCACTGAGCCAAACCAGCCAGGGCAAACGAGCAAGCTTTGCATGAGATGGTTGTTATTGGGGAGCAGAGGGCCTTGTTGGTCCTTCACTTGGAATTAAGTGTTGTCGAATTCTCTGGCCAGGCCCTGGCCACCTGGAGGTGGGTGGCCAAAACAACAGGACAGTGGAGCAGGTGGTCCTTGGGCCCTCTGCAGTGCGCCTGGGCAGCCTGCCTGGAGCCCTTGCTATACCCTGTTGTGTTAGAGACTAGATATGAAGCCTGGGCAGACAATGCCACTCTTCTCCCCCCGCCAGGAACTTCCATAAAGCAGGGCGGCGGGCCTGGATCCAGGTGCATGGAGGTGAGCAGGTGACTCTCCAAAATTCGGAGTTTGGGCCATCCAAATGGGGCGGGGGCAGGGGTGGGTATGAGGCAGGGGTGAGGAGAGCTGGATCTACTAACTCAGGCAGAGAGAAGAACTGGAACAAAGGCAAGAGGTGTGGGATCTTTTTGCTGGAGAGGAGAAACCAGAGATGAGGCTCTTTGATAGGAGAGGATAATGATAGAAAAAACATAACGATAATGATGGGGCAAGAGCTTCTAAAGATTAATTGGATCATGAAACCCTAATTTACCTAAAAGCACAGAACAATTCTCAACTAGGATCCTTTCTCCTGAGGCCTTCAGCCCCATTTTACAGATGGGAATACTGAGACACAGAAAGGTTAAGTAATCAAGAAAAGCACACCCTCTGGAGCCTGCAGCTAAAACACTCTCACATCTATCCTGTACTCCCAAAAGATCTGCAGAAATAACTGGCAATTTAGCAGTTACTTAAGAGCCCCTTTTTATGTGTGACACCCCACCCCCAACATCCCTTATAAAATTGTTCAAAGTGTCATTTCACAGGATGATTCACATAGAGATTAATTGAAAGCATTTTCCCATAATTTTTAATATTACAAGCAATTACACATTAAGAAGTCCTTAGCATGTTTTTATTATTAAGTCAAGTTTATAGCATAATAAGAGGAAATTAAAAGGAAAGCCATTTCACACAGAACCTGCTACCCTGACGTGGCTGTTTTCCTTGCTCACAATTTCTGCCCTTTATGAAACTCCAGGTAAAGTCAGTCATCAAATTTAAGGTGGAGGGGGCATCTTTTTGTATCTTCTTGTTCTCTGTCAGAGTCTCTTCTAGCAGCAACAGGCTTTCTGAGAGAATGGTGGTGTGTGTCATGTTGAAGTGTCTGTTACAATTGTGGCCTGTTGCAGGAGGCAGGAAATGTGGGTCCTAGCTCTGGCTCTGCCCTGGTTTGCTGGGTGTCCTGAGGCAAGTTGCTTTCCCTCTCTGGGTCTTACTTTCCTCATCTGGAAAGTCGGATTTGCCTTCTTCCTTGGGTGCCATGACGGTCTTCATAAATCCTCCAGTTACCTGTTTCTCCAGCTGTCAAGGTCAGAACTGCACCTCTTCCTGCCCCATCCCCAGCACCTCCTGATGGTGCCAGCCTAGGTCTTGCAGGTTGTGAGGAAGAGCTGGCCCTGGCACCCTCTCAGGAGCATTCACGCTGCCCTCTTGCAGGACAGATAGTGCTGGGGGCTGCAGGTTTGCATCCTTCATCATAGGAAGACTCCAGAGCTCCTGTTTGAATTTGGAATAAAGCCCCCAAAGACCAGCAAATGCTTCTCAGAGAAGGGGGGTGCTCTTGAGTCTTGGCTGGGTTTCAGAGAGGTCATCTCTGGCCACCCTACCTGAGATTCTACCTTTCTCCTGTGTTTGGCATTACCTCTGTCCCCCTACTTTGAGGCTGTGCTGTTCTCTGGTCCCCGGAGCTGGGAAAGTAAACTGCCTTTCTTTCCTTTTTAAAAAAATATGTTTTTATTGATTTCAAAGAGGAAGGGAGAAGAAGAGAGAGAGAGAAATCTCAATGATGAGAGAATGATCCATCGGCCTCCTCCCGCCCACCTCCTATGGGGATCGAGCCAGCAACCTGGGCATGTGCCCTGACCAGGAATTGAACCATAATCTGGTTCCTGGGTTGACTCTCAACCACTGAGCCACACCAGCTGGCCAAAGAGCCTTTCCATCTGGGTCCTGAGTCCACGCCCTCCCCAGCTTCTCACTGTCTGTGGACTCTGCTCCCAGAATGTCCGTGCACTCGCCTCTTCCTCACCTGGCCTGCTCTGTCTGCAGAGCTCTGCTCCCCAAACCATCTCTCCCAGTGCCCCTTCACTCCCCTCCTGCCAGGCTGCCACCGTCATCCTCTGCAGGCCCCATGCTTCCTCCTGCTCTGCCCTTTCCCCAAGTCGCCTCAGGCTTCAGCCGGTCCTGGGAGAGCAGTGTGTGCGCTTGAGGTTCAGAGGGGCCAAGCACTAACTGGCCAAGGTCACAGAGCAGCAAGCTGCAGAGCCGGTCTCCTGACTTCTGTGATCTAGAGCTGCTGGGCCTTGTTTTGAAATATTTTGAAACCTGCCCTTACACCTCCTGGCAGATAGAAGGCTTGGTCATGGACTGTGTAGAGTTCCCTGGCTGGTCTATCATTTACCAGCATGACTTACCTACTGGACAGGAAGAAGATAATCAAGTGTAAATAGATTTTGTATTAGTCACCCGATGACTTTCCTATTCTTAAGAAATAGCTTGGCTCACACACCCAGCCTGGTGGTGCTCCTGGCCCAGTGGGGGGAGGAGCTTAAAGCCTAGGTTTCCATGGTGACCGGTGGGCCCATACTGGCAGTCACTTCCTATTCTCTCACCTCTGTGCCCCTCTCCCTTTTGACCCTGGACATTGAGTTTGCCCAGCTTTTCAGGAAGGTTATAACAGGATGGAATAGGCCACTGAAAGCCGACAGTCATTGAGGATACACCTGCCGTGTGCCAGACCTCCATTCCTGCCCCTAGCCTTTCCGAATCCCAGAGAGACATGAAAAGATCTCATGGCATAGAAACTGATGGAAATTCCTGTCTAGAAATTGACTCAGGCCAACTCCGGTTGATTGGCAGCAAAGCTCCTGGCATCCTTCACCCACCCAACAGCACTAAGCAGGGTGTGACACAGTTAGGAAGTTGTTTAGGAAGTTGTGCCCGCCTGGGTGTGTAGGATGGATTAGAGCAAAGAGAAGCAAGTGGCAGGGAGACAGGTTCTGTGGCTCAGTGGCTACGACAGTCATCTAGGCCAGGGGGCTGAGACTAGAGCCAGGGCTGTGGCTGAGGACTGCGGTAGGCGGAGCAGGAGCTGGATTGGGAGGGTGGGGGAACAGAGCTTGCCAGCCTTGCAGGGCAGTGGGTAAGAGAGGGCGAAGCTGGGATCCTGGTGACTGGGAGGGTGACAGTGTCAGTAAACTGATGGGGAATATCCTCTATCCAAAAAGGGGAAGGAAGGTTCTTGGGGGAGGAGCCAATGGGCACCTTTGCATTTGTGTGTCAGAGGAAGGCCCAGGTGTTCCAGGGGCCCCATTGGGGGCATCTGGGAAGAGGAGCTAGTTTGTAAGACTGTCCAAGGAGACTGCCTACCACAACTCCTGCTCCTCCAGATTCAGCAATTTGTCCCACACCCTGTTATTTGGCTAATTAATCAATGCCCTCCTCTAACAAGGGCTCAGGCTGGCTTTCTGGACGTTTGTAGTCCTGGCGGAGGGCTGTATTTAAAGGGTGCCTTTTATAGACGGTGCCGGGAATCCCCCTGGGGCTCTGGGAGAAAGCAGTAGGATCATTTCCATTTTATAGATGAGGAAGCGGAGTAGGCGCATAGGAAGACCAGACTGTGCCTCATTCCAGCTCCCCTCTCTGCAGGGTCTCTACCTGCTTATCTGGATCCTGAGTAACAACGAGTTTGCCTTTTTTTTTTTTTTTTTTTAATGTAAAGTCTTTCTAACTATGGGGTAACTTGGCAGGTGCCTCAGATTTAGTCATCAGATCTCTCTCCTCAACCTCCTCCCCCCACCCCCCCGCCCCAGTAGTCCTGCCTTTTAGCTGGCTTGGCCCCTGTGTTTTAATGTGGTACACTGCCTCTGGTCTTTTTCCAAAACATAAATAAATAAAATGCCCCTTCTTTCCCCCTCCCAGAAGGCGGGCCTCTAATTGCACCTGGCAATCTAAAAAACGACGCTCTGGAAGAGCCATCTCCCAGGGCCCAAGCTTCCTGGTCGGTCCTCCCTATTCTGGCTGTTACAGGCCCTCTTTGTGCGATCATGCTGACACAGCGCTTGGATGCTGTGTCGTAGTTTATCTGCTGCACTGAGAGCCCTGGCGGGCAAGGACCACAGGCTGGGAACCCTTGCCCTCAGACTGTCACTGCCCAGGATGTGAGGTATTGCCTCAGAACTTTATGGTGGAGAGCGTCTCCGGGTCAGAAGTTGTGTGGTGGTGGCGAAGTGTTGTAAACTCTTGTGCAAGTGATCAGTAAACTCTTCCCCGAGCATTAAAGCTCTCTGATCCTGGGCTCCCGCCCTCTGGACTGTGCCTCTGAAGGTTCACTTCCATTGCTGGGCCTCATAGGGACTGGCACATGCACGCATGTCCCCAAGCCCCAACCACAGCACCCTCCAGGAAGCCACCCTCTCCAACCTCCCATCACCAGACTGGCTCCTTTCAAATCGGAACTGTCACCTTCCTTGCCCGCTGCTGTTGTCACCTTCCCCACCCTCTTTCCCTGAAGCTGGTGCCTGAGCCCTCGTCTTGCTCACACGGTCAGCCTCATCATGCCGCACTCAGCACTAGCATCTTGTTTGCCAAAGCTGGGACAACCCCCGGCCTGTCCCCACATGACTTTTCCAGCCCTCATCCCCCAGTTTGCCACCACAGTCCTGACACAGAATGGGATGGAGGGAGAGCCTGTCTCCTGTCACTTGGCTCTATCTCGGTCCTTATGCTCCTGCTGTGCCCTTCCCTCCCAATCCAGCCATGCCAGCCCGTTTAGGGGCGCCTTCCCTTGAAGCCCTTCTGCCCATGTTCGACCTGCTGCCTGCTTCCTTCCCCAACTCCCAGAGGTTTCCAGTCAGAATCAGAACAGGTGGCATGTAATCAGGGGTGCATGGGATGGTCCCCGTTTTACTGGTGACAAAGCAGAAGAAGAGGCTCGGGCAACTGCCAGGTCTTGTCAGGGGGGATTTCTGGCATCCTGGGAACTGTGTTTCTGAGGCCAAACCCTCAGGTGGTCTTTTTTGGGGGGTAGAGGGGGCAAAGCTAAGGAAACCCCAGGGATCTGAGGATGGGTAGAGACAAAGGTGGGCACCCCTGGGGTCAGACTGGATGAATCTGTGGGGCAGGGTGGTCCCAGCAACAACTTTACAACCCAAGAGAACTGAAAACAGCCAGTGGGTGACAGAGTCCCTCCCACATGCTTTCCTAGGCCTTTTCTAGGGTTTTATTTCTCCTTTCGCACTACTTTGCATCCCCTTTCTCAGAGCTGCTAAGGAAAGGTTTAATCCTGAGCCCAGCTGCCTTTAGAGGGAGAGGGATGGGGTAGTTTCTGGGGGCCGGGGGCAGGTAAGATGGAGAAGGGGCAGCTAATCCCAGGTTTCTCTCCCCTCTGAGGAGGGAGCTGTGCCAGCATCTGTTGAGCCCCTGCTCTGCTGGGAGGTGGTATCCACCTGGACCTGCCCACAGGAGGGCCATTGTAGTGGGAGGTGGCCATGTAACTGCAGTCAATCCTCGGGGTATGTCAGGTGTGGGCATAGAAGCTTGTACCTGGGGGCTGCTGGGGAGGATGTGGTCTGGTCTGCTTAGGTGGAGGCTGTGGGTTAGAACATACTTTTCCACCTGATGACTGGGCTGGGAAGGCATCCGGGGGAGTCACCCAGCTCTATGCTCTAAGGCAGTGGTCGGCAAACTGAGGCTTGTGAGCCACATGCTGCTCTTTGGCCCGTTGAGTGTTCTAACGACACTTCTTCAAAATAGACTTGCCCAGGCCAAAAACCGACTTCTGCGCATGGGCCACGAAGTTTCAATCACACTGTACCTGCATGCCCGCACATGGTATTTTGTGGAAGAGCCACACTCAAGGGGCCAAATGTGGCTCGAGAGCCGCAGTTTGCCAATCACTGCTCTAAGGGTAGACCTGGAGGACTGGCCCCACTGACCCCAGGTGTTTTGCTGAGGAGGGCCTTCGAATTGGGCGAGTATGTCTTTGACTCACCTACCTTTCCGCGTCCTCACTCCCACCTCTCGCTCGACAAAGGCCACCACAGTGCAAAGGAGCCATGTAGAACTGAGCCTCAGAGGAAGCCAGGCAATGTTTTCATTCTTTTCATAATTTACACCCAGAAATTAGGAGGAAGGGTTTGTTTGTTATTAACACATTCAGCCTGTTTATCTCCTAGACTTGAAACTCATTTTTCAGCTGGACCAAGATTTACTACAAACTCCCAAGGCTCCTAGTATGCATGAAAAGCTCTGGGCTGCCTTTTGGGCTTGAGCCCTGTGCCCCACATTGGGCTCCCCAACAGAAGGGCAGAACCTCTGGGGCTTGGGACCCAGGTGGAATCGCCTTTGGCTCCTAAACCCACAGACCTCGCAGCCTCTGTGACAGCCTCGATGTCAAGCTCTGGAGTCTAGAGCCAGCTGCTGACTTATACCTGAATGGTGTGTAGTGCTGTTGAAAAGGCTTAAATTTGGTATTAAAACCTGTCCCCTGGCTGGAAATCTTCCTTCACAGAGTGAGGATTTTGTGGTGGCTCTGGACTGGGGGGCTATCTGGTTGCCCCCTTGTTTTGTGGATGAAGAAACGGAAGGCCAGGTGTAGCTGCCCCTGTGTGGTGCCAGGAAAGTGCTGGCCCAGGCTCCTCCCAGTCACCACGTGTAGTTCAGTGACTGTTGCCAAGCAAGCCTCCTGCAGCTATTGTTCCCTTGTGTCAGGGGAGCTCATTACCTATAAACGATCTGTCTTCTCCCCTTAGTGCACGCGTGTGGCTGGCACCCATGGGAGTCGCCACCTCTGTCCAGTCCTGGGAGAGGATGAAGAAGGCCCTCCCCTGCCTGCCTCCCCTGCCGAACCTCACCTGTGGTGTCCTTGGCTCTGCCTCCAGGGCCCTGTCTTTAGGGAGCAGCGATGTCTTTTTTCTCTCTGGGGCTTCATAGTCTTCAAGGAAACTGTCTTTGTTTCAGGAACTCTGTGGGTCTGTGGAAATTTCTAATTAATAATGTCAGATTAGTTGGCTTTTCTCTAGTGTTTTCCAGGACTGTGGCTCTCATGTATATGTGTGGGGTTATTGTCATCACAGTGTATATTTTCTCCTCCTTTTACTGATTACAAAGCACTTTCTTAGACGTTATCTCATTTCGTCCTCAGAACAAGCCTGGAGGCAGCCCTGTTATTCTCGGTTTTGCAATAGAGAAACTGGAAAAGAGTGGAGGCAGCCTGGTCATGGTCACCCAGCAAGCAGTGCGGGGTAGACTCAGGTCTAGAGACTCCCAAGTACAGGGCTTGTTCTTCCATCACCCAAAGCCTGTGCTCTGAGCCAGGTCCCGCAGGGAGGGTCCCTGAGGATAGAGACAGCCACAGGAGCTCCTGCCCTTCCAGCTAGAAAGCCAGGGGATCTCTCATCCAGAGGCTTCCCAGGGTAAGTGTGAGTGAACAGCTGGATGTTTGGGTCAGTGTTCTGGCTCCTTGGTGAATGCTGGGAGAGAGATCCCTGTGTGCCTGTGACTTACAAGGGAACTCACCTGACCCTCTGGGGCCAGCTGGCCCTCTTTCCTGCTCTCCGAGGCTGCCTGTCACCCCAGTGCCCCTGGCACCCGGTCTCATCCTGCAGTGAGGCAGGACTGAAAAGGACCCAGCTCAGGGAGTATCTGGCTCAGCTCTCCTGGAAAAGGCTTACAGATCGAGCCATGCAAAGGGCTTGGCCCACCGAAGCTACCTTAGCTACAGGATGGAGCTGCCCTCTCTTCCCAACAACAATGGGGCTTGTGTGTTTTTGCACACAGGGCAAGAAAGGCGCAATCTTTCATGTCTGGAAAGAGCCCTGGGTTTGACACCAGACGTGGAGCTATAATTATCGTCTTTAATTACACACAGTGCCTCTGCCAGAGAGACTGCTTGGTGATTATCTCCTCTCCTGACAAGGGTGGTTCCGTCTTCCTTTATAAGCACCGACATAAACACACATGCTCACTTGAGGTTTCAAAATTATGAAAGGGCTATTCAGATGCCTACCAAGGACCCTGGCTCCTTTTCCAGGAGAAATGGGTGAGCCAGGTATCAGCCATGCAAGTGCTTTCTTGCCTGCTGCCGAAAAAGAATGCCCATTGACTTCCTGATCTCTAAACTGGAAGAAAAGAACAAACCTTTTCCTGACCACCCCCTCCAAAGAGCAGAATTCTCAGGTGTAACAACGCCTGTTTTTATGTTGACATACTGAGACCATCCATGTTCCCTTTATTCTCACACCGCTCCAGGGTGATAAACACCCGTTATGTAGGTGGGGAGATGAAAGCTCAGAGAGGTTAGGAGACTTTCCTGAAGTCACACAGGAAACCAGGACTCGAAGCCAGCACCGTGGCTGCAAACCATGCTTCTGCCCTGATAGGGCAATTTTTGTGGTCATTTTTTGAGCTCCTTCTGTCCTCAACTCACTGTGGGGCTCACATGTGGCAAGTACAGCTGCTCTGCCACAAGCTTTTGAGGGCCAGAGTGCACTGAACTTTATAGGACCGTGACGAGGGCAGTCCCAAAGCTTTGGGAGGGTAAATCACGCAGGAGACCCCAGATGAACTATGCCCTGCATTGCAGAGAGAATCAGGCCTAGCAGGGCTGGAGCCCAGTGTTAGGGGATGTAGAAGGCCTGTGCTCTCTGCCCCCGCAGATTGCTCTCCAAGCAGGCCAAGTGGCCCCTCACCCAGCAAGGGGGAGTGAGGATGAGGTAAGGTGAGTGAAGTGAGAAGGCAGATTCCTAGGCTCCACCCCTTACAGACTCTCTCTGGACCCCCAGAATATGCTTTTTAATACCTGGGTCCATGATTCTGGGACAGGTGGTTCTGTGGTTTGAGAGGCCCTGGTTTATCCTGGCATCTCCTTCAATTCCTGACACTCTGGTCTGGTCTGGTCTGGTCTGCCAGTGGCGCTTTTCTTCCTGACTTTTTTTTTAAAATATATTTTATTGATTTTTTTACAGAGAGGAAGGGAGAGAGATAGAAAGTCAGAAACATCGATGAAAGAGAGACATCGATCAGCCGCCTCTTGCACACCCCACACTGGAGTTGTGCCTGCAAGCAAGGTACATGCCTCCGACCGGAATCGAACCTGGGACCTTTCAGTCCGCAAGCCGACGCTCTATCCACTGAGCCAAACCGGTCTCGGCTCTTCCTGACTTCTTGCCCCATTCTCTTCCTGCCTCCATTGCAGCAAGGTGAACATCCATTCTGGCATCTCCTGACATTCCCATGCAAGTCCTGAGCACCCAGAAACCCCCACTCTGGGGATGGACCGCATGAGGCCCAGCCTTGAAAGCTCCTCTCCTTAGCTTCATGGGGCTGCGATCTTGCAGGGAGAATCTTGTACATCTTTGAATGGAAACAGCAGGGCTGGGATGGAGCATGCGGTGTGGTTAGGGGGAAGAATCATGAGCTGAAGGACTCAAGAGCTCAACCCAGCTCCACTGGTGCCTGGTGTGCACTTGGGAAGGCACTGGCCTGGTCCTGAGGTGACTTCAGTGCTGACCTACTCTAATGCTCGGATGGCGCAGTGGTAGTAGTAAGGCCCATTAGAAACACACGGGTCCCACCAGGCTCCGGAAATGACTTCCCACAAACCGAAGCCCTCCGTCTACTGACCATTGGGCTTGCCTGAGGCTTCAGGTGCTTCTGTCCATTGTCACCAGCTGCCATCAGACCTCCTCACAGCATGTGACACTGGTGTCTGCAGCTTCCACTGGGCACCCTGGAAATCTGTTTGCGAGCTACGTCACACTAGATTCCCTGGGGGATGTCTTGCCACCAAAGCCTGCTTCCAAACAGAGCATAATTTTACTGTATTTACTTTTAAGAAAGTGTTTTTAATGTGTCATTTTGCATGTGCATCATCTGAGCAAAGAGGAGCAGCCTTGAGCTCCTGGTGCCCTATACACACTGTGCACTGCCCTTCACCAGTTGGGGGGGAACTCATGGACCCAGGGAAGGTCCACATGCCGCCCCCGCCACCCCCCCACACACACACACTCTTTCCAGACCCTCCCTCTCACTGTCACCAGATGATTTTCCAAATGCCCAGTCATATTGCTTTCCTGTTCTTGACCAAAGTCCAGACTTCCCAGGCCTTCCTCAAGCCACACCTCCCTCTGCACCCTGTGGCAGTATCTCCAGGCTCTAGGCAATGCCTCACACCTCCCTGCTCTCTCCGGGGTCAGTTGTCACCATCACCTTCCCCTCCTCCAAGTAGCCCTCCTCAGGCTTTTTGATGGCTTAATACTTCCCTGTCTCATTCTTGCTTTGAGTCCTGAGAGGGCCTCTGCCTCCTCCAGCATCCTGGGCAGGGAGGGCCTGAGTGGCTGATTTTGAGGCTGCTGGAACACGTACTCTCCCCAGTTTGAAAACAGGCAATGCAGAGACCGTTTGTCTCGCTCGGGAAAGGTGTGAGTCTCTGGGGCGCCTTCAGTTCTGGGGGATTTACCGTTTTATGGAGCCATTTGTGACGAGGAAGCCTAGGGCAGCAGGCGACTGTCTGGTGTGACCCAGGCCCTGGTGCTTCCCTCCCTCCTCCCCCTGAGCCTCCGGCTACTGGTCCCTGTGCCTTGGGATCGTAACTGTGAGTCCCAGAGCAACAGGAATGCCGTAAATCCTGGTCTTGTTTCCTTTCACAAGAAGGCAGGTGAGCAGCCTCACTTTCCAAGGGAAAGAAGCTCTGCCATCGCGAAAGCGAGTGCCTGTCCCCTGGCTTTCCTGCCTCCTGTCTATTGTACACCCCGTGGTCCATAAGCCAGGAAGACATGCCTTGTGTTTGTCCCACCCCCATCTCGGGGCCCTCTGTCCTTCAGCGGGGTCTCCGGCCCTGACCTGATGTCCCTGAGGCCCTGTTGCACGGTGAGAAGCACCTGTCCACCGGGACAGACTGACTGTCCACCATGGGGGAAAGGAGCAGCTATGCTGCAGCCTCCATCCCTCTGGGGTATGAAAGGCACAGGACTCCCAGGTGTGGGCCCAGGGGTGGCAGGCCTCAGGGGAACAGCAAGAGGATAGTGTCAGACATCACCGCTGAGCCTCTCAGATTGGGCACAAAGATAGGATGGGAGCGGGGGGCAGTGCTCTAGGAGAGTTTGTCTGGCCAGCAGTCATTGTATGGCTCTATACCAGTCTGGGGGGTAGCCGTGGACCTAGGCTAGGCACTGGAGCATCTGACTTTACTTCATGGGATGGAGGACCCACAGACATGGTTGCTCACTTGGGTTCCTAGGAAGAATTTGGCAGGAATGGCCTCCCGGGAGTTGAAGCTTTTCCCGCGTCTTTCAAGCAGCCTTGGAAGAGAGGACCAGCATAGTGACCCTGGGGACCCGTCAGTGGTTTTACAGTGAGCTGGCTCCGGAGGAAACTCAGAGGTGGCACTGTGCCGGGGAGGGGAGGGAGCCTTGCAGGGGGGAGAGACAGCCTGTGCCATCCCCAGAAGTGACCAGAGCAGCCCTGAAGTTTGTACAGGGCACAGAGAAAGGCGTGAGGTTGTGGGGTGTAGCTCTGAGCCCCTGGAAGGGGTTTGGGCTTTACCCGGAGGACTGTTAGGAGTTATTGAACTATAACTTGCCCCCTCCCCACATCCCATCCATCATCTCTTCTTGTCTCTGAATCAAATCATTGAGCTCATTGAGACCCTGCTAGTACCAGGCAGGCACTGGGCCACTTGGACAGACCGATTGGTACCTTAGAGCCTCTGCTCACAGAAACCTAGAGCAAGTTGGAAAAGTAGCTCAGGATAAGAAGTTGAGAACAGAGTCACAAGAAGTTGAGAACAGAGTTAACGCGGGCACTAGAAGAGGCCTTGGTGATTGATTGACAAATGAATGGGACAGATAATCAGTGACAGAGTGGGCAGCAAAGGGGCAAAATACCTCCCCAGTGTGGGTTAGGGACAGCACTCGAGGGGGTGAGATCTAAGCCAGGCCTTTGAAGGCCTTTGGTTGTTGAAAGGAAAGGTCATCGTTGGGAGTCGGGGAGTGGAGAGCAGGCTCTGAACTTGGCCCGGGGCTTGGCACTGAGTGGAAGCACTGACACGGTGACTGATGGGGAGCCAGCTGGTGTTGTAGAGATGAGGATTTTAGACTCTCACCTAAGTTAGCCGACCTCCCAGATATTTTTAGAAACTGCTGTTGTTTGAGTACTTAAAACAGGCCTGTGCAGTCTGGGCACCTAAGCGTGAAATCACAGATCCTGCACATGCCCTGGCTGGGGGACCTGGGTTAGTGAGCCTCCATCTGGGCTGGCCAGGCTGCTCTCCCTCCTGAGCAGCTCCCACTGGGCACCGCAGCTGAGCTCGGAGATTGTGATGCAGGTGAAGACCTGGGCAGCTCTTAGTTGTGAAGGCCCAGGGCTTCAGATCCTCTTGAAAACTGAAACCATTGATCAAGCCTGTGGACAGGAGACCACCCTGCAGCTGCTCCCACCTGCGGCCCACAGCTGACTGTGAGCACACAGAATAGCTGAAATCAGCGTGGGCATTTTTCAGAACAGCAGTTTCCGGTTGTCCACCACATAGAGAAATCTCCACAAAAGGACCCCAGCATGGTTCATTTTAAACAGCGGGAGCTTCCTGGTAAACTCTGTAAGAGGAATTAGTTGCAAATTAAACCCCCAGGAAACAGAATGATTTGACCTATTGTATAGAATTGTTGGATGTGAGCCAATTGGATGTTGAAAGACATCTGCCTAAAATGATGATTTGGCTCTCAGAGGAGTTGATTTTAAGCCCATTCCTTCTGGCAGATATAAAGGAGTACATGCAATTGAGTGTCCTAACCACCACGACTGTCTCTACGGAGCAGAGAAGAATGGCGGGAAATAGCCAGCTCCCTTTGGGTGTGTAACTAGGGTCCCTGCAAGTGCTGGGGAGTTTATTCCTTACGTTTGCTCTCCTAATTTTGAGCACCCTTCTTCTCTCTGCTGTGCCTATCCCTCACCATATTACTCCCACTATTAACATACATTGATTGTCAGTGAGGAAAGCAAGCTAAGCAGACGGAGGCATCCTCTGAGTGGTGGATGAATGAGATTTTAATGGACTTTGGTGACAGATCCTCAGCAGGACCCTGAGGTCCTGTCCTCACTCAGGCTGGGAGCACGCTGTGACCACCACCTGCCGAGGAACTGTTTTACAGCCTGGCAGCCAGTGGTCAGGGGCTGCTGCAGGCCTCCGTGAGCCAGCCCCTCTGAGTTGGCAGTAGACGCGGAGCAGCGGAGCCTTCTCCGGGTCAGCAGTGGGCCTGGTGGGCGAGATATCCGCCCCAGAGGCCAAAGGGTGTAAACACCAGAGGAAAGCTTGCACCCAGGAGAGTTGAGAGAGATTCCTTGGGGGGGGGGGGGTGGGGGGTGTCCTCAGAGAGTCTCAGCCTTTTTGTCTCACCAGGATGAGCACGGAGCCCTCAGTCATGTGGCCTGTGGCTGGTGCCTCCATCAGGGGGACGTGAGTGAAATCTGAATTGCGTGTCTACGGTGGCAGCTGTAACATGACAGCTGCCGCCCTCCCTCCGCTCCTCCTTCCCGGCTCCTACCGCCCCCACCTCGTTTGCGAGCGAGGAAGCTTGTCTGGCAGCACCGACTCAGCTGTCATACCACATCAGTTTTTGTAGGTTCCCAGCTAGTGGAAAAGTGCCAAACGCAAGCAGATGATATACTTAATGAAACGTTCAGGCAGAGCGCTTCGGTTCCAGTTATTAGGGGGTGTATGTATAACATAAAGGTTCTCCTTTCCCCAGAGCCGTTCCAAGTTCTATAGGGGTAGGTGTCTTGCAAAAAAAAAAAAGTGTGTCATGTTTCTGAACCCTGGAGTCAGATCATGCTTTTCAGAACCTTGTCACACATTGCAGGATCCTCCTTTTAGGGAGTAAATATCGAAACGGTTGAATGCCGAACTAGAAGTGGATTCTGTTTGTTCAACCTAAGTGGAAAAGCACTGTACAGACTGATATTACAAAAGAGAAGTGAAATAAGATGTCTTCTCCTGGAGGACATAAACTGATTGAATGGCGAGTCATTTATACCAGATGTCAGCTAGGAAGAAGGTTGTGTCTATCTGTGCTCATGGATGTGCATGCTGCCCTAATCTGTAACATCTGCGTAGGGTTTTATGGTTTACAAGCCTCTTTTATAACCTGTCTGGTTTTATTTTATCACAGCCCCGTGAAGTTGATATTAGTATTCTCCCAACTCCACAGCGGAGGAGGCTGAGGCTCTACGGGGACAAATCGCTCTCCACAGGGCCCGAGCCGGTAAATGGCAGGGCCAGGGCTTGAATCCGTCTCCCGGGTCTGGTTCCAAATTGTGCATACCGTTATACAGCGCTGCCAATATGTTCTGTATCTGGGATTGAAGCACTGCACTATCAGGGGGGAGATCGAGGTTAATCATTTGACTAATGTTTGCATGTATTCAAGATGGACAAGGTCTGAAACTTAACTGGAGTGAGGGGTAGGACAGTTTTCTGTAGGTTGTGGAGCTGACAGGTCACAGTACTTGGGGTTGATCTCAGCCCTGTATTGCCAGCTTCGTAGTTGGAAGAGAACCTTAAATTCCAGACTAGGTCAACCCCTCCCTTCCGAGTGAGACCACAATCTTGGGCTCATATTGGGAATTCCATATTTCTCATTAGTGAGTCCACATTAGTACTTCAGTTATTTTTAGGTGGGAACTTCACATTTTCTGTTTTGTACCACTTTGGATTCCCTGCTTAGCTGGGCTATATTTTCTGTCTAGCAAAATGTTGGAGCTACCTTATTTTTAGCTTAGTTCATTTTTCTTCCTGTGATTTCCTTCTTCTCCTAACTTAATGCACACTCAAATAGGTTTCCTTTTCCACCCCACCCTCCCCCAGTCCTCATTCACTGGCTCATAAGATTCAATCCAAAAGCCACTTGCTAAGCCCCATCTTATTTCAAGGAAAAGGAAGAAGAGTCCTCAGCAGGCCTCGCACATCTGCTGATTGTCATTTTTAGTCTCTTCCCCTGTCACTCACCCTGTGTGCCCCTGACTCCTGGCCGAGATGCTCACATATACACACCTGACAGAAAATGCTTCCAACTCCTGCACCCCACCCCCACCCCACCTCTACAGAGAAAACCTGCTGACCAGGGTGGGACAGGCATTCTAAGGGACTCAGGCATTAATCGGTCTGCTAGAGGGCCTGCATGTATGCATGTGACTGTGTGTGTGTACATATATGTGTACATATACATGTTTGTACATGTAAGTGCACAAACATATACCCTAGTGCTCTCCAGACCCTTAGCACTTGATTCTGGCTCACAGGTGTCCCACAATTAACATTTGCCCTAGGACTTGGGGTTGATACCAGTGCATTCATTTACTCCTCCCTGTGTATGGCGGCAGAAAGAGTCCAGTCTAAAATTTAGGGAAACAGGCCTAGGGGACCTGACTAGCCCAGCCTCCCAACACAGGATAAAGTGCATTAAGTAGACTGGGGAAGTGCTCACCCCTGGGCCTCTCAAAAGCCTTTGATGGCTCCCCACTGCTTGGCCATTAATGCGTGAGCCTCTTAGGCCAGAGGTACTTGAGCAGATGACACACTTAACTAAATAGCCCCCGAGAAGACTGAGGTTTAAGCTGTGAGCTTCTCTAGGGCAGGAGCCAGGTTTCATTGATCAGCATTTCCCCATAAACCAGCTCATGGGGTGCTCAGTGGTTGAGTGATCCAGCAAAGGAATGAACTGGTGAAGTAGCTGGTATCCAGACCTCTACCATCACTCCCAGTGTGGCTTTCCAGTCAGGACTCTTGGTCCATTTCCTGAAGCACATCTCTCCTTGCTGGAGCCTGAAATCTTCTGTCAGTCCGATGGGTAAGAAACTGTGCTGCTTGGAATCCCTTCTGACCCCTCAGCAGGGAGCCACCTTTCAGGAGGCAGCCTCTTCTGTGCCTGGCATCGAGATTGAGAGCCACGTCACCCTGAGCATGCCCTTTCCGCCAAAGGCAGCCTGTTTGCTATCAACCATCTCAGGCTGGTTTTTGATTCACAACTTGCTGATCAGCATTGGCTGATGGGAATTACCTGTGACTTAGAAGAAAGGGTATAAGTCCCTGCGAGAGCAGGACCCTTTTGCAGATCCCAGAAAGTGATCGGGCCTGTTCTTGTAGCTGTGTGTCTTGAGAAAGCTGTTGTCATCTGTGGCTTAGACTGTAACTACAGTTCTTTACTGTGTGTCTATAAATCGAGGACTGGCAGCATGTTATGGGGCCATATCATAATTAAAGGTACACCTTAAGAGTTAAAAACCCAAACATAATTTCTTCTGGACTCTGTTTCCTAAACTGCAAATGTGTTAACATGACAAGAAATGGAAATTGTTAAGAAGCAATCACAGCCGAAACCCATTTGGCTCAGTGGATAGAGCGTCGACCTGCGGACTGAAAGGTCCCAGGTTCAATTCAAGGACATGTACCTTGATTGCGGGCACATCTCCAGTAGGGAGCATGCAGGAAGCAGCTGATCGATGTCTCTCTCATAGATGTTTCTAACTCTCTATCCCTCTCCCTGCCTCTCTGTAAAAAAATCAATAAAATATATTTTTTTAAAAAAAGAAAGAAAAGAAACAGTCACAGAAGCAGAAGCTGCTGATCTAAAGCCCATGCCGCTGGAATGTTAAGCAGCAGATGAGGGGAATCCGCAGCCATCGTGCTTCCCAAAGGCAGCAGGGAGCTGTAAGGACCCCAGCTCTGTCCTGCGACCTCCCTGTCCCAGCCTCAGTTTCCCCATCTGTCCTGGGGTTAATATAAAACTCCTAGCACAGTGCCTGGTTCAAAGTAGATACTCAACACCCGCTGTCACAACAATGATAAAGGGGATAGTTTCGTGTGCCCCCGCTGCACATGAAACTTCCTTAAAATTTTTTTTAAAATTATAACATTAAAAATGATGTGCTCTGGGTAAGAATTGGCATACAGACTACAGGAAATAAAAGGTGCAATCTCTCCCCAAAGACAAGCATCTGTTGTATTTTCATTTAGCCATTTTCCCAATTTGCTGACAAAAATACACATCTCTACACATTGCAAACATTGTTTTCTACATGATGCTATCCCATTAAGCCTTGCATTGCATCACAAATCTTGTCGGAGGTCATTAGTACTGTTGCATGGCACTGTGGGACCACAGCACGGTGCACTCAGGCCTCCCCTGGTCATAGCCTTCAGCTGGGTTCCTGTTTTTCATTGTTACTTCTGTAGCAAACATCCGTCCATATACATTTATTTCTGTGCGTGGGCCTGGGTTATTTCTGTAGATTTAATTTCCAGAAGTGGAACATCAGGCCACAGGGTATTTAAGTTTTGTTAGATCCACCAGTTTTCTCTCTGAAAAGGCTATCTCCACAGTTTATACTCCTCCCACTAGTCTATGAGCACAGTTCCTTTTCTAAGGGAGATACATTTTTAAACATCTTTCTTCTGTGTTAAATTTGCAAGAGACTGTTGTTCTCTCACCCATGTTTACAGAGCATCTGCGGAGCCATGTTCTGTGCTCGGAATCACAGGGCGTGTCAAGATGGGTTGGACTTGAACTTGGCCCTCAGCCGCGGGGGTGGGGGTGGGAGCTGAGCACACAAATGTCTGGAGCTGTGGTAGAGAGTCGGGGGGTGCCTGGGCTCTGAGGAATTCTCACACTAACAATGAGAGCGTGGTGGCTGATACGAGATGTCAGGAACACCCTCCCAGCTTCTTAAAGGGAAGTGCTAGCGATGGTGTCGAGTTCATCTGTGAGCTGCTGCACGCTGTGGGGGTTCAACACATGGCATCCCAAACCAAACAGAAACCCGGACTGGGAGCTCTGGGGCAGCCGCGTTTCAGGCTGGGCATCCTGGAGAGGAGCCAGCGGGAAGAGAGATGGCTGTCTCCACTCCGAATCTCAAGGCGCCTCTGCTCTCGTGCTCCGGGCGCCATGACACCTTCTCCCGGTATGCAGTCTCTTCAGGACACTTTTTTAGGGCCCCGAGGAGGTCCTGTTCTTGCATTTTTCCAGCAGAAAAGTATTCACTATCCAGATGTTTCCTTCGCAATAATTCTTGAGATGGTTGTGTGGATGGTGTAATCTGTGATCACTATTGACAGGAAAAAGCTGCTTGAACATGGTTCTACCGAGGTAGCTAGCTTTCAGGTTTCTCATTCTTGTGTGTAGCATTCCCCACTTGTCTTCCAAACAAAACAAAAAAGATAATATTTTGTGTTATGACACCAAAAAAATACAAGATGTGACAGTAACGTTGGACATACCAGTAGGTAGGAATTGTACCGATTTCTCACTCTGTGTCTTGGCAAGTCCCTTCTACTCTGGGCTTCCCATTGGCCCCCTCTTACGTGATGAAGTTCTGCCTACCAGGATCCGTTTATAGTCTGATGGTTATAAGTACCAAATCATGCAAAGGGCCCGTGGACAAGAAAGTGCTGTGTGGAGTGAGGGAGTCTTGCTGTTGATCTTTTTATATTGTGTGGGTGGGCCTTTGGCAGGTGGTCATTCCTGGGCCAACTAGGGCTCTCCCCACCCTGAGGTCCTGATCTTTGAGTAGCTCTGCTACTGTTAGGTGTCCAGGGGGCAGAATTTCAAGTTCCTCTTAGGGAGGCGATGCTTGGCTGCGTCCCTGTTGTTGTTGTTTTTTTTGGGGGGTGGTCAGGACACGTGGGAGAGCTCCTCTGCATTGGGATAAAGAGGTTTTGTAGACTTAGCTGGCTGTGTTGGTACACATGCTTTGCAGGAACTATTTATTGAAAGGGGAACGGACAGGCAGCCCAACCGTGGACCATGTACTGGGCATGTGGAAAGGACTCTTCATAGAGTCATGTTTGTTAGTTTGGGTTCTCCAGGGAAACAGCCAATAGGAGAGATTTATGATAAGGAATTGACTCACCCAGTTATGGAGACTGGCAAATCCTAAGACCTGCAGGGCCAGTCAGCAAGCTGGAGCCCAGTTTTATTCCTGGCCAAGTCTAAAGGCCTGAGAACCAGGAGAACGGATGGTGTCGTTTCAGTCTGAAGGCTAGTAGGCTCGAGTCCCAGGAAGAGCCAGTGTTTTACTTTGCGTCCAAAGGAAGGAAAAAAGCCAGTGTCCCAGTTCAAACACTGACAGGCAAGAGGAATTGTTGTTGTATTTGGGCCTTCAACTGCTTCAGACCAGGCCCACCACATTAGGGAGAGAATGTTTTATTCAATGTTCTGATTTAAAAGTTAATCTCATTCAAAAACACTCACAGAAACATCCAGAATGTTGTGATCAAATATCTTGGCTCAGTTAAGTTGACACAAAATGAATGATCACAGGCAGGAGAATGTAACTGGGTATTGGAATAGAGCTCACTAGGCAGGGCTCTCATTGCATATTGAGGTTAAACTTTGGAGGAGGTTGGGATGCTTAGGCCAAGGACCCCACATGATGGTAGGCTGGGCGCTCCCGCATATGGCCCCTTCTTCACATTCTGGAGCTGTAGCGCCGGACCAAGAAGCATGTGTAAAAACATCCACTATTTGAAGAATCAATCGGATGGAGAGACTTTGGAGCCAGCCAGTGAGGCCTTAGAGACCATCTGCTATACCCCTTCCTGCTTCACCTGTCAGGACTCTCAGCCCCATATACCAGCAGGTTGTCGAGGGTCACACAGCTGGTCAACGCAGGGCCAGGCTGTTCTCAGGCCGGCAGCCCTGTCTCCATCATCTAGAAGGCTGAGGTTGTCCAAGTCCCCAGGGGGACAAGTTCCTCTATTGAAGCAGTTCCAACACAGGGAAGACTGGGACAGACAGCTTGCCAGAGCTCAGCAAGTTGCTTCCGGCCAGGCAGCTGTGCTGGGCACAGGGCACAATGCCAGCAACAGCCCTCAGCATGAGACAGTGACATCGTGACTAGCAACAGCCACCACCAGGTGGATGTGACCCATTTGGCTGCAAACCTGGCATGTGGCCAGGGGTGACCTCCTCAGGTGAAGGGAAGCGTCATGCCCAGAAGGCGCCTTGTCTCTGCCCCGGGAGGCTAGCACTCTGCTCCCAGTGCCAGTTTGTAATCACTTGCTTAGGGCCAGCCAGACTGGGACAGCGGCCTGTGTTGGCTGCCCTCTGAAGTTTTACAATGTGCTTGAATTCCCCCTGGACGGGCAGCTCTCCACCTCGTGATATCGCCCTTGGCTTTCTTCCCGACTGCTTGACCCTGATTTCTGAAGGGACCTGTGTGTGATCCGAGTCAGATAAACCTCGATGACCTGTTACCTTCCTGGCACAGAGGGGCCAGCACCTGTGGTGAACGAACATGTTGGTGTTGTTTTAGACCTGGCAGAGTAGAGGAAGCACTGACTTGAATCAGAAAGATGGCGTGGACAGCTGTAGGGCTAAGAAGTTGAGCTGCTGGGATTTAGAGCCAGGCTGCCTCCCTCACTAGCTTGCTCTGTGACCACCTTCACAGTGGCCATGTCAACAGTAGCCCCTCATAGAGGCGCCGTGAGAATTAAATGAAGGACAGACCCCGGCACAGCATGCACTCACTACTCGGTAGTTCTTAAGAGTGTTATCAAGAATTGAGTCTTCGAGACATGGGCTGAACCACTCAGTTTGTCTGAGCTGCAGGTGAAGAGGGGCTTGGGTGTGGTCATGGCTTCTCCAAGGCTCATGGGGTGGGGTAAGGGGCGGGGGACATGAGAACAGGCAGGTGCAACTAGTCTGTCCCCCGTAGCTTTATCACATTAGCATGTAGCCCAAGGCCTCTCTAGAAGCTGAGACCTCATCATGCCCAGCAGACTGGAAGATTGCACCAGTGGGCGGCTGGCCCTCTTGATAAGTACGACCATCAATACTTAGATGACACAAGGCTGGGCTTGCGTCTGGCTTGATTGCCAAGACCCCAGGCAGTCCCTGCTCACCCTGACCTCTGTCTGCAGCACAGAGGTCAGGGGGCACCTGCCCCTCATCCTAGTGGAAATCCTCATCTCCATGTTTGGGGCTGTTGGCAGGAGTGTGTTTTCTTTCTGGATCCTGGGCATCCTCTGTGCACTTCTTGGAAGGGTGGAGCCCTAATTGTTTGCCCGGTTGGACTTTCAGGTCATCAGTAGCTGATTGCTACACCCTGGTGTTTCCTGCCGGCTTCTAAAAAGACCGCTGTGTGTGTGTGAAAACGCAAACCTGATTAAGGCTCCTGGCCCACATTTTCCAGTTTGCAACCCTTCTGAATCTGCAGCCTTCCGCTGCACTCGTGGCCCTCCAGAGCACAGCTCTACTTGGCCTTTCTGGCCACTTCCCACCTCTTCTTCCTCATAAGCAATGGGCACAAAGCAACTCAAACAATTTGATTTTATCTCAAAATCCCTCAAGCTTTCCTCGGCTCAGTTATTGGTGCTTGTCTGGCCTTGGTCGCCCTTTCTCCTGGTGTCCTTGCCTTCATCAGGAGAAAGGGCGACCAATCTCTGAATCTTCCTCCTTCCCTTACGTGCATTCTCCCTGGGCCTGCTGGGTGCTGTCTGACCCCAGGCAGGTCCCTAGGCTTCCCCTGACCCTTGAGGGGCCTCCTTGCACTTGTACCGGAGATGCTGTGAAATGCCCCCTCCTTCCTCAAGGTTTTCAAACTCCCAAGGACTGCATTTGCTTTCTTCCTCCAGCCATCTGCCACTGTCTATACCACCTTAGGGTGCTGGGGGCCAGTCAGAACTGGTGAGCCCAGCCAAGCCTCTGAACCTGTCGGAGCCTCAGTTTCTGCATTGGAAAACACAGGCCCACTTGCCCGGCTAGGAATGATACACTGCCTGTGCCCAAGACCGTGCCTGGCACCAGAGGTTTCAGTAACTCGTAATTGTTATTAACTCATTGCTTATAGATGGTCAGGTCCCGATTCTCCTGATAAACCAGGAGATATTTGGGAAGGTGGGCAGGGGAGGGGAGCACTCTAGCGCACAGTAGGGGCTCAGTGGATGTTTGAGAAAGCAAAGCAGGCAGGCTCCCGCTGGATCTTACGGTTGGTACAGAATTGGAAGGCTGTCTCCTGGGGAAGTGGCTGCTCCAATGGAGACTCGTGTACGCGCTGCCTAGGAGCAGCCAGTTCGCCTCAGTGAGTCTCCACAGGGGATGTTGACAGAACTGGGGCCTGCACCGCTCAGGCCCCCATCCCCGCACGCAAAGGCCATCACGGGAAGAGTGCAGAGCGATGGGCAGGGCTGAAGGACTCGGCTGTAATCACGGAGAGTGCCCGAGAGCGCTGCGAAGAGGTCCGTGTGGCCTTTTAAAACCAAGGAAATCATGCTCGCTGTCATCCGGGGCGCAGGCTTACCTCCCTCCGGGTGCCACAGAACAAGGGGGCTCCAGGGGCGACCCTGCCACTGTACAGATGACTGAGGGAAGGGAGCACACCAGGTTCCTGAGTCGGGCCCCAGCCAGCGCCAGGCCTGCTGCGCTCCTGACGGGACCATTGTTCCCGGTCCACACCCCGCTTCCGCAGAGCTCGCCCTCTGTTTCTTGGGTGTTTCTCTGCACGCCTGGAAAAGAGATGGTAAGAGAACGCCAATTAGTCAGTCTCCTGGCTTCGAGACAGCTCCGGAAACCAGACTAGATAGAGAAGGAGGGGCCTCCCGCTTGTGTCATGCTGGGTCTGTCTCCAGGCGTTGATTCCCAGCCGCCCTGCCCTGCCCTCGCTGGCCCGCAGCGTCCACCCAGGAGGTCTCCTGCCACCACCTGGGCCTCCAGCTTCCAAGGGACACCTGCATCCAGGCACCGGTAGAAGCACCCCGGTCAGGAGGGTCTTTCTCCAGAAGCTCTGTAACAGTTCGGGTGGGGAGAGCGTCCGCTTTGATGTGGTGCCCTGGGACTTGGAGGGGTTTCCGTTGCGTGTCTAATTAGAAACAGCCGCCCGCCGCTGCCGTGGAGCCCCTCACTCGGTCTGCAGGGCCGGGTGTGCTTTTTCCCACCAGACCCGCCTGAAATAGATGTCCCCGCCGCCAGAGTAAAAACAAGACAGTCCGAGAAAACGCCGTCGGAAAGCATCGAGCAAAGGCCGGAGTTAGAGGACCTGGGGCCTCCTCCCTGCCATTTTCTCCCCGTCCCCAGGCCCGGTTTGCCCATCTGTAAAATGTGGACTCCCGGTCGCCGAGATCTCCCCTGTGTGTTCCAAGGCAGGGTTCCCGCATGGAGGCGTGAGATTGCCACAGCAGCAGCTAACATGGGAAGTTGTGGGTCCAGAAATGGAAGCAGTTCTGAGGTTGGTATTGAAACCCAATGCAGGTGGGCCTGTCGGGTTTCAGTAAGCAGGCCTTTGTGGCTCGGAGGGACAGGGCAGTCTCGAAGGAGGAGGGGTCTTGGAAGGGTGCCGCCCCGAGGAAGCCCCAGGGGTGGTAACTGGGACAGTCCCTCCTGGAGTGCTTTCTGTGCAGCTGGCACTGTCCTCAACACCGAATGCGAATCATAACTCACAACATCCTTCCAAGGTGGGTGCTGAGGTGGCCACTGCAAGCGATGAGGAAACTGGGGCAGCTCGGCCCAGTCCCCACGGGGGCCAGGATTCAGGCCCAAGCAGTCCGGCAGGACCAGTGTTTTCAGCCATCACGCTTGCCGTTGAACCTGTTGCTCACCTTCCCCAGGGCCTTGCCTTCCTCCAGTGGCTGGTGCAGGGCAGACCCAGTCCGGGTGGGTGTGTTGTCCTAGTAACGTCACCCTAGACCTCTGAGTCTTCAAAGCTGTGTGGGAGAAGTCTCACGGCACAGCCAGCACGCCCTCCCTGGCTGAGGAGAGGTTTCATAGGCTGACAGGTGCTGACCTCCGTGGGCCACACGTCCCTCCGAGCTCTGCCACCCTGTGATTTGGGATCTGGTGTGGATTCCGAGACAAGCCCAGCTGGGAAAATTAGAGGTGAAGGGCCTGCAGGCCAGCGTCTGTCATTTCCAGCTAGGCTCCTACACGTCTGTGCCAGCCTCTCCCCGCCCAGCTCCGCCCTGCCCAGAGGTTCTAGGGCACCTCTCCTTCGACACTCCTGGAGGTGCCATCCTGGGGCATTCAGGGCCATTCAGAACCCACTTCCACCTGCCTCCAGCTTCTCCTTTCACTGGGCCCCCTGGACGGCCCTCCTTCCCCATGTGCACCCATCACCTATGACTCCATCAAGTGCCATTCTCAGTGCCACAACTGCATGTCTAAATCTCAAGGCCTTCCCCAGGTTCCCCAGCCGAATTGTAGTGCCCTGTCTGCTCCCTGATGAGGAGTCTTTGTGTCAGGGGCTCCCTGATGGGCAGGACTGTGCCTCGTTCGACTCCGTTCAGCTCTGGTGCTGGTAGGGCCTGGCTGGGTGGAGGACAGCTGGGTGCTGAAGCCAAGCCCTGCCTTCCTCTTCCTGTTCCTGAAGGGAAAGAAAAGGTTTCTTTTCTCCCAGTCTTCTTACTAGTAAAAGTATTTAGCATAAAGTGTATTAGTGTATTTTTTTCATTTATTTGTGGGTTCACCTAGTTTCAAAGTGTAGATTTGAGGCTGACTATAATAAAAAGAAATGTGTATACTGAGGCTATTATAATAATTAAAATCCATGTAGAAGGAAGGGCAAAAGACTCTATAGAATATCTAAGCTAATATCTATAGAATATCTTAGCTATTGAAGTTAACCATCTCAATAACTAGGAGCTTCCTGGCAGCCAAAGGAAAATAAAAAAGGGGTGGGAAGCTCAGAGTTGATAAATGCTGGAGTGAAATGTAGCATATAGCTTATTGCTTGTGGGCTTGGGAACTCTAAACTTTCATCAGATCCATTCAAGAGACTCCTGATTTGTTGCCGAAACCGGTTTGGCTCAATGGATAGAGCGTCGGCCGGCAGACTGAAAGGTCCCAGGTTTGATTCCAGTCAAAGGCATGTATCTTGGTTTTGGGCACCTCCCCAGTAGGGGGCGTGCAGGAGGTAGCTCATCGAAGTCTCTCATTGATGTTTCTAACTCTCTATTACTCTCCCTTCCTCTTTGTAAAAAATCAATAAAATATATTTTTTAAAAAGAGAGAGAGAGAGATTTTCCTGATTTGCACCAAGACCTGTCCTGTTCTCACTCAGATAGTCCCCTGGCCCTTGCCTCTCCGTGGCCAGTCGGTCAGCACACCTGCCTCACCTCCTCGCCCTGTGCCCTTCGTGAATGCGCCCAGGGTCTCTCTCACTTCTTCTGTTGCTCTTTCTCCATATGTAGTTTCACTTGGAAACCTTTCTACTCCAGAGGTCGAGAGAAATCCCCACCCTGTCAGTTTAATGTTTCTGCTTCCTGCCTCAGAGGCATGAAATCACAGCCTGCCACCCACTATTAAAGGTCATTTTCCATTAATGTATAGATAGATGGTGATGTCCAGATAACACAGTGACTTAAAACATATGGTCACCAGCTCCCCTATGAGATCAGCCTCTGGATCGTCACAGTTCGGTCCAGGTAACAAGGAGGATGGATCTGGTCATTAGGCAGGAGACATAGTGTCTGGTGAGCTGGCCTGGCGTGACGGCCCTTATCTCCTGGGGCTCTTGGCCAACCTTTCCTGGGAGAGAAGATGCTCCCTAAATGGGCCTTTTCTCGGGGAAAAGGCAGCTGCTTCCAAAACAACCACAGCTCCTGTTGTGAGCCCAACCTGCTTAAAATTATATTTACTTTTATGTGTTCCCGTCTTAATTACATTTTTTTATTTACTAGCACTTTTATTCATTATTTAAAACAATGTTCAAAAATAACTATGCAATAACTCCTTCCTCTATACACAGTGGCTGTTTACCTTCCTGCCTCAGAGTTCCAGCCCCTTATTTATGTGTATCTGTACTTACAGCACCGCTGCCCTCAGAGTTTAGATATTATGGGATGCCGGTATTCAGCAATTCCTAAGCAAGGAGTAGAATTCCCGTCTGGCATGTTCACATTATCCAGGACTTGTTTAGAAAACCCATATTATGCGGTTTGCTCTCAACACATAAACAATTTTGTGTTTTACTTTTTAACTTAGCATAATTTCATGCATGCTTTTCCATGTAGCTACATAATCTTCAGATTTATCATCTTAATGGCTGCTTAATATTCCATCCAGTTAGCATGCCATAATTTACTTAACTGTTCCCTATTGTTGGAGCCTTAATGAAAATTCGAATTCACCATGTAAAACGGAGGAAGCTTGTTTTAATGATGACCATTATAACATCGCCTGCCCTAACTGCATGCCGTTACTAACCCAGCTTTGTAAGGCACAGATGCTTTGGGAACAATAAATCCTGTGTGAGAGGTGTACTCGCGAGGCCCTCTGATTTAATAGCTAATCTGTTCCCTGGCACGTGTTTTCCTTTTGGGTTGGTATTTATGTCGGATATCCATCTCTTCTGAATATTGCCTAATACTGAACTGTAACATGGCTGTCGGGGACTCTCGGAAATTAACTGGAATTGGGGGCAAGTCTGGCTGTCAGCTGTCATTCATTTTATCCTACCCAGATTCACGGAATATGTTCGCAGCCAGGCTCTGAGAGAGAATAAGAGGCCCACAGAAATGCATCTGTGAATTGCTTTGTGGTGCTCAAGACTAAGTGGTGATTCACATGCAAAGTGCTCTGTAAACTGTAGTTTACCCAGTGGTGGTTGCTGTCCTGCTTCTGAAATAGGAGGAAGAAGAGAGGGGTTTTCCTGGGTCAGTGCCTAGCAGCTGTGTTCCCGGTGTCTGCAGCGCTCGGAATTCTCCAAAGACAGGAGGCAAGACTGCACTCCTTAGGAACCAGGGCGAGAGTGATGCAGATGACAGTGACCTTACAAAGCAGGCCAGATCCCTTGTCTACAGTACTTTATAGTTGGTCTTCACCTTCAGTGACCAAGCTCCACCTTTTTTTTAAAAAAAAAAATGATTTTAAGAAAGGGGTGGGGAAATGAGAGAGAGAGAGAGACAGAGAGAGAAAAACACTGATGTGAGATGGAAGCATCGATCAGTTGCCTCCTGCACTGGCCCAACCAGGGATGAAATCTGCAACCAGGGTAAGTGGCTTGACTGGAATCTTGAGCTCACTTTTTGGTATACAGGATGACATTCCAGTTCATTGAGCCACATGGGCCAGGACCAAGTTCTGCCTTCTATAGCTCTTCTCACTTCCTCTTCTCTCTCCCACCCCCAAGGAATGGGAAACAACATCCCCCAAACGAACAAATGTACTCACAATAAAGTGTGCTTTGCCAAAGTATATGGGACATGTTCTCAGAGGAGACAGGCTTTTAGGCAGCCTGAGAACCAGGTCGTAAGAAGGCTTTTTTCCCTTTCATTCTCTCTAAGAGGGGAAAGTGACAAGGAAACTGTCTTCTTGGTGCTTGCATCCCTGACAGCTGTCCAGTGTCTGCTCATCTCCTGTTCAGCGGAGGGGAAGCATGCCTGGGGCTGGCCTCCCAGTGGGCAGTGGAACCTGCCGGGTCGATTTACTCCTCCCTCATTCTTTTTATGTTTATCAACTGTTTAGGTGATGGTTTACTTTTTAAATATTATTTTCTCTAAAAAAATAAACGAATAAACATGGTAAATAATAACCTAGTTGGGACTCAAAAAATGACAAATTTATGACCAAATGAAGTTTGGGGAGCACTACTCTAACGTTATTGAACATCCACACTGCCGGCCCCCAGCACAGCCCCTGTTGGCTTCTGTTGTGTCAGGGCCTGCACTTGGGCTGGGACATCTGTCACCCCAAGAGCTGGCCTAATAGCTGTGCTCTTGTTTGAAAGGACTGTCATCATTCGTGTGTTTTGTCAGTTGTTCTTTAAGGCACATACGATTCTACGTATCTCTCTGCCATCAGAACTCTGATTTGGAGAATGTTTAAACAACTCACTCTCACCCCTTTTGTGTCAAACCTCACCTCCACCCTGTCACCTCCTTGGACCCAGTACTCCAATAAGAGTGGACAGTGAATAGATATACAATGGGATATTATTCGGCCTTTTTTTTAAAAAAAATGAAATTCTGACACATTCTACAACATGGAAGAACCTTAAAACATTATGCTAAGTGAAATAAGCCAGGCACAGGACAAATATCACAGGATTCCCCTTATAAGAGGTACCTAGAGTATCAAATGTACAGAGACAGAAATAGCGTGGTGGTTACCAAGGGCTGGGAGAGGGAGGAATGGGGAGCCATTGTTTAATGGTACAGAGCTTCCGTGTGGGAAGATGGACAAGTCCTGGAGACGGATGTGGTGGTGATGGCTGAATATACTTAATACCACGGAACTGTACACGCAAAATGGTCCAAGTGACACATGTGAGATGTTTCACCAGGAAAGCACGCAGGGAGCATTCTCCCCAGCCCCACCGACTTGGCCTGCCCTAGTCCTACCCCTGGGAATCCTGCCCTTTTCCATTTCCCACCTGTCAGAGCTGTCAGTTCAAATGTCTTCTGCTCCTGCCTCAGCCCTCACAGGCCCTGCGTGGAGCCCCTTCGCTGTACAGTGTCATGGTGATTTGGGTTGTTGTTTCTCTTCTGGAGAGCCTCTGCAGCGAACCCTCCCTTCACTGTGTCCCATGCCGGCCCTGCACACAGTGGTGTTGATCAGAGCAGGGAAAGCATCTCTGTTTGACTCAGAAACACCGGACTGTAACATCCTTGCATCCCTATTTTGCCTCCACTGGCCTCTCGGGAATGATGTAGCCCCTCGGTCCACATGGGAGCCGCTGCTGGCACCCTCTCCAGGAGACTAAGAGCTTTCCTTCCTTATTCAGAAGTGGAATGGACACCTGCTCTCACAGCCCTCAGAGGTGCTCAGTGTGTTAGAAGACAGGCAGGCTCTGGGGGAGGTGGGAATGCTGGGAAGGAGCCACTTTACGGGGGAGAAAACGGTGGCCCCAGGCTCCCTCAGGAGGCTTGCTGGGTCTTTTAAAATGAATATGCAAGCTGGGTGAAAACTTGAGGACCTTTGTTGTTTATACGGGGAATGAAAGTGCCAAGAATGGAAAGCCGTCCTATTGGGGGAGGCTCCACTGGTCTGTGAAGCGAGGGGGTGAGAGCTAGGTGTGCGCTGGGCTGGTGTGAGAACACACCTGGAACATCGTGTGCCGTCGGGGTCGGGTCCTTGAGACGGCAGTGAGCCTTCTACCTCTCTCATCAGGCCTGAGAGCCTGAGATGTTTGTGAGGAAACCTTGCCCGGGGAGAGCAGAGATGCTGCCTTCCAGGGGTGGGAGGAGCAATTGAATGCAGGAAAGGGGGCTGTTCCTATGCAGTCGGTCATCATCTCTTTGGCTGGCTCTGAACCCCTGGGGGTGTCCCCTGGCAGATCCCAGGTGAGGAAGTGTGGGTTCCAATTCCATGACACCTCTGCTTCCTTTTCTTCTTTGCCTGCAGAATTTCAGAGGCAGGAAAGTGTGCGGTCCCAGCACAAAGGCATCCAGTTGTACGACACCCCTTACGAACCCGGGGGCCAAAGCATCGACTCGGACTCAGAGAGCACCGTCAGCCCTCGCCTGCGGGAGAGCAAGCTGCCCCAGGATGACGACAGGCCTGCTGATGAGTACGACCAGCCGTGGGAATGGAACCGGGTCACCATCCCCGCCCTGGCAGGTAAGGAGCCAATGGCCCTGCTCAGAGGCGGCACTGACCCAGGCTGGACACTCAGCTTTGGTAAAGGGAGTCAGTGCGCTGTCCCTACCTGCTCAGATCAGCCAAGGGCTGCGCTGGGTAATCCAGTCGGGCTGTCCTTGCTCAGCCGAGCCCCTCAAAATCCAGAGTCCTGGAGGCGGGAGGGAGGCCAGGCCAAGAGGAAATCCTGGGTCTCCGTTCCAGTCTCCCCAGTCTGCATAGAAGCCCCAGTGAATCTCATTGTCTGGCTCTGACTCAGTCCTGTCGGTAATGCTCTAACGCACTGAAGCCAAGATCTCAGGCTTCAGAAGGAACTTTCTTAGAAACTAAAACAAAACCAATCTGCATGGTGTCTCCGTTGGGCCTGAGGGAACCCAATGCCGCACCTAGTTGTACAGCTTGCTAAGCCTGTATGCGGCCAGGGCTGTCCCGGCTTACCTTGGGCCTGTTCACAGAGCAAGGCCCGGAGCACATCCTGACCTCAGGGCTGGCCCTCCCGCTGGCCAAGAGCCGCTGGAATGACTCAGGTGCCTCCCTTCCGCCCCACTCTGAAACTGCGTTTCAGCCTTTTGGAAAACAGTCTGCCCCCTGCCTCAAGGTCTTGAGCTTGTTCATACCCTTGGATACTAATTCCAGTCCTTGGGATTCATGCCTAGGTTATGATCTAAAATTCAGAAAAGGCATTGCTCATGGGCCTGAAAGATGGGGAACAACCTGAATGCCCAGTAGCCAGGTGCTGGTTAAATGGAATATTGTGCAGCCACTGAAAAGTACTCTTTACAAAGAGTTTATGGCAACCGAGTGAAATGCTCCAGTCCGATGTTAAAGAGGTGAAAAGCCAGCCAGCCAGACACACACACACACACACACACACACACACACACACACCCCTTATGCATTTAAAAATTTAGGCATGTGAAAAAGAGACATTGAATTGAATGACTAATTCTTACCACATTGAAGGTCATAAAGAGAGGGTTTTTATTTTTAATTTCTTTTAAATCTCTATTGCTTGGACTTTCTCTTTTTCATGCACAACTAGACCCTTCTTCCCTTTTTGGGCCCCAACAGTGAGGCCCCCATCTCAATGCCCTTAATGATGCTCTGGCTGTTCCAACACATACTGCTCAGAGTTCCCTGGTCGGACCACTGTGCACGCCCTGTCTCTTCTGCCTGTATGTGCTTTTCTCTCCCGCATCTTACCTGGAAAAACCCCGGGCCTCCTTTAGGGACCCACTCATATGCCGCCATTTCTGTGAGCCTGCCCTGGTACAGCCATGCCTCCCATGGGCTTCCTTTCTGCCTCTCTGGCCTGACAAGCTTCCTGCGCTCATCCTGGTGGATACTCCTCTCACTGCGTAGAGTTTGTTCTGTGGGTGCTGGTCTCGCCCACCAGACTCTGAGCACTTGACTAGGAGCTGGTGGCTGAAGGTCGTTGGTCATCTCAGGTCTCCTTTCGTCCCCCATCACAAGGAAATCCGAGGACTGTCCCTGGGCCTTAGCATAACTGATGAGGGGTGAGGTTTCTCCTGGATCTGAGAGGAACTAGGAGGAGCCAGTGCTGTCCGAGAGCTTGCTCTTTGCAAACACCTGTTTCATGTGACAGCTCTCCCAGATACCAAGGGCCGGTGGCATGAGGTAGCCCTGCAGACAGGTATGGGGTCTCACCCCTCTCCTCTCCTGGACTGAGCACACGGTCACTCGGAACTGTGCTGCCTTTGATGCTGTAGTCTAGTCTGGCGCCTTGTTGCTCCAAATGTGGCCCCTGGTCCAGCAGCTGGTGAGAAATGTAGGGTCTTAGGTCCCATCCCAGACCTGCAGAGTCAGAATCTGTTTTAACAAGACTGCGAGGTGATTCCTGTGCACGTTCAAGTGAAAAGCACTTGCCCTCTCAGACATCATCTCTTCTGAAGGCTCTCAGGCCAGCACGGGCCCCCTTCCACCCAGCGCTGGTTTTAGAATGTCTGCAAACTTCCATCTGGGCTTGGTTTATGTCACTGAGTGGTATCACAAGTGCTATAGGGCAATGGGAGACAGACTCCGATCACGCCCCTGTCTGTGTCTCTTGGAGTCGCTTATCTCTGTGTGAACTGCTCTGGAGCATGTCCAGTAGTGCTTTTTTCCAAGAAGCTTTTGGCTCAGGTCTGATTCCTGGAAGCGGTTCACTCGGACGGAAGGGACTGTGAGCGGGGCCTTTGGTCATGGCTGGGTCCCTCCCCGCGTCCATGCACAGAGCCTGTCTGTTGCAGCGTTGGTAGGTGAGGAGCAGCTCCTGTTTTCAGCCCAGAGTGGAGACAGAGTGAGAGTAGATGGGCCACCTGTCAGGTAATGAGGTTGAGTTGTAGCAGCTCGACTGGCTCGATTACTAACATGCTGCCTTGGTCCCATTTGTAAACCCAGAAGTGTGGCTGCTCAGGAGTGAAGGATAATGTTCCCGCCTGGGTGAGCATTGCATGCATGTGTGACCTATTCAAGATGCTCCTCACAGCTTTTCTGGGCTCTCAGGAGTCTGTGATGGGTCGTGGCAACCTGGGGTACAGGACCCTTAGCTGGGGAATGTCTGTGAAGGATAAAGTTGCCTGGATAAAATCATTGCCATCTCTTTGTATGCCTTGTATTCTCTGATTCTGCAGAGTTAGCTTGGATGAGGACACCTGGGCGGGGCACCTGATAGTGTTCTCAAATTTCCAAAGGGTGTGGAGTGTCAGGTTCCCCAAAAGGCAAAGCAGGATCCTCCAAGGAAGAGACATGGATTTAGGATCCAAGTGCGTAGTAAGGATTTCAGTTACGCCTGAAAGCATGTAACAAGCTTTCCCTCGCTGGGAACTTTTGAGCAAAAACTCAGCTGAGACGGGGTTGATGCTGGCGGCTTACCCAGCCGTGAGAGGCCTGCCTGTGTCACCTCCAGGGACACTGTCATGCTGTGTCCCTCAGGACCCCAGTGTGCTGGTCCGAGCCCAGGGGAAGGCGAGGTCTCTGAATCATCTCCATGATTCAGTCTGTGAAGCAGAAGAGCTCCTTCCTGCAAATTCCGACTCCTGCTTTGCATTCGCGAAGAGACACTTCTCCGAGGGGGCTTTGGTGTCTCCACAGAAGCAGCCCTCTGGGCCAGCAGCTCCAGACCAGCCTTTGTGGGAGCAGAGCCTTCCTGTCTCAGCCAGACTCTGGCGGCTGCAGCCTTGGGAAGGCTCCATTATCACTCCCGATTCTCGTGAAAACAGCTATTGCAGGGTGTGAGGTGGTCCTACCTTCTTGGCAAGGACAGTCTCCCCTTCTCTCAGAATTCTGTGGCCAGATGAGTGAGAAATGCCACAAGCTCACAAAAGCTTCATTGCCTGCTGTCCCTCCAGGAAGCTGTGTGGCCTCAGCCAGAGCCCCACCCCCAACTTCAACCCACCCAGTGGGTCCCATTCCTCTTGGGTGCCCTTTGTTGATCCCAGCCCCCAGGACAGATGCCCTGCCAGGGTCAGATGCCCTGCCAGGGTTCACCCACAGGCTGCAGCCGGCATCCACAGAGTCGCAGTGTGGCTCCCATCAACCTGTCAGCTCCCTTCCCACCCGGCAGAGACACCTGCCTTCAGAGCTGGTTGGACGCAGTTCCCAGCCTGCTTCACTCATCGCCTGGGAGTCTTTACAGCGTCGTGGGGGCAGGGAGGGAGAGGGACCTTTTTTCTGCCAATGGCCATTTGGATATCTATAATGTCATTCCCGAGCCATACAAAATTAGCAACTTAACAATTAGCCTACTATATTTAGTCAAACATTTAATTAACTCACCCTGAATGCCTTGGCAGGGCCAGACCAAATGATTTCTTGGGCCTTATTCGGTCTGCAGGCCCAATGTTCCCCACCCCTACTTTACAGCAACAAATTGTGACACTGGCAGGTGGGTCTAGAAATGGCTTTCCTGCCCGCCCCAGACACAGCTCTGGGCCCACATGGGACTCTGTGGAGCTCCATGCCTGGTGTGGGGTAGGAGGAGCAGCCTGGGGCAATTCCACATTGTCTCAGCGTGGCACTGGTTGATGTGGGTGGAGGATCTGGCCAGTCCCTGGGCTGTAACTCAGGTCATCTGATGGACAAATGGAGCCTGCACTAGAAGTGGCTAGACAGGGAGGTGCCGAGGAGCTGGCTGGATAATCTGGAGAAGCTGACCAAGCTCAGGGTGGCACATATCCACATAGCAACTGGGAGGACAGGAATGGAACTTCTGGAATCATCCGCTGCCTCATCTGGAAATAAATCACCCAGAGCATTGGTCAGAACCACCTGGCCCGCTGCAGAGGGTCCTGGTGAGGCTTAAAGGGCGCTGCATCGGGAAAGTGCTGGCATTTACTGAGCACCGTCTGTGGGCATTATCCCATTTAGTCCTCTCAGCTACTTTCGAGGACATTAGTTTCCTCCTTTTAAGGAAAATCGGGAAACTGAGGTGCAGAGAAAAGAAATGACTTGCCCAGCGGCCATAGCTAGTCAGCCATGGAGCTGGGATTTGAACCTACAAATTCCAATTCCGGAGCCCCACCCCTACGCCAGTTGATGTCTGGGCTCCCTGCTGCTATCTAAGATGCTGCATAAAATATAGTCAGGGCCCTCCCCCTCCCAGAACCCCCAGGAAATGTCCTACGCCTTTCATCACCCTTGTATCAGTTTCCCCTTTTGTTTACAGCTGGTAGGATATATCTGGGAGGTGGGTGGGGTTGTTCTAACTTGGAATGGTCCCACTGAAGATTCTGTAGGAGCCCACGTTCTGGAGGTTTGAGCCTGCCTGGGGGTGACTAGAGCCTTCCCATAGTTTGGTCGTGCTCTGCCACCACTCAGCACAGGGAGGGCCCTCGTACCACAGTGTCTCACTCCCTCTTGTCCAGCTAAGGAAACTGAGGCCTAGCGAGGGGAAAGGAACTGCGAGAGACCTCTGAGCAGAGCCAGTCAGGCCGTACTCAGATGATGGATCAGCATTTCCTTTAATCCAGTGGGTAAATTAAAAGCTATCTCCTTCATGGGATTTGCAATCACCTCTGAGGAGCAAATGGTCAGAGTGTTTCCTGAGGAGCCAGGCACAGAAGAACGGGTAAAGACCACCCTCAAGAGCACTTGGAGAACCATCATTTCATTTGCAACTCGCCGACAAAAGGCTTGTCTCTGTTGAAGCTACTTTTCTGGCAGTGTCCTGGGTTCAGCCAGTGACAGGTCTGCCTTCCAGCAAAGACAGAAAAATGATCTATGACTCAGCGCTGAGCTGCGTTATTTAGGGTACTTGTCTTATGTTCCCCATTAGCTCCTTGATGGGTTTCTCTACCCTAGAAAACTCGGGACAGTGTCTTGCACATCTGGAGTCGATGGGGCAGTAGAAGGAGTCAGATAATCCTGTGTTCACATGCAGACCCACCGTCTGTGGGAACTCAGAGAGATTCTGCAATCTCCTGAGCCTTAGTTTCTCCCTCTGTAAAATGGGGATAGTCACAACCCTTGCCAGGCTGGATCTCTGTGTTAAGAAATGGAAAGAGCTGAATGAACAGACTTTGTAAGCCCTAAAGGGTCACACATGAGAGAATGGTTAGTGTTCAGGGAAGGCTTGCTGTATTACATAAAATTTAATTTAATATTAAAACAGTACTACTGCATAAAGAGGTACTTAGAGGGCACAGAGGACCCATTTACGAAGCTCATTCCCACTTACGCCTGGCAATGAGATGCATAGATGGCACGGAAAGCAATGTTTCTGTAGGAAATCCTAAATTTCAATTCCAGCAATAGTTCTAACCATGAGCCACTTGGGTCTTCCATTCCTTATTCACTGGTTCCTGGGTGTGACAAAATGGATTAGTTGGCTTGCCCAGAGCATGGGTCAGAATCACCCGGAGCAGTGGTTGGCAACCCGTGACTCGCAAGCCACATGCGGCTCTTTGGCCCCTAGAGTGTGGCTCTTCCACAAAATAGCATAGCCTGGGAGAGTCTATTTTGAAGAAGTGGCATTAGAAGAAGTTTAAGTTTTAAAAATTTGGCTCTCAAAAGAAATTTCAATCATTGTATTGTTGATATGTGGCTCTGTTGACTAATGAGTTTGCCGACCACTGACCTAGAAGAAGCATTAAACAGAGTTCCTATTCAATAGGTTCTGGGGTGAGGCGTGAAAACTTGCAGTTCTACCAGGGCCCAAGGTGTTGCTGATGCTGCAGATCTGGAGACCTTACTTTGAGAACCTAGAACATACTCAGTACATACTGTGTTAGGTGCTGGGGTCAGAGTGGAGTTAGGGAAGGGAGGTCACAGCTTGGCTGGTATCAATGCCACCTACTCCAGGAAGCCTTCCTGACATGACCAGTCCCTTCCCCACCCCCCTGTGCTCCTGCCACATCCTAGATGGGTGTGCGTTGCTTTATTCTGGAACAGACAGATACAACACCTGTCACTGCCAGCTTGGGGGACTGGGGGAGATGCAAATGCTCTGTGGTTCACCTCTTAGCCAGGCACCCTCTTGAGTTCTGACAACTCCCCAGCCTTATCAAGTGAGGCTAAAAGGGCAAAGAAAAGGAAAGTAAGATCCCAGGTATGTCTATTTCCTAAATTAAGTGAGTCATTTCTGAGCCAGCTCAGTTGGCTAATATAAAATAATCCTATTAAGGTAAAGGGGTGGGGGAAGGCTCAGTGAAGAAGGATAGAATAGTAGTAACACTTAGTGAGCACCAATTATGAAGCTGGCAAGGGTTAATGCTAGGAAACCCTATAACATGGGTGTGGTTTCATTGTCATTACACAGATGACGAGGCTCAGAGAGGGTGAGCAGCTGGCCCACAGTCACACAGCTAATGCACTCGGGTCGGTCTGACTGCAAAGTCTTTACTCTCCACTGCTGCACTGACATCTCGAGTGTGGAAAGGGCAGGTCTGAACATCATTCCCTTTACCTGTGCTGGTGTGAGTTGGCTTGTGTTGCTGAGGCAGAAGCAGTTGTGCCCATTCCAGGACTCGTCACTATCACAATCAAACACAAATGCTCCATAGCTGGTGGTGCTGACGTGTGCGGCAGGCACTGCTCCAGACTTGCTGTTCCCACTGAGCCCGGTGACTCATCCCCTGGCACACGGAATAAACAGGCTTGGCCTCTGCAGAGGGTCCCTTGGGGAATCAGACCTGCCACCCTCACCTGGTGCACCCAGGGAACACCACCTTCTCCACCATTATTGGCTCCACTTGGGCTCCCATGATGCTTCCTGCCTCCTGCACAGCTTCCCAGAATACCTTGGGCCTGCAAGGAAATTAACAATTGTGTTTGTACCAAGAGCTTTTTGCTCTGTACTAATGAGTAACAGTTGTAATTAATATTTAACACGTGTGAACAGCAGGTCTGCGGCGAAAGGGGGGGTTTTAAATGAGAGAGCTGGGATCACTTGTTTCCTTTGGCTAATATGTTACTGAGGGACAGGTTTTTCCAGTTGGCTTTTCTGTTTGACTTATGAATGAATTCATTTAGTAACCCGCCCTCCCCCCCAAAAAAGGAAAAGAAAAACACTAGCATTTAATAGCTTTAATTCATCTGCTAATTATAATGGTAGATAGAAATGTTCCTTTAAGTGCCTTTGTCTCCTTTGTGGGAAAACAAAGATTTGACAGGATGTCTGTGCTCTTCTGTTTGGCAGATCGGGGATCTTCGTGTGGATAGAGATTTTTAAGCTCCATGAGATCAGAGAGTCTGCCTCCTTGTTCACACCTGGGTCCCACCTAGTTCAATGCCTGGCATACACTGAACATACACTTATTTGTTAAGTTTATTGAATAATTCAGTTCTCTTTATGATGCTACAGTACATACGTAATCATGTGGCCTGCTCACACATATGTTTGTTTTTTATGCTCTCTTCTCCCAATAGGGCTGGAGGGGCATTTTTGAGGGGCTATGGACTGCTGTTGTTGCTGCCTCTGGTCTGAATTCCCAGGGAGGAGAGTGTGTCCCTGCCTGTCTGAGGATTGCCCACGCATCTGGATGCCACCCTGGGGATGGGGAGACTGGCCTGCCAGTGGATGGCAGGCAGAGAGCCAGGCCCCCGGCTTGTCCCCTCCTATCTCTCCTGCCTTCCCTCGCTGCCATCTGTGGAGGGGGCAACAGCAGAAACATAAACAGATGGGCTGGGGCTTTGGGGCTCCTTGGCCAGGAAACTCATTTGCACAAATGCTCACCCTGCTTCCTCCAGGTCCGAGGCTTGTGGATGGAAAGCCCCTTCCTCAGGCCCCAGGGCTCTAAGTAAGTATATGGGGGTGATTGCCGGTGAGGTGTCAGGGGACACTCATCAGTCACCAGCAGGCCTGCTTCACCTGACAGGCGAGCCGGCACAGAACCACCGAGTGCACATGATTTCAAGTGCCAGGGGGTCGAGATGTAGAACCCATGTTGCCACTCACTGCGGGTGATCCGAGCAGGTTGCCTCTGTTTCTTCGTGTGTAAAATAGAGGCAGTAAGTGCCAAGAGAGTCAGAGCACAGCAAAGTGCTCGTTGATGCTTTTGATATCACTGTTGTCGTTACTGTTGTTATGAGACTATGGTGCTGCAGACAGGACTTGTGCTGAACTCATTAGAGGCCTCTGGCATTCAAAAGACCTGGATTCAAGTCCAAGTTCCAGTCCAGCTGATGACGTGGAGCAAGTCAGTCCCTTTTCCAGCCCTGCTTTTCTCATCTGTAAAATGAGTTATGCCAGGAAAGGTGGCTTGCTTCCGCAGGTGAAGGCTCCTGTGCTGCGGTCATTTAATCATTTTCATCAGGATTTTTCTTTACATTTCGTGGAGCCGAGCCCCAGCCTTTGGGACGGGGTCTTTGCACCAGGCAGTGATGTCCATGCTTCCTTTGGGGCACAGATAAGAGGAGGAAGGCACACCTCCTGTGCCAGGTCCTCCTCCCCCAGCCCAGACTTGGCTCTAGTAGACCGAGTTCTTGGAACCAGAACCGTGTCCTGGTGCCTGCCCCGCAGGCTTCCCGATGCCCTGCTTTGTGGAGAGTCACTGGGGCCTCCCCTCACAATGGGGACCTCTGTTCCCAGGCTCCACCCACAAGATGTGGCAGCGTGGTGCCCCGGGGCCTGCATGTGTCTCCAAGGTGAACACAGAGGCCTCTTGTTGTCGATCCTGAAAATGCAAAGTAAACATTTGCTGAGGCTCATGTTGTCTTACTGCTTTCCTGGAGCTGTCACTCACGGGGCAGGCAGGGGATAGTGGGGAGTGAGGCCAACTCTTGAACTAGAGGGGGTGGGTGGTTTTACTTCTCTGGGCCTCAGTTTCTCCATCTGAAAAATAGGAATTCTGAGAACTTGTGTGCATATATGCATAACCGTGGCCACAGACAGTCGGGTGGTGAGAGGCAGGGGTGAGCTAAAAGGGGTCTTGCTGTGAGGAGCAGATGAGATGATGTGGAGCATATGTGTAGAAAGCTGACGCAGCTGGAGGACTGTTGTCACGGGAACATCATTTGAGTCAGCTGCAAGTGTGTGCATTTGTGCAATCCTGAAGGTTTATGGTGTTCCCATAGGCTTCAGGGTCATGGACACCAATACACCGTCTCCTTCCTTGCCCCTGCTCTTGGGGTCTCACAACTGCTCTCTCTCTGCCTCTCCATCCCTGCCCTCCCCACTACTCCCCCCACACAGACACCAGGGTCTCGGCCTGGCCACCAGCAGTGTGGAGGAACTGATACCAAGGCTTGTGCAGAAGGGTGGCCTTGGGTACTTTCATGCTATTGTCTGTGTCGTTGGGTTTTCGGAATGCTAGGACATCCATGAACAAACACAGGCCTGGAACACTATCCAGGCCCCTGAACACTATTCAAACCGCTCCTGTCAGTCCGCTATGGTTTACAGACATGGCCCATAATCATTTCCGTTGCATTCACAGATGCCTGTGGAAGCCTCCTCAGCAGATAAGGGCTCCTAGCATTTGCTCTCGCGTAGTGTCTTGTTTTTAGCCATTCTCATCTCAGTGGGGTCACTGCCTGTGCCTCAGCAACTCTGTCCTGCACTGGGTACCCGGGAGGGCCGGGGACTCCAGACCAGCCAGAAAGAAGCAGCCAGTGAACTGAGAGCACATTGCAGGCCTCGCCTGGCCCCACTGTGCTTGCTCCCTTCCAGATCCCTTTGAGCAGTCCCTGTTCTCACGGGTCACCATCCACACCCAGGAGTACTGGAGGGCGTTTGGGAGACTGGACTCTTCTCTAACTGCCCCTCTGTAGGGAAAGGCACTCTTAGGGCATCCCCAGGTGAAGGGAGGCTGCTCAGGGCTTCAATCCCCAAAGCAGAGGGGTCAAGGGTTGGGGTCTAGGGCCCACTCCCGGGGGTGGCAGCCTGCTTACTTGTGAAAGGCCCCATTTGTAAAACCACAGACAAAGTAGTGCTGACCTCCTGGGTTCACTGTGAAGGGCAGAAGAAAACATCACGGCAGGTCTTCAGTAACACAGAAAGAACTCGGGAAAGGTTAAGTCATTTTCCAAAACTTTCAAAATAATTTGAGGCTGGAGAACAATCTAAGTTTCCTTCCTTGATTGATGAACAGAGGTTTTATGGTCCTGCTGACTAGAGTGGAGATTCATTCACTCAACAGGTATTGAGCATCTACTGTACGTACATCAGGCACTGTTCTAGGCATTGGGGACTCAGCTATGAACAAAACAGGATACATTCTGTTCTCTTGGAGCTTCCACCTCAGACAGGAATTCCAGCAAAGGTTGAGGGAAAAGGTGATTTCTGATACAAAGCTCTTTACCCCTTGGGCACATGAAAGGGAACTAACTGTCCTGAGCATGGAGCAACTATGGGAGGGGACCACCACTTACAGGGAACCTGCTGGACTTTGACACATTGTCTAACCACCTCCACAATCCTTTGTGCTCTAGGTACTGTCCGCCCTACTTTACAAAAGGCACAGCTTTGGTTCAGAGAGTTTTAGCAACTTGCCCCAAGTCACGGTAATGAATGGCAAGGCAGGATTCAAACCCGGGTGTCGCTAACTCCAAAGTCCAAACCCAACAGCAGTGGATGCTGAGCCACTGCTCTTCTTCCATTGGCTGCGAGGTGTGTGAGGAGGTTCAGAGGAGCTGAGGCACGAGGCCCCGTTTCCGTTGGCTTCTGAGAAGAACCTCCATATGGCACTGTCATAGAGCCGGCGGGGTCAGACCAGGGCGAAGATGGGCTGCAGGGCACAGAGGAGGAGGACGGAGTTCCACCTGCAGGTCCAGGGCAAAACCTGCCTCAGGAGGCAGCGTTGGAGCTGAAGTTGGAAGAATGTCTGGGGCCTTTTGACACAGAGAGTGAAGAAAGGAGTTCTAGAGGGCAGGCACAACCACGGCCTGGGGCCGAGAGGTGGTGATGGATTTGGGGACTCGCCATTCTTGTGACTGGGGCCTTGGGCTGGTTATGAAACCCAGAGGGTTTTTGTAGGAGAAAATGTTTCCAAGTCAAATTGGCATCAAGTCGCTGAGGACCTCAAGCACAGAGTGAGGAGTTTGCCCTCCATCCCAGCACTGGGAGCAACGAGGGCCCCTGTGCTTTTTGGAACCTGTTCTCTGGCCAGGCCTAACCCTAAACAGAGAGGAGCTGGACCCCGAAGGAACACACTTATTTCATCTAAACAAGCATTTACTAAGCACATCTCCCTGCCGAGTGCTGCAGTAGATTAGGGGCGGACAAGACAGGAGAGGGAAAAGGGAGATAAAATGAATAGCAGGTGTTGCACCCACAGAGAGTCGGGGCTGATTGGGGAGCAGTGGTGTCGGTGCTCACTGGGCTACAAGAGAATGCTGTGAGCCGCAGGTGGGGTCAGCGGAGGCTTTGTGCCATCCTAGGAAGCTTCTAGGTGTCCTACAGCTGGAGCAGCACAGTGGTCATTCAAGGTCTAGAGGATTCGTGAGTCACGGCCCTTGCCTGATTGATCCTGCCCGTGTCTTCATGGGAGGGGGACTTGGAGTGGGGTAAGCCTGCCCCTGGTGACCCACAGGTCTGGGCTCAGGCCGAGGTCCACCCCTGAGCTTTGAGAACCTGAAGGTGTTTTCCTCGCCTCCTCTGGGGCTTCACCCATGACTCATAGGGTGGCAAGGGTCTTGGAGGGTTAGAGCTAGTGCGGGTGCCTGGGACACACACCCTCCTCCCTCGTTTTCAGTGACCGAACTTCAGGGCCAGTTGGTATAAAATCTAGTACAGCAGGTCCTCAGATAACTGCTTTCCCTGAACATTGTGCTATTATAACGATGCCGAAGGAACTCTTGTGTAAATGAATTAGCCTGTGGCAACACTGGTTTTGTTATACTTCATTTCGCTTAAAGTCCCAATTACCATCAGTGATGTTAAGTGAGGACGTTACTGTATAAGTAGGAAGGGGACAGCGTTGGGAGCTAATCTGGCTGGAGCAGGACTAAGAGACCTCCTGGAATGTGAGGGGCACCTGAGCTGGCTCTAAAGCAGTGGTTCTCAACCTGTCTAATGCCGAGACCCTTTAATACAGTTCCTCATACTGTGGTGACCCCAACCATAAAATTATTTTCATTGCTACTTCATAACTGTAATTTTGCTACTGTTATGAATCGTAATGTAAATAGCTGTGTTTTCCAATGGTCTTAGGCCAGCCTGCTAGATCGTGACCGACAGGTTGAGAACTGCTGCTGTAGAAGCCTAAGACCATTAGAAAGATTGAGGACCACTGGTCTAAAGGATGAGGCCTGTCACCACACCACAACTGCTAGAAGGGCCTTGTCACCTGTCCTGGAGAAAAAGGCAGGGGAAGCCATTCATGGGCTCCTCTCCTGCCACCTGACCCCTCCCTCCTGCAGAATGCCGAGCCCGCATGTAATTGCCTACAGGTGGGATTAATTAGTGGGATTAGTTAGGTCCTGTCATTCTAAACAGCTCTGCAGGGTGGCATTTATTTTTCTTTAAATGCACATATTCTTTTGAGGGCTGTGTCTTCCTTTATCTTTTGCAGAAAGTCACTAAATTAAAAGAATTGCCATTTTAAATTGCAGATTAAAGACAAACTTAATTAGAAGGAATGAAGGCAGTCGTGTTTGGGGCTTCAGTTCTTAACGTGTGGGTTGTTTTTTGTTATTTTTTTTTCTTTTGCTCCTGAATCACTGCACTGGGAGTTTGTATATTTTTATTTTAGGTGAAATGATTTGCCTAATTAAGCCTGTCATTCATCATCATCTGGTCTCTCTAAAATATGTAGCTATATTATTAAGCTTGCAAGCAAATGTATAAATTAATTCAGCGGGGAATTACAGTGTTGACTGGGATGTTACTAGGTTTTATCCAATTTATCTGGTCAGAAAACTGATATTTCTCCCCCTCCTCCCATAAAGTGAAACAACAGCTTATTAGGTTTCTTCAGTCTTTTGTTGAGCGCTTGCTAGGTTGTAGGCATGGGCTAGGCTTGGCGGAAGGGGCAAATATGGTACAGCCCCTGCCTTTGGGTTCCTGAGGAGCCAGATGGGGAAACCGGCGATGAGAATACCATCGCTTAAGTCAAGGTTAGTCTGGGGTCAGGGAATGCTTCCTGGAAGAGGTGACCCCTGAAGGGCAGGTGCAATCAGTCAGGTGGAGAGATTTGATAGAGCATAGTGGAGGGGTGGGTGATGGTGATCTGCCTGGAAGGGGGCATGGTCAGCTCTGGGGCTGGACAGTTAGCCAGGTGGTTGGTGGTTCTGAAGAGCTTGGGTTTCTTCCCCAACCCATGTTCCATGCTCCGCGCCTCTCTTCTCACTTGCTGTGCCAGGAAGTATGTAGTGCGAATTAATTTGGGCAGAAATACTAAAGTTCTGATTTTAGCCAGTGGAGCCCCAGGTTGTCATAGGTGAAAATGCCTTACCATTGATATGGTCCCTCCCTCCCCTCCGAAGGTGGCAAAACGAAGCCGAGAACCTCACCTCTCCCCTAGATCCTCCCCACACCGTGCCCTGGCCTCCATCGCTTTCCCTAGCTGAACTCCCTGCCTCGAGGGTTGCCCCAAGCCCTCCGTCAGCAGCTATAGAGGACTGATTCTAAAACCCAGTCTGAGAATGGAATTTCTTGATTTGACCAAGAATCAAGTCCCAGCTCTTTCAAAAGGGGTTCTCTGGCTGAAACCTGTTTGGCTCAGTGGGTAGAATGTTGGGCTGCAGACTGAAGGGTCCCAGGTTCGATTCTGGTCAAGGGCATGTACCTTGGTTGAGAGCACATCCCCAGTAGGGGTCGTGCAGGAGGCAGCTGATCGATGTCTCTCTCTCATCGATGTTGCTAACTCTCTATCCTCTGTGTCAAAAATCAATAATTTTTTTTTTAAGGGGGGCATTCTCTGACCAGGTCCTTTCTTGTCTACCTGATCCCATGGTTAGCCAGCCCCTCCTCCAGGGCTCTGCAAGCTCAGAACCTCCTTCACCTCTTCGTCATCCTTCTTCACCTCAAAAAATATATGCCCCGTTGATTGAATGCCACCACGGCCGGTGTGGTTCAGCAAGAACTTTGATGGGAGACACGGGCTGCTGGGAAGCCAGGGAGGGGCCCATAGTGACATGTGTGACAAGGCCCCAGCTTTGGGCTTCACCCCCTCACCACCTCAATGAAAGTCTGGGGCGGCCTTGAGGTGTTGCTGTCTTATCTGTGCCTGCTGGTGGACAGAGGACAGAACTGTGGCCAGAGAGCAGGGCAGGACCCCAGGAGTCCTCGCTCTGCCCCTGCTCCATGCTGACAGTCCTAGCCTCACAGGCTGCTCATGAAGCCTAGAGTTTTCTGTGCCTTCCCCGTCCTGGATAATGCCAGCCTCATCCTGCCAGTGCCCAGGCCAAACGCCTGCAGTCTCCTCTTCTCCTCGCACACCACACGGAGTACCAGGAAGCTCCCGCTGTCCCTGCCTGCAGAGCGCAGCCAGACTGACACCCTCCACCACTTCCACGCACGGCTCCAGGGCCAGCCCTTCCTCCAGGACCTTCCTCCCGGGGCTCCCCCTCCATCTCGCTCTTTTTCTTTTTCTTCCTTTTTTTTTTTTAATAAACTCTTTTAAAGAACAATTTTAGGTTCACATCAAAATTGAGCAGAAAAGTATAGGGAGTTCTCATGGGCCCTTTGCCCTCTATCTCTTTTCAGCACAGCAATCCTGTTATAAAAGTGCCAGGTTAGAACCTTCCCATCAAAACATCAGAATGGCTCTCCTTGCCGAAACCAGTTTGGCTCAGTGGATAGAGAGAGCATCAGCCTGCAGGAAGGTCCCAGGATCGATTCCAGTCAAGGGCATGTACCTTGGTTGCAAGCACATCCCCAGTAGGGAGCGTGCAGGAGGCAGCTGATCTATGTTTCTAACTCTCTATTCCTCTCTGTAAAAAGTCAATAAGGTATATTTAAAAAAAAAAAAAAAGCGGCTCTCCTTTCCTCTCAGAATGAAGCCACCGTCCTTCCCAAGCCCGGGGAGCTCTACTTCCTCCCGCTCGCCTCCCCCCGCCCCCCTGCCCCTCAGTCCTCCCGGCTGTGTTGCTTCTCCAACACCCCAGGCATGTTCTCACCTCAGGGCCCTTGAACTTGCTCTTCCCTCTGCCTGGAATGTCCTTCCTTCCGGCAGGTGTCCGGATGGCTCGTCTCTCCCTTTCCTCAGGAATTCGTTCCGATGTCACCTTTGCAGGGGCCTGGCCTGCCCTCTTTCGCTTCTCCATAGCACCTACCGCCAGCTGGTGAGCTGTGGGTCCGACTGACTGACTTATTGTTTGTCTCCTCACGCGGCTCTGAGCTCCCCGGCAGGGATAGCTCCCTCGCCCACTGCTGTTTCCCCGGCCCTGGAGGGTGCTGGGCCCCAGCATGGGAATGAGTGTTTTGAAGTGAGAGAGGGGAATGGAGGGCCGGAGGGCCCCACTGCAACCACACACACACACACACACGCGCGCGCACATACACACACACACACACACACACACACACACACACACGGTCCGACATGTCTGGCAGCAGCCTCCCTTCCTGCTATTTTCCTCAGTGTTAATAGAGAAGCGTGTTTGGAGGGATGGAAGTGCTCACAGACCTTTTCTGTCCTAGAACAAGTTCATTCCCACCCTCGGTCCCCACAGACCGGCTGGGTTTTCCCACCGCCTCCCGTGAATGTGAGGTTGGTTGCTGGGTCGGAGGACCGCTCGCCACTCTGCTTGCTGGCGGCAGGGGAGTGTGTTGCTTGGCCGGAGACGTGTGTCCTTTGGCCAGCGGCTAGTCACAGCTTTGGGAACCTTGTTTCGCAGGCCCTGGCCGGGTTGACTCAGCACTCTGCGGGCGCCAGGCCCTTAGGATGTGTTCCCTCATCTGGTCGTGACAGCAGCCCGGTGATGGAGGAATGGGGCCTCAGAGAGGCTGAGTGACAGCCAAGGCTCCCAGCTGGCCAGGGCAGACTTAGGAGAGGAGCTCAGATCAGTAGCTTACGTGAGGTGACCAGTACCATGTCTACATTGAGCAGGCATAATAAAAATCTGTAAAATAGGGATGCAAAATAACACCGATCCAGCACAAACTACATGACACACATGGCTGAATCCTCAAAAGAGCCCCAGGAGGTGGTGCCATCATTATCCCTATTTCATCTCGGGAGGAAACCGAGGCCCCAAGAGAGACATGCAGGGTGGACTTGCTGATCTCCAGGAACCCTCCCAGCAGCTCATTTCAGCTCGGTGTTTTCTGCCGCTTGTGCTGCTTATCCATTACCTCCAGGGTCATCATCCCCACGCCCACGGGGTCACGGCCTTACCTGGGGGCTGAGCCCAGGGCAGGTCTGGCTGTGTAGGACCCCCGCCCCTCCCAGGGGACACAGAGTGAAGAGATGCAGACTGGGGGATGCCAGATGACCCTGACTGGAACTCTGTAGGGTTGTCCCAGCAGAAGGGGGGCCAGTGTGGCCTTTGTGGCCCTGGTGGGATGGGAGAATGGGAGAAGAGGAGCCACTTGGAGACAGATATTTGGCACAAAATGGGGAATAACTTTCTTTCCTGAGAACTTTGCAGGGGACTGAGCCCACACAGGAATGCCGGGTCCCCCTCTTTGCTGGAGGTTTCAGGGGCTCCCTTTGGGGCTAAGGCTGAGCTCAGTGGCTTGTGCAGCCCCATGGAAGTACTGCCTAGCTTTAACAGCACCTTGGTGCCCTGTCTTAGGAAGTGCACATCCTGAGAGCTATGTTTGTTCATTGCTGGGAGCTCTTCCTTCTGCGAATTGTAAAGCCCAAGGAGAACAGTCAGCCGACTCTTACCCCACTGTGCCCCCCGGGAATTCCTTAGGCTGAGCTCCTGTAACTGTGCACTCTCTCTCCACAGCCCAGTTTAACGGCAGCGAGAAACGACAGTCATCCCCCTCGCCTTCCCGGGACCGGCGGCGCCAGCTTCGAGCTCCCGGAGGGGGCTTCAAGCCCATCAAACATGGGAGCCCCGAGTTCTGTGGAATTCTGGGAGAAAGAGTGGATCCTGCTGTCCCACTGGAGAAGCAAATGTAAGTTCTCAGAGACAGGGCCCAACCTCGGCTCCCCAGTTCGTGTTCACTGCTCTTCCCGTTCTTTATCTTGTTTTAAAAACTCACAGATTGAGAAAATATTAGCACTCAGAGTCTTTCCGTCTCCATCCCTACCCTGCCTCCACAGACAGATGGGCAGGTTAAGGCTCACGGAAGGTCAAGGCCACCATAAGGTCAGTGGCAAGTGCTTTCTCCGTCCACACAGCATCACCTCCCCTACTTCTGGGGACTAGTAGGAGGGACACAGCTCACCCGCCTCTTACATCCCAGTTTTTGTTTTCATCATTCAGCAAATGAGTTTGTGAATAGCTAAACGTATACCACATCCTGCCCCCCTAATTATAAATTAGATTTATTTTCTAGCTTGTGATGTTTTGCCCCACACCTGCCTGGTATTCGTGCAAGACTTTGTCATTCTTGGTTTGGGTTTTCGCAGCCCCTTCGCCTCCTCCCTTCCCCTAACACTGCTGCTAAGGCCTGTTTCTGGTTCCTGTCCTCCCCTTGACCATGATGATTGTCTCCCTTCTCTGCCAGGGTTTTTTTGTTTGTTTGTTTTTGTTTTGTTTTGTTTTTTAAATATATTTTATTTGTTTTTTACAGAGAGGAAGAGAGAGAGGGATAGAGTTAGAAACATCAATGAGCGATATCGATCAGCCGCCTCCTGCACGCCCCCTACTGGGGATGTGCCCAAAACCAGGATACATGCCCCTGACCGGAATCAAACCTGGGACCTTTCAGTCCACAGACCGACACTCTATCCACTGAGCCAAACCGGTCTCGGCCCTGCCAGGGTTTTAATGTGAACAGGCCCCTGATCTGCTCTGAGAACTTCAGTAGCTCCCCATCACCTGCATGGGGTCCCACCTCCCAAGCCCGCCACTCACGCTGAATTGTCCCATACTGCATCCTTCTTTTCTCAGCATTCCTTATGCCTGAACTAGAGTGAGGTTCTCTGGGAACATCATAAAGCAGGCCCTAGATCTTGTGCTGGTACCTTCAGGCATATCATCCTCTTAACTAGCAAATGTGTGATAGATGGGTTATCATCCCCATTGCACAGATGAGAAAATCAGGACTCCAAGCGGGGCCAAGTCTTTGCTAGGCTCCCAGGTTCTAGTGCAGAGACAGGATTTGAACTCCAGTCCTCAGACGCTCCCCTCACTTCCCTTTCCTTGTGCACACTCTTGTCTCCACCCTTAGCACACGCCTGGCACAGAGCAGGCACTCGGTCCGCCAAGAGATTAGCTGACACCAAGCTGGTTCCTTATAAGATCACAAACAATATCGGTCTCCGCCCAGGGGATTCTGGTCCCAGCACAGCCGACAGTGTATCCCTCACAGGAAATGCTGGCCTGGTGAGCAGGATGCAGAGTTTTCCAATGATGTCATGTGCTCCTGAGCCTTTGTTAAGCATGTACGATCCTCGGGAGGCTGCAGCCTCTGAGCCTGCCCCTCGCCTGCTGTCCTGAGCACATGGGTGCGGGGGGTGGGAGAAGGGGCATTGTGTTCACCGTTTCTCATAGACCCGTAGATTGGGTGGCAGGTTTTGCTTATGTCTGATCAAACTGTTTACTTTGTAATCAACAAACACAATATGACCCAGAGATGCCAGGAGCTGTTCAATGTGCATCCTGACCCAGGTCAGTGTGAGGTCAGCAGCCCAGCCTACCCTCTTCCCCAGGTTGGGGCCCTCAAAAAACAGTTCTGCCCTCTTTCCTTTCCCCTTGCCGCCCGATAAGGCCCTTGGCCAAGTTCAGAGTCAAGGCTGGCTCTCCCTCCCCCATCATCTCTTCTTCCCAGGATTATTCTGGCCTGTGAAGGCCTTGACTCATCACCAAGAGGTGTGCTCAGGTAAAACCCAGTGACCCAGACAGAGAGGATCGCCTAATCCCTTTTCAGTCCCTGCCTGTCTGCTGATGCCTCCGTGTTCAGGAGGCACAGGGGAGGGGGAGGCGGAGGCTGCCACACTGGAGGGGGGCTGTCCTCCAGGCTGTTGAGGAGGAATAGTCACACATCTGCTTTCCCTCCTGGGACAGTGGAAGAGTTGCTCAGCTGCTCAGGGGACACCCCTCTCCCCCACCTCCTGGAGGCAGCCCACAGCCTCTTCTGTCCTGCGCCATGATTACCATCATCACATAAACATGTTTTAGTCATGAACTTCTCTTTAAAACAAACTTCTTAAAAGTAAATAAATAAAATCTTGATCTTCTCTAGCTCCTGCCCCTGTTGCGAACATAAGTTCCGTGAGGGCTGGAACTTGCTTGGGTCACCGCTGCTTCCTCCCAGTGTGCAGAACGGTGTCTGACCCGTAGTAAATGCTCAGAAATAGCTGAATGGACAGAGTCCCCAAGGAGCTGCCAGTGCTTTCTCTCTCCCTTTCGTCACCTCCCCTTCTCTCTCACCCACCACAGTCTGCTCCCCTTTCCTGCCCAGTCACCAGGTGACAGCCTCTGTCCTCCAGGGTAGCCAGCTCCCTCCTTCACAGACACTCTGCTCCGGGTTTTCCTCCTGCCTCCTCACCTCAGCCTGACCTGAAGGATGGACTGTCCAGGGCTCAGGATCTGGTGATTCACCAGCGCACATCCCAGCCCACACTTCTCCCAGAACACATGACTCCCACATCCAGCTGCCTTCTTGGCATCTCCACTTGGCTGACGAATGGGCATCTCAAATTTAACGTGTTTGGATCTGGGCTCCTCATCATCTCCTAGACACTCTTCCCCCAGCTTCCCCACCTCCATAAATAGCACCACATGTAACATGTGGCTGGTTACTCAAGCCACAGACCTGGAGTCATCTTCAGCCCTCTTTTTGCCTGACATCAGCATCTAATGCATCAGTAAGTTCTGCCTATTATTCATCCAAAATACAGCCCGAGTCTGTTCCATCCTCCCATCTCCATGGCCACCTCCCGTCGACCACTGCGGAAGTCTCCGGACTTGTGTCCTGCTTCACATCCCCTCTGGCCCCTCTTCAGGGAGCATGGTTGATTTCTTAAGATCATCCAGAGCAGCGGTTCTCAACCTGTGGGTCGCGACCCTTTCACAGGGATCGCCTAAGACCATCGGAAAATGCAGATATTTACATCACAATGCATAACAGTAGCAAAATTTCATGGTTGGGGGTCACCACCACATGAGGAACTGTATGCAAGAGTCGCGGCCTTAGAAAGGTTGAGAACCACTGATCCAGAGCAAGTAACAATCTCAGATTGACCCTTTGTACGCCATAAGTGCCTATAGATGCAATTAAATTCAACACATCATGGCGTGTGGAGATGGTTTCCACTTTGGACACATGGTAGTTAACTGGTTAAAACTCGCATTGCCCTCCACTACACTGAGAAGGAACTCGGACTTCTTCCCTTAGCCCACAAGGCCTCTCAACCCTCATCCAGCACCACGCCCAGGCTCACAGTGCCAGACCATCCTTGCTGCTGCGTGAGCATCCCGAGCTCATTCCTACTTCAGGACCTTGGTCCTTGCTGGCTCCTCTGCAGAAAGCATGTTTTCTTTGGCCCTTTTTATGATTGACTCTTTTTCACAATGGAGAGTCTCAGGTCAAATGTCATCTTCTCGGAAGTCTCCTTCACACTAACATACACTCCAGCCTCCACACCTCCAGGATTCCTATATAGCACTTGTCACTATCTGAAATCCTTTCCTGGATCTCTTTGTTGATTTTCCTCCTTGTATCAGCCCCACGAGATCAAGGATGGTGTGAGTGGTGCGTAAATACTGGATGGGCTAATGGATATCGGATGGGCCGGATGGTGATGGTTGAACCTTAACCCCTGTGGTTCTGACCTGACGGGCCAGTTCCACTGAGTCCAGCACATCCCCAAGATAGTTTCTGCCTGGATTCTCTTTTCAGTCCCACAGAGCCTGCTCAGGGCCAGTAGTTGGCCCCCAGCCCCCTACAAGACCACTCTGGCCCATCCTGTCTCCTGGCCAGTGGCTTCTCTCCCAAACTCTGTCTCCTTGAGCCTCCACTGAGTTCCCTGCCTTTCTCTCCATTTGGAGCAGCTGGAGCCCCCAGGAGGGAACCATCAGCTTATCCTGTTTACCCCTCTGGGAGGCCCGACCACTACCACTCCCTAGAGCCTGCTTGCTCCTGGCTCCGGGCAGGACGGGCCGCAGGCAGCACTGCCCCGGAGGCCACTTCAGGCCCTCCCTGCGGACTCCTGCTTCAAATGGCTAGAACCTGTTTTCCTAATAAAACAGTTTTTGTCAGCTCACTGGGGAGGTGTTACACTGGTGAAATTTCCCAGAAAACATCTTCCCCAACTGTTCACTCTTGATTGTAAAGTCAGCACATCCTTGACAGGCCTTTCTAAAGCACACCTGAGCCTCCACGCCCCTAGAAGTGTTTGATTAGTGCAGCCCCAACTTCACGTTCCCCCTCATTTCTGTGCAGGTTTACGAGGGAAGGCGTCTCTGCGGTCTGCACACTTCCCTACTTTCTCCCTTGGCCAGTCTCCCCTCCGCTTGTCCAGCCCCAGGGCTGACCTGTGAGTGGTCATCTCCTGGGCCACCGGTGACTCAGTCACATGCTGCTCATACCTGCTCTCCAGCCCTTGCTTTCCTGGAGCTGGCCGGGCTTCCTTTTGTTCATCATTACATCATCGGCACCGCTGCCCCTGTTCAGCGCACCGCCTTGTGAATGGCAGGAAGCGAACAGTGAAAGGCAGTGTTTCTAAGAGAATGTCTGTAACTGAATGCTCAGGGCTGCTGGCAGGGCACTCGTGGTGTGGCCAGAACCAGGAGGCAGCATCCCGCTTACACCTGAGAATTTAAATGCAGCCTACGGGGCAGGCAGCAGCCAGAAATATGATCACTGGGGAAGTTTCCCAGGGCCATCTGCAAGTTCAGCCTCGTTCTGCTGAAGCTCATAGCAGCCATTCATAGAAACTCATCCCATCCCAGGGTCTGCGTAAGTCCTTTTATGAATCATCCCCTTTAATCTTCAGCCCCAAAACAGGGATGGAGGGATCCTAACTTGACAGAGAACCAACCCTCAGCTAGGTTAAGCTGCTTGCTTGCCCCAGACCACCTGACTGGCCAGTGACCAACTGTATGTCCCTCTGCAGCCAAAGCCTTCTCCCACCTCGCTGTCCAGCACCTCTGGTTCTCTTCTTGGCCCCGTCACTCACCACCTTCCCAGAAATGAGTATGCCCACTAACTGGCATCTTAGGGTCTCCACTCTTGCACTGAATTTGTACCTTCAGCCTTGCCTTTCTCAACAGTCACTCTTCCCCGTTTGTCCCGCAGTGGGGGGCCTCAAGCCACCAGCCCCTGCACCCCTCCTTCTGACTCTGCCGCTCAACCATGCAGTGTCCAGAAGCAGTGGTGCTAGATCCTCTCATGCCCTGTCGAAGCCAGATTCACATGGCCGGAGCAGTGGGGTGGCCACCCATCTGAGTGATGAGCACTGCTCATTGTCCTGCAGATGTCTCAGAATCAACACATGTCCCTCCTGTCAGCACCCGCTGTGGCTTTGGTGTCACTTGGATGGAGAAAGCCAGAAGCCTCACATAGCACACAAGGCCCCCAGACCCGACCTTGCGTCATGACCTCTTGGGCCTCGTCCTGACCCCCTCCCTAGCCTCACTCCACGCTGTTTCCAAAACCCAGCAGGCACTCCAGCCGTGGCCTCTGCCTTTGCTGCCCATTCCTCTGCCAGAACGCTCTTTTCCAGCTGCTGTCCTTCAGGCTTCCTCCAGCTCTTCCTTCAGGCCCACACCAAAATGTCACTCTCTCCGGAAGGCTCCCGTGGCCACTGCCTAAAACAGCCGTCCCTACCGAGAGAGAGCTCCAGACCGCACAGCCCCGCTCTGTCTCCTCCGTAGCACCTGCACTAGAACGTCAGCTTCCTGGGGGAGGTGACTGCGGGTTTTTGTTCACGGTCCTCTCCCCGGGATCTGGCAGGCAGCAGGCACTCGGTAAATGTCTGTGAATGATTGGACATGATGCACAAACACACCTGCTTTTTATCAAGGAGGCCCTGGCTGTGACAGCTGCCTTCTGAGGGGGAGGAGCAGAATTCAGGGTGTCAGCTGTGGGGGTCCTGGCCTAGGGTGCTGACCCTGTCTCTTCTCCCCAGATGGTATCACGGAGCCATCAGCAGAGGAGAGGCCGAGAACCTGCTGCGACTCTGCAAGGAGTGCAGCTACCTCGTCCGGAACAGCCAGACCAGCAAGCATGACTACTCCCTGTCCCTGAAGTGAGTACAGCCCTTCTCACAGCCGCCGGCACGCGTGGCCGCTCTCGAGTCTGTGGCAGCAAGACCGGCCGGCGTCCCCCCCGGGAAACTTGCCAGCGCGAGTTATTTCAAGCCTGGGTTTTTCAGTTTGATCTTATCCCCCGAGACACAGAGGCTTCTTTGTGTTCTGCTTCTGCGTCCCCAGAAAAGGAGGGGCCTCTTCCTAGGATTTGTATTGAATGACCAGGAATCGCAGTCACATCTGAGTGAGCCAAGGACCGCGTGAAGCTCTTCGCATACCTGCTCTCTCAAACCTCACCCCAACCCTTTGATTAAAAAAAAAAAAAAAAGATTGTCCCCATTTTGCAGGTAAGGAAACTGAGGCACAGAGAGGGGACCTGGCTGGCCTAAATTGTAAGGTCAGGACTCGAGGCCGGCTTATGTTCTAGGTTGCTGTTCGGACAAGTCTGATTTTTGGTGTTTTACGAAGGTTGTGAGGAACTCTGGGGCGAATCCTGCGGGCACTTGTGGCTGCTTTGTAAACTGTCAGGTCTTTCTGACCCACGAGGCATTGCTGTCCGGTTAGGCAGCCCCAACATAAGAAAAGAGTGTTTTGGTTGAGAGTTTCATCAGTCAATCAAAGATGGGACCCAATAGATTGTCTAAAACCCATTTTACTGAAAGGAGAACAGAGGCTGAGAGAGAGGAGGTGTCCCCTAAGGACAGATAGAGAGTTGGTGACAGAGTTAGGGTATGCAAACCCAGGCCCTCCACACAGGACAGCACGGTACCAGGACCAGGGAAGTCCTCTCTGCTCTAGTCGCCGGTTTTAGAGGCCACATGGCAGAGAGAGTTGCTGGGATGCAACTCTCAGGAGCCCATGTGCGGCTGGCCATGCAGACAGTCCAATCAGTGCAGTCAAGCAAGGAGAGACTGGTCTGCACTCTCTACTCAGGCCAGCCCCGCCCAGTCCGCTGGGCTCCGCCCTGAGAGGGACAGTGACCCATCGCAGAGCCGTTTGCAGGAAACAGGCACGCCTGGACGTCCCTGGAGAAGGGAAGATGTGTGGAGACATGGTGGAGCCACAAGTCTTTTGAGGACCATCAGGGCAGAAGGAGCAGACGTGGTCGGGGTTCTCAGATGGGCGGTTATGGACAGCAGATTCCAGCTCAGTGAGAAGAAACGTTGTCTAAGAGTCAGAGCTGGTGAGGAATTAGGGTGGCCTAGCACGGACCCCATAGGTAGGGAGTGTCTCGTCCTGGAGATGCGCACCAGGGCTGACTGACCACCTTGCCAGGGAGGACGTGGAAGGGATTTTTAACCAGCTGGGAAGGCACTGAGGACAAATGGTGCCTGTCCACCCTCAGCTCTGGCAGCTCAAAAGAAGCAGGTTAGTAACCACAGCTGAGGCAAATTCGATAAGCTAAACAGCAACGGGGCTGGGAGGCCGAGCTGAAGGCGGCCAAAGCCAGAGAGAGGCGGTCAGTGGAGTAGCAGGGGACAGGTGCACACCACTGGCCATGCTGACAAGAGCCAGGGTCCTCAACTTCTCACCACTCCATGCAGCCCCTCACTCTCCCTATTGTGGTGGTAACCTAGCAACCCAGGTGCTCATGAGTGAAGTTTTCAGATCTCCACGGTCCTGTCTCCAGGTGAATTGTGCTCTTCTGGGGTAAGAAGCCAGTAGCTTCAGAGGTGGGACTTCCTGGTCACTACCCTTCCTGCCAGCCCAGGCAGCCTGCCCACCCCCTGAGCTTCCACAGCACAGCCATCATCACACTGGCAGCTCTGAGTTCCTCCCAGAATCTCATTCCTCCTCGTATCCCATTGTCTGAGGCCTGGGCAGAGGGGACTTCCCAAGAAGACTGATTGATTGTACCAGAGAAGAGGGGGTGGCATGCCCCGTGCCAGGCCCGGCTATTCCTTCACGAAGGCCAGATAGTAGGACCACTCTTGAGGGATGGACAGCACCTTGATCTGTCCTCACAGTAACAAGCTTGTAGTCCAGGGGCTAAGCTGGGTGTAGGGAGGAAGCAGGGGACAGGTCTTGCAGCCTTGGCAATCATGTCACTTGTCTGAGCCTCAGCATCCTCCTCCGTGCCTAGGGTAGAGGGGGTGGCGTGTTCTCACAGACAGAAAGCATCTCTAGCCCCACAAGTGCCGTGTAAACTTTATTTACATTCTTCCCACCCTGCCCTGCTTTCCCAGCTCAGCCCTGTATTTTCTGTGAAGGCCATTCTTAAGAGCCACAGAGGGGACCCATTGTCCAGCATCCTCGACAGGAGTCCTGTCCTGCCACTTACTGCTCACCATGTGACCTTGGGCGAGCTCCTTCCCTCTGAGGCTCAGCATCCACGTCTGCCCAGAGCAAGACAGACTGATGGTTGCTGAAGACGCCTTCACCTCTGACCTTAAGGTGTCTCTTAACTCCTCAGATCTCCTCTATGTGTGGGCTCAGCCACCCTTTGTCCTTGGAGTGTTCTGGCTGGATCCCCTGCACCTCCCCGGCCAGAACACTCTGTTTGCTTGTCAAGCCCACAGACACTGGAGGAGGAGGAAGAGGAGGAGGATTTCGTTTTGCATGTTTGTCTAAAGCCATTAGATCCAAAGGCCAGAGAAGTAACCTCGCCTGGTCAGCTTTCCCTTGAGGAAGCCCAAAATTGGGGAGGTGGGCTAGACCATCCCATGACTGGGTGGGGCAGCTGGCTAAGAGAAAGTGGGCTTGCTTCCCAAAGTAGCCCCATCCCCGTTGACCAGTCTGTCTGCCAGCCATCAAGTGTCACCTGGTATTAATCCACCAGACCATCAGTGGAGCTGGGATTGAACATCCCAGCTGCCTGGGGCAAGTGCCAGCTTTGCCAGGCACCCATGAGGCACGAGGGCTCTCAGGTTCCCAAGGCCTGGCTGGCAGGGCAGGGTGGGGAGTGGCATTCCATGCACGGTATTGTCAGAAGTATGGTGTCAATTGACATTGGAACTCCAGCTGTTTTCTTATAAACCTTAGTTCCTGACGTGAGAGTGTTCCAGGGTGGAGAAGGACTTGGGGGAGTCTGTCCTCAGGACAGAGCCCTCCGCCCATTCCATCCTTCTCTCAGCAGATGGTTATGAGAACCTTCTGTGCCAGGCCCTGGGCAAGGCTGCAGAGTGAGCGCCAAGGTGAGGACAGCCCAGCCCAGGCTGCAGAGCTCACAGTCTGGCATGTTCATCCCAGGCCATGTTGCACACATGTCTATACAGAGGGCCTTGCATGGACGGGGATGGCAGTCCTGCCACAGAGGGTCAGGAGAAGCTACAGGGGGGAGGTGCGCTCAAACCTTACAGAGAGGGTAGGTATTCCCCAGGCTGGTGAGATCCCAGGTGAGGGGACAGCCAGGCAAAGCCCAGGAGGTGCAGAAGAGTCTTGCAAGGACTCATGCCTCTCAGAGAATCTGAGACGCAGCTCTTAATGTCGGGGCCTCTGAGGTACAGGGTCCACTCTCAGGCACGGCCCGGAGCTTAAACCCCACCTCCACCTGACCCTGCCTCCCCGCACCTTACATTCCTGTGCTTTTGCTCTGGGTGGCCCCACAGGTTGGCTAGAGCAAAGTTCACATCCTCTTCCTCATCGTAGTAGGGTAAGGCTGCCGAATGACCTTGCCAAGGCTGGTCAGCGGACTCTCACCACCTCCTAAGCATTCCTTAGATCAGGTCAGAAGGTCATCAGGTGTCAAACCTGGAAGTGACCTGAGACGCCCACCTAGTCCATTCCCTTTGCTCCTGCGTGGGGAGACTGAGACCCATAGTGGACTCACGATTGACCTAAGGCTCCCCAGCTGGCAGTTGACCACACTAACCATTAGAGATACTGTTTCCCACTGTGGGGACTGGACAGAGCCCGGTGCAGGCCCAAGCTGCCCTTCAGCTACCCCTCCACCAAAAACTCCTGCACCTGCATCTCCCACCCATCGCCACTTAGTTCCCTCAATGGCAGACACCCCCAACTCTGAAGCAATCTTACCAAGATCCTACCTCATGGTTTTTGAACACTGCGCTTACCTCCCACCCCCCACCCCCAAAGGACTCTCCTCTCCCCCATCTCCAGCCTGGCTTGGCTGAGCTCAGGACCTTAGGCTCAGGTACCAGCAGCCACGTTGGCCCTGGCATCAACCACTGACCCCCTGTGTATACTCACTGCAGCCTCTGGAAGCAAAGGATTGAACCTTTAGATATTGGCACCAAAAGCATCGCACTCTAACAGCTTCCTGCCTGGAAAGGCGGGCAGTAGGGGAAAGAGATGAAAAGTCTTGAAAAATCTCATTAAAAGAGTTCTTCAGGCGTTTTGGACTATGAATGACTTTTTGCAACTTCTAGTTCCATGAGTTTTTGCAAAGGAATCTGGAGAAGACGAGGGAAACAGAACTTCAAAGCTGGAGGGCTTGCAGCTGGGGGGCCGGGAGCAGGGTGAGTGCCAGGGCCTCCCTCCCTGTGTGCGGGCAGCCGCTGCCTGCATTGGGCCCGTGCCTGGGAGACAGCGCCGCACTTCTTAGGCCTCCTGGCCCGGCCTCACCTCTCTTTAGGCAGTGAGAGTCCCATCCCCAGTGCGGGAAATGACCCCTAGGAGCCCTCAACCAAAGGGCCATCAGCTTTCAAGTCCCCAAAGACAACGCACATGGCATCCTCACAAATGTGGCTCAATGCTAACCTCAGGAGTGGCTTCTGGGGTCTGGCCTATTTCCATGAGGTGCAACTCAGTTTTGACCTCTCAGGAGCCTTCCTCAAACCTCCCCCCACCTTACCCCCAACCCCGCCAAGCTCTGCCCCATTCAGTGTCACTTATCTCCTGGGCTCCAGCCCTACAGGCGCTCATAGCCGGAGGGGAAGGGATTTACACCTGTAACTCACATACAGACGGTTCCTGGCTTCCAGAGATTTGACTTAAGGTTTTTTGATTTTACGATTCTGTGAAAGTGACGCACATTCAGTAGAAGCCATACTTCAGATTGTGAGTTTTGATCTTTTCTCCGGCCAGCGATGCACATACGATACTCCGTGGCGCTGGACAGCGGCAGCGAGCCACAGCTTCCAGGCAGGCTCACGGTAGGAGAATCAAGCACCCACACTCTCAGTGCAGTTTAGCTAAGTGCATCTTCAACTTAACGTAATTCCAACTCAGGACGGGTGGCCAGGACATAACTCCATCGTCAGTCGAGGAGCAGCGTGTTTGGGGTTACCCAAGGCAGTAGGTGCTCGGGGCCGGGACGGGGAGGACCAGAGGAAGGAAGGAGAAGGATGAGCAGGGCTGAGACCTGGGACGGGGCCGAGAGGGCAGTCCAGGCGGAGGGAATGGCAGGGGCAGGGAAGGGGCCAGAACAACAAATACCAGTAACCCTTTGGTGGGTGCAGTCCTCGGTCCTCGTCGCCAGGCTGAGGAAATGGGGTTCTCACCCATAGGGCAGGGGCATCCTGAAGGTTTTGAGCAGGTATAGTCATGTCCTCAGAGCTGCATGACAGACCTTCAGTGACCCAAGGTGCAGCGTGAGTACTGACCAGGAAGGGACACTGCTTCTGCCCCCGCGTGCCCACACATATGCCAAGAGGCTGGGAGGGGGGCAGGCATCCCAAGGGGAGATCCAGGGCAGCCCTTTTCAAGATGTAAAGGGGGAAACGTGGGCTCTGCAGTCAGAGATACCTGGGTTCGAGTCCTGGCTCCTCCTTTTAACCCGCTGTGTGACCCTAGGCAAGTGACTTTACTTCCTCATCATCTCCTGGAAAACTGTAGGCCACTCTCAGCAAGCCGTTGTTAGGAGGTATAGTCGGTCCGCTGTATCTACAGGTTTCACACCCATGGATTCAAGCAACCACAGACAGAAAATATTTGGGGGGAAATGTTACATTGTTGCCGACGTTTACTCTGTAGTCAGGCCTAAGGTGGTATCTGTGCTAAACATGTAGACTTTCTTCTCTTGTCATTATCTGCTAAATAATACGGTATAACAGCTATTTACATAGCGTTAGGTATTATAAGTAATTTAGAGATTATTTCAAGTACATGGGAAGAGGTGGATAGTTCATATGCAAATACCACATCGTTGTATATGAGGGAGCATCTCGGATTTGGGTGCCCTAGGGGAGTCCTGGAACCAGGTTTGCCTCGCCCTGGGCCCACAGTAGGTGCTCCGTATACGCTGGCCTCTGCTTCTCCCAATCTTCCCAGAGCCTTTAGGAATTGCCGTGGAGGCAGCAGAGTGGACAGAGCACTGGGCCGGGTCAAGAGCCCGGGGGAGGGGGGGAAAGGGGACGATAGGGAGTGTCTGCACTTGAACGGTGGTGAGTGTCTTCTCCCTGTGCTCAGCAGTTAGGGTGAGGTGCCTTTCCCCTGGGTCCCAAGGAGCGGAGGAGGCCCCATCTCCTTCTCCAAGTAGGGGAGTAGGGGGTGGGCCATTCATGTGACTTGATTAAAGGCACCGGCTGGTTCTTGCTGGGAGCCACGGGTTTGTAGTGACTGCCGGGCAGTCTTCACCCAGCAGATCTTCCTGGGGCTCCAGTGGAGGGAGGTGGGGTAGCTGGGACCTGGTGGCACGGAGGGCCTCGGGCTGAAGGTACATTTCTGTTAGAACTGTTTTTCTTTCTCTCCCCTCCTTGATTTATATAGTGAAGGAGAGAGTTTTCAAACAGTAGGCACGTCTGGGTCTGGGCAGGCGGGCGAGTGATTAATCTTAGTTTGTTGCTGCTGACAGCCAGGAGCAAGAAATAATAAAGGTTTACAGGGCGGGGAGGGGGGGGAGATGAGGAAAGCTCCCAGCTCGCCCTTCGTCCATCAGCAGGGAGCACAGACTTGGCTTCCCTCTGCCGTCCCAGCACCCCTGGTGGGGTCAGCCTCGGAGGCTCCCAACATTGGCTTCGTGGTGGCTGCCTGCTCCAGTGGGTGACACCCCAGGGCAGACCCTCAAACCAAGCAGGGCCTTCCAGCCACTGTGGGGTTCTCTGCACAGGACACCCTCCAGCCCATAGAATGCCTGGACTTCCATTGTCGGTCCCCCTTCCCCTATCCGTACCCCCCAAGACTAAGGCTTCAAGGAAGGCAGCGGCGTGCAGCCAGGGCACTCACTGCCCAGCTCTGAGGAGAGGGGCCCTGGGCCCTTAGCCAACTGGTCCCCTGATCCTCTGATTTGGTGCCTCTCTGAGCTGCCAGGTGGGTGTGAGGGCTGGAGAAGGGGGAATGCCAAAGAAGCAGAGAGAGGTGGCTCAGGTAAACCAGCACAGGGGAAGCTGACTTTGACCCCAGGAAGACGGTAACAGCAGGAGGTGGTGGGAGACGTGAGGGTGGGAGTGGTCAGCCCTGCATGTGACAGAGGAGAGGGGCTTTGACCATCTGTTCTACCCCAGCACCCTCCTCGCCCCCATCCCGGCTGGAGACAGCTCTGCAGCAGAAGACATAGGCTCCGGATCGGCCTGGCGTGGGTTCTTGCACCCTTGCTCTGCCACTTACCAGCAGGGTGGTCTTGGGCAAAGGGACTGACCATTTCGGAGGCTCCGTTTCTCATCTATCAAGTGGGTTTTGCAGGTGCGCCAGTGAAGAGGCAGTATATATGAAGTGCTTAGCCTGCGCCTGGCATGCAGTAAGTGCTTAATCAGTGACTGGTAGTTCACTGTCTTTGTTATAGACTTTGGAGAGCCACAGGTTGAGGCGAGAGGTCTGTATGATCCAGAACCTTGCAGATTGCCTAAATCTGACCGGGAAGTCTGTCCAGCCCACATCCTCTTCGCCTCTATGGTGGTGAGAGTTTAGAGTTTGTACAGGCTGCAACTCGAGAAAATCCTGCATCGCTATAACTGAGACTTTGAGTCACGCAGAGCTAGACTCAAACCCAGGCCTCCCTCTTTCTGGCTGTGTGACCTTGGGCAAGTCATTTAACCTCTCTGAGAAGCTGGAGAGGAGGATGTCCTCGCTGTCCTGCTGCCCCTCCGGCTCCCCCTCCATGTCCTCAGACGTGAGTTGAATGCACATTCTCACCAGAACTTGGTTTGGTCGCTGCTTAGCTCATGGGGAAGCTCTTCTAGGCAAGCCAGGGTAGCCATGGTACAGTAAGTACACTGAATAGAAATACTGGGGTTTAGGGGACAGCAAAACACTTTTCAGGTCACCTAGCCCGTGCCCGGTGCAGGTGGAGAAACTGCGGCCCCAGGAGGGGGAGAAGCTTGCCACTTCGTGGCCGCCCGGCCAGGCCCTGTTTCTGGCAGCCTGTGAGTCAGCCTGAGACGGGGCAGGTCCGCATCTCCGCTGTCCTGCATGGAGGGTTTCACCTCCTTTCAGGGCTGGAGGAGGGAAGATGAACTTTCTGTTCAATTAGCGTGCGGCGTGCCTTTTGCTTCTGAAGGGTTTAATGGGAATGCTGCCGCTGGGAGCTGCTGCTGCAGGCAGAACAGAGGCTGCTCACACGCTTTGCAGGGGACTAAACAGCAACAGTGAACTTCAGAACGCGCAGGGCCCTGCCTCGCAGGATGAAAGGATGCACCGTGGAGAGACACTGTGAGGAATAATAGGCGGCGTTTCCCTGTATTCAGAATTGCTGAGAACGTGTCCCTGACAATGGTAGAGATTTTCAAGGACGGCACCTCTCCTGCATTCCGCACCTGGTGCTTTGGTGATTGGGGGAGGGGTGGGAGATGGGGGGAGGACCCAGGTGCAAATCCTGACTCCACATCTGACTGGCTACTGGGCCCCAGGCCAGGCACGGGGCCCCTTCCTTCCTGAGGGGCGGATGTGGAGGGAAGGCGCCTTTGTAGTTAACAATTTTCAGAGGCACAGGGGCCTGGATGCAGGCTGCTGAGGTGCTTTTGTGAGATGGCTTACCTCAGGCGCCTGACATGGTTGCTTGTGCTTATAAAGAGCCAGCTTTCCCGCTGTAAGAGGATGTGGTGAGAGGAGTGGGGATCATACCTTTATTTTTACCGTCACAGAATCTGGGGCTCACACTGTCACCACGAGTGCAGAGCTGGGATTTTAACGCAGCTCAGTGCCCTCTTTCTGTCCTCTGGAGCTCTTTCCTCCCCTCACCCGCCCCCCCCCCCCAGCAGAAACACCCCCACCTTCCTCTCCACGGAGGCCCGTCAGGGCCCAAGCAGATATCTGGATAGCGGGGCCCCAGCACTGAAGCCAGGTATGCTGAGCAGGACCTGGCATCAGTGCATTGGCGGGCATTTCTCTGGCACCTGTCCCAGGGCAATGGTGACAGGTAGAAGGCCAAAGACCCCCAAGTCCCTCCCTCTGTTGGTTGGAGTTGAGAATGTTGGGGCTTTCTCCACATGGCTCTGAAGTGACAGCATTGGGATGAGTGGACCAACTGGGGAGTCGCCTTCTTCCCTGGGTCCCACCCTCAGGCAGCAAAAGCTGAGAGCATCGCGGGGTCTCGTGGCAGAGAGAGGGGCTGAAGCAGCTCACAGGGACAGTGGTGGCCTGCACAGCCAGACAGGTGGGGGTTTTCAGAAGCCCCATCTGACCATGGATGTGTCCAGAAGGCGGGTCAGGAGGGAAGAGCTGGCTGCCGAGGAAGAGGGTGTCCCAGTTCCGCGAAGGGCCAGGGCCGTGGGGGTAGAAAGGAGAGTGGGTCGTGGTTGCACTGACGAGGGTGAGAAAGCAAGGATTTGAGGGCCTCGTCCAGATTTCTGAACACGGGATGAGTAGGGGTCTCGCCACCTGCAACCTGGAGTGGTCCGTTCTGAAAAGATCCAGAAAAACATGTTCCCATTAACTGCACTGCCCCTTCTACCAGGGGCAAGAGGTGCCCGTGCTCTCCCTGCCAGCCCCTCTCCAGAGCATCCCCAGCCTGGGAGTGCCAACGTGCCTGCTGGTGGACCTCGACTCCCTCTCCAACCCCCGGGGTCTCCCCCTTTGTCCCAGCCAGGCATTCAGTGTTGACTTTTGCTCCCCAGAGAGCGCCCTGGTCCCTTCCAGTGGCTGAGCCACCCTGATTACTTTTCCAGCTGGTGTGTAATCCCCCCCTATCAGCCCGCAGAAGTCTGCCTGCGTAGCTCGCCCGCCGGGAACGGCATTCCAGCTGCCCTTCCGTCGCCAGGAAACTCTCGTGCCCTGGGACAGCTTCCCTTCTGAGGCGCTGGGTGGTCTCCAAATGAGAAAAACATTTCTTTCCAATCACATTCCTAACTTCTTGCTAATATGATATATTTAATAATATTTTTGCAAAAGCCATCTGGGAATGGCTTGGTTGGGGACGTGGGGAGGGCAGGTGGGGTGCTGCAGGGCCAGGGACAGGCCATGGCAACAGATACAGACCTCGTATCGGCCGTCAGTGAAGGGCAGCCACGTGGAGACAGACCAGAGCCCGAGTCCCACTGCTTCCACCATCTGTGAGGGTCAGCAGCCAGTAGCTTCCTGTCTCTGCGCCTCAGCCCTAAGGCTCGGGACGCAGTGGAAGTGAAAGCTCTTTGTAAACCACCGGGGGTTTAGGAATGCAGGTGGGGTTATTTGCAGAGCCTGTGTGCTTACCCCAAGAAAGCGCCTGTGGGCTTGTCTTGCTTAGTTAGAGCTGGGTAAACAACTCGGCGCCCCCAGAGGAAACAGGGTCAGCCCCCACCTAGAGGCATTTGGCGGAGCTCCAGCCACAGCTTCATCGAGCAGAATCCCAAGATGCAGGGTCACTGTTGCCCTCCGGGCCCTTACAGCCAGAAGCAGCCTGTTGAAGCATCGAGGTCCAGACCCTGGCTTTCAGGTGGACCAACGGGCGCAGGAGGGAAGAGGCCCTTCCCGAGGTCCCGCAACGAGTTGCTGGCAGAGCCCAGATGTCCCGACTCTCATCCTGGGGTTATTACCCTTCCGAGCATCATAGCAGTGTAGTTTCTTGTCCCTTTTTATCCATAATCATTATTTTTATTTATTATTATTATTATTATTTTAAAGGATCCTGGTCCTGTTTGGTACAGTGGTTCATTTCGTTTGTTTTTATATATATATATATTTTATTGATTTTCTACAGAGAGGAAGGGAGAGGGACAGAAAGTTAGAAACATCGATGAGAGAGAGACATCGATCAGCTGCCTTCTGCACGCTCCCCACTGGGAATGTGCTCGCAACCAAGATACATGCCCTTGACCAGAATCAAACCTGGGACTCTTTAATCCGTAGGCCGATGCTCTATCCACTGAGCCAAACTGGTCTCAGCCATTCTTTTTTTTTAATATATTTAATATATTTGTTACAGAGAGGAAAGAAGAGGGATATAGGGTTAGAAACATGGATGAGAGAGAAACATCCATCAGCTGCCTCTAGCACACCCCCTGCTGGGAATGTGCCCGAAACCAAGGTACATGCCCTTGACCAGAATCAAACCTGGGACCCTTCAGTCCACAGGCTGACGCCCTATCCACTGAGCCAAACCGATTAGGGCCATAATCATTCTTGATATTTGAGGCAGATTGAGAAAATTGGATGTCAGACCTTATAGCCCTTGTCTTTGTTCCCACCGTTCAGATGCGAAAGCTATTAAGATGTTTTGCTGTGTGTGTGCCCCCACACTCCTCAGCTTGGCTGCAGCAGGGATCACTCTGGGCTCTTAGCGTCTCACACCTGCCCGCTGAGCAGCCACCATCTTCCTTCCAGCCATGGGTGCTTTCTGCCACTTTTTATGATTTAAAAAAAAAGATTACTTTGCCCAAGAGGAATATCAGAAACAATCGGGGTTTGGCAAAGCCGGCTTATTAGAAATGCTTTAATTAGAACCTTTCTCCCCCTGCTGTTTTCCTTTTGAAAACCCACATGCTGCTCACAGCTCTAGGCGGCTTTGGGGACCAGCCTGCCACATTCTTAGCCCAGACTTTCAGGGCAGGGCTGAGGAACGAGTCAGCAGCGTGGCTATTACTGCTGCGTTCCTATCGCACGCTAGGCCTTCAACCGAGTGGGAGGATAGATGAAGGCCCATCAGATTCTTCTTCTCTGAGCAGGGGGGAAGGCAGGTAGGTGAGTGCTGTGATGGAGGGAATGTGGCAGAAAATAAGTGGGGGAGGAAGCACGTAAGTCTGACCAGGGGCACCTTAGAAGGCCCCCGGGAGGAGGTGGCATTTGAGCAGGCCCTTGGAGAACAGTAGTAATTTGGGGGGAAGTAACAGCAGGTAGAGTGGTTATGTTTGGGATTCGAGGAAGCAGTCTCTGCGGTATCCCCTTTCCCTAGGGTCCCAACTTGGGTTTTTAATTGGCTGCTCCACATAAGCCCTCCGTTGGCCCAGGTGACCAATAATACTGTGGACAGAGAGACGTGCCTTTGTAAACTCTGAAGTCCCAGACAACTAGCTCTCTCCTGCTCCCCACAGCATCCCCACTTTGTCCTCAAGGAAAAGAGGCAGAGGGGCTTACCTGTGGTCTTGCTTGCACTCTGCAGTCCCAGTCCTCTTCCTGTCCACCGTTTCCTCCCACCGCCCGACTTGCCATGATTTCCCCTGACACTAAAGGTGTGCACCCACCCAGGCTGAACATAGCCTCCCGGGAAACACGTTTGCACGGTGCCAGGTGGGCTCTTTGCAGTCCCAGTACCTGGAGTTAGACATTGACTTGAACAGCCTTCTGCAGTGTGTATCCTCTTGGTCGGGTAGAATGATGCCAGTGGTGATGATTAAGAACTCAGAGCAGCCTCTGAGTTCTGACACCGATGATGGTAAGGCCACCAAGGCTGCAAGCGCATGAGACAGCATGCTCTGGGCGCACCCAAATTTCCAGATCACAGTCTCCAAATATTAGCATAATCCTATTTTGAGTTCAGATTTTCGGGCTAGAAAAGTACTTTTCCTGTCTTGAATTGTTCCAGTCTGAAACGAAGGGAAATCTTCCATGAAGAATCCAGGGTTGGCTGTTGGAGCTGCGCTTTCAAAAGGCAATCAGTTCTGATGGTAACTTTTGGGGACTCAATTACTTGCAGCCAGGCTGGAAAAGAAACCGCTGTAATTAATGTGGTCAAACCCTAGCCAGATAATAAAATGAAAGCTTTGTTGTGTATCAAGGCAGAAATCAGTTTCATTAGGGAGCAAAGAGCCAGAGATTTCATTTTGAGAGAATTCTCCGCCCTGTGGACAGAGACTGTCAAGAAGCTGCAGGAATGAACGCCCGGCATGAGACAGGCGCCCTCCAGAACCCCGTATCCCGAAGGGCTGATAGTGACCTTTCACAGTTGCGTTTGCAAACTTCGTGCATGAGGCAAGAAGACCAGTGGGCTTTGCTCCTGAATGTTCTCCGGCTGGTGCCCCTTTTGGTTTTGGTCAAGAAGTGAGTTGTCCTTACCCAAGGACACTTGCCTGTCAGTAAGATCCTGTTCTTTGGGACCCAGGGAGGAGGGAGGAGAGAGAGGTGGTCGCAGGAGGTCAGCGGACACCAGGAAGGAGTTGCATGAAGATGTCGGGTGTCCACATTGCTGGCTAAGAGGGACAGGCCCACGGGACACAGTCCTCGGTGTATGCGCAGTGTGCAGGGCTCAGTGGGCGCGATTAGGGTAGCAAGGGGCGGGAGAGTCTGCCCTGTAAAGACAGGCCTGCTCCTTCGTCTTCTTTCTAAGGAGTCTGTCTCCCTGTGGCCTTCAGGACCCCGAACAGGGGCTACCACCCTAAGCTGCTTAGGTTACACTTCAGCTCAGATCATGGGAGGGCTTGCCCATGGACAGATCATGGGAGGCCTTGCCGCCAGGGTTGGAAGGGTTGTGTGGTGGAGAATGAGCTCCCCAACGCTGGAGTAAGCAACAAAAGCTGGACGCAAAGTGTTGTGAATGTGCAAAGGAGTTTCCAGCATCAGGGAATCAGAAGGTGGTTCTCGCATGTGAATGTCCATCCGCATCTCTTGGAGAGCAGATTCAAAGCAGATTCTGGTTCCAAATAGGCCTGGGAGCCACTGGCTGGACAAGGCCCCGGGCCTGATGTGAGCGTCTGGGCACAGGTGGAGAGGCTCTCTTTGAGTTCCCTGCACTCCTCCTCCAACTCTGTGAGTCCTGTTTAACATCGAACAGTCGGTAATTCCTTCCTCATCATGTGGCCTGAGCATCTCCCACGTGCCAAGCTTCACAGGTGTGTGGGACATCGGTGGTCACCTGCCCCTGCCCCTTCCTTGTGTAGATGAGGACACTGAGGCCAGGAGGACAGGAGCCAGGGCGGGGGCGAGGTCCAGTTCAGAGCTCTCTTCGCTTGTTTTCAGTAACTTCAGAGAAAGAACGTTGTAAACTGCTCCATTTCACAGATGAAGGGACTGAGGCCCAGTCCCCAGGGCTGTTGGGATGTTTTCCACTGAGAACCACTGTCATTCATGTGATCAGCCAGAGCACCACCTGAGTGGCTTGCAGGGAGGACAACAGGATTCTCGGGTTAGACGCAGGGTGCTGCGCAGGCCAATCTGCCGTAAGCCGCAGTTTGTAAAGGTCCTTCTGGATGTCCCTTCTTTAGCTTTTTTTTAAGTAAAACTGCTTTGTGGGTGATCCCCTTTCCTTGCTGTGCCAATGAATGTCCTGGGTCAGTTAGCAGGGAAGCCCCCACTAGAACAGGAGCCTCCAGGAGGGTAGTAAGGGAACCCATAGTGCTTTTAGGATAAGAATGGTAATTGGGGGGTTGCAGCTTCCTCCCCCTCTCTGCACACTCACCCTGTTCCCCACTCTCTACCTGTCGCACCCACTGGTGGTGCCCCAGAGTCCCCTTCAGCTAGCTGATGGCACAGCAGTGAGGCGGGGGAGGGGAGCATTCTGACCTCTGGTCCGCTGGGGAATGGGGACAGGGAACCAGTGGTCTCAAAAGCCTCTGCTTAGTATCTGGTCTCCCCCAGAAGTGTTGGCTATTGAGCAATACACGCAGTATTACTCTTCCCTCATTTCTGTGTGTTCATTCGGACCCTGTTGTGTCACAGGGTGCTCTCCATGGTGGGGGGAATTGATCACAGGAAGTAAACACCCTGCCCATTGTCCCCGGCGACAGAGATGGGGCCAGACCCCCCGGCCTCCTGCTCCAGCCAGGCGGGCTGCCCAGCTGGAGGCGGTGGTCCTCAGCCAGGAGGCTGCCTGGCTGCCCATGGCTTCTGAGCTGCCAACATGGCCGTGGACAACAGGCCAGACAGACGGGCAGACACGCTTAATGCTCTGCTTGGGCAGCAAAACAAACCAGATGGGCAGCAACTTGTACACAGGCTCCTGCAGAGCGGGGTAGGGGGGTTGGGGGGTTGGGGACGATAGCATGTCAGGCCCCTGAGCCTCAGCCCCTGCCCTACTTGCTCATGCACTGTCCATCCCAGACCTCAGGACAGCCCTGATGGCAGGTGGTGAGCACGTCATTACTCAGATGAGGAAACAGCGCAGTTCACAAGGGGCAGGGTGGGGGCTCAGACCCGGACCTGGGTCACCCAGTCTGCACATGGTGCTTCCTGCCCTCGTGTCTTTTGGAGTTGTCCTGCCGCCCTCACCCAGGAGTGCCCTGTTGTGTCACTCCCCGCCTCCCCGGGGTTTCCCCCAGGTGTCCAGCTCCCCTTCACCTATAAAAGCCCTGCGCCCCTCAAAGTCACCTCCTCGGCAGCTGGTGCTTGCCCCCACGACTGGCTCTGCCCAGCAGGGTGCATGTTCCCTTCATCTGCCGGTTGGGCTTGGGGTGGGCGTTTGGTCCTTGGGAACAGCCTGGAGCACTTCGCAGCCAAGCTGCTTAGCAAATTCTGTGTTGTCTCTTAAGCCCTTTAAATAAGGAGCCAGGTGACCCAGCTTTTACCACTGTTCACCTTCACGGGGAAGGTCTCACCTCTCACAACGGCCCTGGGGGTGGCCTCTTGGCATTCCCGTTTCAACGGTGAAGCTGAGGCACTGGCGCCTGGTTGGAGGGGACGGGGGGCTTTTCTCTTGGCGCTGCTGACACTGGGGCTGGCTTGCTCTTTGCTCTGAGGGCTGTTCGATGCATAGTGGCTGCTGAGCAATCTCCCTGGCTCCCACTACCCTAAATGCCAGCAGCACCTGTTTGCAGACATTATCCAGCATCCCCAGGGAGCGGGAGACTTGCCTGGTGAGAACCACCGCTCCCATAGAGTGTGGCTGGGAGGGGCTTGTCCTACAGGAGGAGGACGCCCTGAGCCCGAATGCTTCCTGTCCACCCCATTGGCACCGGCCTAAGGGGCCTGCTTTTGTCATCCTGCCGCCCTCAAGCCTGGCTGTGCCCAGTGCTGCCCCACCTTCCTCCTGCATTCTGCCCGGCCTGGGTGGCCCCCACCCTCTTGGGTTGTCCTGCATTGGCTTGAGAACTTCAGACTGGAGGGGACCTCTTCACCTTTCCCAAAAGGGGACGCTGGGGGCCCAGGGAGAGGGGACTTGCCCAGCCATTGACATCAGTGGGATCAGAGTTTGAATTCGGGTATCTAACTTCAGTCCCACCACCACCACCAGCCCCACCTATCCCAGACACAAAGGGCCTTTGTGTTCCTAGAAAAGTCCTCAATTAAATGTAAAATGTGGGGGGTGAGGGGATTTCACAGACCCTCTTTCCTCTTCCTAAGCTCTGACAACATATCCCCATCCCCTCCCACCCCTACCTCACCCTCTCCTTGTAGTTTTCATGTGTAGTTGGCCGACCTCCAAGCATCATCACCTCCCACTTGCACACCTGCAGTAATGGGACGCTCACTCCCCACACTGTGGGCCTGGATCATGAAAACCCTCCTGCCTGACACCACTTTGTTAGCCTTCTCCTGAGAAAATGGCCCCAGTGGGTCCATCGTGACCTGCCTGTTGCTTTGTGTGGCACAAAGCAAGCCTCATGAGTACCCACTTTTGCCAGAGAGGCACCTGTCAGCTCTCCTCCTGCCTGGAGACAGCCTTCGTCGTGATTCACTGAAGGCCCTCACCCTGGGCCGCCAACTTGGAGCTTGAGAAATGCCCAGGTGTCTCAGGAAGGCTAATCGCTGCCGGTGCGTTTATTGAAACCTCATTATTTGGTTGTAAATCAAGTCATTTGGCTCAATGGCGTTTACGGTTCGGCCTTAGTTTGCAATAACCTAGCTTATGTGTCTTTGGCTTGCCGCTATGACAAGGCCGTTTCCGAAGGCAGAAGGTGATGTGCAGACATTTGCTGTGTGATCTTGTAAGCCCCTTCCCCCAACCCCTGGACTCACGGGTCTCAGCTGGAAGGGGGGTTCTGTGTTCCCTACTCCCCGAACTGCACTGTGGGAGAGAGCCCATCATGCAGCGAGAACTACTCCTGGGCTGGACCCTGACCCTGATGGCCCCTCACCGTGACCTGGGCGAGTTGCTTCTCCTCTGGCCCTCAGTCTTCTCGTCTGCAGACATTGGCAGCCCTGCCTGCTTCTCTGTGAAGCCACAGATTGGTCCAGCGTGGACCAAGGGCAGCGGTGGCTTCCAGGCCCTGTGTGGGGAGTTCACAGCACGTGCACATGCTGGCCTGCACACAGTAGGCCCTCATGAGATGTCGAAGAAGTATCTGTCCCCTGAAGCCCCCGTCATTTGAGATCAGGGTATTTCCTTGGCCACAGGCCTGGTGCTCTCCTCAGAGCAGGCGTCTCTGCAGACACACAGACCGTTTCTGGAGGGGCTGCACCCTGCGCGTAGGCGTGGCAAGGAGAGTTTCTCTACGGACCCAGGGGAATATCCCCACTCCTTGGAGGTGGAAGAGGGGGTGGAAGGCAGGAGACAGAGTCCTGGAGCCTTCTGCTTGCAGAGGCAGCTTTGCCAGCAATGGGGTGGACTTGTGGCAGGAACCACCTGTTTTGCAGGCCCCTGCATGGCCACAGAGGCAGGAGGTGTCTTGCCAAGATCCCCCTCCAGACCAGGTCCCTCCGGAAGCTTCCTTGCCAAGGTCACAGCAGATCAGCGTGAGAGCCAGGCCTAGAGCATCCGCCTTTCTCCGCTGATCCCGTTTACGCCCACATTCACCAGCTTGAGTACACACCTGTAGGGCTGGTCTCATGCCCTGTCCGTGCTGAGCACAGGGTGGTATTCCCTTGGCTCCGAGAGTGAGCACTGGTTATTGTGTGTTCATGGAGGTCAAGGGGCCTGTGACAGCTCTCTCCCCCGAGAATTACCCTGCAACCAATTGTCAAGTAAATTTCAAATGTATGTCTCTTTCCGTCTCTGCTCTCACAGATCTGGCCCCAGGAATCTTTGAACATGTAACATTCATGCTTAATTAAAATGACGCTACAAGAGGAGGTCCATTTAGAGACCTACTGGGCTCCAGAGTAGGCAGGGCCTGGGTGGGCAGAAATCCCATGGCTTTTGGAGGGAACTTGTTTCACATTCATGCTTTGTTATTTAGGCCTGGGCAGGGGCGCTGGCCAGCTCAGTAGCCCAGGAATGCTTTCCTTTAGAATCCCAAGGAAAGAGGAAGGTTTGACCCATCCTTCCCTGTGGTCTTCTCAGGCAAACCCTTTCTGATTTAAGAGGCAACTGCCTTTGTCCCCCTGTAGTTGGGGCCCTGCGGGTGCTCCCCATGGCTGTGTCCCTTGCTCAGCTTGTTCTGCAGAACCTCGCTGGTTCGTCCTGGGACCAGTGCTCACCAAAGCAGCCACGGTGTCTGGCCTCAGCAGAGGCAGCTTCTACCCTGTCTGGACCACACTAGGGGTCAAGGTGGAGTGGCCACCAGCCTGCCCTGGGGAGCTTACAGTCCGTAGGTCCTCATTTCCCTGGCTCAGGGTAGACCCTCCCTGGATAACTGCTGGGCGACTGGATGGATGGACAGACAGATAAACTGTGCCAGGCATGTGCTGAGGGCTTGTCCTAATGAGAAACGTCACAATGAACAGACAAGGTTCGTGACCTCAGGAGTTCACAGAGCTGCAGGTAAGCCAGGTCTCAGGACAGAGTTCCAAAGGACACCTGGACACCTGGTCCATCTGCTTGGGTGGTGAGTAGGGAAGACAAGGCTACAGTGGCAACTTCAGGGCCCTGGATGCTGTCCACGGGCTAAGAAGAGAAACAGGGTCAGACAAACAGACTGAAATCCTGGCCCCACTGTGTCCCGTGGGACAAGGCACGCCTCCTCCCCCAGCCTCAGTTACCCCATCTGCAAACAGTGAGAGTTACACCAACTGAGCAACTTACTGTGAGCTTAAGTGAGATAATGTGTGGCAACAGCTCAGCTTGGGGCCTGGCGCACAGTGGGGACTCGAGTGCCAGTGCGGTGTCGTCTTTCATCCTGCAGTGGCGGTGGGGAGCCAGGGGCAATGTTCTGGGGCACCTTGGACAAGAGGGGATCCCCATCAAGAAAGCAGCTCCCCAACTGCCTTTGACAAGAGGTGCGCCAGAGACCCCTGCCACTGGCTGCACGCTGGTCCCAGGGGAGGGATTTCCTCGCCTTCTCCCACATAAATATTATATGTAAGTATTTTTAAGTAATTTCATCATGAAAAGAAGCGATTTAATATAAGTATTACCCAGGATTCTTCATGAAATATGCATCAAGCAATTAGGTCTAAAAGCGAGAGGTGAGGCCCCGCGCCCTGCTCGGGCCGGCAGCTGCGGGCTGAGTGATGTTTTATTAAAGCCCGTGATTATGGGACGAGGTGGGGCCTGTTATTAGGCGGGCGCGACAGGCGTGTTTGATGATCCTGGTGGTGAGGAGGTGCTTTTTGTGATGATAATGAGCGATCTGAAGGCCATGACAGCCCCGCACCCCCAGCCTCAGAGCTTTACGAGACTCATCAGACAGGTCAGCCACCAGAGACATCCCTGATTGTGGCTTTGCTCTCTCAAGATGTCCTATCAAAGGAGACAGGGCTGGCGCAGGAGCTGGACAGGTGGTGGCAGCCTGTCTGAATTCCCCAGGGACCACTGCCTTTCCAGAGGGAGGGTGGGGATGGGGGGCTGGAACACGAGGGCCCTGGGTTCTGCTGGAGCCGAAGTCCTCCTTGTGTACATCAGACCAGAGAGTTGCTCTCTCTGAACTCAGATTCCACTCCAGTGTCCAGTGGGGGTGGGGGGAGTGAGAGGAGATGGTCCCCAGGCCGCTCTGGCTCCAGGGCCTCTCTCTGAGTGGCAGAGCATCCCTGTGCGCGCTGGTTGTCGGCTGCACCCGCGGTCCCCCGGAAACTTAAGCTTTTTCTCTTCCTATGCTTGATGTCTTCTGTTAGAGCTGGGAGAGTGCAGCCGTGTCTGGGAGGGCCCGCTTTCGGCCTTTCAACCTGTGCCAGGGAATCGTCAGGCCACGGGCTGAGGCTGGGGTCACAGGTTCCGAGTTCTCTGCCAGATCTCATGACTGGCCTGGCCCCTTGGCACAGCCCGGCTCGGTTATAACCTCGCATGTACAGAAATACGAGCGTCAGGCAGGACGCCCCCTGCCTCACACCACCCATGTCTGTTAAGGGGGGGACATCAGTCTCGCATCTCTAACACCTGGTGGCCATGTCTACCCCGTGGCCTGGACTGGGCGCTTCTGCCTCCGTTTCTGGCTGAGTCGGCTGTTGCACCATCAGGGCCACACCCTCCTGGATGTTCTGATAGCCTGGGTGCAACTGTCCCGTGAACCCCTGTGAGTTACTTTCCTTAATCTCCTTAAAAGTTCAGCCAGCTCTCCCTGCAGCTTCGTGCCTGCGCGCCAGCCTTGGCGCAGACTCGCTCCAGCCAGCTGTTGCGATCCTGTCTCACACACCCAGGCTTTGTACCCCAGCCATAGATATAGGAGAGTATGGTCTGGCACCCCAAAACACAACTCCACTCAGCTCACAAAGGGGCATGCTGTGTCCGAGGTCCTGCCGCTCCCTGCCTGAGCCTGAACTCACCTGCAGCTCCAGCCCCTTCTCTCCTCACACTCACCCCAAGCTTTTTTCACTATTTTTTCACTTTTTTCACTAAGGAAGCAATTTCCTTGGCCTCGTTCAAGCAAGCACGGCCCTTTACAGGCCAGCAAAGGTCTGCAGTCTCTCCAGTGCCGTGGGTGGCCGAGTCTTCACTCCAAGCAGGCTACACGTTTTTCATTGCACGCACACCACTTCCTTCCTAACAGCTTAAGCAAGTGCGCCTCCTGCTTCTCAGATGTGTCGAGGCAATTCTCCAATGAAATGACCCTTCACTGCGGAGCAGAACTTGCCACAGGCTCTGTAATTAGAACATTGTCAGCCTTAAAAATCTTGATTTAAATTTCAGTTCTTTACAGGAATTATTCTCTCTTGAAACATAATTGCTCTCCAAACGATTTCCTTTAAGCCGAGGGTGACATCTCTAAATACATTATTACGAGCAGATGTATTGCTCAGTGCCTGCACTTCATTAAGCATTTGCTCTGCCCATTTGAAAATGGTCCCAGAGTCCAAACTGATGTGGTAATAGGACAGGCGCTCATGGCGAGGGGAGCCCAGTCCTGACTGGGAGAGGGTGCAAACCCTCGGTGCCCCCCGGGACCACAGCCAGAGCTAGAAGGGCCGGAGCTTAGAAAGGAAACCTGTGTCCGCACGGAGCTCTCAGCCTCACCAGGGGTGGGCCTTGGTCTCTCCCGGACGCCAGACCCTGGTCGCAAATTGTCAATGTCCAGACACAATAACTTGGAGGAGGCGGCAGGAGGTCGGAGCCTCAGCTTCCTCACTAAGTGACATGCTTAGGACTGTGCTTTGGAGACCTCAGCATCCACAGATGTGGCAGCAAAATCATAAGGGCCAGGCTTGGAACTGAGTGGGCAGGAAAAGGGCAACCTGGGCACAGGCAGGTTGATGGAGAGGGAGAGATCCGATGTGGCGAGGGCCCCACGTGGGAGGTGTGAGAGGCCTGAGAGGTGGTAGCGGCATGGCCTCCACAGTCCCTGAGCTGCAGGGGGCATGGGCACAGGGCTCTGCTCTGCTCTCCAAGGAACCACCCACTACCCTTTTTAGCAGGTGCTGGGCATGGTGGACACAGTCCTTACTCTGTGGAAGTCTTAGGAATTCGGAAGGTGGATAAGTAATACATAATAATAAAAATGTAACATGCTAATTAGGTCAGACGTCCTTCTGGGATGAAGCTGGAGCTGCAGCTGTGAAGGCCTACTCTTGCACGAATTTAGTGCATCGGGCCTCTAGGTATAAGAAAGCAGGTGCAGCCGAGACCGGTTTGGCTCAGTGGATAGAGCATCGGCCTGCGGACTGAAAGGTCCCAGGTTCGATTCCAGTAAGGGGCATGTATCTTGCTTGCGGGCACATCTCCAGTAGGGGACGTGCAGAAGGCGGCTGATCGATGTCTCTCATCAATGTTTCTGACTTTCTATCCCTCTCCCTTCCTCTCTGTAAAAAATCAATAAAAATATATTAAAGGAAAAGAAAAGAAAGCAGATGGAGGCATGATCCTCCATCATGTGCTGGTCCTCAGTGCAGGCAGAGGACGGAGCTCTCCCTGTGGGAGAGCCTGGAAGACTTCCTGGCAGAGGAAACTCTCGGGCTGGACCGTGGAGAAGGAGGCAGGGTTTGCTGAGCAAAGGGAGGAAGAAGGGAGAGTGCCTGCCCAGGGGCAGCTCTGAGGAAGAGCGATGTTTTCCCTTATTCCGTTGGCTAAAACTCATCACACAGGTACAGTGGCTGCAGGGAGGCTGGGAAATGTCGTCCCAATGGGGCAGTCCCTTCCCAGTGACAGTTCCGTACTATATTGAATGGCCCAAAGCAAAGCCCTCTGCCCCACCTACTGCCTGTCATCCCTGCCACACTGTCCTCCTCATCTGAAAGCTGGGAGTGATGACTCCTGCCTCCCCCCTTGTCAGGACATCCGGGACTCACACTCTGCATCTTCCAGGCAAGGCTTAAATACATGGCTGCATGAGGGACAGGAAGACAGGTCTTGAAGTGGCAAGACTCCCCTGCAGGGTGTCTGCTGCTGGTTCCCAGTTTGATGCTGGGATTAGGGGAGCTCTTAGGCGCAGCTGCACTGGGTCCTGACTTGGAGAGGTGCTTCATGGCTGGGATCTCAGCAAGGAAGCTTTGCACCTTAACAGGAGTTTAGCCAGAGGGGTAGTTCTCCAGGTAACGAGCGTGAATACGTGACATGTTGCTTGTTCACAGCAGCATGTGCTTGTGCACAGCACAATCTCGAGTGGCTCTAGGAGAAATGGCTTACCTGGCCCTCAGCCCTCCTGCCCCTGCCTCTGCCTCTGAGCGGTATGGCTGCCCCGGTCTTGGTCATCCTACACATCCTAATACCCTCTGTGTTTTGTTCACAGGAGCAACCAGGGCTTTATGCACATGAAACTGGCCAAAACCAAAGAGAAGTACATTCTGGGTCAGAACAGCCCCCCGTTCGACAGTGTCCCAGAAGTCATCCATTACTACACCACCAGAAAGCTGCCCATCAAAGGCGCCGAGCACTTGTCCCTCCTCTACCCCGTGGCGGTGCGGACCCTGTGAGAGGACCGGCCTCGCCCTGTCCGCACTGACAGGGCCCAGACCTGGAGGAGCCAGAGCCCCCGCCGACCAGCGTGTCCAGTTCGTGTCATGTGTATGGTACTAGCGCACCACTGCATGTCTCTAGAATGCTGTTGCCACTAAGGGGGGCTGGGAAAGGCCTGGATAAAGACAGAGGGACGGCCCACAAGCCACCCCAGCCCCCAGCCCCACCCCCCTCCTTGAGTTTCTGTGAATTAAAATATTTGCAAATCCAAAGAGATGCCTTGCAGGATGAACAAAGGCTCGCAGCTCCTTCCCGAGGGGAGGTCCCGGCGGGAACTGCCTGGGCTGCCGCGCTTTGTTCTCCGGCTGCCAGGAATTCACACCTGTGCCGGGAGCACAGTTTTCCCACCAGGGCCCCACTAGTGTGGGGAGCCAAATGCCGGTGCTGGGAGAGTTGGAAGGCCTGGAGTCCTGCCCCCCACCCCTCTGGTGTGTGTGCGTGCGTGTGTGTGTGTGTGTGTGTGTGTGTGTGTGTGTGTGTGTAAGCGTGCCCACATCCGTCACACACAGATGTGAGTAAGCCCACTAATCCACTTTATCACTCGGTGTAATCATTAGATCTTCAAGGAATCATTGTGAGGTCAACAAGAGGATTCAATTATTTATGACTAGGGTGTGTAAATAAAATAGTCATTTAATATGTATTCTCATCCCTTTTTTTATATATATATATACCACAGAGGGTCTGTCTGAGGGGCCAGTGCTTACCACTGGTGTGTGTCCTGAGCATGGGGTGGTGGTGGGAGGGAGGAAGCAGAGCCCCAGCTCAGGGCTGAGGCAGTGGGTGGGGCAGAGGGGTTTGCTTTGTCCCCTGAGAGTCAACTTGCAGGAAGGTGCAGCCAGATCCACGTTCAGGCTCCTCAAATGTTGACCCAATAACCGGATTCTCCCCAGTATTTGGCCTGGCAAACCTGTGAGGCATTTGACATATGGGGAAAGGGAGGCTCAGAGAGGGAAAGTAACTTGCCCAAGGTCACACAGCTCATAAGCAGAGGAGGCTCTTGAGCCCAGACTGACAGACTCCATGGCCAGTGCTTTTAGCTTTACATGGCCTCGCTGTCATCCCGCTGCTGGGAGGAACCAAATCCCGACTCTCCTGGGACCTGAGCCCCGCTGATCATCCACCCTGTTTTCACACATAAAAACGCTCCCACACCACCCGCCAGGGTGGCTCAGGTGAGTGTCAACCTATGAACCAGGAGGTCACGGTTCAATTTCTGGTCAGGGCACATGCCTGGGTTGCTGGCTCAGTCCCCAGGGTGTGGCTTGCAGGAGGCAGCCGATCAATGATTCTCTCTCATTATTGATGTTTCTCTCTCTCTCTCCCTCTCCCTTTCTCTCTGCAATCAATATTAATATAAATATAAATAAATTGTTTAAGAAAAACACACTTACTCCCCTCTATCTCGTCCCTGTCCTTGTGGGGAGCAGGTTTCTCCCCACAGGCTGCTAGTACTCAGCCCCCTCCTTCCCTACCTCCTCACGGCCACGCTGTGGCTAAATGAGGCTGAAGAAATAGAAGAAGCCGAGACCGGTTTGGCTCAGTGGAGAGAGGGTCGGCCTGCGGACTGAAGGGTCCCAGGTTCGATTCCAGTCAAGGGCACATACCTTGCTTGCAGGCACATCTCCAGTGGGGGGCGTGCAGGAGGCAGCTGATCGATGTCTCTCATCGATGTTTCTGACTTTCTATCCCTCTCCCTTCCTCTCTGTAAAAAAATCAATAAAAAATATATTTAAAAAAAAAGAAGAAGAAGAAAGAAATAGAAGAATCCCAGCCCGGGGCACGAAAGGAGTTTCCAGCCTCGGAGCCTCCGCCAGGCACCCACCATGTTGCCGACCCTGCTGGTCTGCAGGGAATAGCAGTTCGGTGACGCCCCCCGCAGGTGGGCTGAGTTCCAGCAGCATCACCAGCAGGGCTCAGCATTCAGCACGGCCCGGGCTCCGCTCCGGAGAGGCCTCGGGCTCGCTGTTCCGATGTGGAGACGGCCCCGAGAAGGACAAGGACCTGCCACTACTGGTTGAGCTGGGCTAAGCTGTGTGGTTTGGGGTGGCTCCCGTGGATTCCAGTGGTTTGTGACCAAAGCCGGGTCCTTGGAGACCAGTCTTTCTGCCCAGTCCGCCGCTTGGGTCTCCCAGGTGCTGCCCATCATCAGACTATGTGGCCTCCAGCCCCTCCCACCCGTGGGTCCCACAGACCCATCCACCTTGTGGTTAACACGTTGGCTGTGGCCTGAGGCTGGTCTCTGAAGACTCAGCCTCAACCTTTCACCTGTTTTATTTTCTGAAACATCCTTTGAGGCAAGAAAGTACCTGGCATGATTCACACTTTCCTCTCCTGTGTGTGTGTGTGTGTGTGTGTGTGTGAGAGAGAGAGAGACAGACAGACAGACAGAATGAGTAAGGAGCTGGATGTGGTGGCCACACAGAAGAACCAAAGGAGTCGGGGATCCTTAGGGTCAGGGTAGAGATTGGGGTCATCGAAGGCAGCCTCAGTTCCTTTGGGCACTTCCTAAGGCCACACAGGGAGCCCTCGTCCTTCTGGGGAGACAGTCTCCCAGGTTTCTCCTCGGAAGCCTGTGTGCCTGTGGGCCCAGGCGAAAGACGCCTACCCTCCGGCCTGGCCCTCCCTCCTGCCCCTGCCCCCACTTCCTCAAGTCCCCCAGGGAGGCCCCGCAGGGACAGAGGCCAGAGGAGCCCGCTTACAGGATGGGAGCCGCTAAAAGGAATTTTTTTCCCCTTAATTTTATGAACCTCTCCCTCGTCTTCCTCTAATTGTGGCCGTTTCCTCTGTCAGCGTGGATTCATGTTTTCTTGGACAGCCAACAATTGAAAAGGCTTTTCCCTCTCAGAAGCACTCACAGGCTGGCCACTGGCTTTAGTTGGGCTTTTGTTTTTTTCATCTGCTGCCAGTTAATGCGGGGGGGGGGGGGGGGCCTGGATTTCTTTGAGGGACATAAAGCTCCTGCCACACAATACCTGGCCCTCAGCGTTTTGTCGCAGAACAACCTCCAGCCACACACAGGCCTCGGTGCTCAGAGCCAGGGGACTTGTGTTTTCTTTCTTTTTTTCCCCTTTTTGCCGGCTTCATTATCGACCATAATGACCTGCCCACTTCAACGCCTGTGTCCTTGAGCGCCCAGGATTCCGGGGCCTTTTCGCCCCCTCCCCCAAGATGGCAGCCATAGGAAGAAAGGAGGCTGTGGGGGAAGGGAGGGGAGGGGAGGGAGGCACCTGCCTGGTGTGGAATAACCACAGATGGGACCTCCCCTCAGGGAGAGGCTTGCAGAGCGGCCCTTCACGGGGAGGGAAGCAGTGACAGGGATCCCCACTGGACTGGGCGGGTGCCCCGAAGCCAGAGTGTGAGCTGTGAGTGCTCTCCGCATCCCCCAGGGGAGCCCTGGGCCTAAATCTGCTCCGATTGCAGTGACGGCCCAGAGAGTCTCACTTTAAGACTTGGACCACCAGGCTCTGGCTGTGTCCTTTGACCCAGGGCCTCCAGGGACAGACGGCTGGGCTGGCCCATGGCTCTCAGATCCCAGAGACAACGGTGCAGACGCCAGCAGGCAGAGGGGGCAGGCTGGCATTTGGAATTGGCCTGTGCAGAGTCCTGGCTGGACCCAGAGAACTGCCACATCCATCCCCTCACCTCCCAGGGGCTGTGACCAGCAAAGACCGCAGCATGGCCCAGAGCCTTAGATGAAAGAGCGTCTTCCAGAACCCCACTCGGGCGCCCTCCGACACGGAGGCCTGGCCCTGGCCCCTCTTCTCAGTGTCGTGTCCCTGCCAGGAGCCTTGTGCCAGCCACCCACAGCTGCAAAGGTGCCGTGCTAATTCCACGTGATGAACTGAGTAATGATGTCTAGCACCCAGGAACCTTCCCACAGACAAGTGTCTTGCTTAGCTGCACCTCGTTGAGCACACATGTTTTATTTATTAAAAATGCAATCGTGTCCCCAGGAATCCAGTGTGATCGCCTTCTGCTGGCAGAGGTGGAGGTTCTGCCATCATCCCCAAAGGTGGGTAGTTACAGGGGACAAGGAACCCTCCTGCTTCCTCATCAGGAGGAAGACCGGAGCACTAATGAGCTCGTTAAGTAAAAATGAATGAACCTGTGCAGCAAACATTTGCTAAGTGCCCGCTGGTCCTCAGGCCTCAGTGGATACAGAGGAGAATGGGACCCCACCCCTACCCTCTGGAAGTCTCCACTGAGGGGGGAATAAACAGCAACTGCCCCCAGGGTACTGAGCAGCCCCTGCACAATAGGGAATTGCATCTGCTTGTCGCCATCAGCAAAACCGGGCCCTCGAGCCAGGGATTCTGGGTCTCCCTGAAGATTTGGGGAGATGCTTGACCGGCACACAATCTCCCGCTGTTTGCCCTCACACCACCCTCTTTACTAGAGGCCGGGAAGCCTGTTTTGGAGTGCACCCCCGACCCCACCTTGCCCCAGAGGAACTCACTGCCTCTCCTGTCCCCCCCTTTCAAGGAGGTGGCCCACTGTCTCCTTTCTCCCTCACTACCCCTAGGACTCAGACATTGGTTCTCCTCTCCCTATTCCAGGGACCCCGAACCCACACCTCCAACCTCCAGGCGCCTCGGAGCACATCCCGCCCCGCCCTGCAGGCACACAAAGGGCTCGCCTCGGCCCAGGAATTCCCAAAAGGGGAAGGAGAAAATGTCTGGTGGTCACCCCTCACCTCCTAGTTCACACTTTGAGGAGTCCTTTCTTTCATTTCAGCTCAATTTGACAAACAGTGAGCATGAAAGGAGGGCCCCGGCCCAGCTGGTGACATGGAGCAGCAGGAAGCGGTGGGTGGCCAGACGCAGCCGCGCAGGAAACTGAGGCTCAGAGAGGCACCGGTCCTGGTTCAAGGCCACACAGCAAGTCGCTCTCCACGTGCCTTGGATGTTTGAGGGGGGACCGCTCAGAGGGTCCCCATGGCCGGTACAGCTCTGGGAAGACTAGGGCAGGAGTGGCGATTCTTCTCCAAGTTTTGAAGTCAGTTATTTCTCGCTGGCTCCCGCCTGAGTGGGCGCATCCCAGGGCTGTAGTGACCCATGTCATCTCTGGTTTGTGTGACAGTTTTGAAGGGGACGAGGTCTGCCTGGGCATCAGGGCATCACCAGTGTGGTTCTGGCGCCCTCAGGTGGTCCTTTTCAGTATTGCACCCAGTCCTAGGGGAAGGGGAAGGCAGTTCCAAGTCCCTTGGGGGCCACAACAGGGAAGAGGCGGGCTTATAAACAGACACCGGGCAGGCCATGCGGGCTGGTGGATGATGGGTGCTGAGCCCAGGTACAGACAACGGAGGAAAGGACAGAAGAAGAGACATTCTGAGCCTGTGTCACATGCTGGAAGGAGGGACAGCCCAGGAAGAAAAGCAAGAGATGGGGGCTCCGTCTGGCTCCCAGGCCAGTGCTCACACCTGTTCTACTCCAAGCCCCCCGATTCATGCTGCCTGAAAAGGAAGGCGAGGCCGATTTAGAACAGCTCAGTACTGCTCATATTGAGAAATAATTGCCACAGTAAGGTTAATTACCCATCCATTATCTCACATAATTACCATTTTTGTGTTTGTGTGTGTGGTAAGAACATTTAAAATCTAGTCTCGTAGCAACTTTCAAGTGTACAATTCAGTGTTGTGACTATAGTCACCATGATGAATATTAGATCCTTGGGACGTATTCATCTTATAACTGGGAGTTTGAACCCTTTGACCAATGTTTCCCCATTTTCTCTACCCGCTGGCAACCACCATTCTATTCTTGTTTCTATGAGTTTGGCTTTTTTAGATTTCACTTGTGACACTTGGTTTTTCTCTACCTGATATTTCATTAGCATAATGCCCCCAAGGCCCATCCTTCTTGTCACAAATGGCAGAATCTCCTTTTTATGGCTGAATAATATTCCATTGTATTTTTTTTTCTTTATCCTTTAACCATGAGTGGAAGGACTCTTCTCTCTCTCTCTCTCTCTCTCTCTCTCTCTCTATATATATATATATATATATATATATATATATATATATTATTGATTTTTTACAGAGAGGAAGGGAGAGAGATAGAAAGTCAGAAACATTGATGAGAGAGAGACATCGATCAGCCACCACCTGCACGCCCCACAGTGGAGATGTGCCCGCAAGCAAGGCACATGCCCCCGACCGGAATCGAACCTGGGACTCTTCAGTCCGCAAGCCGACGCTCTACCCACTGAGCCAAACTGGTCTCGGCAGGACTCTTCTCTTGCATGCATTACTTTAAACAAAATTGGGCTCATTTTGTGTTTGTATAGTTGTATGCCCTCAATTTTTCACGTAACATAGAGCCATCTGCTTCTCCATAATGTTATTAAATCTTCTATCATATGGCTCTAACTGGTTTGGGTCAGTGGATAAAGCGTCGACCTGTGGATTGAAGACTCCCAGGTTCAATTCCAGTCAAGGGCATGTACCTTGGTTGCGGGTACATCCCCAGTAGGAGGTGTGCGGAAGGCAGCTGATCGATGTTCTTCTCTCATTGATGTTTCTAACTCTCTATCCCTCTCCCTTCCTCTCTGTAAAAAATCAATAAAAGCTATTTTTTAAAAAATCTTCTATCATATGATCTTTTTTATTTTTTAAAAATATTTTTTAATTGATTTCAGAGAGGAAGGGAGAAGGAGAGAGAGGTGGAAACATCAATGATGAGAGAGAATCATTGATTGGCTGCCACCAGGGATTGAGCCCCCAAGCCAGGCATGTGCCCTTGACTGGAACTGAACCCGGGACCCTTCAGTCCACAGTCTGATGCTCTATCCACTGAGCCAAACCAGCTAGGGCATATCATCTTTTTTCTTTTTTTTTTTTTAAAGGAACAGTGTATTGATATTTAGGGAGAGAGGAAGGAAGAAAGGAAGAGAAAGAAAAACGTCGATGTGATAATGAGAGAAACATCGATCACCTCCTGTCCACTGGAGCAACCCAGTGAGCCACACCAGCCAGGCTGATCTTTTTTTTCTTAGGAGAATGATATTGTTAACATAAAAAACATTGAAACCTGTAAAGAATTTTTGTGAGTTTATTTGAGCCAAACTGTAGACATATGCCGGGAAGCAGAACCTCAATGAATTGAGAGAATGGCAGGTTACATCTGTATTTATACAATGCAATCAAAGGAAAGGGATATAAGTGGGTTACATGAAATCCATTGGTGATAGACTAGAGAGGCAGGAGAAAGCAAAGGGGGTGGGAACCCCTAGCGATTGGATAAAAAGTAAAATGACAGACACATCAGGAACAACGAACGTGATAATGAAGGAATTTGTGGCATCTGTCCACCCAGCATACTAGGCTGTGCCCCAAGGGGTCCGGAAAAAGGGAAGTTACAAGTTACCCTGACATTTCAATGATATGTTATCCTAGATGCAAAAAGACAGATAGGCTCAGTTAAGGTAAAGGTTGGCCTTGTCAGTGAAGGACCTAACTACCCGCCATAACTGCTTTTAGTCAAAGTTTCATTTCAGACCATCCTTTTGGTTACTTTAGGTCTCGGAGTACGTAAAACCGCCATGCAGGCCTCCCCCGAGCTTTCAGGTGCACATGTGACCCCTTTCGTCCACAATATTTTACTTTTTTTTTTTTTTATTATTACAGATGTTTCCCATTCTCCCCCCATTGCCCTCCCTCCATCCCAGGATAATATTCTACTTTAGTTTAGTTCACTTATTCAAGTTTTTGTATGACCACAGCTCTGCAGTGAATATCTTTGTCCATAAAACATTCTCTGTATTTCCAGGTGTATTTCTTCCTTAAGGAGAAAATTTTAGAAGTGATATTACTGGGTCAGAGGCTCTGTCCTCCAGAGAGACTGGTCTATCTTCCATGTCCATGTCTGGGAGTGCCCTTTGGTTACCTTTGAGGACAGTCAGCAACTGAGACTTCCGTTAACACGGGAGGCATGAGCTAAGCAGTTTCCTTTTCTCAAAAACAATCCAAAGAAAAGAAATCAAAGACACCCCGAGTTCAGGCCCGGGGCTGAGGGGCAGAACTGGGGGCTGCCGGGCTGCGCGTGTGGGTGTGTCCAGGATGCAGGGCTCTCGGTGCTGACACTGGGATGGTCACCTTACCTTCCCGCTCCTAGCATGACCCTGGGCAAGCCCTTTAACCTCCGAGGGGACGTCCTGGGCTGGGAACAGCTGTCACCCCTGGGAGAGTAGGGGAGGCCCAGGGTTACATCCCTCCCAGCTCTGTGACCTGGGCAAAGGAGCAAAAAGCTCCTGTTTCCTCCACTATAAAGTGGCAGGAGCCCTCAGGGGGATATTGTGAAGCTACAAGGGATTATTGCAAAGGAGAGGCATAGTGTTGGCTGAAAGCCCTTAGCTTCTTCAAGCTGCAGTCAATGTCAAATGGGGTGAGAACAAGGTGAATTTTTCACAGGAAGAGAAGGGTCATTACAGTCCCAGAATTCCTGGGGGAAGTGAATTGGAGGCTACAGATTAAATATGCCCTGATCCCACTGAACAGGTACAAAGGAAGGATCACAGATTAAGATCTTTCTCCTTTCTCTGGGCCAAGGTCCAAAGCTGGGCTCTCCTCCCCTTATCTAGGCATTTCCTGACGTCCCATCTTTACTATTTAAATTAATGCTAATACACTGCAGTTATTTAAATAACAAGCATCTCTTGTGTTTACTGTTTAAATAATTACCTTGGTTGTGTATTTCAATATTAAACCTACTTATTGTTCTCATTGTTTAAATATCTAGGCAGTGTCTGTTGTATGTTTACTATTGTTTAAATATTAAACAGGTATTGCATTAATTATTTATTGTCAGTCTCCACCCACTAAGAAAGTCTCTAGAAGATAGGTTCCACACAAGCAGGCACTAGCAGAGCTCCTGGAACATAGTAGGTCGTCAGGGACTGAAGGGTCCTGGATTCAATTGTGCCTCTTATAAAACACAAACCCCAAGCCCTTCCTCCCAGGGACTGTGATTCAGAAGGTTGTGGGTGGGTGCCAGGAACCTTTATTTGTAAGAGGCATCTCAGGGGTGTCTTGTGTGAGAGAGTCTTAGGAAAAGGCTAGCCTGCCTGCTGCCCTTCAGCCCGGTCTTTTTCCCAAGTTCAAGGCACCAACGACTCCAGCGTGCTTCTGTTCTCAAACACTGGCGGCAGTGGCCTCCCCGTCCCACCCCTCACTAGTACTAAACTAGAGCAGGTCACAGGACTACACGCCATTTGTGAAAATCAGAGGAAATAACTGTCATGCAACTACTTGGAAAACCCAGAGTATTGTGCAAATGTTTGCTGTTGTTTTATTAACTTGGCCCTTACTCGGTAAAAATGTTTGTATTTCACAAGTATGTGCCACTTAGATACAGGTAGGGTGTCCCATGATCCCACCCCCAGGTCAGCAACTGTTCTGAGCCCTGAAAACTACCAGAGGCATCGGCCTGGTCTGTAGGTGTGCCTGGGAAGAGGCAGAGTTTTTTCCACACTCCTTCCCAGATCCTGCTTTTCCGAGAGCCCCCACCTTGTTTAAACCCTGGTCATGCCTTGGAGGTGCTCTTCCAGGTAGCCTCCCCTGATGGCAGCTAGTGCACGTGCCCTCTTCTGGGGACACACACCGTGTTGCAGGCCGCTGGAACGGCACCAGGTGTCTGACCAGTGGGATCAGACCGAACCTGGGTTCAGCAATCTCATTATTTAGGTTCTGGATAGGAAAGGATTCAAAACCAAGACCCAAACTGTCAGAAAACATTTATGGGGTACATTGCAGAGATAGAAAAGGCAATTCCTAGAAGAAATGGGCCTAGGAAACAGGTTACAGAGGTAAAGGAAAGGTCCTTGGAGCTTGGGAGTGGGGAAGGTAATGGTAACTTGCTGCGTCTGGGGGTGGCACAGGGGAGCACACTGGGTCCTCATCCTAAGGGTTTTCAGGATTAAGGATGGAGACCTTAGGGAGGCCCCAGGGGGGAAGACCTCAATAGAATATTCAGCAGTTCCCAGGTGTCCATTCAGGGTTGTGGCTGAATGGATACTGAATGAGTGGCTGGCACCAGGGCAGGGGGTCATTATTCAGCTGTGGCTGGTTTTGTGGCTTCTCTGGGCCTGGAGCTCAAATATGACTGAGGCCTGGACGTTATCTCTAGGGAGGAAAGGTCAGGAAGTCCAAACGTCAGGACCAGCACTATGCAGTCACCCTGGGGGAGGAAAAGTCATCCCAGGGGTAAGGTCCCACCCGACAAATGATTGTCCATTGCTAGGCACCTGGGCCTTTCCAGGATGATGACCTTCTCTGCCGGGCCCAGGTCCTTGCTCTGCTTGCGTTGGCCCGACTGCCTACAACAACAGCCCCTGGCGTGTGCCTGTCTCAAGCACTGATGGAAAGTTTCCCCTGTAGGACTGGACCGTTTCCTCTATGGCCTGCAGACTAACTCCTATTCCTGAGCCCTGCAGGCTCCTGTGTTTCAAAGGTTAGGTTATCATTATGGGTCAGGATATCAGTGTAGAGCTATTGTTGCTCAAAATTACCTAAGAGCTGCCTGGGGCTTGTGTTAAATGTGGACAGGCCAAATGGCCTCTCCCCTGGATATTCTGACTTCGTCGTAGGTCTGCTTTGGGACTGGAGATCTATTATTTTTTTTTTAAACCAAACTTCCAGTACCTAGGATCCAGCTTTTAAACCTTTAAAGTATATACAAATCACCCAGTGACCTTGTTAAATACCGAGACCAGGTCACTGTGTCTAGGGCCGGCGGGCCAGGGAGAGTCAGTTCTAACAAGTTCCCAGGAGATATCTATGCAGCAGGCCTAAGATCACAGGCTGCCGGGACAAGTTCAGGTGATTCTTAGCTATAGGCACCTCGGGGACGCCAGGATCTGGTTCGAAACCTCAGCACACCTGGGAGCTTTCCACGCGTACAAAGGTCCAGGTCCCACTGCAAACGAATTCCATCAGAATCGCTCAGGTTTTGTTCGGTTGGTTTGGTTTTTAAAGGTTCCAAGGTAACGCTGGTGCAAAACGGGGTGAAGACTCGCTCCCCACCAGTATGAAAATAAATCAATGCATAAATGAAACAGACCCTCTCACAGGCTTGTGGGATAAAACCCTTGACTGGGTTATATATGTGGAGCGTGTGTGTTGCTAGATGAATGTGAGTTTGAAAATGGGTGAAGGAGAAAAGGAGCGCGTGACCTGGACTTCACAGCCCAGTTAGAGGAGCAGAAGGAATTCAAGGACGCCCTGAGGGGGGTTGGGGGAGGGGAGGCAGGGCTGACAGTACAGTTCGGGGAGTGAGGTAAGGGTCAGGGAAAGCAGCAAGCTCTGTTGTATGTAAAGGGTGAACAGCAGGCAGGACCTTCCAGACACAGAGGGCAAAACGTCTGACCGCACTTTGTGGGCGTGTGGAGGAACGCACAAGTTCATGGGAGGGAACCAGCAGTGCTGACCTCGTGGCCGGAGCCTGGGGACCTGAAGGGGAGTGGCAGAGATAGGCCCGGACGATTGCAGTGCCAGGGAAACGTGAGCTGAAGGGAAAGGAAAGTCATCGACCCCTTGCGAGGAGGGAAAGACCTAAGATGACCTTATCGGGGCAGAGCCACTCACAGCAGCAAGACTCACTGACAGCTCGGGTCAAGTCGTTCTCCCATGGAGCCGGAGAACACTACCCAACTTTCTAGAAGGCATGTGAGGGGAGAAGAGGGAAGAGTGCTTAAACAAAGATCCATCGGCAACATTCCCCCTTTTCCCAAGAGCCCAGACCCTCTCCACCAGTATCTTATTTGGGCAAGCTCCCCTTTTGCCAAACACTGAATTGGAAGGCCAGAAACAAGTCCAACAGTTCTGCCCTAGTGAAGTGGGTAAAAAAAATAAAAATAAAAAAGAAGGCTTTCCAGAGGAGGAGGCAAAGGGTATTAAAGGTTAACAAGTTGAAAGGAGGAAAGGTTTAAAGAACACAGGATTTGGCCGAAACCGGTTTGGCTCAGTGGATAGTACGTAGGCCTGGGGTCTGAAAGGTCCCAGGTTCAATTTCGGTCAAGAGCATGTACCGTGGTTGCGGGCACATCCCCAGTAGGGGGCGTGCAAGAGGCAGCTGATCGATGTCTCTCTCATCGATGTTTCTGACTGTCTATCCCTCTCCCTTCCTCTCTGTAAAAAATTAATAAAATATATATTTAAAAAAATAAAATAAAATAAAGAACACAGTATTTGCAAAAACATCGAGAAACGTGACATGGCTGAAGCACAGAATTTTAGCTGGGAATGAGGCAGACTGATGGGCAGAGGGGCCAGAACACAGACAGCCCTCACGCCAAGTTAAGGAATTTGGATTTATTGGAGAAGCACAAGGGAATCATTGGAGGTTTTTAGGCTGAGGAATGAGATGATCAAAGCTGGGTTAGAGGATGTAATCTGACTTGGAAGCTGGAGGTATAGTTTAAGAGACTGAAGAATGAATGAATATGTGAATGTGCACCAAGACACATCATAATTAAAATGCCAAAAGTTAAAGAGAATCCTTAAAGCAGCAAGAAATGACTATCTTATATAATAAAGAGATAATATGCAAATTGACCATCACACCCTAACAAGGTGGCTGCCTACAACCAGGCCAGCAGGGGAGTTAGTGAGGGACAACCAAACAACTGAACAGCAGGCTGCATGGGGCAACCAGGCCAGCTGGGGGGCCATGAAGGGCAACCAGGCTGGCACGGGGGGCAGTTGGGGGTGATTAGGCTGGCGGGGAGCAGTGAGAGGTGACCAGGCTGGCAGTGGGGACAGTAAGGGGCGATCAGGCTGACACACAGAGGCAGTGAGAGGCAATCAGGCTGGTGGGGGTAGCAGTTAGGGGTTACCAAGCAGGCAGGCAGATGAGTGATTAGGAGCCAGCAGTCCAGGATTGTGAGAAAGATGTCTGACTGCCGGTTTAGGCCCAATCCCCAGGAATGAATTTCATGCATCAAGCCTCTAGTCTACACGAATATAAGAGAAATATGCAAATTGACTGTACCTCTGTGATGCCCACTAGCCAATCAGGAAGATGTCAGGTTAATTTGATATGCAGGCATGGAGCGAAGACTGATGACTGAAGACTGAAGACTGAAGAGGCTTGGCTTCTCCGCTGCGGCCGGAGCGAAGGCCTGGGTCCCAGGTGCTGGAGGAAAACCGGTGCCAGCAGCCAAGGGAAGGAAGGCCTATTGCACAAATCTTCGTACAATAGGCTCTAGTAGTTAATAATACCATATTGTATACTTGAAAGTTTCCAAGAGAGTAGATTAAATGTTCTCATCACAACAAATAAATTATAATTATTTGAGATAATGGAGGTGATAACTAGCCTTACTGTGGTAATTGTTTTGCAATGTATGAGTGTATCAAGTCATTCTGTTTGACACCTCACACCTACACAATGTATATTTCAGCTATATATCAATAAAGCTAGAAAGAAAAACATTTTTTAAAAGCAGTTAGTTACATACAAGGGAGCTAATATAAGACTGTCAATTGACTTCTCAACAGAAATTTTGCAAGCCAGTAGGGATTGGCATGAAATATTCAAAGTGATGAAAAGTAAGGGCCTACAACCAAGATTATTCTACCTAGTAAAGATACCATTTAGAATTGAATAAAAGATAAAAGAGCTTCCTGGACAAGAAAAAGTTAAGGGAATTCAAACTGGTATTACAAGAAATGTTAAGCCCTAACCAGTTTTGCTCAGTGGATAGAGCGTCAGCCTGTGGATTCAAGGATTCCAGGTTTGATTCTGGTCAAAAGCATGTACCTTGGTTGCGGGCACATACCCAGTGGGGAGTGTGCTGGAGGCAGCTGATTGGTGTTTCTCTCTCATCGATGTTTCTAGTTCTCTATCCCTTTCCCTTCCTCTCTGTAAAGAATCAATAAAATAAATATTTTTAAAAAATAATAAATAAATAAATAAATAAATAAAAAGAAATGTTAAAGGAACTTCTTTAAGAGGAAGAAGGAAAAAAGATAAAAAATATGAATGATAAAATAAAATGAAATGGCAATAACTGCATACCTATCAACAATTACTTTAAATGTAAATGGAGTAAATGCCCCCATCAAAAGACATAGGGTTACTGGATAAAAAAAATAAGACCCATGCATATGCTGTCTTTAAAAGACCCACTTCAGATTGAAAGACACATGGAGACTGAAAATAAAGGGATGGAAAAAGATATTTCATACAAATTTAAATAAAAAAAAGTTGGGACAGCAATACTTATACAAAATAGACTTTAAAACAAAGGTTATTACAAAAGAGACAAAGAAGGACCCAACAACTCCACATCTGGGTATTTATCCAAAGAAACCTAAAATACGAATTCAAAAAGACATATGCATCCCTATGTTCACTGCATCATTATTTACAACTAGAGGTGCAGTGCACAATTTGCGGGGGGGTCCCCTCAGCCCAGCCTGCCCCCTCTCACAGTCTGGGAGCCCTCAGAGATGTCCTACAGACAGCTTAGGCCTCAGCGGCTCAGAGCACACCCCCCTGTGTGTGTCCGCTGGGGGCCTGCTCCCAGCCGCTCTGTGAAGGCTCGGAGCAGGTTCCCTTGTGTATTGTTCTCTCAGGCTTGGGACTGCACCTGGACCCTCCTCCTGAGCTGGTCCTGACCTAATTTGCATATTACTTCTTTATATGTATAGATATCCAAGACAGAAAGTAACCTAAGTATCCATCAATAGAGAAATGGATAAAGGAGAGGATGTGTGTGTGTGTGTGTGTGTGTACACTCAGCCAGAAAAAGAGTGAAATCTTGCCATTTGTGACAACATGGAAGGAAATAGAGGGTATTATGCTAAGTGAAATAAGTCAGAGAACAACAAATACCATATGACTTTTACTTATATGTGGAATCTAAAAAACAAAATAAGTGAACAAACTCATAGATACAGAGAACAAACTGATGGTTCCCAGGTGAAAAGGGGTTTGAGGGCTGGGTGAAAAAGATGAAAGTGTTATTAAGTACAAACTGGAAGTTACAAAATAGTTATGGGGATATAAAATACAGCATAGGGAATATAGTCACTATTGTAACAACTATGTATGATGTCAGTGGTACTAGAGTTATGAAGGGGACCACTTTGTAAGTTATATGTCTAACCACTAAACAGTACACCTGAAACTGATATGATATTGAATGTCAACTGCCATCTAAAAATTAGAAAAGAATATGTGGATGTGGACAGGGAAATGGAAGGTTAACTTCATGATGAAGCCAGAATCTGAAAATAGCAGGTTTTGGTTTCCAACATTCATATGCTAGAAGAGCCGATGAAGGGCCTGTGGGTGTCTGACAAGGAACTGAAGCTGGAGGGGCAGAGGACCACTGTGGCTCAGCTCCAGGCAGGAGGGGTCCTGCTGGCCTGGCATCTCCCATCTTTTTCTCCTTTTCAGGCTTTACCACAGAATAACCTTCCTTTCTAAGTTGAAATGCATTATTTATACTTATGAACATGCTGGATGCCTGCCTGATTTATTTATTTTTCACTTTCTACATCTGAATAGGAATTCACACAGGACAGGGCAAATGTAATTTTGATACAACTGCCCTTCCCCAACTGTTGCCTGGTTAATCATTCCAAATCGCTGCGTGGCCTTGTCATTCTCCCGTGGAGTCCAATATCTATCTCTGCACACCACTGACAGGCGCCTCTGTCTGACAGTCGGGATTGGCACTATCAGACCCTACCACCCGACCTTTCCAATCTTATCTCCTGCGCCATAACTTTCTCCAGGAGTCCAAATTCCACCCATTCATCCCCCAAGGCCCAGTTCAAAAACCTCCCACCCTAGGATGCCTTTCCCCGTTCTCTCTTGAGGGGAAGGGCCCCTCGTGCTTCTGAATTTCCCAGAGTCTTTTGTTTTTATATCCCTCACTCCATTCTCCGCTCCCCCGGGGGGGCTTGGGGATGGACAATGGCACACAGTAGGCACCCCAGCAGCGAGTTGAAGTTCGGTAGTATGACTCCCAGACCCCAGCTCCAGCAGCCCCGACCACATGTTGGAGACAATACCTTACAAAGCGCTCTGGGGGAGGTGGGCAAGGAAAGCGCCTCCCCTGACAAGCCCCTTCTTCACTCCAGTGGGGCTGCCTGTTGGCTACCCCCAAGCAGAGTACAAACTCATAGCTACAGAGAACACACTGATGGTTCCCAGGTGAAAGGGGGGGGGGGGGGGCTTGAGGGCTGGGTGAAAGAGATGAAAGTGTTAATAAGTACAAACTGGAAGTTACAAAATAGTTATGGGGATATAAAATACAGCATGGGGAATATAGTCACTATTGCAACAACTCTGTATGAGGTCAGGGGTACTAGAGTTATGTAAGTTCTATGTCGAACCACTTACTATACAGCACACCTGAAACTGCTATGATATGAACGTCAACTGCAATCTAAAAATTAGAAAAAAAAGAATATGTGGCATATTTGAGGAGCCTGATGAAGGGCCTCTCCTCTCCAAACGCACCTCTGGGGTCTCCTCCAACCCCCTCCCGCTTAGGACTTAGGGTCAGAACACTATCTCCACCGCAGCCACTCGGACCCGCGCCAGGGGAGCGCCTGCAAGGCGGGCGTGGCTTCTCCGACCGGGAGGTGGGCCTCGGGGACCAGTGACTTGTCCAAGGTCACTTCCACCGAGTGCCGGGCGGTGGCCTAACCCGGCCCGGCCCGGCCCGGCCAGCGGAGCGGACAGAGCCCGCGCTGCAAGCTGCCTGAGGTCAGACGGAAGCGGGTTAAAAGTGACTTCTAAGTCCTAACCCGAAGCACACTAAGTGTTCCGCCAACCGTGGCATCGGCACCTGTGCAGAGGCCCCTCCGCGGGTTTATGAACCGAGGCTAGAAAAGGGGGGCCAGGTGTGGGGGGGGCACTTCCCGCGCCCGCCTGCCCATCACCCCCAACATTCCCACGGGCGCTCGGGCAGGCGGCGCGCCAGCGGAAGCGTTGGCTGAGTGTGGCCCGGCCAGGCCGCCGTACGGGGGGGCCAGGGGCGCGGCGTGCCGCCTGCAGGAATCCCAGGGCCTCGGGCACCCGTGCGAGGGGCGGGGGTGACCCGCCGCCTGCCCCGCGGCGGCCGGCGGGCTCCGGCAGAAGGTCGGCGTCACCGGACTCCGGCTGTTTGAAAGGAGGGGCGTGGCGGCAGCGAGCGGAGGCGCCGCCTCTCCCCCACGTGACCCGGCTCGGACGGCGCAGGCGCGTCCAATTGGGGTCGGTCAAGGTCTGCGCCTGCGCGGGCTCGCTCGCTCGCCGATCCGGCGGCCGGCGGCTACCGGGCGCGGAGCCGGGCGCCCGCGGCGATGGGTGAGTGCCAGGGGCGGCGGAGGGGGAAGCTCGCGGTTACTCCGGGCCTCGGGGTGGAGGGCGCGGGGGCACGAAGGAGGGGCTGAGGGCGCGCCCTGCCCTGGCCCTCCGCGCGCTCGCCCCGCGTCCCCGCTTCCCTCCGGCGCGGGCTGGGTTCTGCGCTCTCGAGGGTCGCGGCCCCGGGCACGGCGCCTGGCCCCCGCAGCGAGCTCCTCCCGCGAACGGGGCTGCGTGTTTTTCTGTGGGTGTTGTTTTCTTTTTCGGGCGCGCCCCGAGCGGGGAGGCGCCCCGCAGGCGGGGAGGGGCCGCGCTCCTCGGCCTGCGCCCGCAGAGGAGGGCGGCGCTGGGAGGGCGCGCGGCCCCCCGCCCCCGGGGTCTGGGATCGCGGGGGCCCCGGACTCGCTGGAACGTCGGAGGCGGCGGGGGCCATTCCTGCCCAACCCCCGCCCTCCTCCTCCTCCTCCTCCTCCTCCCAGATTGGCCCAGTGGACGCCTGGAAAGGGGTAAGTTCAAGTCACACAGACAATGCTTCTTCGGCGGCACCATGTTGCTTCGCGTGGTGAGAAACTCCCTGTACAGCCAGGGTTTGGGGGGAGCAGCGGGAGGGCGGTGTTAGTTGTCAGTCTCTGTGCTGCCGAGCTGGTATTAAGCCTAGCTGGAGGGGGCATGCCCGGGTGCCCTTCAGGCATGGTTTTTATCGTGCCCCTCAACAGCGAGCCGTGCACAGCTGCCCTGAGCACCTGTCTGTGGCCCCACCTGGACGCGGCGCAGCCCTGGCTCAGCGTGGGGCGCCCGGCCCCCCGCCGCCGCCGCCGCCGCCGCTCTTGCTTTGAAAGGGGTTCCCGTGAGGTTCAACGACGCCAGGACCGGCCCGGTGCCCTGGTGGCTCCAGGGCACAGGTTAGGCTCCCTGGAGTCACCCTCCGTGCATCTCCGGGAAGAGTCACAAGCTCTGATCCCTAAGAGAAATGGACTGGTCTCTTCTCTGGTGGATGAAAGTACACTCAGAGAAGTGGATTTTTAATTTATTTTTTAAGTTTTAGGCATTGCTTTAAATTTGTAGTAGCAAGATGATGTCCCCGCCAGGACTAGAACCCTGGCCGATCTTGTTCCGAACGCTGAGTCAGATCTGCGGGCTGGAGTTGACACCTCCTCTGAGAGTGACAGTCGCCTTTCTCCACGGTTTCGCACAAAGACCTTTGTGCTGGGATCACCTCTGGGTCTTGCGTATCGAAATGGGCTGTGAATGGAAGCGAGTGTTTAGACTTTACACTGTTTTCTTACGCAACAAAAAGTTTTGACACTTGCAGCTGCTTGAAAGTCAGCCTCGTTAACTTCACTTCCTAATGTTGAGATAGTTGGAGCGTTTTTAGGGGAGTGTGCAGCTATGATAAGTAAGTTTTGTTATTTAAAATTAAAGATTTTAAAGTCAGATCAGTTTAGCAAAGAAATTTAACTATGTTCATGGTATAGATAAACATAAAAACTCTTTAACTTCATGCCCCCAGAATACTGTGCACACTGCCCTTTTGTTGCTAAGTTGAGACCCTGTTTACACCAACCTGGTGTGTAGGATGAAACTAAAGGGAAAGCCTTCAATCTATGAAATCGGGGTTTATTACATTTTTTTTCCTGTGTCTGGGCCTGTAGGTATTTTTTAAAAGTAAAATAGTTCAGTACAGTGCTTAATAAATGACTTGCTAACTTCTGTTAGCCACTGTTTGCTGCTTTAATAACAGTCCTGTTATTACTAAGAGTCATTACAAACTGGATGAAATAACTTTAATTTGCGAAATTTTAGAAAGTAATGTTAGTACCATTTCAGTAAGAATTAAAAATGAACATGGAGGAAATATTGTTCAGGTGCACAAATAACTTGGTCTGTATTATCAAGGAACATATACTGTTAAATAGTTTGTAGGTAGCAACTTTAGATTTTAAAACATGTTGCGTTCCGTATATGTACACTACAGGCCCGGTGCAGGAAAGTCGTGCACTGGGTGGGGACTTGATCCCCTCAGCCCAGCCTGCACCCTTCACAGTCCGGGACCCCTCGGGGATTGTCTACCTACTGGCTTAGGCCTGTTACTTTAATCAGACATCCCTCTCGCAGTCCAGAACCCCTCACTCATTACCCCCTGCCTGCAGCAGAGCCGGGAGAGGCTCCTGCCACTGGGCTCACCAAGGCATGATCCCTGCTTCCCGCTGAGTGGTGCTCCCCCTGTGGGAGTGCACTGACCACCAAGGGCCAGCTCCTGCTTTGAGTGTCTGCCCCCTGGTGGTCAGTGCACTTCATAATGACCAGTTGTTCTGGTCATTCTGCCATTCGGTTGATTTGCATGTTAGGGTTTTATTATATAGAATCCTATATAATATTTAAATAGTAAGAAATAAGGATACTGAAGATTAAGTAATCAACAATTATCAAACTCTAAACTTGGCAAACTTCTTCTCGAGCATCTGTAATTTTTTTTAAAACCCAAAATATCATTGGCTTTTTTAATTGGTTAAGAACACAAAATGTAACAGGCAGAAGGTTGGTTTAAAAACAAAAGGCTGGGGTTTTGTTTTTGGTTTTGCTTATTTCCAATTCTCTTGTCAGACATATATATATCCACAAAATAGTGTGTGAAGGGAAACTCATACATAAGAAGTTGTGTCCTGAATTAAGGGAAATAGCTGTTGAAACAGGAATTAACAAAGTCGGCAACAGATTAATAATTTGTAAAAGCTGTGTCTTCAAATACTGCATGTCACACTGCTATTCTATATAAAGTACTAAGTTCTGCTGGATATGTGGAAGTCAATAGATTTTAGTAAAAATGCTTTTCCAGGAAAGCAAATCAAAACAACACAATCAGCATATCAAGGAGGGTATCAGAATGTCAACATCTCATATTTGTTATAGAAAATTCTTTTTATACAGAATGGACTAAAATTTCAGGCCAAAATGGACACTTTTAACATTTCTTACTCTATTCATATAAAGTTCTGTTTCTTTCCCCCTCGCCCAGTAATTCAGCATGACCCAGTAGAAAGATGGCTGCTTTTTAGAATTGGCTATGCTGGCATATTTTTTTGTGGTGAGAATGTCATAGAACCTGGGTACTTTATGTTCATATGCCATGACTGGCACCCCACTGTGTGCAAAAAACTTGGTGAACCTGGCTTCCCACTTTTGCTTCTATTGATGAAGGTCAGCTGGAGGTGGGTGTATTTGTCACTGAATCTTTGAGACTGGAAGACAGTTGCCAGATATTAGGTTCCATTCCTGCAGGATCTCTCCTGTGGGCCATGAGAAAAATGTTCTCCTGGACATAAAGAATATGATACGATGCACAAAGCCAAAACAGGCTTGGACTCTGAAAAAAAATACATATACAGTCATCCCAAATCAAAGCCACTATGGAGATGGTACAGATTGTCAGGCGACCATCAAACCACAATTTTCCACAGAATATCTTAAAAAATAATAAAAGTTTTACTGAAAGGAAAACTTTAAAATTATGAAACAAAGAAATAAAAATAAGCATCTAACTAAAAAAAAAGAATAAAACAAACATAGACAAAGCAAAAGAAAAGTGATAATAAAGAGGAAAATTAAAAAATAGTAAAATTGGAAAATTCAAATGCTGGTTTCTTTGTCAAGATGAAAAGAACGTAAACTAGATAAACTGGCTAGCTTGCTAGCCCTGGCTGGTATTGCTCAGTTAGTTGGAGCTTCGTCCTGTACACTGAACGGGAGCAGGTTCAATTCCTGGTCAGGGCACATGCCCGGATTGGGGGCTCCATCCCCCAACCCTGGCAGGAGGCAGCTGTAGGCAACAATTGATCAGTGTTCATTCTCACATCAATGTTTCTCTCTCCCCCTCTCCCTTCTCTCTCTCAAAATCAATTTTAAAATATTTTTAAAAATAACAGGCTATCTTACTCAAGAAAAAAAGGGAATATAAGTACACAAGATTAGAAGTATTTTTAAAAAAGTAGAAAGTGCTTTATGAGACTATAAATAAACCAGGATTTTTTTTAAAGGAAATCCAGTTATCACAATGACTCCAGAAAAGAGAACCTAACATCCATTAACAATGGAAAAAATTGAAAATGCTACCAAAAAGCTGCCATTCCTCAAAAGACCAGGCCCAGATGGTGTCACAGGTAAATTTGTTTTTATTTAAGTACAGTTGGTATACAATGTTATATTAGTTTCAAGGGTATAATGTTCAACATTTATATACCTTACAGTGGGACTGCTTCACTAAGTCTGGTATCATATTACCATGCAAAATTATCACAATATTATAAATGAGGAAATGCCATAGAAATGTTGAATAATTGCTGAAGATCACATAGTAGCTATGTGGTGGAGCCAGGATTTGAGCCCAGGCAAATAGCTGTAACTCTTACAAGTTACATGGGTTCTGCCTCCATGTAGTATCCACATGGTCATCCCAGTTGCTTCATACAAGTACAGTGGTACCTCGAGATACGAGTGCCCTAACATATGAGATTTTTGAGGTACGAGCCGTCAAGCGAGCTATTTTTGCTTTGAAATACGAGCAACATTTGAGATACGAGTAATCGCTCGGATGGGCCGGCTGCACACGACCCACAAGTTTACGGTGACTCGAGTGTCTCATAGTTTCCCACGCCTTAAGGTTACGGAACGAATTAAACTCGTATCTCGAGGTACCACTGTATTTGACCAGAGTTCAAGGTAGATTCCTAATTTAGTGTTTGTGGGAAGGAGGAAGATGGTTGAACTTTAGTAAAACCAGAATAATATATATTCCCTTCTCGTGTTTGAAAACTAAGTGGCCTTATTCTCAGTTGATCATTAGTACTAGAAAAATAGAATCCATTTTTTAACATGTTTTTTATTGACTTTTAGAGAGAGAGGAAGGGAGAGTAATAGAGAGAAACATTGATGAGAGAGGAACATCATCTGCTGTCTCCTACACGCCCCCGACTGGGGATCAAACCTGCAAACCTGGCATGTGCCCTGACCAGGAATCGAACTGCCTGGCATTAGGACCTGATATAATGGTATTGTCAGCTGAGTTTCACTCTAATCCTGCAGGGTCAATGGCATTGGTTTGATTGTAAGTGGGGAAACGAGCCTCAGAGAGGTACTGCAACTTGCCTTTTGTCACTTTGGAACTTTGTCTCATTGGTCTGACTCTGTAGGCCTTTTGTAGTCCTGATGAGGCCTTATTATTGTCACTAACTTTTTTAAAAACAGTTGAATAGATGGAGATAAATTTAATTGAAAAATGGAAGCAAGGAAAATACATTGTTATGAAATCTGAAAATATAAGCTATTTTTGCTTTTTATATGTATATTGATACATATTTACTATGTCATTAAGTGAAGAAGCATATGAGAAAAACATAAAACCTATAGAGTGAAAATGGAACCCCCCTAAATAAAGTAGTATGAAACAAACAGAAGTATTGTTGGTTGTTGTTGTTCTGTAACATTTTTTTTTATTATTGATCAATAAAAGCACTCACTCCCTCTTCATCTCTCTAAAATAAAAATAAAATTTTTTTTTAAGTTATTCTGGATGCCGAAGAGCCTTTATGTGGATTAATATCTGTGGTCTTAGAAATTAAAACAAAATTTAAAAATATTAATTAACTTTAAAATAATGATAAAAATCGTTATATGTTAACATAAACAATATTTTCATGAAAAATAACTTGTTCAAAAAAAATTGAGAAGAGTGATTTACAGTTTTGCAAGTTTCTTTTAATGTCTGGCTTAAAAGCTAGGTCGGGTCTCATATGTGCTTCTGCATTCAGTCTGTTGTACTAGTAAGTTGTTTTGGTTGAAGTATATGCAGAAAATCCAGCATCATCATATATAGTTGGAACAGGGAGGACTTCCAGGAATCCTCAGAAAACCTTGGAGAACTGCTAATCTATAAGGGGAAATGTAATAGTGTACAGAAATTGGAGGAAGTTTTCGGGGGAAAAAATCCACGTGTTGAACACTGTTTTTAAAGGTTTATTGTCATTATTTGTAGGTTAAAAAAAATCCTTCATGAAGAAGACAGATCTTAAGCCACATGATGGATTCAGAAGCTCATAAAAAGATGTCGCCAATCATATCAACTTCAAAACAAGATATATCACCTCATATTACAGATGTTGGTGAAAGGAAACATTATTTGTGTGGCTGCTGTGCAGCTTTCAGCAATGTAGCGATCACATTTCCCATTCAGAAGGTCCTCTTTCGGCAACAGCTGTATGGAATCAAAACCAGGGATGCAGTGCTTCAGTTGAGGAGGGATGGATTTCGAAACTTGTATCGCGGAATTCTTCCCCCATTACTGCAGAAGACAACTACACTGGCACTTATGTTTGGTCTGTATGAGGATTTATCTTGCCTTCTCCATAAGCATATTCGTACCCCAGATTTTGTAACCCGTAGCATGGCAGCAATACTTGCAGGGACAACAGAAGCAATTTTCACTCCATTGGAAAGAGTTCAGACACTGCTTCAAGACCACAAGCATCATGACAAATTTACAAACACTTACCAGGCTTTCAAGGCACTGAAATGCTATGGAATTGGAGAGTATTATCGAGGCTTGATACCTGTTCTTTTCCGTAATGGGTTCAGCAATGTCCTGTTCTTTGGCCTTCGGGGTCCCATTAAGGAGCACCTGCCTACCGCAACAACTTACAGTGCTCATTTGGTCAATGATTTTATCTGTGGAGGTCTGTTGGGTGCCATGTTAGGAATCTTGTTTTTTCCAGTTAATGTTGTAAAAACTCGCATGCAGTCTCAGATTGGTGGGGAATTTCAGTCTTTTCCCCAGGTTTTCAAAATAATCTGGTTAGAACGAGACAGGAAACTGACAAATCTTTTCAGAGGTGCCCATCTAAATTACCACCGGTCCCTCATCTCTTGGGGCATAATCAATGCAACTTATGAATTCCTGTTAAAGATTATATGAGAGAAATAATTAAGTGCCATGTACCAACTGACTAGACTTTCAAAGAAGAATGTAGTTTGGCCTTGTTCCTAATTAGCCAGTATAAGTTGGTGTTGTAAGTTCAGGGCACAATGAATTATGGCAAAGCTGTTTTCCTTAAGCACCAACAAATTCAGAATAAAAGGTATCAGTAGAAAAATTTAAGGTTTTTGTTTTGTTTTTTAAAATACGTTTTTATTGATTTCAGAGAGAGGAAGGTAGTGAGAAACATTAATGATGAGTACAAGTCATCGATTGGCTGCCTCCCGCATATCCACTACTGGGGATCGAGCCCACAACCTAGGCTTGGGTTCTGGGAATTGATGCTCCACCACTAAACCACAACAGCCAGGCTGTTTTGTTTTGTTCTAATTATTACCTGAGAACTTTGGGCTAATTGCTTGGTTAATAGCTGTCTATCTGATGGATGGTTTTTAATGAGGAAACTAATAGCCAAGATAGTCTTTTGCCCCAAATCTTTTTTTTTTAAATATATTTTATTGATTTTTTACAGAGAGGAAGGGAGAGGGATAGTGAGTTAGAAACATCGATGAGAGAGAGACATCGATCAGCTGCCTCCTGCAGGCCCCACACGGGAGATGTGTCTGCAATCAAGGTACATGCCCCCGACTGGAATCGAACCTGGGACCTTTTAGTCCACAGGCCAATGCTCTATCCACTGAGCCAAACCAGTTTCGGTGTGCCCCAAATCTTTAAACCCTTATTAAAACATAGTGGCCATGACCAACCAGAGAAAAGGCTCTTAGGTCCCCTTGAATTCTCAGGCTTACTTTTATTTTACTCCATTTCTTGCTTCTCTCTTAAGAGGAATTGCGAAGTGTAGTCTTTGCTGAACTTAAGTATATACACAAGGAGCAGGGCAGAGAAGAAAGCTTAATAGGTATAAGTTTTTTATGATAAATTGCTTGTATTGGTTTTGAAACAGCACCTGTTAGGATAGTCATTATTCACGCTGTTTCTATTTAGGCATGATAGACTCCAGCAGCTAATGAAAGCTCTATTTGCTTTCGAGATTTGAAAACTTTCTGTTTAATTCTGAATGTGACCTTAAACCTGTCCAAAATATCCCCATGTTAATTTCACTTATTTCGTTGCCAAAAGATAGGGAGACTTAAATTTTGTCATAGGCATTTTATCTTAAGTTTCATATTAATTATGCAAAGATCAAACTGTAACTCAATTTCTTTGAATTGTTGCCAACTTAGCAAACAGCTTTGGGGATTTTTTTTCCCCCTTTGGGTACTAGTTTGTCTTATTCAAGTATTCTGTTCTCTTGAAACTCCTTTTAGAAAACACTTCCATAAAACTTTATTTTGAAAGTCTATTTAATAGAATTCCAGGTTTTTATTTCTGGTTTCTCAATGTTTTGTTGCGGGGAGGGGGGAGCACAATAGCTTTCACCTCACAGTGTTAGCTATCATTCATACACACACACACACACACACACACACACACACACACACACAATTTAGTTTTGGAAATAAAGACTTGCATTAGGATTTTTACATTTTGGGAACCCAATTTTACCATTTTATCATTAAAACAGTTTGAGAGGATCAGATCTAAATCAAGACATTTGAAGGGTTGATTTCAAATTTCTAGACTTTGGTAATAGCTGGATAGATTAGTCATCTCTTACCTAACAAAAACATATTTGTCAAAGGAATCAGATTCTAAAGTATATTTTCCCAATAAATCAGGCAAAATGATTCATACAACAGTTGAGTGGTTACTAAAACATGAAACATCCTAGAAAAGTGGTTTATTTTTTAAAACCTACGTGTGTAAATATATAATTAAGATTGCTTTCCAGCATCTGACATGGTAGAGTAGTTAGGATTCTTACTACCAGTTCTTCATTAGGCTGGGTAATTGCATATGAAAATGCAAGTAATGACCAAAATAAAATCAGGGTATCAATTGGTAGTTTACTCAGTTTCTGGGCAGATCGTCCAAAACAGATGTTTACCTCTACATGCAGTATGGCTGGTCAAATAAAATGAACATCCTTCTTCCAACCAAAAGGACTAGGAAACATAGTCAAGCATTTGTTAGGCAGTAATCAAGCTCAGGAGATTTACAACAGCTCTGCTTGACAGTGTTATGTTAAAAATGTGCAGATGTCAGGATTTTAGAAAACTGTCACCAAAAAATGAGTAGCATCCTTTGGCCTATCAAAGAGTCAAGAGGGAGGATTGGAAACAGTTCTTTCAGAAATGAATGACATTGGTACTGTGGTGCATGACCCCCTCATTTGTGTGTAAGCCCCTGAGTACTGCGGGTCTGGGTGCTCAGCATGTGGCAGGTGTGTTAGCCTGGGGTCATGCTCTGGCCCTGGGAGGGAACTCCCCTGGCCTTTGGTTCCACGGGGCTTGCTTTTGTCTGTACACTCCATGTAGGTGGTAGAAACCTAAGTTCTAAAGCACTTTGTAAAATACAAGTGAGAATATAAAGGAGGATGCTTTGGTTTCTGCTGTCTCAAATATGTGGTATTTACAAACAATAAATATTTTTAATGGTTTTAACTAATATTTTTGGATTTCTTTGTCACCTTTTACAGCTTTTGAAGACCAAACTGCTACATTACCAGAGATGGTTCTTTTTTGTCCTATAGACTTCTTAAATTTGACAAAAAGTTTAACAGAACTTGTAACCAACAGCTTTGTCTGAACTTGAAAATAAGTCAAATTTATGTTATCAAGTAAGATTCTACCTATTGTTTTTACCTTCAGTGTGACCTAGTACAGTAATTCTGAAAAGGCAAATATGATTGATTAACTATTTGAAAAGCTTTAAAAGTGGCCCTTTTTGTTACATATATGTGACACAGACTGCTCATGAGCAAAGGGCACTTCTGGTCTTGCCTCCTATATTCATGTCTGATGTTATGGATTCGATGTTTAACATACTTAGAGTGGTATGAGCCCTCAGGACTGCACCACAGATTAAACACAACCTCTATATGGTAGGAAGTTTGTGTATCTGTTTCATTTGTGTTGGAGACAAAGTTGATGTTGTCTCAATAGTCAATATTCATCATATAGTTATATAGTCACCTATATATTGTGAACTGTGCGGTAAAACGGAATTGTGTATATATAATCATTCTTTGGAGATTCTGAAATTCCCTAGCTCAATTACAGTGATAATACTCAGAAGGCTGTGCAAACGTGTGAGCGAATAATGGGTGGTAGACAGGATTTGTGAAATGGGATTTGGAGGACTTTCTGTTAAGCCAATCATGTTGACCAACACTGGTTCAGTGTAGATGAAGTATGTATGGAACATGAGGGGTATGCCGTCAAAATGCAGGCAAGATAGGAGATCATATTTGAAGAAAGACTTGATTTCTTCTAAATGAAAATAATTATCTTTGTTTTCTCATGCATATAAATGCATATCAAAGACTTGAACACCTATTCTTATTTGAGACTTTTTAATGCTGTGTTTTTTTTCCCCTTAATATTATATATTTGCCTAAATGGCTCCCAAATTATGGGGCAATCTCTTCAGTACATGTTTCCATTTTTAAAGTTTTCATTAAAAATGGCTAAGCACACAAAGTTGTTTTTGTTTGAATTTTGTGACTGTGAGTTTAAATGAAACTGTTAAATATTTCAGAGTTAACATGCTTCTTTTGGTAATTCTTTTTGGAATAAAGTTTTCTTTTTTCAGTCCATTTGGTCTTTTGTGGTTGGATTAGTTACTAGCACATTTCCTTTTTGTGTGTATGTGGTAAATTGAAATTGATCTATTAGTATTTTATTGATTATATGTTTAGCCACACTATTTTGATTATTAGCAACTTTTCCTAGGGACTCCTATCTTGGAACAAGAGGAGTTCCAAATGACTTAATTTTCCAGGTAGCTAAACGCGAAGTATTTTGATCTTTAAAGCTTTTCTCAAGTGAAATTTTTTTCCCACTGTGCGTAAAACTGTCTTGGTAAATTAAGTTGGCCGTAATTTCTATTGTAATCATGTACCTTTGGGTCATGCTTACCCAAGCTAGATGGTCTATCAGTGGTCGGCAAACTGCGGTGGCTTGCAAGTCACGATTTGCCGCTCTGTTGACTAATGAGTTTGCTGACTACTGTGATAGGGGCTTAATCACAAGGAACAACAACAGCCTGTAATTATTGGTATTGAAAGCCTAGATGTTTGTGCATTTCAGGATTTTTCTATCTGCTTGAAACTTCATAGCTGCTCCTTTGTTTTAGAATGAAGCCATATCAGCATACTGTGGGTTTATATATAAAATTGCAAGGAGCTCGCTGTGTCCAGGGAGAGGTGTAGCTTGATGAGGACAACTAGGTGAGGGAGCAGTTGCTGCTGTAAAGTGTTTCTGAAACTCCAGTTTAGGGCAGAAATTCATTATAAAAGTGGATATCCTGAACTTTAGAATTGATAAAAGGGGTGTTTTACATGCCATCTGATGAAATGTCATTTTAACCCACTTGGGGCAGCCATTATAGACAGCAAAGTGAGGAGAGCCTGTAGAGAATACTTCTCGAGGGAGGATGGGGAAGGGGCCTAGAGGAGCTCATGCAGTTGCAGAGCATTCCCAGGCCCTCAGCAGGCTAATTCCCAACTTAATCTGTTTAGCCACTGAAGTTTGCATAGAGAACTTTTTTTCCCCCAGATAAACATCTGATTTTGAAGCAGAAATTGAAAATAGTATTTATCTAAATTCTCATCTCTCTTTAATCCATCCTTCATGTTGCTGACTGTTTTTTTTAGATGAAACGATCCAGGCCTTGGCACCTTTACTCGCATCTCTAGCTAAAACTGCCCTGCCCAGTCACTGCCCTCAGCACAAGGACTTCCATCCTCCTCTAGCCGGCTGGCCTCGACCCATGCAGAGTTCCTCTGCCCTGGACACCGCATCCTTCCCTGACTGACTCACTAATTCCTGCTGAGACTTGAGATTGAGATCAACTGCCACTTGAGAGAATACAGCCTACACTTGCAGGACTAAGTCAGGTCCACTTTTTAAATGTCCTATCACATCCCTGTTTTAAGTATATGGTGATTATTTTATGTTTTTTGCCCCTTTGAAATGCCAGCCCCGTAAGGCAAGGATTCGGTGTTTCAAGTGCCAGGCACAGTGACTGACACCTGGTAGGTATAAATATTTCTTTAGAAATCAAGAGCGTGAAGGGGCACGTGGATATTCAGGATCACAGCATTCTGGAATAGCCTACGTGGCCTTCATTCCTTGAGGGGGTCATGGAGGTTAAGGAAAGTAAGTTTACACTGCTCAGGCTGCCATAACGAAATACCTTAGAGTGGCTGTCTTAAACCACAGACATTTCTCAGTTCCAGGGGCTGGGAAGTCCAAGATCAAGATGCTGGCAGATTTGGTTCCCGGTGAGAGGCCTCTTAGTGTGCAGACTTCTCACTGTGCCCTGTCATGGCAGAGAGAATCTCATGACCTCGTTTACACCTCATTACCTCTCAAAGGCCTCATTTCTAAATAGCATCACATTGAGGGCTTCAACCTATTCGTCTTTTTGGGAGGCACAAATACAAAGTCCATAACATACACTAGTATAAGCTAAATGACTGGTGAGCTCTTGACTTTTCCTTTTTATAGTACTGGCAGCTATCCTTCCACCTGAGAAATGTCTAGCCAATTTGAGACCAAAAGAAAAGTTGGTGCATGTGTCAAGATTGTGTGTATGTACAGGCACTCCGTTTTCCTTATGCCTTCTGGCGCTGTTTGTAAATTGTAGAACTAAGCCAAATGAAGTTGGTGAATAAGGGCAGGAAGAAAGTTTTAATCATCAGCAATAAAACCAGTCATGATCAGTCAGCAGTTACTTGCTGGTACAGAGTACACCATAAAAGGGAAATAAGTGCAGTTAGTTACAAGGGTCAAGTAATGGGTGGCTCCTGGTCTAGAGCTTTCTTTCTCTTGGGTAAAAAGAAGCTTCAGAACTTTCCTTAATCCTTCTCCTAGTTTTCTGGGAAAACAATCATTTAAGAAAGAAGTGTTCAGGGCTCCCCACTCCTCACTCCACTAGGAAAGGCATAGAGTTCCAAGTAGAAAAAAGTGGGTATGTATGGGAACTAAAGACTTTTCTTTGGTAATTTGTGTGTAAAATAGGAAGGTAAAGAAAGAAGTTAGGAGAGGGCCTGAACTTGGGGATGTAATAGGTGTGAGGTCTTGAGAAAGCTAAGGCGAAGTCCAAGAGGATGAAACATTTGTGGTTGTGCTTTGGGGCTCTTCCAAGCTTCTGCAACTCGGTCCAGGGAGAGGAAAGCAGGTTGAGTTTGTGTACGGGGGCAATGCTAACTGTATCCTTCATAGTTTCAATTTGTGCTTTTTATTGTTGTTGTTGTTGTTTTTTAAATCTTTGTGGTTCAGATTACAATTGTTCCCCTTTTTCCCCCCCATAGCTCCCCTCTGCCTGACTCCCACCCCACCCTCTGTCCTCACCTCCCCGCCATTGTCCTCATCCATAGGTGGATGATTTTTATCCAGTCTCTCCCTGCACCTCCCCCTTACTTCTTTCCCCCTGAGAATTGTCAGTCCACTCCCTTTCTATGCCCCTAATTCTATTATATTCACCAGTTTATTCTGTTCACCAGATTTTCAATTCACTTGATTTTTAGATTCACCTGTTGATAGATATGTATTTGTTGTTCATAATTTTTACCTTTACCATTTTCTTCTTTTTCCTCTTCTTAAACAATACCTTTCAGCATTTCATATAATACTGGTTTGGTGCTGATGAACTCCTTTAGCTTTTTCTTATCTGTGAAGCTCTTTCACTGACCTTCAATTCTGAATGATAGCTTTGCTGGATAGAGTAATCTTGGTTGTAGGTTCTTGCTATTCATCATTTTGAATATTTCTTGCCACTCCCATCTGGCCTACATAGTTTCTGTTGAGAAATCAGCTGACAATCGAATGGGTGCTCCCTTGTAGGTAATTAACTGTTTTTCTCTTGCTGCTTTCAATATTCTCTGTCTTTTGTTCTTGGTATTTCAATTATGATGTGTCTTGGTGTGGTCCTCTTTGGATTCCTTTTGTTTAGGGTTCTGTGTGCTTCCTGGAGTTGTAAGTCTATTTCTTTCACCAGATGGGGGAAGTTTTCAGTCATTATTTTCAATATTTTGCTCTCTCTCTTTCAGTATTTTGTTTTTTGCTTCTTTGTATTTCAATTCCTTGACTTGATTCTTGCGTTCCCCTGTTAAGTCTCTGTATAATATTTTTTATTTCAGTCAGTGTATGTTTAATTTCTAGTTTGTCCTTTTTCATCTCCTCTTGGGTCTCACTAAATTTATCCATTTTTTTCTAGGAAATTGTTAAAAAACCTTATAACCGTGGTTTTGAACTCTATATCCAGTCATTTGTTTTTCTCCATTTCTTTTGTTTGTGATCTTGTTCTTTTGTCTCTGCATATTTCACTGTTTTCCCTGAGTTGGTAGAGTAGCTTTGTCCTAGGTGTCCTATATGGCCCAGTAGCTCTGCCTCCCCAGTTACCTGAGGTGGACACTCTTGGTGCATCCCTTTGTGGACTGTGTGTAGTTAATTCTTGATTGTTGTAGTTAATTAACTTGTTGTAGTTAATTATTGATTGTTGTTGGTATCACTGGTGAAATTGACCTCCAAGCCAATTGGTTGAGGATCAGCTATATCTGTGCCTGGAGAACTTCTGTGCTGGACTCAGCTTTAAGACTTGCAAGATTGCAACAGCTTCTGTGCTGGGCTCGGATGTAGTGGAGTGTCAGGGCTGAGCAGACAGCCTTGGGTTCCCATCAGCCCTGCCCTACACAGCAGCCCCTGGGTCTCAGTGCCTCTGGGCAATCGCTGCAGCCCTCTCTGCACGCACATGCCTGTGCCTCCAGACCTCTGCCTTTCCGACTCCCCTGAGTTTCCATGCTCTCTAGGGACCCATATGAGTCTGGATCCCCAGGGTCTCACCCCAAACTGGGGTTCAGTGCAGTTGTACCTGGATTTCAGTGCTATTGGGAGGTTCTGTTTTCCTCCCGCTAGAGAAAGCCAGCAGTCACAATCAGCAATCAGAGCTCTGTGTGCACTTCCGCGCGCCCCCAAACCTCTGCCTTTCGTAGCTCTCCTAAGTTTCCCTGCACTCCCTTTCTTTTTCTTTTTTTAATATATCTTATTGATTTTTTACAGACAGGAAGGGAGAGGGATAGAAAGTTAGAAACATCAATGAGAGACTTCGATCAGCTGCCTCCAGTACACCTCTACTGGAGATGGGCCTGCAACCAAGGTACATGCCCGTGACCGGAATCAAACCCGGGAACTTTCAGTCCGAAGGCCAATGCTCTATCATCTGAGCCAAACCGGTTTCGACCATTCCTTCCTTTTCACAATAATCCAGACTCCCCTGTATGAGTCTCACCCAGAACTGGGGTTCAGTGCAGTTAGAAGTGGGGTTCAGTGCAGTTGAGATTTTCCGTCTCCCTCCTGCTAGAGGAAGCCAGCCAGACCCGCCGCCGCCCATTCTCTCCACGAGCGTGTCTCAGTACCTCAGCTTTTTGTAGCTCCTCTGGGTCTCTGTGAGCCCCTCTCTTCCCTTCTAGTTGTAGAATTTCCACTCAGCCAGCTTTCCTGTGGTTCTGGATGATGTCCATTCTTTTAGTTGTAATTTTGAAATTGTTGTGCGAGGCAGCAGTTTAGGTATTCACCTATGCTGCCATCTTGGTTTCTCTCAATTTGTTTTATTGTTTATTCCTTATTTGTTTAGCAAATTGGCTAATTTGCCCAGTATTATAAAACTGCCCTTATTTAAAGACAAATCATTTTGAGTTATAATATTCTAGACTTGTGGAAATACAAAGCATTGGGATGCCTGAGACACATTCCAAAGTAAAAATTTAAACCTCTCTTGATGCTCCGATGACTCCAGGCTACATCAGGTCTGTGCATGGCTGTCTCAACCCTTGCTCTCCCATGATGTGCTATGTCCTTCAAGGCGCCATGTCTTTGTATCCACGGATTAGAGTCTCACATCTGCTCAGTGAGTCAAAATCTGATCCGGAATATTGTCTTTATCACTATTACTCTCCCTGTTTCAGAAAGACTTTTTCTAAGAATTTTTTTTTTTAAAGATTTTTTTTATTTATTTTAGAGATGAAGGGGGAGAGAGAGAAACATCAATGATGAGAATCATTGATTGGCTGCCTCCTGCACACCCTCCACTGGGTATGGAACTCACAACCTGGGCATGTGCCCTGATTGGGAATCAAATCATGATCTTCTTGTTCACAGGTCAATACTCAACCACTGAACCACACGGGCCAGGCTAAGAATTTGTCTTTTAAAAACATCATGGGGAATGCATAATGTATGATTCCATTCATATGACATTCTGGCAAATCTGTGGTGGGGAAAAAAATGGCTGCTTCTGGTAGAGGTGAGGTAGGGACTTACCTGGGAAGGGTCCTGAGGGGACTTTCTGGGGTGATAGTAGTACTGTAATTTATGTATATCGGTACAGGTTTGGGCAAATGTATACAAATGGACACATTTGTACAAACTTAGAGGACATGCCATTAATATTTGTGGGCATCAATCATATTGAAATTTTTCAACAAAAGAAAAAAATACTAAACTTTAATTAATGATATGTATTGCTGAGGATTTTTAGAAGGATGGGTACAGATATCTAATTTATTCAAAGTATATAAAATTAAGATGGATTGATGGATGGAATATTTGTTATGTGATAAAACAAGCATAGTAAAATGTTAATGGTTGAATCTTGGTAAACATTCACTGTAAAATTCAACTTTGCTGTATGTTTGAACATTTTCAGAATAAAATGTTGAGAAAAATCATTGGGGGGGGTTATCACAATATTTGGTATTAGTGATATATTGAGAGACTGAGTTTAGTTCTTTCAGTATGTTATTCTTACACAGTCATGAAATCATAGAAATTCTTGCTAGAAGGGACTCCTCCCCTCTAATCATGATATGGCAGCCACCTCCTTCCTGTCCTTAGACCCAGAATACCCCCCACAGATTGTGACAGGGCTGGTGGGTAAAATAGAGCCTAATCTATTTATTTATTTAAATGTATTTTATTGATTTTTTTTACAGAGAGGAAGGAAGATAGTTAGAAACATCACTGAGAGAGAAACATCAATCAGCTGCCTCCTGCACACTCCCCACTGGGGGATGCACCCGCAACCAAGGTACATGCCCTTCAGTTCACAGGCCGATGCTCTCTACCCACTGAGACAAACTAGTTAGGGCAAATTTATTTCTTATTGAGACTACCCCAGAGGTGAGGAATCTACCGACCCCTTCAAGGGACCAGGGTATGGATCATAATTTTCCTACCAATACTCTGCAACTTTCAATAAATGCCCGGAAATCCTTCTTTTAATTATATGCATTTATTAAGTACACGCACAAAAATACTATCCTACATAATAAGAGCTAATACACTAATTAGCCTGAACAGCCAAACGACCTTCCAGACCACCTGCCAGATGAAGTTCGGGCTGCAAAGGTCGAGCCCCTTGCACAAATTTCATGCATTGGGCCTCTAGGTAATAACTGGTAATAACTGCTTAATAAATACAATGTATTCAGAACAGACCTGTTACTTTGTATTGAACTTTTAAAAAGTAATTCTTTCACAATGAAATTGGGATCCTGCCGAAACTGGTTTTGCTCAGTGGATAGAGCAGCAGTTCGCAACCTGTGGGTTGCGACCCCTTTGGGGGTTGAACAACACTTTCACAGGGGTCGCCTAAGACCATTGGAAAACACAGATACGATTCATAACAGTTGGAAAATTACAGTTATGAAGTAGCAACAAAAATAATTTTATGGTTGGGGGTCACCACAACATGAGGAGGAACTGTATTAAAGGGTCTCGGCATTAGAAAGGTTGAGAACCACTGGGATAGAGCGTTGGCCTGCGGACTGAAGAGTCCCAGGTTCGATTCCAGTCACGGGCATGTATCCTGGTTGCGGGCACATCCCTAGTGGGGGGTGTGCAGGAGGCACTGATCAATGTCTCTCTCTCATCGATGTTTCTAACTATCCCTCTTCCTTCCTCTCTGTAAAAAATCAATAAAATATATTAAAAAAAATATGGATCCTTCATTTTCCCCAAAGGCTAGCCTTTTAACAGGAAGGCTTTTGCAAGTTCATTTTAATGCAGCAGTCTAGTGTATCCATAATTTAAATGGAGACAGCTATTTCCTGTAGAAAGGTTAAAAAGCATTTTGAGTTGTCTCTGCCATGGTTCGTTTGTTCCTGTTCTGGTGGCGGCAGCTCTGCCTAGCTCACACCAGAGGGGGCATTACTGTACAGTGCTCCTCTTTCTGAGGTAGAAGGGAGGCCACAGGGCACCAGTCTGTTCCTGAGAAGGTAAGATGATCTTACTTAACTAGCTGCTCATTAACTTCAAAATCCTATTAAATCAGGAAAGTCTTAGCTCTTGCTGAAGGACTGCCAAGCTGACAATGTATTAAATGGTGTATTTGATGGGTGCATGTTGTCTATTTATATCAACCTCCGAAGTTAAGATCTTCTCTAAAATGGCTTACTTTATCTACCTAAAGATCCATGGGATCTGGCATCCATGAGAAATCCAAACTCTAACTACATTTTCAATATCCATAGTTCTCAAACTGTGGTTTTCATACCTTTAGCAGCCACAGGGAATGGGTGAGAAATGCAAAATGGGGGACTCTCATTAAAAACCCATGAAATCAGAAACTCTGGATGGGGACCCAGCAGTCTGTCTTGATAAGCCCTCCAGGTGACTTTAACACATGCTAGACTTTGAGCACCACTTTCCATGTCTTCTGTCAGAAGGAAGGGTTTGGAAGAAAACTCAGTGAACATCAATTTGTTGTTTTAACCACTAAGTTCCTGGTAATTTGTTACATCAGAAATAGGAAACTAGCCCAGCCAGTGTGGCTGAGTATTTAAACATCGCCCTATGAACCAGGAGGTCACAATTAGATTCCTGGTCAGACAGAGCACATGCCTGGATCGTGGGCTTGGTCCCCAGGGGGGTTTTGCAGGAGGCAGCCAATCAATGATTCTCTCATCATTGATGTTTCCATTTCCTCTCTGAAATAAAAAAATATATATATTTTAAAAAAGAAAGAGGAAACTAATATAAATTGTTGATTCATTAGTATAAATGCAGACCAAATAACCATTTCCTTTTAAATTTAAAAAAAATCTATTTTTAAATAGGCCTTAGCATGTTAATCATTGGAATAACTGAAATAATTAGTGCTGTGGTTAGTTAAATCAGTTTATCTAAATGGTTAATTTCACAAAATAATTGAAAGGGTTTTACTCTATTTTTCTCTTCAGTGACTTACCAAAAAAGTGAGTGTACCAAATTTGATTATCATTTTTCTAATGGATTAAAGTGGTATGGTGAAATGAACTACTAATCACATTGTTAAATATTTTTACAAGTTATTTTTAGGGAACACTGAAAAAATAGCATGTTCGAATTTGTTTACATGAGAACCAATTATTGTATATAGCTTGACAAACAAAAGTAAAATTTTTTTAAAAATATATTTTATTGATTTTTTACATAGAGGAAGGGAGAGAGTTAGAAACATCGATGAGAGAGAAACATCGATCAGCTGCCTCTTGCACACCTCCTACTGGGGATGTGCCTGCAACCAAGGTATATACCCCTGACCAGAATCGAACCCAGGACCCTTCAGTCCGCAGGCGATGCTCTATCCACTGAGCCAAACTAGTTTTGGCCAAAAGTAAAATTTTGTCAGCTCAACTATGGTTTCTATTTATATGAATACAATTTTCACTGAATAAAGAACTAATTTATGAAACTCTATAAATTCATATTGAATAAATGAGTAGATGGCCAGAACATTAATGAACAGATGTGAATGGATCAGATAAATGTATTCTCAGTGTAAAATGCCAGTTCTGTGTTTAGAACAACGGCCTTCACAAAACAAAACTTGCATGTACAGTGGAAGCACAAGGTAATCCCTGGAAGAGACTGATTTTTTTTTTAAATTTTATATTTAAAAATTTTTCTTTATCTCTGTACATGTTTTACAGTGTACATATAGATCCATACAACAGTTTATGCATAATATATAATTTACAAATAATCAAAATTTAGAGTGTATTTTCTAATTTTTTTCTGAAAGGGCTATGTGATTGAGAAAGTTTAGACTTTCACTAACGAGAACCATCAAATCCCTGCCTCTGCCATACTGTTATGCCTAATTCTGGTCTAAAGATGAACATCTAAGCCAGTGGATGGCAAACTCATTAGTCAACAGAATGGCAAACCGTGGCTCGTAAGCCGTTTGCTGACCACTGACCTAAGCAATTTAAACAAAAGTTTTCAAACTACCGCTAAATGCCACATTGCCAATCAACCTTTCAAACAGGTTAGCCACACACAAAAAGTGTGTCAAGGGTTTCAAAGTAGCATTTGTTTTTTAAAAGCACATTATGAGGTAGACTTATACTAAAATACTCAGTGCATATATTAATGAAATACTAAAACCTTAAAATTGTATATAGGTATGTAATTAGATAATAAATTCACCTACAATTCTACATTCATCCATTTGAAAAACTCAATTGAGTTGAAAAAAAAAATCCCACAAAAAAACACAATTCAATTGAAAAGGTAAAAGCCAATTACATGGTTAGAAAGCTTTCCTAATTTTTTTTTAAAATATATTTTTTGATCCTTTACAGAGAGAAAGAGAGATAGTTAGAAACATTGATGAGAAACATCAATCAGCTGCCTTCTGCACACCTCCCACTGGGCATGTGCCCACAACCAAGGTACATGCCCTTGGCCGGAATCGAACCTGGGACCTTTCAGTCTGCAGGCTGACACTCTATCAACTGAGCCAAACTGGTTAGGGCACTTTCTTAATCCTAAATGGAAAACATTTGATCTTTTAAAGTTTGTTGGGAAGGGAGTACTTATGTTTTAATTTTAAATTTTGTAAGTTATTTTATTAAATCATGCACTAGGGCCCTAACCAGTTTGGCTCAGTGGATAGTGTCGGCCTACAGACTCAAGGATCCCAGGTTTGATTCCAGTCAAGGGCATGTACCTTGGTTGTGGGCACATAAACCAGTAGGGAGTGTGCAGGAGACAGCTGATTGATGTTTCTCTCTCATCAATGTTTTTAACTATCCCTCTCTCTTCCTCTCTGTAAAAAAATCAATGAAATAAATATTTTTAAAAAATCATGCACTATGGCTAGTTCAATGAATGTGAAAAGATAATACAATTCTTACTAGAGGCCCAGTGCATGAATTTGTGCACCAGTGGGGCTCCTCAGTTTGGCCTGTGAGATTGGGCTAAAACTGGCTCTCTGACATCCTCTGAGGGGGCCTTGATTGTGAGAGGGCACAGGCCAGGCCAAGAGACCCCACTGGTGCATGATTAGGGCCAGGGAGGGACCACAGCAGGGCTCCAGGGTGTGTCCAGCCTCTTCTTACCCAGTCCCAATTGGCCAGACCCCAGCAGCAAGCTAAACTACCGGTTGGAGCATCTGCCCCCAGTGGTCAGTGCACATCATAGCAAGTGGTTGAGTGGCCTTAGCATACCATTAGCATATTATGCTTTGATTAGTTGGTCAACTGGTTGACCGGACACTTAGCATATTAGGCTTTTATTATATAGGATTATTTTGTTTCCAAACAAAAATGATAATATCCAAGCCGGGCCAGCTACATAACGTATGAGCCCAGTGCACAATAAAAATGTGGGTCCCCTCCCCTGCTCAAAAAATTAAGAATTTCAAGATGGCTTTAGCTAACCATTAAACCAAGCCTTTCTCAGTGCAGAGCCCTATATACCTGCAAAGGTCACACGCCCTGATCGAACTCTGTTTCAGCTACAGCTATGGAATATGAATGCCTTAGTTCCTTGGGTCCCTAGTACTGGGCTAGGCATATGGTAGGGATTCAAATGTTCGTTGCATGAAATATTGAGTCTTACACTTGCAGTTTTCCAAATCAATGAGTTTGCATAGTTTTTCTGACCACAGGTATGACTCTGTATGACTCTGATGCACACGGTGTGTTCACTGTGATAATAATACATGGTGTATTCCTTTAGTGCTGAACAATTCTGGCTTCATGGGAATTTGAGGCTGCCTATGGTGAAGGTTCATTTGGTTCATTCACCAACCATTTATGAAGCAACTACTCTGTCAGATCCTGTACAAGAACACAAGAATGAATAAAATAGTCCATGCTTACAGTCTAGCATAAGAACTACAGCACTTCAGAGCCCACTGAGAAAACTTCCTGGTGTCTAGTATATCATTCCAAATTTCCTGAAAATGTGAATCTAAAAGTTAAACCAGACAGCATATTTTGGAAATATAGTGAGTAAAAAAAATTCAAATATTTCATTTTTGAGGTAAAAACTATGAAAAGTGAGGAAGAAACTTAAGAAAGCTGAAAATTCTATTTTAAATACTTTAGACCAGATTTAAATTTAAAAATTATTTTATTACCTTCGGGTGACATTTTTATTTAAAGTGACATTTATTACACATACATATAGGATCTGTGTGTATGTGAGATGTGTTCCTTGGAACTTCTGATAAAACCCATATTACTACCACTAATTCCTTTATAACTAAAAAGAGCAGAATATTGGTACATTTGAGACTTTCCTTTTGATAATAATTTCTATTATCATTTGAATGGGAGAAATTCTTAGGAATCATCTTTAGGGTATAAATTTTGGTACAATCTTATTCTGCAATGAGACTAAACTGTGTCTTTGTAACAACCTGTGATAATTTAAGCATATATTTTAATAGTTATTTAATAGCATAGAAAATACTCTTAAGTCTATCTGGATTTGATTTTCATTGTTTCCCCCCAGATTCTTCTTTTTTCTTAAAAGCATGAAAGACCCCTGTGCAATTACAGAGCCTTTGCTGTTAATTTTCTATTCTTTGGTACATTGCTGTTTGTTCCTTAATCTAGCAAACCCTTCACTTGAAGTATTATACTTAGTGGCAACTAAAAACAAAACAAAACACTAGGCTAGACCTTTACTGAAAACTTATATTATCTGGAAGGTTATTGTGAACCTGTCAGAAAGGTGGCAAACAACCAAAAGAACCATGTCAAAAACTGTGTACCCAGAGCTTGCCCAGACCTTCAGACACTAAGCAGGCTTGGTTATCTCATGTCCCAGCTTAGAACATGAACACAGCACGTTAGAAGGAAGTAGGAACTCTCTTAGAGGCAGACATATTGATAGTGTGGAAGGAGACAGAATAAACTGCTTAGCCAAATATAAAACATTTTTAAATTAAAAACAAAACACCAGCAATCTGAGGCAAACGATTACATATACCTCAGGGCTGACGGCATCATTTTATAATAATCGATATTAACTCATTTGTTATAGCCCTTTACATTTTATGAATTATTTTATATACATCAGAGCTCATTGAATATTTGTAATGATACATGAATATAACTTTACTTTTCATCATGAAAAAGTGAATTATACTGAGCATGCTATTTAAGAAGAAGGCAGGGAGGTATACTAACATATTTGAAAGACATCAAAAAGAATTACAAGTTTTAAATTTTGGCACTTAAGAGATACGCATTTGTTAATCCAACAATTTATATATATGCGTTATGACCAACACAATTTATTACTTAATGAAATTTCATAGCTCTCTGTCACTGCTGGTTGCTAAATGGGATGATTGTCATTTATAAGTTATCAGAATATTTCTCTTGCTAAACACAAGCTTAACAGGTATATATGGATGCCAATATCATATATTCTGACTAATGAGGAAACATTAGGCTTCTAAAAGATTCTCAGAATATTTTTCCTATACTGCACTTTCTAGCAAACAAAACTTTAATACTAATAGTAAAATGGGATCTTGGTTCTAGACAGAAATCAGGTACGTGTGATCTACCTTTTCCTTGTTTTTCTAAAATTTTTGGTATAGCTTCTTCTCAGGATGTAACAAGCAGAAATGACAAAATATACATGTTCTTTGGGATTCTGAGAAAAAAGATCACACACATTTTCAAAAGATTAAAATAGAGATCTCATCTGCTTTAGCCAATTCATTTTCATAATTGAAAATAAGAAACTACTAGGCATTTGATGTTCCTAAACTCATTCAACATAGCATTGCCATAAAGATACGGCTCTGAAGGAAGCTTTTTAAAACCAAAGTATAGTTTATACTGTACTTCCTAATAATTATACTGTTACCAATTATAATACATTTATCAATTATCATGAATAAAAATGAGTAAATAAAATTTAGAGTAAAAAACACATTAGATTTTACACTGTAAGTGAAACGGGACCTTTTAATTATAAGATGTAATTTCCTCTAATAGTATACCATTCCTGATGACTCTTAATTCCTTAATATCCCTGGTGGCTTTTCGATTATGACTATACCTCACAGAGAATGAAGATTCTCTTCGCTGGCTGTTAAATTTTACATTAACAATCCATTTAATCTGTGTAGCTCTATTTTTTTTTTTAACAAGGCTATTAATTCTCTATTTTTCTTCATTTTATAGTTGCATGTCCTGCTTGAGGTTTTTTAGTTAGGAATGGACTGTATGTATACTCTGCAGTTTATAGTATTAATTCTAATGGAAACTGTTAATCTTGTAAATGTTCTTTTACATGGTGCAGAAGGTAAGCCAGCTCTTACCTTCTAATAAAGAACTTCAGAGGATGCAAAACAAGTAAATTAACCGGCCAGTTTACCATCCTTTACAAATCAAAGGGCACAATGGTAGGGTAATAAGCACAGACTTTGGACTAAAACAGACTGGGTTTGAATCCCATTGATGCCACCTAGCTCTGTGACTTAAGGTAAATCACTTAAATTTTCTGACCCTCCATTTTCTCCAAGTAAATTGGTATTCATCCACCTACCTTGTAAGTTTTCTGTGAGGATTAGTAGTAAAGTATGTCCATTATTTGACATGTGATAAATGCTCTATAGTGCTTAAACAATCATGACTGAAGTTTAGAGCTGGGCAATATATATGCCCAATATCTGACATGGAACTCACTCCAAAGGGGATGCAATTTATGGACCTTTCTTTTGATTATCAATACAATCGTTAGACTTAGTAGCTTATTTTTAATGTTACCATTTAAGTATTTTGCCTTAAAAACTTCCTTTTAAATGTGTTTAAAGTTTATGTTAATCCTGTGTTTCCACTATACTTTGTCATAATTTTTTTGATGACTAAAAATTTCCAAATTTTAAACATCCACCATAAATTGATTTAATTTTAAACATTTGTCCTAGGGCCAACATTGTTCCAAGTAAGGTATAACCTTTATACATGTGTGAATGGCTGTCTGGTAGGTCCTAGGGCCCCCCCCCCCCCCCAAAAAAAAGTCATTTTTATTCATGTATTTGGGTTGCTTAAACATTTCTATAAGATGTAAAATACTTTTCTTCATATGGCTGGAATTCTCAGCATCTACTCCCATGCCTTCCTTTTTTCAATGTCTTAGCAAGTTTAAGGGTATTCACAATAATACAAATTAAAGACAAAATAAAGTGTTCATAGTCATTGTTTTAACAGACAACATAATACAGTAGAAATTGCCCTGAGCAAGGAATTAGGAGACTTGAATTTGAGTCCTGGCTCTGCCACTAATTTTTTAGGATAACCTTAGGCAAGTCACTTCTCTCATTCCTTAAAAAATGAAATTGATTCCATTTTATGTTATTTTCTACCTCTAAAATTGCTTTAATTAACTTATTATTAAAAAATAATCAAAACACCTTCTGGGAGTTGTGTTAAGCACCTGATGGGTACAAAAGTATTTACTGATGTTGAAGGTAGTGTTTTATAAACAGGGCCATCTGAATAAAGGTTACTTGGAGTTCCTGTTAAAATATAGATTCCTATCTTCTCCCTGGCAGAATCAGAATCTCCTAAGGTAAGGGCATTTTCTATATTTTTCACAAGCTCCTTAATGATTACAATGTACCCCAATGTTTGAGAGCAACTAGCCTAAGAGAATGGGATCAAGAGGGAAGAAGCCAGCATAAAACTTAAATTACTCTAGCCTCTGGCAAGCCCCTTCTAAATACCAAACCATTCCAAGTGGAGGAGACTAGATGAAAGCCCCTTACTTCAACAGAGCAGTCAGCCTTGGGCGTAAGCCCTGCTATATGCTTTTTACTTGCTGTGCTCCATAACAAAACACAACAAAAGGTCTTCATATCAGCTCGGTCTTGACATCCAAGCCACTGACTACCACAGTTATGCAACAGCTTGAAGAGGACTGCAGTTCTCCTCTCACTAATGCTAAAGAGTTGACCTTGTGCCATCTGGCTCATGAAAGAAATATGAGTAAAACCCATCTCTTTACTCTCGATTCCCCCTCCACCTCAATACTATAACATGTCATCCTGTGTGATTCAAATAATCTGGCAGAGAAAAGAGGATATCTGAGCCACATTATTCTCATCACTCTGTGGTCAGATAGTGTACTAATCCAATAAATAAATTCTCTTCTAAACAACAGAAACAACCAAAGCCCGTTCCTTCTCCCCTCTTCCTCCATAATGCTCTTGACAGGAACAAAATACCAAGTAAGGACACGTGCTAGAGATTTTAAAATTCATACAAGTAAAGTAAATTACAAAGAGAGGTGATATTTTTTCTAGAATGTCACAACAAAAACCTCTCATGGTAAAAAATATGTATAATTTTAACAGGAAGCTTAAAAGACATTTTGTTGAAAGACTATCCAACAGAAGAATGATGCCATTATCTGTGCTCATTATTGAGAAACATAACAGCAACTTTAAAAGGCAAGTATACTGGTAAGGGAAGATGAAATTTCTTTTTTAACAATCAGTATGCCAACATCAAATGTTTGGGTTTTATTCTAATGTCACAGATTTCTTCTAACCCAACCAAAACTCCTGCCAAATGTCCAGAAAATTCACACCAAAATCAAAAAAGAAAAAAACTCAACAAGAGCTAACATGCAAAATAACCAGAATACCTGGGGTTCAGTGGCACAGATCAGCAGAGCTGAGGAATGCTGCAAAAGATGCTGCTGCATAGAGTCTAACTTGGCAATGCCCCTATGATGCTGGACGACCAAGTCCTCAGGTCACAGGTGTGTTCGTGGACCCATAAGAATCAGGTCTTGACCCAAACTTCTAAGATCTTCTAAAAAAGAAAATACTTCACCTAAATTGAAGCAATTTATATGTCAAACACCAAAAGAGTTGCTTATTTTGTTGTAAGTTGTGCCTAAAACTTTGGCTGATACAAAGAAACCCGTCCACTAAGGCACCCTGAGGCAATCTGACAATGTGTTGGGGAGAACTTTGTCGTCAGTACAACATCATTATGAGAGTACAGAGAACGGATCACCCGCAGGGGACTGGCTTCTTTGGGCAAACAGTCAATAAGTTCACTGCACTGTTTGTCAAATCCCAACAATCGAATCCCATAGCCATGTGGAGAAGAAACCATTCGCCCATCAGGGCTGAAGCAAAGTTCTTTGATATAACCCCTGCCTACATTGGCTTCTTCAATGTAATGAGTCAGTCGAAGAGAACAACGAGGTGAGACAGGTCGTACCGGAGCTCCTTCTTGGAATTCATAGACACAAGTCCACTAGGGGAAGAGAAGAGGGACAAACCAAAGTTATAGAGCTTCATATAGTGTTACAGATATTCTTTAACAAAAAAAAAGCACACACACCATACAACAGAATGCTAAAGCCACAGAATTGTAAGAAATCATTTAGATGAATGCCATTTGTAACTAATGAACTTGTACCCTCTTATCTTCATAAGCTAGGGTTATTCTGCACTATGATGCTTTAAAGCCTTTTATTCAGAGGCCAGTGTGACTTCTGTAGTAGTAATTCCCTTTTCTGAAAGTAACAACAATTTTTATATTTAAAAATTCAAGGATTAAGACAGTCAAGCCCTAGAATACCTCCCCTACACATTTTAATGGCTTTCTTCTCTCCTTTTCTCAGTTGCAGATTCTAGAGCTAGTGAGATTCTTAAAGGACTCCTGCTTTTCTTTTAAAATATATATATATTTTTAATTGATTTTTTACAGAGAAGAAGGGAGAGGGATAGAGAGTTAGAAACATTGTTAGGTGCCTCCTGCACATCCCCTTAGTGGAGATGTGCCCTCAACTAAGGTACATGCCCTTACCCGGAATCAAACCTGGGATCCTTCAGTCCGCAGGCCGACGCTCTATCCACTAAGCCAGTGGTCAGCAAACCGTGGCTCGTGAGCTGCGGTTTGCCACTCTGTTGACTAATGAGTTTGCCGACCAGTGCACTAAGCCAAACCGGTTAGGGCAAGGACTCCTGCTTTTCATAAGGTCATGTAAGACCTTTCCCCCTAGTCTGTTTAGTTCCTTCCTTTTCCCAAGTTTCCCTTGGTTTTTAAAAAGAGAAAATTATTTTTATACTCAAATGGCTTAGCAAAACCTCACAGTTAGCCAACTTAGCTGAAACATCTCAGTCTTATGTTTACTATTTAAAGGGCTTTTTATTATGAGATGAAGGAAGAAAGAATTTAAAAACTGGGCACAATCTGAGCTAATATTGATTTAAAGTACTCCCCAGCTTGCCACCCCTGTCCAGAGGGGAGGAAGAAGGGGCTCAGGCACACATGGCATTTTGTTCAGCGGGCTCTGTTGAAAGTGGAGTCTTGCTGCCCGTACCTCCTGATCATCGGTGTTGCTTGAGCACCGAAGAAGAGTGGCCCAGCCTTTTGGGTGCAGCTGTAAAGATGTGATGCAGTTTCCACGGTCTCTCTCACCAGGAACTTTTGGGGTTAAGACTTCAAGACTATTTCGTGGTGAAACTCCTGAGATACAAGAAAATTAGAATGTGGGATTTGTATTATCAAAGAACTAAGGCAGCTTTTCAAAACTTGATTTTTGGGGGTGGTGAATACACAATACAATATACAGATGATGTATTATAGAATTGTACATCTAAAGCCTACATAATTTTATTAACCAATTCAATAAAAAAGTAAAAAATATTTTAAAAAATAAATATTTCTTAAAAAGCTTTGGTATCTTATAAAAAAAAAAAGCTTTGATTTCTATCAGCCAGCAACTATGCCTTCATTCCTTTGTCTGCACTGTGCTACCATATGTAAAAAGAAAAACAAAAACCCACAGTGCCCTCAATGTATGGAGTGAGTATATGGGGAAAGGGTCTGATCAGAACTAAAGAATCCAAGCTCCTATAGCAAGAATCATCAGTGACCTAAGGCTAATGCATTAAAGCTAACTAGAGGTTCTTTGGACTTGGATTATATCTTAGAAAGCTCTTCATTTAAGTAAAGTCAAAGTTATGTGACATGAAAGGAATCTGGAAAAGTAAAAGATAACAATTCTCATCTCAGAAGATCTGGTTCAGAGAAGGAAATACTTGGAAGCCATGAAGACTGCCATTATATATAAAAAAGGCTATGCGTACAAGGAGAGGGACTTATGGCCACCAAGGCAGTACTGTAAATAACAATAGATGTATAATTTTGGAGGTGAGGTAGGACACTCACACAGAGGCATGTCAAAACAAAGGGTGGGAGACACTGCCCATCATATATACTCCTGGTATGTAGCTCTAATGCAAGTGACTGCTGCAGTGAGCTATTGTTACTACTGGGAATAGGTCATATCCCTTGGGTATGTGGAGAACCACTTGTACAGACATTATGAGAAAGCAGCTTAAAAATATAATATCAAGAGAAATATTTCAACACTTTTCTTCCTGTAGAAGGAGTTTCTTTGAAGATAATGAGCTCCTATCAAACCCTTTGCAAACTGTTTCTCAAAAAGGATGTACCTTCTTTTAAAAGATTCCCTTTAGACTACTTGCATTGATGGGAACCTGTGACACTCCAAATTACACTATTATAACCAAACTATACCTAAATAATTATTTCACATGTGATTAAACTTTAATTTTAGAGAAAAACAAATCCCTATTTCCAGAATTAATTTTGAGAATCTATAACATTCTAAATGGCTAACCAGTGGCTTCCAAGCTGTGCTCTTTGGAGGTTCCTCAACTGGCAAAAGGGGGTGAACCATCTGGAGACCAGGGTAGAGATGGGGTGGGTGGCTAAGGGCTTCCCTAATTTCAGTTGAACCAGAGTTATTCCACTTTCATTTGTACTAAATCCCTAAGAATCCACAGCAAATTTCATGTCAAAAATAGTTTTAATCCTAAAATAAGTTTGAAGGCCTCTGCTCTATACAGCCATCTTATCTGCCAAAGTATGGTTCTAACATATGCTGACACCTTCTCAGACATATGCCGAAGGAACTTCACTGATACTGCTCCAAGGGCAATGGAAGCTAAAGAGAAAATAAACAAATGGGACTACATCAAAATAAAAAGCTTTTGCATAGCAAAAGAAACTATCAACAGAACAACAAGAAAGTCCACAGTATGGGAGAACATATTTGCAAATGCTATCACTAATAAAAGTTTAATCTCCAACATCTACAGGCAACTTATACAACTTAATTAAAGGAAGATAAATGATCCAATAAAAAAATGGGCAACGGAGCTATATAGAATCTTTTCTAAAGAAGACAGAGGAAGGCCAAGAGACGCATGAAAACATGCTCAAACTCACTAATTATCTGAGAGATGCAAATCAAAATGACAATTCGATAACATCTCACACCTGTCAGAATGGCAATCATCAACAAATCAATAAATGACAAGTGTTGGCGAGGATGCGGAGAAAAAGGAACCCTTGTACACTGTTGGGAATGCAGACTGGTGCAGCCACTGTGGAGAACAGTATGGAGTTTCCTCAAAAAACTAAAAATGGAACTCCCATTTGACCCAGCAATCCCACTCTTAGGAATATATCCTAAGAAACTAGAAACACCAATCAGAAAGGATTTATGCACCCTGATGTTCATAGCAGCATAACTTACAATAACTACAATTTGGAAACAGTCTAGGTGCCCGTCAGCAGATGAGTGAATCAGAAATCTATGGTAACATCTACACAATGGAATACTGTGCTGCCATAAAAAAGGAAGGAATTCTTACCATTTGCAGCAACCTGTATGGAACTGGAGAGCATTATGCTAAGTGAAATAAGCCAGTCAATGAAAGAAAAATACCACATGATCTCACTCATTTATGGATAATAAAGAACATTACAAACTGATGAACAAAAAGATAGATACAGAGGCAGTAAAGCATCAAACAGACTCTCAAATTACAGTGGGAAGGTTAGGAAGGTTAGGGAAAGGTGGGGTAGATAAGACATCAACCGAAGAACTTGTATGCATGCATATAAGCATAACCAATGGACACAAGACACTGGGAGGTTAGGGTATGCATGGGAATGGGGGGGGGCAATGGAAAGATATGTATACATGTAATACATGAATTAAAAAATTAAAAAAAAAAAACACATATGCTGACACCTGAAAACCCCAGGATTTCCAACATTCAGAGCAACCTTACCTCTAAGCTCACCTTCCTCTTTCCACTCTCTAATTTTCTTGTTCTGTCTGCCCAGGCTCCCAATACATTATCTCTTCTCCCAGATGTAACTTTTGATAGCATAGAACTGTTATAAAGTTTTGTTTTGGTGTTTACCAAAGTAAGAAGCAAGTTTGTGAACTATTCTTCTTAAATTAAGTTTCTCTTTTCTCATGGATGTTTTAGTTAATCAATAAAGATTTTTTTCAATGGTTATTAAGAGCCTTCTATTGGCCTGGCTGGCGTGGTTGAGCATCAACCTATGAACCAGGAGGTCAGAGTTTGATTCCTGGTCAGAGTCCATGCCTGGCCAGGTTCAATCCCCAAAAAGGGATTTGCAGGAGCAGCCGATCAGTGACTCTCTCATCATTGTTGTTTCTCTTTCTCTCTCTCTCTCTCTGGCCTTTCCTCTCTGAAATCAATTAAAAAAAAAAAAAAAAAGCCTTGGCTTGTTTCCCATAGCCAAAAGGAGAAGAGGCAGAACCTATAAAAGAAGTTGCTACAAATCAAAGAAGAAAAACTACACATCTGGGCATAAATCTCTAAATATAAGAGGAAGAGTTTTTAACCTTAAAGTGAAACAGCAGTCTTCAGCATCCAGAAGAAAATGGATAAAGCTATAGGTTAGGTTAGGAAGGGCACTCAAACCATTCTACTCAAAGAAGTAATCATGAAAAATAATTAAGTATGCATTTATCAAGCACTTAAAAGGTGAGGCCTCCTAGGGAAAACACAAATTACGAGTCTAATGTATAATCCTTTTCAAAAATAGCTAGATAGGAAACATGCTGATCAGCAAAAGGTAACCCCAAATTACAAAAAACTATCTGACTATCACGCTATAAAAAGGACAAAAAGTGCAATAAGAGTTTAGATGTGAATTAGTTTGGAGAGGGACGGTGGGTGAAATTTGCATAGGTAGAAAGCATTTCAATTAGAAAATGGAAGGGATAGGCTAAGCCTGTGGTCAGCAAACTGCGGCTCTCAAGCGGCGGTTTGCCACTCTGTTGACTACTGAGTTTGCCGACCACTGCCTTAGGGAAAAACATTTTAATAATGTACTGTCTTTAATCTGAACTAAAAACTTCTGGGTAAGGGTAATGCCTTACGCAGTGGTCGGCAAACTCATTAGTCAACAGAGCGGCAAACCGTGGCTCAAGAGCCACAGTTTGCTGACCACTGGGCTAAGCAGCTACTTCTGCCAGACTGGCTGGGGGAAACAGGCAAAAGCACAATGGGGCCAGATTGTAGCTCACTTTATCACACCAGCCCTCAGTCTGTCAGATATTGCTCAGATAAGCAAACGGCAGAGTAAAGTCTACTGGGCTGAAACCAGATGCCATTCACAAGCACCTGATAAACATATCCTCTTATCTTTATACAGCACTGGCACATGCATAATCTCATTTAATTTCCATAGTAACCTTGATTGGGATATTTCCCAACTACTTCCTCTCCAAACTAACAAAGCCAAATCCAGGAAATAAAATCAAAGCTTAAACTCCAACTTTAATTTTTAAAGTCCAAGATCCTCAAACCCATAGACTCTTTAGCTTTTTAAAAAGAATAACCAAGGGACAATGAACAGCCTCATCTTTATTGGCAAATTTTATGAATTAAAGTAACCAAAGAAAGCTGTTTGGTAGAATCACTTGTTGCAGGATTATAAAATCCAACTATTAACCTACCTTCTCTTTGCGAGGCTCGTGACATGTGTTTCTCAGAAGATGAATTAGAATCACTATGATGACAAGGTGAACCAGAAACTCTAGGACCAGATGAACTTGATGAAGTAGTCAGATCTTAAAAAATACAAAAAGTTCTGACAATACACCTAGCAAAACTCTGGTGATATCTCTTAACTTTTGAACCATGCTATTAAAATCCATCTGAAATATGGCAAGTACATGTCCACTTAAAACTGGCTTATTATAATTAAGATTAAGATAGGACAGCTCTCTGAAGTGTTTTATCTAAGGTCTCATCCCTTTCTAAAATCTTCTATAGGGTAGTATATAACAGAGGTCAGCAAACCGCAGCCCGAGAGCCACATGTGGCTCTCAAGCCACGGTTTGCCGCTCTGATGACTAATGAGTTTGCGCTGACCACTGTCATATACTACCCCTTGCCTCTGTGCACACAATATGCCACAATTGCCTAATCCTCACAGCTTCCAACTATACAATAACATTTAGTCTAGTCCAGTGGTCAGCAAACTCATTAGAAAACAGAGCGGCAAACCATGGCTCGTGAGCCGTGGTTTGCCGACCACTGTTCTATACCAATGACTAGCTTAAGTAAAATATAAATGAAAAACAAAATAAACACAGGAGCATCATTGGTTCTGCATCATTTATGTAATGAAATTGAATAAAAATATCAATAAGCTGTGTAGCCCATTGTTTAATATTAGAATAGGGTCCAAACAACAGGCACATTACCAAGAACATGAACAGATCTTACTTAAAGCATACCAAATACTTCTATTATCATTCTTAAAATTATGTGAATACTATATTTGAAATGCAATACAAAGTTTACATTGAAATCCTTGGAAAATAAAATGAATATCAGATAGTAGTACTTTAAAGAGCAATCTATTTCATCACACTTTTCTAGTGGCCCCACACTTCTGTGGGAGCTTCTTATTAAATTAGTTCCTTTTGATGTTATTAAGTATCAGAATTACCTTTAGAAGTCAAAAAAACCTACTTAGCTTTTTAATTACAAAATTCCAACTAGGCCTTTAAATCACTGCTTCTCAGAAAGCTAAAGTTGATTAACCAGAAAAAATAAATCTGAATTCAAAAGGATTATATCCCTTGCTTGCAAATAAATTGGTAAAACTCAAATTTCTACTTTTAGCAATTGAGTAGTTGTAGTACAATGAGGCCTACAAATTCCCAAAGAAATGGTCCTATGCACACAGGAGAAAGAGTCTAACCGTTTGAAGCTAATTTTTTAATAGCATTTTATGAACATTATGTGTTCCAAGTGGGTATGTTTCCAGATCAGCCCTCTTTTTTCCAAAGGTAGATGAAATATAGTTCCTATCACATAATATGGATAAATTATAGTGCATAGATTTTTCTGAGCCCCAGTTGCACTTAAGTCCAATGAAATCAGCAATAGGAGAAGGAACAGGACTTCAGCAAGTTTAGAGGTCATGAGGTAAGATGGCCCTGGCTACCTGTGTCTGAGCATTTGGAAGCCGAGGATACACTGCAGAATCAAAACTAAAATTCCATATTGTCTAATACTTAAAAGCTCTATTGGGTTCCAGAAGAACTTAAAAAAATTGATGCTACCTCAGACCATCATTAATTTTTGAGATAGTGATGATTTAGAAATACTGATGAAAGGTTTTCTGGCTAGCATAATGCTAATGGAAATATTTTTAGAGTTAGCAGTTATTCTTCCTAGATCATTCGTGATCAGAGGCACAAGTTAATGCTATATCAGAGATACATATAGATCATTATCTTTCCATGAAGAAAAGCTCTCACTGACCTTTCCAAAGAATATCTTTTAATTTTCTTCCCTTCTTCCTGCTAACATTCTTAGAATGGAAACATAACATCCCTATGTTTGAGATTCTTTGGAAAATTCACCAAAAAAAGCTTACCTGAACTTGATGTAGTTCTTCTTGCTCTCAAAATGGGATAGCTGCCTACTTCTAAAGACTTGGTTAAGTCAAGATCATGCAAAATCAAGAGATATCCAGAGGATGTTGAGATCAACATTTTGGAACAATCTGGTGTTAATCTCATTCGCATAAGAAAACGTGTGTGGAAAAATTTCTTATGTGGACACCCATCTTCTGTACACCTATAGAAGAAATCAAGCCAACAAAACCTAGAGTTATCATAAATATAAGGCTTTGGTGAGTCATGTTTTTGTCCTTCAAACTAGAATTTACAGTACACATAATTAGGTTTACACGATTAATTCTTTTGCTCACCATTCACTCTTTCATTTCCAGTTTTCCTTCTTAAATTATTCTTACACACACACACACACACACACACACACACACACACACACACGTATTTTAAAGACTTTGTTAAGGTAAACTCACTTTTTATTATTCTGAAAATGTTTATTTTACTCTTCTTTTTGATTGAAAATTTAGCTGAGGGGGTAGGGAAGGCTGGGGGAAAGTCAATGGGGGGGGGGGGAGGGAAAGGAGACATATGTACTACTATTTGTAATACTTTAAACAATAAAATAAAATTTAAGCCCTAACTGGTTTGGCTCAGTGGATAGAGTGTTGGCCTGCGGACTGAAGGGTCCAAGGTTCGATTCCAGTCAAGGGCACAAACCTTGGTTGTAGGCACATCCCCAGTAGAAGGTGTGCAGGAGGCAGCTGATGGATGTTTCTCTCTCACTGATGTTTCTAACTCTCTATCCCTCTCCCTTCCTTTCTGTAAAAAAATAAAATATATATTAAAAATTAAAATGTTAAAAATAAAGTTGAATTAAAAAATTTAGCTGAGCATATACTTTTAGGTTGATAGTTATTTCTTTCTGAACATCAAGAATATTCCACCAAGTTCTGGCTTCCATTGTTGCTATTTTTAAGTCTGCTATCAGTCTCATTGTTACTTTAGATAACTTATCTTTTTTTCCCTCTGCTTGATCTTCTCTTTGTCTTTGGAGTACTCCATTTTCACTCTGATAGGTACAAATTTGGATTTCTTTCTATTTTTAGGGAGTCATTTAACTTTCTACATCTTAAGATTCATGTTATTCATATATTCTGGAAAATTCTCTATCTTTATTCCAATATTGACTCTCCCCTATTTTCTCTATTCTTTTAAAGCTCCAAATAGGTGTTAGAAACATTCACATTTCACTCTCCTCCCATACTTGCTCTTTCATGTTTTATATCTCCTTATTTCCATTTGTTGCATTCTGGGTAATTTTTCATTATCTATATTCCAAACTATTTTTTTAAAGTTGTATTTGCTACGTGACCCATCCTATGTGTTTTTAAATTTCCATAGTTGTTGTTTTGTTTACTTCTACCTGGCTCTTTTTTTTATTCCTTGCCCATGTTTTTTATTCCTTTTATTTATTTTTTTGTTATTTTTAAAATTGTGAACTGTATCAAATCTATAGAAAAGTATATAAATATATGAAGAGTTTGAAGAAAAATGAACTCCAATGACTCATCACTCATGATAAGAATTAGAACAGCCCTAACTGGTTTGGCTCAGTGGATAAAGCGTCGGCCTGCGGACTGAAGCGTCCCAGGTTCAATTCCGGTCAAGGGCATGTACCTTGGTTGTGGGCACATCCCCCATGGAGGTGTGCAGGAGGCAGCTGATCAATGTTTCTCTCTCATCGATGTTTCTAATTCTCTATCCCTCTCCCTTCTTCTCTGTAAAAAAGCAATAAAATACTATATAAAAAAAGAATTAGAACAATACCAGTTCATTATAAGTCCCTTCTATTTCTCTACCCTGATACATCCTTCAGTCAACATTGAATGCTTCAAGCATAAAATGTATTTTCTTCTCTCTCCAACAATATTGATGTTTTTGAAATTTTAAGTTTTCTTTTCCCTATGTAGTTCCTATTTCCTCCAAAATATTTCCCCATTTGTATAGGTCTTTATATTAGAAGCTTTTCTCAAATGTCTTTGTTTAGCTGTCTGCTCATAATTAAGAGTGGGGAACTAAAAAGCTGATTGGGAACTCTGAGTGGTGGGACAAGCTGCGCTTCATTATGTAGGGTGAAGCCATTTTTTGAGGAACTCCTATGGTATCTTTGGTTCATTAACTGGAAGAAGCTAAGGGTCTCTGGATTCAATATTCAGTGTGCATATTGTAAGTCAGTATCCCTGATTTTGCTAACAAAGCCTTTAACTGTGTCTGGCATCCTTCACTACAGTGATTCTCCATTTTATTCTCTTTAGAAGATAAAATTTGAAACTTCTTTTGAAATGGAGGTCAATCAATTACCCAGTGGTATGGATTAAGGAAAGAAACTTAAGTTCTCAAATATCTTTCACATGATTCCTTACTTTAGCTACCCCTTCTATTACAGAGTACCCAGAGTTGCTAGTCCCTCTGATTTTTGAGGATTTTGTAAAAGTTGTCTAAACCTCTTCATTTTTCCCCACTGCCAGCCTATGATTCAGCTTTCTTTGTACTTACTAAATCAAATTAAGTTGCTAAGTCAGTTGCCACTTAACTACTTTCCAGATTTAAAAATTTTATTGTCTTTGCTTCCTTTACTATTTACTCTCCTTTATGAGTTTACCACACCCTTTATTTTTAAATGTTTATTATAATTTTAGAGAAGTCTTCTAGTCCATAGATTTTATTTAGGTCTTATGACTTAAATTAAACATTACAATTTTCTCCATAAAAGTTATACAAAATTTCTGTTAATACTTATTCCTGTTTATCAACTAAATTTTTTAATTACTAAAAACTGTAAACTTTAGCCTGACCGGCATGGCTTCAGTAGTTGAACATCAATTCATGAACCAAGAGGTCACTGGTTCAATTTCTGGTCAGGGAACATGCTCAGGTTTCAAGCTCAATCCCCAGTAGAGGGCATGTAACAGGCAGCTGATCAATGTTTGTCTCTCCCATGGATGTTTCTATGTCTCTATTCCTCTCTTTCCAAAATCAATAAAAACATTTTTTAAATATATACTTTAAAAAATTAATGGCTTATTGTAACTAGGAACAATACTGTTTTTTACATTTTGATCTTATCTCTATCTAGCAGTCTTGGTTAATTCTTATTAATTCTGATAATTTGTTAGCAGAATTTCTAGAGTTTTCTATATAGATCAGGGGTCATAAAAACTGGTCTACAGACCAACTCTGGACCATTGTCAGTGTTTTCTTTTAATATACTTTATTCATTTTTTACAGAGAGGAAGGGAGAGGGATAGAGTTAGAAACATCGATGAGAGAGAAACACTGATCAGCTGCCTCCTGCACACCCTCCACTGGGAATGTGCCCACAACCAAGGTACATGCCCTTGACTGGAATCAAATCTGGGACCCTTCCGTCTGCAGGCCAACGTTCTGTCCACTGAGCCAAACTGGTTAGGGCCCATTGTCAGTTTTTATATAGAAAGTTTGTTGGAACACAGCCACACACATTCATGTATTCGAAGCCACAGTTCTATCTGCTATTCACAGCCATTCTATGGCTGCTCAGAGATCATATAGCATACAAAGCCTAAAATATTTATTACATGGTCTTTTATAGAAACTGTTTGCCAACCCCTGATATAGACAACCATACCTATGCATGCTACTGTTTTATTTTTTCCTTTCCAATCCTTATATCCATATTTTTTCTATTGCACCAACTAGGATCTTGGTGAAATAACTATGCAAATATATTGCCCATTTTTAAACTCCACCTCAAACAATGGTGAACAATAATAATATCAGGCATGTTTCTCCTTCGTGATTTTTTAAAAATATATTTTTATTGATTTCAGTGAGGAAGGGAAAGGAAGAAAGAGATAAGAAACATTAATGATGACAGAATTATTGGTTGACTGAGCCTCCTGTACACCCCATACTGGGAAATCAAACTATGACCTCCTGATTCATACATAGGTCAATGCTCAACCATTGAGCCACACTGGCCAGGCTCTCCTACCTGATTTTAAAGAGAATACTTCTAAAGTTTCACCATTTAAACATGTGCTATAGGTTTTAGTGTATACTTCTCATGAATCTCGCTTTATTTCTTTTTTTTTAAAAATATTTTATTGATTTTTTACAGAGAGGAAGGGAGAGAGATAGGAAGTCAGAAACATCGATGAGAGAGAGACATCGATCAGCTGCCTCCTGCACGCCCCACAGTGGAGATGTGCCCGCAAGCAAGGTACATGCCCCCGACCGGAATCGAACCTGGGACCCTTCAGTCCGCAAGCCGACGCTCTATCCACTGAGCCAAACCGGTCTCGGCGTCGCTTTATTTCTAATCAGTTTGTTTTTAACAGCTTTATTGAGGTATAATTCACATATCATAAAATTAAATCATTTAAAGTATACAATTAAGTGATTTTTAGTAAATTTAGAGTTGTGATCAACAACACAATCCAATGTTAGCACATTTTCATCACCCTAAAAAAATCCTATTAGCAGTCACTCTGTCCCTGTCCCTATTTCCAGCCACAGACAACCACTAATCTACTTTCTGTCTTTATAGTCCTGCCTATTGTGGACATTTCATATAAAAACAATAAACTAGTATAATAAGTGGTCCTTTTGTTTGGCTTTATTCCCTTAGCATAATTTTTTTTGAGATTCATCTATATTATAACTTTCTTTTCATTTTGAAATAGTATTCTGTCATATAGATATACATTTTGTTTATCCATTTACCAGTTGATAGTTGGATTGGTTTCATTTTTTGGCTATTATGACTACTACTTCTATCAGCATTCATGTACAAGTTTTTTTATGAACAGATGTATTTATTTCTCTCAGGTAGATATCTAGAATTGCTGAGTCATATGGTAACTATGTTTAACATTTTGAAAAACTGCTGATGTGCTTTCTAAAATAGCTGTCTCACTGAACATTCCTACAGTAATGTATGAGGTTTGTTTCTTCTCATTCTTGCTAATACTTGTGTTTGTTATTAAACCCATCGTAGTGGGTGAGGTGGAATCTCATTTGGATTTGACTTGCATTTTCCCTTATGATAAACTGCATTGAACATCTTTTCATGTGCTTATTAATCATTTGCATATCTTCCTTGGTGAAATAACTATGCAAATATATTGCCCATTTTTAAATTGGGTAATTTGTGTACATATAAGTGAGTTCCAAGTTTTTTTTTTATATATTTTGGACCCAAATTCTTTATCAAATTTGATTTACAAATATTCTCTTCCATTCTGTAGTTTTTCTTTTCACATTCTTAATGGTATCATTTGATACACAAAGTTTTAAAATTTTAGAGGCATTTTATCAAAAAACATTTTTTTTTTTTATCACTTCGGTGTTGTATGAAGATTTAGGTGTAGCTCTTATGTTCAGGTTGAAATCCAATTTGAGTTCTAGCTGGTTTGACTCAGTGGATACAGCGTCAACCCATGGACTGAAGGGTCCCGAGTTCAATTCTGGTCAAGCATATGTGCCTTGGTTACAGGTTCAATCCCCACCCTGGTTGGGGTGCAGGCAAGAGGCAACCAATTGATGTATCTTTCTTACATTGATGTTTCTCTCTCTCTGTCTCTCCCTCCTCCCTTTCACTCTCTCTAAAAAACTGGTGAAAAAATATCTTCACGTAAGGATTAACAAAAAAATAAAAACAAAGTAAAATAAAAAGCAATGGAAAAAAATATCCCCAGGTAAGGATAAATAAATAAATCTATATTGAGGCCAGAGAAAATGGTTTGTGTAATAACAGTTCCTTGATATTGGTTGAGACTTACTCCATAGTTCAGGACATGCTAATTTTTAAATATATTTTATTGATTTTTTACAGAGAAGAAGGAAGAGGGAGAAAGAGTTAGAAACATCGATGAGAGAGAAACACTGATCAGCCGCCTCCTGCACCAGGATACATGCCCTTGACTGGAATCGAACCTGGGACCCTTCAGTCCACAGGCTGACGCTCTATCCACTGAGCCAAACCGGTTTTGGCCATGCTAATTTTTGTACATATTCTAAATTTGCCTCAGATAATGTAGTCACCATTTGTTGGGAGCAGAATTATAAAATATGCCTAATGGATCAACTTATTAATAAGATTGAAATATTCTTTAATATTTGGTTTATTTTATCTATTAGTAAATGAAAGAATGGTGTTATCTTCCACTCTGTTGGGAATTCTGGTTTTTTTTTCTTGTAATTCAGTTTGGTTTTGCTTTTTATAGTTTGAGGCTGTTATTAGGTACATACAGGATAAGAAGTCTTTTATTTCTAGTGAAATAAATCTTTTCATATAGTACCTTTTTATCACTAATAATGCCTTATCCCTTAAACTCTATTTTGTCTGCTATTAATGTAGATACAACTGTTTTTCTTTTATTTGTATTTGCCTGTTATTTTTTCCCATCATTTTCTGTGCTTGTCTGGTTTCCAAATATTCTGTCTGGATATGTCCCTTATAAAGATCATATAGTTGGGTTTTGTTTTATAATACAATCTATTGTCTTTTTTGTTTGTTTTAAAAATATTTTATTGATTTTTTACAGAGAGGAAAGGAGAGAGATAGAGAGTTAGAAACATCGATGGAAGAGAAACATCAATCTGCTGCCTTCTGCATACCCCTTACTGGGGAAGTGCCCGCAACCAAGGTACATACCCTTGACCGGAATCAAACCTGGGATCCTTCAGTAGGCAGGCTGACGCTCTATCCATTGAGCCAAACCGGTTTCAGCTCTATTATTATCTTTTAACTGACTAGTTTAGTCCATATCCATATACATTTATTGTGATTATTTATATCTATCTATCTATCTATCTATCTATCTATATATATATATATCAACATACATATACATATATGTATGCATATATATACACACACATATATATAAAACCTGCCTATCATATTTTATGCTTAATTTTTCAAATACAGTATGTTAAATATATTCTCCACATATATTTATATCTTTCATGTGGTTTACATGTTTTCTTACTGTATAAAATTTTTTTTAATTTTTTAAAATATATTTTATTGATTTTTCACAGAGAGGAAGGGAGAGGGATAGAAAGTCAGAAACATCGATGAGAGAGAGACATCGATCAGCCGCCTCCTGCACACCCCACACTGGAGATGTGCCCGCAAGCAAGGTACATGCCCCCGACCAGAATCAAACCCGGGACCTTTCAGTCTGCAGGCCAACGCTCCATCCACTGAGCCAAACCGGTCTTGGCAAAATTTTAATTATTATATTGTGAAATCAATTTTTTCCTCTATAGTTTTACCTTTACTGATAAGGCATTTTAATGTGTTCCACACATGATAGGAATTATATGATTGCATTAAGAAACATGGATGTGAGATGAAATATCCATCAGTTGCCTCCCGAACATGACCTAATCAGAAATCAAACCTAAAACCCTAGATATGTGCTCTGACCAGGCATCAAACCTTTTAGTGTACAGGTCAGCAATCTAAAAAACTGAACCACCTGGCCAGGGCTACCTGTTTTTTTTAAAATGATTTTCCCCATCTTCTCTAACTCTATTGAATTGATCAGATTTTATTAACTTTTATCCTTCTACTAATTTGGAAGTTATCATTTATATTCTTATTCAAATTTTATTTCTAAATTTAAAAGTTTTTAACAGGTATGTTTGTCTTAGTCTAAAGATAATCAGGATGGCCCTAGTCAGTTTGGCTCAGTGGACAGAACATCGCCTTGTGGACTGAAGGGTCCTGGGTTCGATTCCAGTCAAGGGCACATGCCCGGGATGTGGGCTGGATCCCCAATAGGGGGCATGCAGGAAGCAGCCAATCAATGATTCTCTCTGATCATTGATGTTTCTATCTCTCTCTCCTTCTCCCTTCCTCTGCTGAAGTCAATAAAAAAATTTTTAAAAAATCTTTCAAAAAAAAAAAAAAAAGATATGCCAAGACTAGTTTGGCTCAGTGGGTAGAGCATCGGCCTGCGGACTGAAATGTCCCGGGTTCGATTCCGGTCGGGTGCATGTACCTTGCTTGCGGGCACATCTCCAGTGTGGGGTGTGCAGGAGACGGCTGATCGATGACTCTCTCTCATGGATGTTTCTGACTTTCTATCCCTCTCCCTTCCTCTCTGTGAAAAATCAATAAAATATATTTTTTTTAAAAAAGAAAAAAGATAATCAGTATGTAGCTCTATCCCCTACTCAAACATCATCATAGCTAGAAATCTTTAAGAATATCCCTTTGCTGAGACCAGTTTTGCTCAGTGGATAGAGCATTGGCCTGCGGACTGAAAGGTCCCAGGTTCAATTCTGGTCAAGGGCATGTACCTTGGTTGTGGGCACATTCCCAGTAGGGGGCATGCAGGAGGCAGCTGGTCAATGTTTCTCTCTGATCAATGTTTCTAACTCTCTATCCCTCTCCCTTCCTCTCTCTAAAAAATCAATACAATATATATAAAAAAGAACATCCCTTTCCTTTTTACATTATGACCTCTGAAATAATATTTCAGAAATGATCCTGGTATATTACTATATTGTTATTTCACCATAGCTAGCAACAGTTATGTTTACTTAATTCTCAAATTTCAACTCTTTAAATAATCAATTTCTCTGTAAGGAGACATTTATCAGTGTTTCAAAATAGAGACATCACTGACATTTTAGGTGATATAAATTGGTCCATTATGCAAACTGTCCCATGTACTATAGGAGGTTTAGAAACTCTTATCCCTGGCTGATTGAATGTCAGTACAAGTCCTCTGTTCTTTCATAGTGACAACTAAAGTTGTACCACACATTATTTCCAAACATTCTCCTAGGGATCAGTACCACCCCAATTGAGACTAACTACTCTTTGAATGATGAAAACAGTGCACCAATGGCCAAGTAAAAACAGATTTAGAATTGAAGGACAGCCTTAGCTGGTTTGGCCCAGTGGATAGAGTGTCAGCCTGTAGACCGAAGGGTTCTAGGTTTGATTCCGGTCAAGGGTATATACCTCGGTTGCAGTCTCCTCCCTAACTTGGACCCTGGTCAGGATGTGTGCAGGAGGCAACTAATCAATGTGTCTCTTTCACATGAATGTTTTTCCTCTTTGTCGTTCCCTCTCTTTTCCAGTTGCTCTAAAAATCAATGGAAAAATATCAGCGGGTAAGGATTAAAAAAAAAAAAAGTGGGGTTAAAAAATAGAATCGAAGGACAAAAAAGTGAAAAACACTTCAGGAAACTTATCTTATAAACCATTTTTTCATCATTAACTATGCTATTTGGACTCGTTTCCAGAGAATTTCTCCAATTTTTTTAGATGCAATATATGACTAAGTGCAAGCAACAAAAGATAGAATCATTTTTTGATTTTTCCCCCCACAAAACCAGTTTCTTTCTCTAACAGATATAAAAGCTGAGACAGAACACTGAATATTTATCATCTTAAAAAAAATCCTAACATGATCTCCTATTCACAAACCTGTTAGTGTCCCAAATAATGACATTTCCATCAAATCCTGATGTTACTAAGAGTCTTGTATTAGTATCATATTCGATGTTCTTCACCCAGCTAGTGTGACCATGTAAAGTGCATACTTTGGTGTTCAATTTTCTCAGATCCCATAGTGCTATTGTAGTGTCATCAGAGCAGGTAGCAAACAGCCGATTATCAAGAAATCTACAAAGCAGAAAAGAAAAACTGGTTTATTTAATCTCTTTAAGAAATCTTGAGAAACCATATTACTTAATCAAGAAAACAAAAAAGGCCTACAAATACACTGTATAAGCCCAATGATTCTGATATATAACAAATAGTAAAAATAATTCACATAATCACAGAGAAAGGAACTGATTTAATGAGGACCACATTGCAATTTCATCCATTGGCTTTACAATACTGACTTTTATTTGGAAATGAAAATAGGAATAGAAGTTTGGAATACAGTTGTAAAGAGAAAAAAGAACTTAAAAACCTGTATAGGAAATACAAATGTTGAGAAACAATTTAATAGGAGACAAGAGATTTTGAAGATAATTTCCAAGGAAGACATGTTAAACTCAAAGGATTAAAAATTATGAGAAATTTTTACTCTGCTACAAGTAACATCTCTTTCTTTTTAGAACACATACATGTACATGCAAAAATTGCCATTAAAATGCCATAATTTTCATTTATTAATTCAAAGGCATTCTCTAAATAAGCTCACCAAGCACCATTTTATTAAGACCAGTCAAGATTACAAGATAATTAAAATACTCTTTTTAATTCAAACTTTTAATTACTTCACACTAATTTTTTAATCCTTAGTGAGAATATTTTTATACAAATACTTAAGAAATAATAGACATGCCAATCACACTTGAATTTCTGCCTAACTCAACATTGGGATGCTTTCTCTAACATAGGCTTTTAAAAATATATATATATATATTATTGATTTTTTTTACAGAGAGGAAGGGAGAGGGATAGAGAGTTAGGAACATAGATGAGAGAGGAACATCGATCAGCTGCCTCCTGCACACCCCCTACTGGGGATGTACCTGCAAACAAGGTACATGCCCTTGACTAGAATCGAATCTGAGACCCTTCAGTCCATAGGCTGACTCTCTATCCACTGAGCCAAACCAGTTAGGGCACTTTTTTTTCCCCCCAAAAAAATATTTTATTGATTTTTCACAGAGAGGAAGGAAAAGGGATAGAGAAACATCGATGGGAGAGAAACCTCGACCAGCTGCTTCCTGCACACCTCCCACTGGGGATGTGCCCACAACCAAGTAACATGCCCTTGACCAGAATCGAACCTGGGACCCTTCAGTCCGCAGGCCGATGCTCCATCCACTGAGCCAAACCAGTCAAGGCTAAAATATGCTTTTTCATATAATTTCCAAAATTCTCGCAGAAGATATGAATTCTGAAGCTTCTTTCAAGATAAAATTACATATAATTATTTTCTATCAGAAATCAACCTCAATATCCACAAACACCACAATGTCCTTCCTGAAACTTCACATGGTTTTAAAATTTCAGGCCTTTGTTTAGGCTGTTCTGCTACCTGAAACTACCTCCTCCTACCCCTTCACCTGACTAACATTTGTTTTCTTACTATTCAGCTATCATCCCCTCCATGAAGCCTTCCCTCTCCATCCAGCCTGGGATAGATCTTTATATCTTCTAAGCATTCTACACTTCCATTACAAAGCTTAATATTATAATGTACTGCCATGCTAACTTCTTGAAGGGAGGGGGAACCTGTCGGCATAGTTCATGGTTAGATCTGCAGTACCTAACACACTTGTGCCAGGTACATAATAAACACTCACAAATATTTATTAAATGAATGAATGAGATAGGAGTTAATTTCCTGGTGGGAAAGACATAAATACATGATAATTGTGTGGAATTAGCAGAGAAAACAAAGTGGTTAGGAAAGTGGTTAGCTGATGTCATTTGAACTAACTTTAAAAGATGAACAGGAACTCCTTACAGAAGCATATAAGGATGATATACTGAGAGACTTTTAGGAGTGCTGTATATGAAAAAGTAGAGACAAGTAGAGAATATATCATGGATTTATTCTACAATGATTCTCAATAATTATTTAATTATAAATACATGCCCATTGAAAATATTTTTTAATGGAGAAAAAAATTCCACCACCCAAAATACCTGCTGTTCCTGTATTTCAAACCTAATATCTCATAAATATTTTGCTACCTCATTAAAGTTTTATTGACAAAGTCATTCTTAATGGCTAAATAGCATTCACTGTATGAATAAATCATAATCTTTTTTCTTTTTAAAACTAAAATGCAATTATTGGATGTTTAGATTGCTTGCAATATTTTACTATTATAAAATAATATGATGGCACAGCCAGAGAGGCTCAGTGGTTGAATGTTGACCTATGAACCAGGAGGTTATGGTTTGATTCCCGGTCAGAGCACATACCCAGGTTGTAGGCTTGATTCTGAGTGGGGCATGCACGAGGCAGCCAATCAATGATTCTCTCTCATCATTGATGTTTCTCTCTCTCTCTCTCTCTCTCCCCAGCTCCTTTCCTCTCTGAAACCAATAAAAAAATGTATTTTCAAAAAAACCACACTATGACAAATTTTCTAGTAGCTAAATATTAGCCACATCTTTAGTTATTTTTCTAAGTACATTTCCAGAAAAATGTATTGCTAAGTAAAAAGGGATTTTTAAAAATGTTCCCCAAAAGAACATACCAATATGTAGTTTCCCCAGCCGTTAGGAGAGTCCATTTCTCCAAACCCTTGCCACACAGATATTTTAAAATTCTGCTAAGTGCTAAAAAAAAGCTTTTTAAAAAGATTGATTTCAGAGAGAAAGGGAGGGGGAGAGAGAGAGAGAAACATCAACAATGAGAATCATTGAACAGCTGCCTCCTGCACGCCCCCCACTGGGGATGTAGCCAACAACCTGGGCATGTGCCCTGCCCGGGAATTAAACCCCGACCTCCTGGTTCATAGTATCAATGCTCAACCATTGAACCACACTGGGTGGGCAAAAATCATCTTGTTTTAGGTTAAAACTTTTTTTTTTTTTTTGTAAAGATGAACTCTTTTCATATTAATTAGAAGAGTTTATATCTTTTGTGAATTGCTATTCATGTTCCTTATTGATTTTCCTTTTGCAGTATTATTTTTATTATTGAGTGATAAAATCTCTTTATAGTAATAATTATATATATCTTAATTTTTCAGAAAGTGTTAAATATATTAAGAAAACATTTAAACCCCATTGAAAAATAGACATATCTTTCAATGTGGTTTATGTTTTCTTACTGTATCAGAATTTTAATTATTACATTATCAAATGAAATTTTCCCCTTATAGGTTTATCTTTACTGATGAGGTATTTTACTGTGTTGCACACATGATAGGAATTATATAATTACAAAAAAAATGTAATGACAAAAGGCTATTGAAAGTAAGTCAAACTTTTAAAATAAGTTGACCATCATCATAAGAGTATCTTTATACATTTGAAAATTTAGGGAAAACATATAAAAAAGGTATTTTGTTTAATCTAGAGAAAATAATGCACATATGGATTGAAAACCCCAGTGGGATTATATTGCTGTGGGCCACAGTAGTCTACCCTGAAGGATTTAAGACAAGAAAGTGACATAATTAAATAAGAATTTCAGAAGTGAAATTTTGAATGAATATAATTTTAAAACAAAGCTAATAATTTTGAATTGAATAAATCTACCTTAATGAAAACTTCAATACTTTGACTTCAGTTTTCTCATTTTTTTACCTCAAAGTATTACCTGTTAAAAATTTTGGTATTAGAGCCCTCGCACGTTGCTCTATGGTTAGATCACTGGCCTGCCAATTGAAGGGTCCTGGTTTCAGTCCAGTCATGGGCACAACGCACCTCAGTTGCAGGCTCCATCTCCGATCTCAGTCTGGGAGTGTGCAGGAGGCAACCAATTAATGTCGCCTTCACATCAATATTTTTTTTTCTCTCTGTTTTTCCCCATCCCTTTCACTCTGTCTAAAAATCAATGAATATCCTCTCAAAAAATATCCTCAGTGAGGATTAACAACAAAAAAATTTGGTATTAGATCCCTGGCCAGGTAACTCAGTTGGTTAGAGCGTCGTCCCCAAAAAGGTTGTGGGTTTAATCCCTGGTCAGGAATCAACCAATGAATGCATAAATAAGTGGAACAATAAATTAATGTTTCTCTTTTTCTCCTCTCCCCACTTTCCACTCTCTCTAAAATACATTTTTTTTAAATTTTGGAATTAGAGAATCATAGGTAAAGAAAATAGATAAATTATAGAAAAATAAGAATTTACGGTAGGAGACTGGTTAAATTATCTACAGTTCTTACCCCAAGTAAGCAAATGCAGTGAATGTGAAGTTTTAGTCAAGTTCTTAAGAGTTCTGGTCCAATCCTCTCAAATAAAAACTCAGTCTAGTCTAATTAGTTAATAATTATAATAGGTTTTTAACTCCAAAGTCCCTAATAAAGAGGAGACACTCCTTCACACAACACACTGAAATCTATGAGTTTCTGAATTATAGAACTTCTCTGTATGTCCCCATCAAACCCCAACATATGACTATAGTAACTCTTGATAAATTGAGATATAGATAAATTGAGGTCTTCATTATCAGAAAATAACTGGTAAAAAATGACAGCAATTGAAACTGAGTTTTCTTAAACAGGAACCAACATTTCACTGTACAAGGAAAATAAAGTGTTGAGTAGTTATCTAAAAAGAACTAAAATCCTTTCTTACATTTATTAACTATGTGCAAATTCTTAGAACAAGAATTAAATTTTTTTACATAATCTTTACAATGAAATTATGACATCAAAATATTGCATCTTTACTTCATGTTAAGTTTTGTACTATAACCATAAAGAGCCTAATTTTCTGTATAATATTCAAGGGCTTTATCACTTTTCCCAAGGGCTTTTCCTTAGTCATGTGAGATAGATAATTTTCCAAAGTACCTATATGTCATCATTTCTGTTATTTTCTTTTCTCTAATTGGTAAATAGTCTAACTTGATTAAATCCTTATTTTCCAATGATTTTATATGTAGTCAATTCTGTAATATCACTCTCATGGTTTTGTGAATTCTACATCCTTTGCAAGATAAGAAATTTCATGTTCCCAGGGATAAGCACTGATTTATATTGTTTGAAATATAACAATCAGGAAAGACCAACAAAGACAGTGGGAAAGAAAAGTAAATTCTGGGATATTTAAATGAGTACTAGTTTTTTAACTGTCATATGAAGTAAATATTTTTATGATAACCTCAGTTCCCCCTGTAACCACATAATTGGGGAAACTTAGTTATTAAATGGGTTTTTAAATCTACATACAGAGTCCTCGTGAATTACAAGAAAGCCTACACAAGGGGCTTAAGAATTTAAATTACATACTTTCCTTAAATATGAAGAAAATGCTCTCCACAATTATCAACATTTTTATTTATAAGATAAGCAAATCTCAAAACTACAAAATAAACTAGAAGACAGTACTAAGTATGTGCAAAATGACCATTTAGAACCAGGAAGTGTATGCCCTCATCTCTGAACAATAGTGAGATGGTCTAATGTAACTGAATATGAATTCCAGCTTTACCACTTATTATATATATGATATACCTTGGGCAAGGCTCTTTATCTGGGTTGCAGTTTTTTCATCCCTTAAAATGGGTACAATATCTGTCTCACATCAGGTTTACCATGAGAATTAAACATATTATGTATGAAAAGTACCTCACAAAAGGTTTGGCACATGGTAAGCACTCAAAAAATGAAAGTTAGTATTATTAGATACACACATTTAAGCTCATGCCAATGACTCCTCAAATCCTTACTCAAAACTGTAAAGTTATATTACTTCTAAAAAAGCTTCAAAATCTGTTTTTTATCTAACCAACAGATAAGAAGCAAATTCAAATTTGTAGGTGTGGAGTTCTAGGGCAGGCACACTGAGAGCAGCAAGTGAGAAACACACATTAATAAAAAACACACATTCTAATAGCAGATTAGTCAGAGCCACTTTGAGTAGGGGCAAACAACTTTATATGCGTCTTTTATTTTTGAGGTAATACAATTTTAAATTATGAAATATAGAGAAAATTATGAAGAATATAACAAACACCTGTGATACTCACCACCCAGCTTTATCAAATTTTAACATTTTGTATCATTCAGATTTTTAAAAACATTACAAACACAGATGAAGTACCCTGTATATCCCACCCCAAACCCATTCCCCTCCCTCCCTCTCCAGAGGGAACCACTATCCAAAATTTGTTTGTTGCTCCCCACACAATTTTTTAATATCATAAATTCATAAGTATGGAGCTATAAACAATTGATAATATTGTTTTGAACTCTATTCTTTCAATACTTAATGAGCACCCACTATGTGCTAGGCATAGTAATAGGTGCTGAGGATAAAGCAGAGAACAAACAAAGAAATATATTCCCTCATCAAGCTTGTCTATATATTTTCAAACTATATAAATGGTATCACACTACAAACAGTTCATTCTACAGTTTGCTTTTCTGGTTCAACCTCAAATTTCTGACATATATCTCACATGCTGATTCTTTTAGTTTTAACTGATGTATAGTATTCCATTGTATAAATATACCAGAATTTACCTTTCTCTTGCAGATTTACTTCCAACTTCTAATACTAATGTTATAATGAACTTTCTTAACATACCTCCTTGCTCCCATGTGCTATGATTTATTTTTTTAAATTGATCTTCTATTGTGCCAGATGTTGCAAAATTGCTCTTCAAAATAATTTTACCAATTTATACTCCATCAATAATATCTAAGAGTTTCTATTTCTCAACGTTTTTGGTGTTTCTTCATTGCTATTTTTATTTGCATTTCCATGGTAACTAGTAAGCTTGAAAATCTTTCCATGTGTATTGCATATTTTAGTTTTTCTTATGTGATTCTCTATCTTTTTGTTCCACAATAATTGTCTTATATATTCTGGGTACTTATCCATTTTTTAGTTATGTGCATTAAAAACATTTTCTCCCACTAGCCTATAGCAGCTTATCTTCTCACATTCCTATGTCTTTGGTTATAAGAAAGTTTTAAATTTTAATGCAGTTGAACTTTTAATCCTTAATGGTTATGCATTTTGTGTATTTAAAAAAATCCTTTTTTATACTTAAGAGTATAAATATATTCTATATTTCTTCTAAAGCTTTAAAGGCTTGCTTTCATAATTAGATATTTAATCTAACTGACAATTACTTTTAGTTACAGTATAAAATAAAAATCTAATTTTATATTTTCATATGTATAACCAGTTATCTGTCTTCTATCCTCCTACCCCCACAGTGATTTATATATAATGCCCCTGCTGTCATATGTTAAATTTCTGGAAGCTCTATTTGATCCCATTAGTCACTTAATCTATCCCTGTTCTAAGATGATGTCTGATATCTAGAGAGGTTAGTACTCCTACCATCTTAGTCTTCTTCAAAAACAGTCTTAGATAGTCTTGGCCTTTGCTGTTCAATATGCATTTTTTAAAAAGTTATAAAAACTTGATATTTTGATTAAAACTGCACTAAATTTATAGATTAATTTGGGAAGAAATGACTTCTTTCTGATATTGATTCTCTCCTCCAGAGAAGATTTGCATTTATTTTTGGTCCACATGGTTTGTAAATTTAGGCCCCACACATACATGAAGGCTGGCTTGTGGTTAGAAATTCAGATTTCCTGACACCCCGCTACCCAATGCCACAGTTTAGATGAACAAGGTGATTTATTGCTAGATCACTATTTTTGCTAAAAGTATAACTCTTTTAAGTCCCACCCTTCTGCAGAGTTTTCTATTAGATTCCTCAGCTTCAACTAATGGCATAATTATTCTCCTGACCTTTGTACTCCTCATAAATGTTAAAACAGAAGCTCAAAGTCACCAGTATTTGGACAGTGCCTCCATGGTAAAAGACAGCTTGAATACCTGTTTACTTCCTGTTTACTTCGCCGTATTCCTACTTCAACTTCATTTTTGGCCCTAGGATTCCTTTCTTTCATATCAGCTTAATTATACATTAAAATATATATATATTTAGCCAAAGCCGGTTTGGTGCAGTGGATTGTCCCGACCTGCGGACTGAAAGGTCCGAGGTTTGATTCTGGTCAAGGGCATGTACCTTGGTTGCTGGCACATCCCCAGTAGGGGTGTACAAGAGGCAGCTGATTGATGTTTCTATCTCATTGATGTTTCTAACTCTCTATCCCTCTCCCTTCCTCTCTGTAAAAAAATCAATAAAAAAATATTTTATATATATATATATATATATATTTAGCTCTGGCCCAATGGCTCAGTTGGTTGGAACATCATCTTGTACACCAAAAGTTGCAAGTACAATTCTGATCAGAGCACATATTTAGGTTCAATTCTTAGTGGGGTGAATGTGGAAGGCAATGGATCCATGCTTCTCTCTCACATTGATGTTTCTGTTTCTGTTTCTCTTTCTATTCCCCTTGCTCTCTCTTTAAAAAAATCAATTAAAAAATCCTCAGGTGAGGATTAAATATATATATTTAAAATTTTTTAAATATATTTATTATTGATTTCAGAGAAGAAAGGGAGATAGAAACATCAATGATGACAGAGAATCATTGCTCGGCTGCCTACTGCATGCCTTCCCCCACATTGGGGATCGAGTCTGCAACCTGGGCATGACCCTGATCTAGAACTGAACCATGACCTCCTGGTTCACAGGTTCATGCTCAACCACTGAGAGCCATGCCAGCCAGGCAAAAGTTAAAATTTTATCTAGCATTCTAGTTTATCTTTTATAGCCTCATTTTTGATCTGCTTGACTTACTAGTTTTGGATGCAACTATATATATATAAAAGCCTAACCAACCATTCGACCGTGTGACCGATGCGCACTGACCACTAGGGGGCAGACACTCAGTGCATAGGCATGGAAACATGGAACAGACTGATGAATCTCAGAGGGATGGGGAGTGAGGGGAAGGTGGGAAGAGATTAACCAAAAATCTTTTATGTATACTAGAGGCCTGGTGCATGGACTGCGAGAGGGCACAGGCCAAGCCAACAAACGCCACTAGTGCACGAACGAATCCGTGCATCAGGCCTTATAGTAGTAAAATATCTCACTACAACTATCTATATATATAAAAGCCGAAGTGACCGGCCGACTGGCCAGTAGCTAGCACGTGCACTGACCACCAGGAGGAAGATGCCCAACATAGGAGCTGCTAAGCTGCGGTGACTGGCAGCTTCAGTTCTTGAGAGACACACCCTGAAGCAGAGAGGAGAGAGCCTAATTCTGGGATGTGTCCCCTGAGAACCGCCCTTTTGCAATCTGGGATCCTCGGGGGATGTCAGAGAGCTGGTTTCAGCCCAATCCCTGCAAGCCAGGCCAAAGGACCCCACAAGTGCATGAATTCGTTCACTGGACCTCTAGTAGATTTAAAATTCCTTATCACTCCATTTTGGTTTTTATACTTCAAGTTGCATACAAGTTCATGATTATATATATCTTACTGGTGGATTTTTCCTTTTCTTTCTTTTTTTTTTATTCTTCCTTTTCCTAATATGTACTGTTGCATTTTATCTTTATTAAAGACTTTGGTCTTCCATCTGTCCAATAATAACCTACATCAGTTTTCTTTTTCCATTTCAGAGCAGTCTTATTTTTGGTATGTCTATAGAGAATATATAAATGATTTTGTTTTTCATTCAGATAGCTGTCTCTGTGCCTTTTAATAAAGATCAATCCATTTATACCCACTGTGAACTACACATTTATTTGGAACTATTTCTACTTTTTTTTCCTAATTATCTTTCCTTTGCTTTATCATTATTTTTATTATTATCATCATCATCATCATCATCATCATCACTTTTTTAAGTTTTCCTGTCTTCAATATTCTCTTTTCCCTTCTTCTGCTGGTTTGGAAACTGTACACTATATTTCTATTACTTTAGTTACTTTTAGTTTTTTATCATATATAGTTAATGATATGTTGTTCTGAATTTATTTTTCTATCTCCTCCTGAACATGACAGAGACCTTATTATATTACTAGAGGACTGGTGCATGAAATTCATGCACTGGGGGGTGGGGAGACTTAGGGAGAGGTCTCTCTCAGCCTGGCTTGCGCCCTCTCACAGGCTGGGAGTCCTTGGGGAATGTCCAACTGATGGCTTAGATCCACTCCCCGCTGTGTTCACCAGCCATGAGCCCAGCTTCTGGCTGAGCAGTGCTTCCTCTGTGGGAGCACATTGACCACCGGGGAACAGCTCCTGCGTTGAGCGTCTGGTGGTCAGTGTGCGTCATAGCGACTGGTCATTCTGCTGTTTGGTTGATTTGCATATTAACCTTTTATTATATAGGATATCTTCCCACTGAACAAAATTTTCCTATATGTACCCAAAAAATGGTATAATCTATTTTTTGTTACTCTCTAGAACTACATTATTCAATTTGGTACCCATTAGCCCCATGTGGCTTTTGATACCTTGATATGTAGCCAGTCTGAAATGATGTATCCTAAATATACAATATACCCTGGATTTTGCATGAAAAAATATGTAAAATATCTCAATACATTTTATACTGATTACATGCTGAAATAATAGTTTAGACATACTGGGTTATCTAAAATGTATTATTAAAATTTAATTTTGCCGAAACCGGTTTGGCTCAGTGGATAGAGCGTCAGCCTTCAGACTGAAAGGTCCCAGGTTCGATACCGGTCAAGGGTATGTACCTTGGTTACAGGTACATCCCCCAGTGGGGGGTGTGCAAGAGGCAGCCGATCCATGTCTCTCTCTCATCGATGTTTCTAACTCTATATCCCTCTCCCTTCTTCTCTGTAAAAAATTAATGAAATATATATTTTTAAAAATTTAATTTTAATGCAACTAGAAAATTACTTATGGGGCCAGAATTACAATTTTATTGGATAGTGCTAATCTAGAATTTTAATTATGTTTTAAATACACCCCCTAAAAAACCCCTAATTATCTTTCTACTATTAATAATTAATAACATTTATCATTTCACCTAATTAAAATTCCCTCTAAAATAACAGTTTACCTGGATATGACATGGTATTGCCTTAGTATTTTTTAAGATATTATTCCATTTCTTCCTAGCAGTAATTATTGCTGATAAGAAACCTTCTGTTAGCTTATCATATCTCTATAGGTTATCTGGCTTCTAACTTCGGCGACTTTTATGATGCTCTCTATATTCTAATTTCAACACAACCTATCTAGATGTGGATTTATTTTCTTTAACCTACTTGACATTCTAGATTTTACTCTTGATGGAAGGATTCAGGTTCCTCTTCAAGGCTAAGAATTCTTTGTCTCTGTGCCCCTCTGTCTTCAAAAATTAGTTCTCCACCAATCTCTGCATCTTCTTTTTGTTGGTAATTCTTACACATTTATTGGAGTCTTTCAACTAATCCTCTATATATAATTTAACTATTCTTTCATATTTATATCTTTTTTCTGTGTTCTGGATGAAATTTTTAGTACTATTTCCAACCCATTAATTCTATCACCAATGGTGTAAATTTTAATTTTACACTGTAAAGGGTAAATTTATCCCATCTACTGAGTTTTCATATACCAACTAACAAAGAATTCTTATTGGTTCATTTCCACATTAACCTGTTTTTGTTTCATTTATTCTGTTTCATAAATTTTGAGCTTCCTTAAAATAGAAAGTACCTTAACTTAATTTTTTGAGCATCCTAAAAATGCTTTAAAGTTTCTTCTAATCAATGGAATACTATGCAGCCGTTAAAAAGAATAATATCACCCCATGAATACTAATATGGAATGATTTCTAAATGTTTTGAAGTGAAAAAGCCAAAGTACATAATAGTATGTATAGAATGCTACCATTTATATAAAAGTGTATATATATGTGTGTGTATATGCTTGTATATGGACAAACTATCTCAGAAAAGATAGCAATAAATTGGTAATAGTGGTTGCCTCTGGGGAGGGGAACTGGGTGGTTAGGGGACAGAGGTGGGAGATAGACTTACTTTTCACTGTTTACCCTTTTGTACCTTTGAATTTTGTACCACGTGCATGTATTACCTAGTCAAAAAAAATAAAAATAAATAAAATAATTTATTTTTAAAAATAAAGTCTTTGTTGGACTACTCCATAAATTAATTCCATCCAGAGAAAATGCCTGTTAGTCACTGATTTTGTTATGATATTAATATTAGATGTCTTCATGAGTTCTGCGATTTGGGTTGTAGGCACATTTTGAGTAGTAAAAGGTTTTTTGTTTTTTTTTCTCTCTCTACCTATTTAATGGTTTTATAGTTGGCCCCACTTGAATTACTGAACCCTAATTGACAACTAGACCTTATAATAATATTAAGGCCTATAGTTTCATGATGATATTGGGGCTATTACATATATTCAACCACTGACTCAGTAATGGCTTTATCAATTCCTGGTCATGAGTTTGCATCTTTAACAACTAAAACTATAGCCCCAGTAATTAATAGCTTTTTCCTTTTTTCAGCCTTTCACAAATGGGATATATATTCCAACAAAACCCCTGGCTTCATGTAGTGGTTCTGGTTTCCATTTCACATGAAGCACTTTTAGCACTTTTGATTCCTGACAGGAGCAAAATGACTACATGTCAATGCCAGACAAACCCAGTGGGCTTGTGGTTTAAACACTTCTAGCAATTTTGTGTCTGTGTTCAATTTCTGGCCTACAAAGATGTTTATTGTTTCACAGCCTGGGTATATCTTTTGTGCTACTTAATCTTTTGTTTTAAGATGTGTTTACAGCATAGGTGTTACATTAAAACTCAGTAGATCATCTTGACTAAAAGTAATTTCCAGGTTTTTTTTTAATTAAAAGTAATCATTAAAAAAATATATCTACATAAAGTTTATAAAATTACTCGTAATCCATTCTAACTCATCCACTGTTAGCATTTTAAAATATTCCTTCTAATCTTTTTTTTCCTGCATCATGTCACATTTGTAGTTTACATCATGATTTTAATCTATATTATCCCATTTATATATGTTGATATGTAGTCTTTGGGACCATCATTTTAATGACTGCATATTAATCCACCAAGCTGTTCAACTGTTATCTATTTCCCACATTACTGAGAATTTAAGAAGCTTCCAACAATGCTATAAAGAAGTTCTCTGTGCATATGTGCTTTTTCCCCTCAATAGTTTGAATTTGGGAGCTGGTGGCGAAACAAGCTAAGTAATAGGACTGCAAAATCTAAAGACAATACAAGACTATTATCATACTAGATGAGGTTTATAATGATGATCCTAATATATGAAGAGAAAATGAAAACCATGTGGAAGTGAAAAATATATTTCAGAAAGATTCCAATCTAAAATAGTTAACAATAAATTTTATATTATTAAAGGGATCAGTTTCACAAGGGGTAAAATTCACAAATGTGTACTGTATCTCTAGCATTGTTCTACAAAGCATTACACATTTTCACGAACTTCAAAAACAGAATATTTTGGGTCACAATAATAAAGTTCACTTTTTTAATATAATACTAACCTGATATTATTTACGCAATCTTCATGGGCTTCAGAAAGTGTTTTTATGTGCTTTGATGATATAGGGTCAAAAAGCAGAACTTCAGTCTGTTCACAAGCAACTGTCAGCACTGACCTGAAAGCAAGTGACACATTTCTTTTGTTTAGTTTTATAGTATTCTCTGGTTATTTATATTTTTTTATAATTATGCAAACTAAAAGTGGATAACTTCTTTTTGCCCATGTTAGTAGGAAATACTTAAAATATTGACGATATCCACTATTGGCACTAGTAGGAAATGGTTCTCTCATATATTATGGTGGAATACAAACTGGTATAGTTTATGTTTGGGGAGTACCAATATCTATAAAAGTTTTAAATGTGCATACCTTTTGACTCAGCAATTTTTTTTTTCTGGGTATTTAATCTAGAGACATAATCATTCATAAATACAAAGAATATATACTTAATTGTAAGGAGAAATTGAAAGAAACCTAAATGTATCTGAAAGAAGGATGACTGATTTTTAAAAGAGACAGTTTTATATAGTTATGATATGAAAGAACTCCAAAACATATTTTTAAATGAGAAAAGCTGGTTACAGAAAAACATGCATAGATGAGAGCAACTTAGAGGAAAAATCTTATACAATAAAATTATATATTTATCAGTATTAAAGTGTACTGAAAAAAGTATATATCCTTTAATTTAAAAAAAAAGTATATATCCTATCAGTTAGACATATATAGTCTATCTTTTCCTTGTTTTTTTAGTATTATCTCTATTTTCAAAACCCTTCCCTATTACAAAGTTATATTTTCATAAACCTTTTACAAGCCCCATTTTGATTTCTGAAAATCCATTGTCTTTTATTGATTTTGGTGGGCACTGCTCTTTCAGCTGCAGATCTAGCAAATGAAATCCTGAGTCTTTGAAACTACAGGTCTTCCCAATTTATAGTTCCAATAACAAGTGGAATTTTGTACATTTAAGCTAAAAGTGCATAAGACAGAATATCAAATAGTCAAACGTTTGTATTCAGAAAAAGCTTTGTAGATAAAATTAGAGAGGGAAAAATTCAAACTTTGCCCATATTTAGTAATCATAAAATTGTCCTTCAAAGGGCATCTGCATAAACACCATTTTTTTGAGATAAGTAGACTTCAAATATTTACTATATCTGATGGACTTTTGTGCCAATTGATCATCATGGGTAAGAAGTATTCAAATTAATGTCTATAATTTTAAATGGTGTATAAACAGCCATTTCTTTTTGTTAGTCAGAAGAGTCATGGAATGGACTTTCTGCCTTGCATAAAAGTAAATGAATCAATAATTCTGAGAGTCTTAACCTTAATCATTGTAAATAAGAGATCTATAAAACATTGTTTTGTTTTAATACAATTATATTTTTGTACATGGTATGAGTTGTAACTTTGGTCCAGGCTTGTGTGGGAGGCAACCAATCTATGTGTCTCTCTCACACTGATGTTTCTTTCTTTCTGTCTCTCCCTTCTCCCTTTCACTCTCTCTAAAAATCAATGGAAAAATATCCTGAGGTGAGGATTAACAAAACAAATGGGTATATACTTTGTCTCCATATCAAAGCCTACACTTTTCTCATTGGTTTGAAATGCCATCATTATCATATGTAAGTTTGGTTTTTGTACTCTATGTTTATTCTATGGAACATTACCATACTATTTTAATTTCTAAAAGTATACTTGATATGTGGCAAGATAAGATACCCTCACTGCTTTATAAACTTTTTTCAGAGGATAATATTATGCTTTCCCTTCCAAGTGAATTTTAGATATATTATGTCAGGTCCTACTAAGACATCTTATTGGTATTTTTAAAAAAATATATTTTATTGATTTTTTACAGAGAGGAAGGGAGAGGGATAAAGAGTTAGAAACATCAATGAAAGAGAGACATCAATCAGCTGCCTCCTGCACGCCCCCTACTGGGGATGTCCCCGAAACCAAGGTACATGCCCTTGACCAGAATCGAACCTGGGACCTTTCAGTTCACAGGCCGATGCTCTATCCACTGAGCCAAACCGGTATCGGCCTTATTGGTATTTTTATTGAGATGCATTGACTTTAAAAATTAATTCAGTAAAATTTATATCACACAATATTGTATCATTACCATTAGTAATATGCATACTTTTCCAAATAGTCAAGATTTTCTTAGCAAGAATATCTTAGTAATTCTTGGACTTTGAATAACCTTATACATTTAGAATCAATTTAAGTTATGCACACACACACACACACACAAATGCAGATGGTTTTAATTGGGATTATTATAACTCTATCACAGAGTTTGCACAGAATTGACATTTACAATATGTTGTCTTCCAATCTATGAACATGGTATATCTCCCTTTACCATGGATATTCTCCATATGTGCTATGCCAGTCTTTTGTTACATTTATTCCTGGGAACTTGACATTTTTTAATGCTTTTTAAAATGTTTTTAAACCTTGGCCAGTTTGGCTTAGTGGATAGAGTGTTGGCCTGCAAACTCAAGGGTCCCAGGTTCAATTCCGGTCGAGGGCATGTACCTTGGTGGCAGGCACATACTCAGTGTGTGCAGGAGGCAGCTGATCGATGTTTCTAACTCTCTATCACTCTGCCTTCCTCTCTATAAAAAAATCAATAAAATATATATTAAAAATAATAAAATGTTCATTTTAAAATTTTGGTTTGTTTGTTGCTGGTATACAAAAATACAACAGATTATTAAAATACCTATCAATATTGCTATTTTAATACTTTATTTGTAGATATTTTAGTTTTTCTTTGCCAATAATATCATCTACAAACAATTGTTCTTTTCTTTTTTTACCTTTTTTCCCTTGCAGCACTGGCTAGAACTTTCAGTACAATGTTGAATAGAAATGTTAATATAGCAGCCACTCTTGTCTTGTTCCTTTCGATCTTCAAGAATATATTCCCCATTTCATCATTAAATACAATGTATTCTGTAGAGTTTTTTGTCACTGAAGCTACCAAATTCCTATTATTTAGATTAAAGAAGTTCTCTTCTACAACAAATTTGCTAAGTTTTTTTTTCATTAAAACATGTTAAACTGTATGAAACATTTCCAACATTAAATGAAATTCTCTCATTATACTTTTCCTTTAAGATGTTAATGTAGTGATTTACATTAATTTATTTTCTAATGTCAAACCAACTTTTCATTTCTATCATATTGCTAGATTTATTTGGCTAAGATGGTGAGCTCATATCTCTGGCTTCCCTCCTTTTGCTGCTCTTGGCTCTGCAATTTCCTCATTGTCTGAAGCCTTCCAAATAAGGTTTTTATACCTTACATTAACTATTTATATTTTCTCGAGTCTTTAAAATTATTCTCAGAGGGTTGGTCCAAACCATCTACTTTGCTACGTCTGCAAAACTACAAACTCTACCTTTTGCATCTGAAGTCATGCCTCCCCACCTTCCTTCCTTCCCTTTTGCCTTCCTTTCTTCCTTCCTTTTTTTAAATTTATTTTTATTAAATTCAAAGAAGTGAGAGGGAGATAGAAACATTAATTACGAGAGAGAATAATTGATTGGCTGCCTCTTGCACACCCCCTACTGGGGATCAAGCTCGCAACCTGGGCATGTGCGCTTCACTGGAATCGAACCCAGGACCCTAACGTCTGAAGGCCCACGCTCTATTCACTGAGCCAAACAAGCTAGGGCTCATTCTTTTTTTTTTTCTTTTTTTAAATTGATTTTTTTACAGAGAGGAGAGGAGAGAGTGAGTTAGAAACATCGATGAGAGAGGAACATCAATCAGGATGAGAGAGGGAAATCAATCAGCTACCTCCTGAACACCCCCTACTGGAGATGTGCCCGAAATTAAGATACATGTCCTTGACCGGAATTGAATCTGGGATCCTTCAGTCCGCAGGCCAACTCTCTATCCACTGAGCCAAACCAGTTAGGGCTAAGGCTCATTCTTAATATTGTATATTTGGGCATTCTCTTGATCAATGAGTGTTTTTCAATTGTATTTATCTTTTCAAAGACAGATTTTTCTTTCAATTGGGTATTGCTATGGAATTTTAAAATTTCACTAATTCAGCCTGGCTGGGTAACTCAGTTGGTTAGAGCATTGTCCCAATATGCCAAGGTTTCGGGTTCAATCCCTGGTCAGGACACACATAAAAATCAACCAATGAATGCATAAATAAGTGGAACAAATCAATATTTTTCTCTCTCTCAAAAATAAAATTTCACTAATTATATTTTGTTACTGAATTTCCTTCCTTCTCCTTTCTTCAGATTTACTTTGCTATTATTTGCAGATAACTATTCTTTTCCTTGAGATGGATACTTAGCTCATTAATTTTCCATCTTCCTTTCCAGTTTATTGAAGACTATAATTTTCCTATGACGTACTATTTTACTTACATATTACCTTACAAGTTTTGAGACATGTGGAACTTCTATTGTCATTTAATTCTAATTTTCACCGTTATTTCTGCTTTGATCCCTGAGTTATTTATAAATGTTTCTTAACTTGAAAACACATGAGTTTTTTAATAGTTATTTTGTTAATTTATAGCAATCATATTGTATAGAAAAACTGTACTCTAAGATAAACTTTAAAATATGTGGGCTTAAAAGTGGAAATTTTGTAAATTTCCTTTGTGCTTAAAAAAGAACAAGCATAAAGTAACTAACATTTAGTCAAGTATGTTAAATTATTAGTAATACAAATTAACATGAGTAAAATGAAAATAATCCTATAGATTATAAAAATGCTTGCCAATGATGTTAGTTGTAACTCAAATTATTCAACAAATTATTCTAGTAACTTCCAATCATTTATTGATATTTGGAAATTGTAGCCACAATCTTGTTTGATCCAGATGCCCTTGTCTGAACCATGGACACAGAAAATTGTATAAAGCCCCTCCAAGAATTTCCCTATTAAATAGATAGTCATTACATAACTTGTAGTCTTGATGAGTTAAAAAAGAATCACTATTAACAGAATTGTACATCCTTTTTAATTTTTGTTGAACTAAGTGTATTTTTAATGCTTGCTGTTAATTTTCTATATTCAATATGTATGCATATTAATAGCTACATGACAAAAGTAATTCACTGATATGTCATATTTAATTGTATCAAATCTAATTCCTCAGCCCAGATGAGAGGTAATATAATATAGTTATGAGTAGAAGTCAGGATAGAAATCCTTCGTATATGATCATCTTTTTGCTTCTCAGTTCCAACTAAATGTTTTTTATCTCACTAAATAATGGCAAAATTCAATAGGATTAATAAAATTAGGGATCTGAATCCCAGGAGTCATTTATCCATAAACCATTCCCTTAGGCCTCATTCCTCTATTATAGATTTTATCCTTCCATAGAAGTACACACTTATGCCAAGAGTTAATATGTTTGGATAGTACCTAAAGTAGTAGTATTATTCTCATTTGACTAACCTCTTTATTTCTCCCCAGAGGATGCAGTTCTCACAGAAGACTATATGAAAATGGGAAAGTACTTGCTAAAGGCAGGCAGCCCCACACTAAGAGAAGCCAAATGGTCACTGGGTACTTGCCTATGGATTTGTTTTGTGTGTGTGAGGGGGGGGGGGGTGAGAAACAATTAGAATGGATGTAATTATATATTTGAGCACTCTCTGATCAATGAGTGTTTGCTGTGAGACGTTTGCTGGCAGCTTCCTGTGCCAATTCTGAACTCTTTAGTTACTATATAAAGGGTTCTTCTGGGAGGTTCCTTGGAAAGTGCTGAAACATTAGGAGGGCACTCAATGGGCTTGGAGCAGAAACTATTCAACTATGAACATATATCAACATTTTAAATGGTGCAGTTAAACCAATGTGTACTGGTCTGAATGTATCATTCTGCATATGCTCTTTATGAAAGATCAGACAGAGGGCGAAAAACCAGGACCACAGGCTTTATTAGAATCCTGGTTTTTCACCCTGTCAGATCTTTTACTTTAGAGCAATGTTTTAACTAGTGTTGTCTATATCTTCTGTATCTTTCTTATGTTTGTATTTGTCTGGTTAACTGAAGTACACTGTGATGTGTGTGAAAATCTTCCCCTGGTTAGTTTGTTTTCTCCTTGAAGTTAACAATTTTTAATGTATATATTTTAGATCTAAAAGAATAACTCAAGTTCAGAACTAATTAATCTTCCAGGTGAATTGAGTTTTAATATAAAGTGACCTTACATTTCTAGAATTTTTCCCCTTAAAGTCTATTTTATATGACATTAATATAGATCACCAGCTTTCTTTTGCTTCAAATGTGTTTGAACCATCTTTCTCTATTTTTATGAACATTTAGTACTTCTATGTTTATTAAATTAGTAATATATAGATTTATGATTTTTTTTATTGTGTTACATGTATACATATCTCCCCATTGCCCTCCCTCCCAGGCATACCCCAACCCCCTAGTGTCTATGTTCATTGGTTATGCTTATATGCTATAGATTTATTTTTAGTCATTCTTTGTGCTTTTTATTTATTATATATTTTCTATTTTTTCTTTCCCTTCCTTATCTTCTTTTGGAAATTTTTTATTCCATATTTTTCTTCTACTAGTCTAGAAATAATATATTCTTTCTTCTCTTTTTGGTGGTTACCTTGCAAATATTAATGTGCATATCCAATGTGTTAAAGCCTAAAGTTAATATATCATAATTCTCTCTCAAAAAAATATAATGAATTTAAAACATCCTTTCATAATTTATATACTATTGCTATCTTCTATTTTCATTCCATCTTTGTTAATCTCAAAAGACAAAATTAGTTTACATACATTTTCTTTGTTCTTCATTCTTTTTACCATCTCAGACTTCCATTTGAAAACATTTTCTTCTGTCTGAACTTAGAATTCCGGAGAGAAACCAAGATGGCATAGGTGAACACCTAAACTGCTACCTCGCACAACAATTTCAAAACTACAACTAAAAGACAGAACGGACATCATCCAGAACCACAGGAAAGCTGGCTGAGTGGAAATTCTACAACTAGAAGAAGAGGGGTTCATGGAGATTCAAAAAAGCTGCAAAAAGCTGAGGTACGGAGACATGTGCGTGGAGAGGACCGGCCGCAGAGTGCCTGGCTGGCTTCCTCTAGCAGGAGGGAGACTGAAACTCCTGACTGCACTGAACCCCGGTTCCAGGCAAGACTCATACGGGACTGTCATGAAAAGGGGAGTGGATGGAAACTTAGGGGAACTGCGAAAAGGCAGAGGTCTAGAGGCACGCAAGGGCGCACACAGAGGGCTGACTGCTGATTGTGCTGCTAGCTTTCTCTAGTGGGAGGGAGACAGAAACTCCAACTGCACTGAACCCATTTCAGGTGAGACCCTGGAGACCCAGACTCATAGGGGTCCCCAGAGTGCACAGAAACTCAGGGGAGCTGAAAAGGCAGAGGTCTGGAGGCGAGTGCGAAAGGCAGAGGTTTGGAGGCGTGCATGCACACAGAGGACTACAGCAATTACCTAGAGACACTGAGACCCAGGGGTTGCATAGGGCAGGGTTGACAGGAAACCAATGCTGTCTCTGCTCAGCCCTGAGACTCCACCCCATCCAAGATGAACAGAGAGACTTTTGCAATTTTGCAAGTCTTGTATCATAAGTCTGACTCTAGCACAGAAATTAGGCAAAGACACAGCTAATCCTCATAACCAATTGTCTTGGAGGTCAATTCCCCCCAGTGATACCAATAACAATCAAGACTTAACTACAACAAGGCTATACACACAGTCCACAAAGGGGTGCACCAAGAGAGTCCACCTCAGGTAACTGGGGAGGCGAAGCTACTGGGCCATATAGGACACCTAGCACACAAAGCTACTCTACCAACTCAGGGAAGCAGTGAAAATGCAGAGACAAAGGAACAGATCACAAACAAAAGAAATGGGGGAAAACAAACGACTGGATATAGAGTTCAAAACCACACTTGTAAGGTTTTTCAAGAATTTCCTAGAAAAGATGGATAAATTTAGTGAGACCCAAGAGGAAATGAAAAAGGACCAACTAGAGATGAAAAAGGACCAGCTAGAAATTAAACATATACTGACTGAAATAAAAAATATACAGAAACCTAACAGCAGACTAGAGGAATGCAAGAATCAAGTCAAAGATTTGAAATACAAAAAAGCAGAAAACACTCCACTGGAAAAGCAAAAAGAAAAAAAAAATCCAAAAATGTGAAGATAGTGTAAGGAGCCTCTGGAGCATACCAACATCAGAATTATGGGGGTGCCAGAAGAGAGAGAGCAAGATACTGAAAACCTATTTGAAGAAATAATGACTGAAAACTTCCCCCACCTGGTGAAAGAAATAGACGTATAAGTCCAGGAAGCGCACAGAACCCCAAACAAAAGGAATCCAAAGAGGACCACACCAAGACTCATCATAATTAAAATACCAAAAGCAAAAGACAAAGAGAGAATATTAAAAGCAGCAAGAGAAAAACAGTTAATTACCTACAAGGGAGCACCCATACGACTGTCAGCTGATTTTTCAACAGAAACTATGCAGGGCAGAGGGGAGTGGCAAGAAATATTTAAAGTGATGAATATTGTAGCAAGAATCTACAACCAAGATTACTCTACCCAGCAAAGCTATACAGAATTGAAGGGCAGATAAAGAGCTTCTCAGAGAAGAAAAAGCTAAAGGAGTTCATCAACTCCAAACCAGTACTATATGAAATGCTGAAAGGTACTCTTTAAGAAGAGAAAGAAGAAAAAGGTAAAGATAAAAATTAGGAACAACAAATACATATCTATCAACAAGAGAATCTAAAAATCAAGAGAATAAAAACTCT
>JAAGEH010000226.1:11362052-11432821 GCA_011751065.1 Lasiurus cinereus
GGCGCCGAGGCCGTGCCGACCCCGCGGGCCGGCCCCGCCGTCCGGCCCAGCTCGCCGGCGCGGCGGGGAGGGCTGAGACGGCTCTCCGGGGGCGGGCGCCGCGGAGGGCTCCGGGGCCCCCGCCGGCCAGGGCTCGCCGGCGCGCGCGGCCGCCGCGGACGGCGAGGGGCTGCCGGGGAAGCTAGGGCTCCTGCAGGGCGACAGGGGAGGGGCTGCGTCAGCTCCGGGCGGCGGCGGCGGCGGCAAGAGGGGGGCAGGCAGCGGCCCGACGGCTGTCGCCTGCTCCCCGAGCGGCGCTGGCTCCTCAGTCCCGGCTCCGGCCATACGGTCCCCTCCGGGGCTACCGGGCCCGCAGGGAAACATGACCAACGCCCCCGCCCCCGGCTCCGGGCCGCTGCCCCACCGGCCTACAGCTCAGCGATCCCGCTCCCGCCGCCACTTCCGGCGCGCGCAGGCCTAACCCCGCCGGCTGGGAAACCCGCGCCGCCCCGCGGCCCGTCGTTCGCCGGGGACCGCGATAGGAGGAACACCGACCGACCGCGGTAGGTAGACCGCAGCGACTAGGTGTTCTGGGCTGGAAGGGTCAGTTAGCTCACGCCACCGCGGGCGACGGTCGGTCGGTCGGTCGGTAGTTGTCAGTGACTGTGGTCCTGACTAGTCAAAAGAGGTATGATTTTTTTACATGATTATGTACTGTTACCCCCGCTTCACACGGAGACCAGCCTGGGGAAGTAAGGACTCGGGTAACTTCTGCACTAAAAAGCCCAGGCCTGTGCAAGAAAACGGGGCATATGGGTGTCCCGAATATCTGCCCGATTCCCCGCTACTGCACAGGCCAAACCTTCCTCTGCAGGACGGCGCAGGTGTATCCGGCCAGGAGACGGAGGGAAGCTACCTTCCAGCAATACAGCCCAGGGTGCATCCTGTTTGCATCCGCCAGGGAGGGCCTGGAGGGTATGACAGACGCACTACCCTGCACCACTGCTGTTGGAGATAAATGCATAGAACTCTGCAGAAAGGGGTTAACAGGAGCTGGGTGTTTCTGGGGGAAGGGAAGGAGAGTCTTCAAGAAAGAAAAGCCTGCCGAAGCCGGTTTGGCACAGTGGATAGAGTGTCGGCCTGTGGACTGGGGGGTCCCAGGTTCGATTCCGGTCAAGGGCATGTATCTTGGTTGCGGGCACATCCCCAATAGGGGAAATGCAGGAGGCAGCTGATGGATGTCTCTCTCTCTCATTGATGTTTCTAACTCTCTATCTCTCTCCCTTCCTCTCTGTAAAAAAATCAATAAAATATATATATACTTTTAAAAAGCAATGAAAGCTTGAGGTACAAGGAAGGATACATACAGGAACTGAATCTTCTAGGCCTTGATCAAAGCTCACATTTGGTGACTGAAGGAAAACCTGAAGGATCTTTCTTGAAAGATCTACCCTGTGAGAATAGATCTGAAGGATCTCTGGAGGACAGGAATGAAACTCAGAGAGGGCTGAACGTTCGGCAGGTGCTCCCACCATGAACTTAGTAGTTATTTAGCTCACCTGTCTATGAGTTGATTGAAAAAAGGGCTAGAAGCAAGCGTCCTGAGTTCAGAGAAGATCAAGGCAGCCACTCCTCTGGAGCTATTCTCCATCTTGTCCCCAGCAGGGATAGAGGTCTGTCTTATCAACATATATAAAACCCTAATACCCAAATAGACTGAATGTCGGAACAACCGAACAACTGGTCGTTATGACATCCGTTTACCACCAGGGGCGTGCGTGGAACATGGTGGGCGTCAGCAGCAGGTGGCAGAGCTGGGGACATGTCGGGCGTTGGCTGTGGCAGGATGGTGGAGCAAGTGAGCAGGGTGCCAAACCAAGGTGGGGCACTGGTTACTGTTATCGGGGCGAGCCTCTGGTGGTTACTGAAAATTCTTTGCTCCCATGTGCCACAGTCCCACCCGGCACTCGCATCTGCTGCTGGTGTTCGCCCTGCTTGCACCAGCTGCTGGCACTGGAGGGCCGATCCCTCTGCGCCATCAGCAGTGCGAGTGGGGGCTGCTGGCCCCAATCACCCCTGAGGGCTTCTCCACCTCCCCCTGCTCCTGAGGGGCAGTCTGGTCAGCAGCTGCTACTTGCACCCGCTTCTGGCGCTGGCTTCAATTGCTGTGCACTGTCAGCAGGTGAGAGGGGGGCCGGCGCCAGCAGTGCACGCATGAGCTATGGAGGTGGGAGTGGGCCTGCCAACAGACAGAGGACGGGGCTGCTGAAGGAGGGGCCAGGTGGGGCACAAAGGATGGGCCAGCACCCGCCCCTGTGCCTACCACAGCCTCGCAGCCCACAATTCCTTTCAAGGTGCATGAATTCATGCACTAGGCCCCTAGTTACTAATAATTTCCCTTAAGACCCACAACTTCTGGCTGCAACAAATACTTAATAGAGGGTCTCTGCTTGACCCACAAGTTATGGCAATGGCTAAAATTTTATGGTCTACAGAACTTTGACCATGATATATTCACCAATGTTAACTTTTTTAATAAGTAAAATAAAACTCAATTTTAAATGTTACGTATTCCAAGGTATTTAAGTTACAGTTTCAACAGAAAAACCGAAGCTCTGTGAGTGTTTGTGCTGGCTCAATACAATCAAATTTCACAGCTTAGGAAATTAAAAATTAACATCTGAATAAGATCTGTTCACTGACCATTTAGAGAATCTAGAGGAGCCAAACGGGAACAAACATTTTGTAGGTTTCTATGTATCTCTAGCAGTTGGATATTGAGACTGAGTCTTGAAAAGTTAAGGTAGCCACAAACTTAAGGCAGAAATGGTTGTAACACACAAGTTGTTCAGAAATGCCAGAGTTTACTGTATGCTTCTAGAATGTGAGTGCTCACTTTTCTGAATAATTTTTACTAAAACATAGAATAAGTTACATAAAGATTAAAATAAATGATCATGATTTCACATCCCACCAGTAAAATACAAACCAAAAACATTGGAGGTTAACTAATTGAGAAAGCACTAAAGACAGAAAAACTTTAACTGCGTCTGTTTCTATTTACCCACTGCCTTTGCGAGTCTTTAAATACAACATTTTAACAAAGAGTTGATTTCCAATCAGAGTCTATATAGATAAACTTCTATGTAACACTATTTTTTAAAATACATTTTTATTGACTTGAGAGAAGAAGGGAGAGAGAGAGAGAGAAACATCAAAGATGAGAGAGAATCATTGATCAGCTACCTCCTGCACATCCCACACCGGGGATCAAGCCTGCAACTCAGGCATGTGCCCTGACCAGGAATCAAACCATGATCTTCTGGCTCATTGGTCAACACTCAACCCCTGAGCCATGCTGGCTGGGCTATGTAACACTATTTTTGAAAGCAAAAAAAATTTCAACCTAAGTTTCTGAAATTCACGGATATTAGTTCATGAGAAATGCCTAAAGCATCTTCTGAACTCCTTTTCCCCTGATGCTCTTTTAGGTCACAAGGAAGTCAACAATTGGTGAAGGTTCCCCATAGGCCCAGGTATCCCATGTCCTGGACACACCCAACACTTAGGATCTATCTCATCAAGCAAGCAGGAAGCAAATTTACTTACTTTCTTCCCTATCCAATGACTGGATGTTTTTAAAAAACTACTTCCCAACTGATGTCTTCCAATGCAATATGCCTTTTTTACCCAGGCTTTTATATTTGGGAGCAGCAGCTTCACTCCTGATGTCTTTGACATCACTGCTTGGGTCCATCACATAGAATTCTTTGTTAGGAACCAGACTGACAAAACGAGCAAGGCGATTGGACATGGCATAAAAAGCTGAAATGAGCTGAAACCAGTTTGGCTCAGTGGATAGAGCGTTGGCCTGCAAACTGAAAGGTCCCAGGTTCTATTCTGGTCAAGGGCATGTACCTTGGTTATGGGCACATCCCCAGTGGGGCGTGTGGGAGGCAGCTGATTGATGTTTCTCTCTCATCCCATCGATGTTTCTATCTCCCTATCCTTCTCCCTTCATCTCTGTAAAAAAATCAATAAAATATATTAATATATATATATATATATATATATATATATATATTTTTTTTTTTTTAAGCTGAAATGATAGCTATATCCCAGACATCTTCTGGCTGAAGCCATGCACCTCAAGCTTTTTGAAATGGTCATATAGTATATCATTAGCTTGGGAAATAGCAAGTGCAAACTCCATTGCCTTTTCTTAAGCAGGGAGGTCAGACTTTTTCCAGTTCACATAGACCTGCAAGGAAGCAGAATCTCTGTTCATCACAATATAGCCAATAAAACACAAGCCTAAAGAAATAGGCATTAATGGAAAAAAAAATCTAAGCTTAGAGTAAATGGGCAAAAGGCAGGGCAAAATAAACTTTACAAATGGATATCTTGATCAAGCCCAATGGAATGCAAACCTTGAACTCTGGCTTAGCACCATCACAACCAAAAAAATCTTCTTTACTCACTCTAAACACAAGCATCTCCTTCTCCCCTAAACACCTATGTCATCAAAAATATCAGAACCAAGAGGCTCTTAGTACCTAAGACCCCAGTCCCACATCTTTTATTATGAGAAAAGTGAAATTCAGATAATTATCCCTTTATTTCCCTAGGAAGTAGTAGTGTTATTTCAGCCCCATTTTATTGAAGCTCAAACAGGTGAAGTTACTTCCCCAAAGTCACACAGCTAGGGAGTGGCAGAGCGGGAACCTGAATCCAATGTATTGGGTTCCAAAGACTATACTAATAATCATTACCCTTGCTGAAGCAAAATACTGGAAATCACTAAATACCTAAAAGTGGAATAGTTCAGGGAACCATCATATGACAGCACATGCTACAGTCACTAGGGAGGCAATGCCTGAGAAACTGATAAACAAAGGTTAGTGACTAAGCACGAGGCTCTCGGCAGGGCCAAGGGGATGATGTACCTGTCCCAAAGTTATCTGCAGGCTGGCCACAGAGGGCCTGGGGGAACAGATTGTGAGGTCTCCACTCAGGTAGGGTCAGGAGGGAAGGGTGGGGTTATGAAGACCGATGACCCTCAACCTCGGGAATAAATGCGGAAAACAGATGTTTCTGTTCCGTGGCGGAACAGGCATTTCACTGTAGGAATAGTAAGTAGCACATTGCAAGCTTGGTGACAAGCCTGTGTTCACTGTGTCATTACCCTCAGTCCATTTGTCTGGGAAGAATTAACATGACCTCTGACACCAAAAGGACCTGACTTTGAAAGAATCAAGGAGAAGGTACACTGTGGGTTGGGGGATCGAGGCCTATTTTACAACCAGTCTTGGTGGGAAAGAGTAGATGGAGGCAGTTCCAAAATGGGAGGCAAACTGATTCAGGCTTGGGGCCAGCAGCAAGAAAAAAAAAGAAAATCTACAAAACTGGTTTGAGGAATAATTAGTGGATAGATTAAATTCATGCTGAAAAATGCAAACAGTATAATGTAGCAGAAAGCATGCAAGCTTTGAAAATGGACTCCACCACATTCTACATTCTAGTTGTACTACTATGCCCCACGTTGGGCTACCGCTCTGAACCCCAAGGGTTATAATAAGGTGCAATGTAGAGGGGGAATTGTATGCATTCGAGAGAATGTATGCCAAGTCCCTAATACCAGGTCTGGCACAAAGCTAGAGGGGCTCAGCTAACATCTAGTCCCAAACATACAAACACAGGCAGGCAGGGGCAGTGATGGGACAGAAAGGTAATGCAAGCAATGGCATGAGCAGGAGGTGTGTGTTCCCTGCACTTCACAGTGGCCTGGGCTTTCCCCTTTTCTCAGGTTTGAAGATGCCCTGAAACTGGCACAGGGGAAATGGACACTAACCTGGTGAGAGACCACTGGGTCCTTCAGGTACACCCTGCACTGTCACTTTGGACAGCCATGATTAGCTCCTTGTCAGCATTGCTGAGCTGGCCTGCAGAGAAAGAGGAGAGGAGACCTGTCCACCAGTCTTGTATAGCAGCTCAGAGAGACCTGGACAGGCTCAGCCACATTTTAGCAACAGAGTTGTGCACCATCTGTTCACCTACCCATTCACTTACACATTCCTTGCCAGTCCCTCACTCCTAAATATCCTATTTTATTTTCTTCATGATACTGAACACTTTTTACAGTCAACTTGTTCTTTTATTTTGTTTATAATTGTTCCTTATTTTCTCCACTCCAGACTGTTTCAAAGTCTAGGCATTTTTCTAATATGTTCACTACTATACCCTGAGAGGAGTGTCTGACAGACAATGGTTGCTTAGAAAATGTGTCAAATAAATTACTTAATTCAATAAGTGTTTTCTGAGACCCATCAAGTACTGGACAAGGAAAAGAGGAGGGAAAAGAAAAGAAGAGGTGTCCTAACCTCAGGAGACCTATTATTATTTTGGGGGTAGGGAGTGGCAGAGAAGGAGAGAATCTACTCTGACTCAAGACACCAATCTGGGAGCTTTACATATGTAACCTCATTTAACCCTCACACCAGCTCTGTAGAGTGGGCATTAATACCACTTTACTAGTAATTCTACTAGATTTGCTTCTTTTGCATTCTGGATACCTTTTACTTCTTTTTCTTGCTAATAAGCCTGGGATAGAATCTCCAATACAATGTTGAATAGAGGTGAAGGGAGTAGACTTCCTTGCCTTATTCCTAATTAGGGGTAAACCTTTCAGTCCTTTGCCATTAAGTATGATGTTAGCTGTGGATTTTTTTTATAGATGCCCTTTATAGGCTGATGGGGTTCCTTTCTAGTCTCATTTGGGTGTTTTTATCATGATAGGGGGTTGGACTTTTCACATGCCTTTTCTGCATTTATTGAGATGTTAATGTGGTTTTTGTCCTTTATTCTATTGATATGGTATATTACATTAATTGATTTCAGGTGTTAAAAAGACCTTGTAATCCTGGGATAAATTCTATTTGGTCACGGTGTGTAATTCTTTTTATATGCTGCTGGATTCAGTTTGTTAGTACTTTGTTGAGGATTTTTTTGTGTCTATATTCATAAGGGATATTGACCTGTAATTTTCTTTCCCTGTGATAGCTTTGGTTTGATATAGGGCAGTGGTTGGCAAATTCATTAGTCAAAAGAGCCAAATATCAACAGTACAACGATTGAAATTTCTTTTGAGAGCCGCCAAGACCGGTTTGGCTCAGTGGATAGAGTGAAAGTTCCCAGGTTCGATTCTGGTTGGGAGCATGTGTACCTTGATTGTGGGCACATCTCCAGTGTGGGGCGTGCAGGAGGCGGCTGATCGATGTCTCTCTCTCATCCATGTTTCTGACTTTCTATCCCTCTCCCTTCCTCTCTGTAAAAAATCAATAAACTATATATTTTTTAAAAAAATTTCTTTTGAGAGACAAATTTTTTAAACTTAAACTTCTTCTAATGCCACTTCTTCAAAATAGACTCGCCCAGGCCATGGTATTTTGTGGAAGAGCCATACTCAAGGGGCCAAAGAGCCGCAAGTGGCTCGGGAACCACAGTTTGCCGACCACGGATATAGGGTAGTACTGGCCTCATAGAATAAGATGGAGCCAGAACCGGTTTGGCTCAGTGGATAGAACGTCAGCCTGAGGACTGAAAGGTCCCAGGTTCGATTCCGGTCAAGGGCATGTACCTTGGTTGCGGGCACGTCCCCAGTGGGGGGCATGCTGGAGGCAGCTGATCGATGTCTCTCTCTCATCGATGTTTCTAGCTCTCTATCCCTCTTCCTTCCTCTCTGTGGAAAATCAATAAAATATATTTTAAAAAAATAATAAGATGGAATGTGTTCCCTTTTTTTATTTTTTGGAAGAGTTTAGGAGGAATGGGCATTAAATATTTAAATATTTGGTAGAATTCATCTGTGAAGCTATTTGAGCCTGGGGGGACTCTACTTTATTGCTGTTACTGATGAATTTGTTGATCTTACAACCTCAAGAGACCTTGGGCTAGTTATCAATGTATTGCTTCTCAGCTCTAAAGTCACCCTTCCCTGCAGGATCTGGGCCTTTAAAATAGTTTTCAGGAAAATAAGCTTTACGGGTAGAAGGCCTTGCAGGAGGAATGGGTTGTGCTTCCTAACTCCAATGTGCTCTCTGGTATACTCCTGCATCAGGGCTGCTACCTCCATCAATTTTCCTTAGTACCCTATCAGTAGTTTTGTAATTTCCATGAGACACCTCTCAGGAATGGCTTTCCTCAGCACCCTCAAAGTGCTAGCAAGTTCTGGAGGGTGGATTTCTAGTAAGTTCTACTGGCACAGATTTCCAGTCACTTCTTGCCATTTAATGAGCCATGGCCATGCCCTCTCTAACAAGGTCTCAGTCAGTTCTTGTTAGGGCAGGGAAGTTATAGCTCAGTACTGAGGTAATGGCTGGTCCTATATCTGATCTTCTTATAATCTTTAAAGCTCTCTTTAGTTGTTCTTTCTAGCCAGAATTCTTTGTGATTAAAAACATCTGTTGCAAGTAGTTGCTCATTTGTGGAGTGATTATTTTGAGCATTTATGTTTAAATTCTTTACTTGTTTAAATTCTTTATGTGAACATTCCTTCCATGGACTCTTTTGCTATTAATTTATGTATATAAATCAGCCATTAATTTGTCATTTTTATAAACCAGTGAACTAAAACATGTTAAGGTTCACTCAAAGAATACCTGTTTTGGGACACTTACCCTGACCCCTGCCTTCCTTCCACACAGAGATAACCATTTCATCATCTGTAATTTCAGGTCTGACTCTCTGAATCAGGTTGTTACAGCAACTGTAGCACTTGGTTTTTCATGTAACTGAGCAAATTAAATTTTTACAATCTGACTGATAAACAACAAAAGTTACATTTCAGTTGGCATCTTATTCAGTTGGCTCACAAGTATGGTGCCGGATTTGGAGGGCATATTAGAAATGGTTTGTCTTAATTTAAACATCCTAAAAATCTTCAAAAATTCACATTGGAAGCAGATGCTTCAAAAAGATGAGCAGAGCCGAAACCGGTTTGGCTCAGTGGATAGAGCGTCGGCCTATGGACTGAAAGGTCCCGGGTTTGATTCCAGTTAAGGGCATGTATCTTGGTTGTGGGCGTGCAGGAGGCAACTAATTGATGTCTTTCTCTCATCCATGTTCTAACTCTCTATCACTCTCCCTTTCTCTCTGTAAAAAAATCAATAAAAATATTTTTTTTTTTAAAAAAAAAAGGATGAGCAGAGCCCTGGCTAGGTGGCTCAGTTGGTTGGAGTGTCATCCTGTACACCAAAAGGTTTCAGGTTCCATTTGGGTTAGGGCATATACCTGGGTTGCAGTTTTGATCCCTGGTGGGGGTGCGTAGGGGAGGCAACTGATGGATGTTTCTCTTTCCTTCTCTCGATGGATGTTTCTCTCCACCCCCCACCCCTCTCAATCATTTCCTTAGGTGAGGATGAAAAAAAAAAAAAAAAGATGGGAAAATAAAGTGTGCCCCAGAGAAAGTGGCATTAAGGATTACTGATTTTCCCAAGCATGTAGAAATGTGCACATGATGATGTGTATATTTGTAGGAAAAAAAAGTCTATGGAGAAATACACACTAAAAGATTAACATCCTTTTATCAGGTATTACCTATTTTGTGCCAGACCCTAGGTTACAAATTATGAGAACTACCTAATAGCCTAGCAAGGGAGGCAAATGGGTATAAGCCAACTACGTTTTATTTTCTTTTTATTCTTCTCTGTGAATAGATATCTTCTCCACCAACAATCAAAAAGGTTTTATTTTGCCCAAAACCGGTTTTGCTCGCAGTGGATAGAGCGAAGGCCTGCGGACTGAAGGGTCCCAGGTTGGATTCCGGTCAAGGGCATGTACCTTGGTTGTGGGCACATCCCCAGTGGGGGGCGTGCAGAAGGCGGCTGATGTCTCTCATCGATGTTTCTAACTCTCTTTCCCTTCCTCTCTGTAAAAAATCAATAAAAAAATTTTTTTAAAAAGGTTTTACTTTGGAAAAAAGAGAATATTCTCACTTCTGAGGGTAATGTCAGAAAGAAGGGCCAGTTCCCGAAGCCCTTCTGCTCGGTTCCCATTGTTCCCCTGGAACCTTTCGTGCACGCCTCTAGTACCCCACCGGGCGACCCGAGACACCGGAAGTGGAGGCTCTGCGACCGACTCAAAGTCGCTTGCTCCTACCGACCGGCGACCCACGGGCCGACTGCGAGGACCCGCCCGGCACCCGGACCACGCTTCATCGACTTAGGCTCCGGTCGGACAGCCACGGCCGAAAACGGAAAGCCGTAGGCGGGCTGCCGATTGGGCGCCGTGCCGGAAGTGGAGACCGGAAACGGCGTTCGGTGCCGCCGGGTATGGCTCAGGCGGCGGCGGCGGCGGCGGCGGCCGCTGGCCAGTCCCTCGCGGGCGGCAGGGCGCGGGCGGCGCGCTCTGTGCTAGGTCAGGTGGTGCTGCCGGGTGAGGAGCTGCTGCTGCCCGAGCAGGAGGATGCTGAAGGCCTGGGAGGAGCGGGGGAGCGGCCGCTGCGCCTAAATGCCGGCGTGCGCTCCCGGGTGCGCGTCGTGTGCGGCCCGGGCTTGCGGCGCTGTGGCGACCGCCTGCTGGTCACCAAGTGCGGCCGCCTCCGGCACAAGGAGCCCGGCGGCGGCGGCGGCGGCGGCGGCGGCGTGTACTGGGTGGACTCGCAGCAGAAAAGGGTGAGTTGGGCCTCCGGAGGGGGGTACGGCCCTAGGAGAGGTAGCCCCGCTCTGGGAAGACTTATTGGAAGAGGCCGGGAGGGGCGCCCGGAGCCCTCCTGTTCCAGCCAGCCCAGAGCCACTGTGCCTGTGCGCACGTCGCCTGCGGTAGAGGGGCTGTAGCAAACTGGAACGTGGTCCGAGGACAAACAGGAGAGAAAGGAGTGTGGAAGGCTTGGCATGTAAGGGATAAGCACTTGGAGAGATGGTAATCGTCTTTAAAATCCCAAAGATCGGGGATAACCAGGCTTACCTTTAGGTATCCCAAAGGACAGAACCAGGGCCCAATGAGTGGATGTCACAGGGGAGTTAAATTTCTCTTAGAATAAGCAAGAACTTTTCATAGAGGGAAAATGGTCTAACAGTGAAATGGCCTTCCTGGTTACAGAAGAGGTATGGGGCTGCCAGCTCCAATGAACAGACTGTTAGAAGCTGTAAACCCGAGAGTTGTATGATGTGGTTGTTTTTCTTTTACTGAAAGTGGTGTGTGATCAAATTTATGGTAAGATTTGTATTGATTTGTGTTAATTTGTAAATTAATCTCAAAAGATTTCCTAAATATCGCCAATGACAGGCTTTGGTTAACCACTAAGGACTTGCTAGAGATGTCTTCCAAGATCGTCATTTATTGGTTTTTCCCTCGCCCTGATTTCTTTTGTAGTACGTCCCAGTGAAAGGAGACCACGTGATTGGCATAGTGACAGCCAAATCTGGAGACATATTTAAAGTTGATGTTGGAGGGAGCGAGCCAGCGTCTTTGTCTTACTTGGCATTTGAAGGTGCAACTAAAAGAAACAGGCCAAATGTGCAGGTAATGATAGGAAACTTTGGTTTCAAAAAAAAAGAAAAACACCCGAATAATCTGAAGGCTCCCTGAATTGTCTCCAAAGTATCACTATTTTCCCAGGTTTATAGGTTGACCTCTGAGCAGCATCTGAGTGATCACTCTAGGTTATACGGATTCCTTATGTTGCTTCAGCGCTGGGACTGGAGACATATACAGACTTATGTGACATTTGCTATATCGGGGGTTGTTTAATCTCTATGGAATTGAAAGGTTTTATCTGTTCTATTGGAACCTGTTTTGTCCACATCCACTGGACAAGGAAGTAAGCCATAGGCTTAGGGAAGGAGGAGGAGTAAATGGTGCAGATTGCCGTATCAGCCACCCATCTATCCTGACTGTACGTCCTGGAACTGTCATCTCACAATTTCAGTCACATCACTGTTTTCCAATAATCTCTTTTGGAGCGGACAGAAGAGGAGTCTTGTTTCCTCAAGTTTTCTACTTGGGCTTTTCAGGTAGCGACACTCTTCTTGGCCACCCAAGCCAGAAATTTGGTGGTTTCTTTGCCCCTAATCACTCAACTTTTAGGTGTCTTTGTTGCTTACTCTTACTGCTCTATTTGATTCCATCTTTAAGTCCACCCTACATCTCCATTTTGCAAGTTCAGGACTTAGATATCCTTGACTGGGGTTGGCTGATGACCTGCTCATTAGCATCCCTGCCTGTACACTTTTACCCCTCCATCTAGGCTTTTGAGAGCCGATGGCCTCTTACACTCCACTTTCTTCAAAGCCTACAGGTTTCCTACTCCAAAAGTCTTCCCTTTTCCATAATTATATCTCTACATAGCTATGGTTGAACCACGCTGCACTATTTAACAGCACTACTGAACTCGTAATGCTCTGCTCTTGTTTGCTCATACTGTTTCTCTGTCTGGATTGCTCTATCCCCTTTTCAGCCTGTGGAACACACACTCATATTGTAAGACTCAGGCCAAATACCACCACTTCCATAAAACCATTCCTGACTTGTAATCACTTTTTCTTAGAACTGCTGTGGCACTTAACTACATTTGGCTTTGAATGAAGTTTATTGTTTATGGGTACATCCATACTGCCCTCTAGACCAAATGCTTATGAAAGGCAGAGAATGTTTCTTTTTAGTTCCTACTGGAGGCCAGTTGCATGAAATTCATGCACAGGGGAGTAGAGAGGAGAAGTCCCTCAGCCTGTCCTGCACTCTCTCTAAGGAGAAGTTCCTCAGCCTGGCCTGCACTCTCTCTAATCTAGGACCCCTCGGACATCCCACTCACAATCCGTGACTGCTGGCTCCTAACCACTCACTTGCCTGCCTGCCTGATCACCCCTAACTGCCTCTGCCTGCCAGCCTGATCGCCCCTAACTTGCTGCCCTGCCAGCCTGATCGCCCCTAACCGCCTCTGCCTTGGCCCCTGGCCTAAGCTGCAGTCTGACCTCCCTCTGCAGGAGGCAACTTGGCGGATCAGGAGAAGGCACTGCCCCCTTTACCTGCTGCTGTTGCCACTGCCAGCCTGAGCCCTTTGCAGCCACTGCAGTTTTGTCGAGAAGGACATCCAGGAGACATGTACTCTAATGAACATATTATCCTTTTATTAGTATAGATAGTCACCCACTTAACAGGTAAACAAGTTCACTCTCAATGTCTTTAGTTTCATCATTTTGAAGTTCCAACTCTGTGAAGTTTTAAATCTTGCATGGACAAGTGTCATTGAATTGCCATTATTCCATTTTGCTTTGAATAACATGCATGCCAGGAGTTTCTTCTATCCATCTATCTTCTGTAATTCCTAGAGCAGAGCTAGCTACCTCATCGCACTTTCTCTGATGATGCTAATGTTTTACTTCCACAAGAATTAGTATGGTAAACCCTAGCCACACATGCCTGTTGAACACTTGAAATATGGCTAATGCAACTAAGGAACTGAATTTTAAGTACTGAATTTTAATTAAATCAGAAGTGAGTTAAAATTGCTACTTGTGGGTAAATGGCTACCACATTGGACAATGTAGCTCTAGACTCTAAAGTCTAGAAGGTATTTGTATTTTGGCTTTGAGTTGGCTCCAGTCTCGGGATTTCCTGGTGGATTAAGGGGGAGGGTACATGTGCTAATGCTGTTTAAGACCCAACTCCAGAGTGCGAATCCTGACATTAGTCAGTCCCTTAGCTACAGAACTATAGGTAGTTGGCCTTGCTCTCTATGGGAAAGAACAACTATAAAATGGTTACTGTTTTAAAATTATCATTGCAGGTCGGAGATCTCATTTATGGACAATTTGTGGTTGCTAATAAAGATATGGAACCAGAGATGGTTTGTATTGACAGCTGTGGACGAGCCAATGGAATGGGTGTGATTGGACAGGATGGTCTACTTTTTAAAGTGACTTTGGGCTTAATTAGAAAGTAAGTCCTAATGCTTTCTGGCTTCTTGGTCTTTTATAATTATTCCTTCTTGGAAAGCCAACTGATCTTTGGGATTTGGATTCTTCGTAACAATATCTAAATTTCCTCAGAGTTAAAAAATCATTATCCATTTAAGCATAATTGTAAGCATTTTATCCCATCCTCTCAATGTTAATACATTGTACTCAGATGTTCTTGGGGGTCTAGTTTCTATGTTGATATGGAGTCTGGGCTTCTCTCCCAGGCTTACTGTTTCTTACAGCTGATATACTCAGCCCAAATGTAAAAACTGGCCTTTCCGCCCTGGCCAGGTGGCTCAGTTGGTAGGGCATCATCCCCCACTCCAAAGGGTTGTGGGTCTGATTCCTGGTCAAGACCCATACCTAGGTTATAGGTTTGATTCCCTGTCGGGGTGCTTAAGGGAGGCAATTGATTGATGTTTCTCTCTCAGTGTTTCTCCCTTTCTAAAAATCAGTAAAAACATATCCTTGGGTTTGGGTTTTTAAAAATTAAATACATAAAAACTGGCCTTTCCCCCCACATCACTTTAATACAGATGCAATTTGTACAAAATCACCAAATTTATCTAATGATTGGGAGCAGTGCAGGTAGGTTAATACGATCCTTGAGGTTATGCAGACATATTCACAGACTTCTGGCTATCTGTTCTGGTAGACTTAATAGTTCTCAGCCTCGGCAGCTCACGTGGTTGGAGCATCATCTCATATGTCAAAAGGTGGCTGGTTCAATTCCTGGTCAGGGTACATACTCAGGTTGTGGGTTCAGTACCCACTCAGGGTGTGTACAGGAGGCAACCAATCAATGCTTCTCTCACATTGATATTTCTCTCCCTAAAAATCAATAATAAAAAGTTCCCAGAGGCAGATTCTTTCTGTCAGGTGTTTGACCCATTACCTACCCAAAGCTGTGCCTGTTAAAGGGTTTTACTTGTAGATCCCGAAGTTCATAGCTCTCTTGTATGACTCTGCTAATTATTCTGCAGGTTTGGAGAATTAGTTCAGGTCATTAGAGAAGCGTGTTATTAATCAAGCAGCACCTTTGTGATTTGAAAGAGCTAGCACTTCTCTCCAAGTAGTGAGTTTAATACCAGTGATTAACTTACAGGGTCAGGAAAGTAAGTGTAAGGTGTTCTTTTAGCACTGTAAATAATTTTTAGAGGCTATGGTTTAAAGTCTAGAATTAAGGTGCTCTGACAATGTAGGGGAAAAACTTCATACGTTTTTGGTAGAGTTGGTGACACAGGGAGTGATTTCTTTGTTGAGACTAGCCCACCTGTGACCTGTTATTCAGAGTAAGTCTTCTTAGAAGAAAAGGGGCAGTAAATGCTGTCATGTGCCTTGTGCTGGGAATGAGGTTAATGGGGCTTTAATAACTGTGGAGAACTGCCTAGAAAAGGAGTCCTAAAGGAAAGTTAGGTAACACTCTACCACTTCATTAAAATTTCATTTTCTTTCCGTTTCTTCACCAGGCTGCTAGCTCCAGACTGTGAAATCCTACAGGAGGTGGGAAAACTGTACCCACTGGAAATAGTGTTTGGAATGAATGGAAGAATATGGGTGAAGGCAAAAACCATTCAGCAGACCTTAATTTTGGCAAACATTTTAGAAGCTTGTGAACATATGACAGCAGATCAAAGAAAACAAATCTTCTCCAGGTTGGCAGAAAGTTGATCTATATGGATTTTTTTATAGATGAGCCAAAAGACTGGATTCCCTGGGGGAAAATTTTTCAGGTGAACCTCTCCCCACTAATCTTCAGAAGATAAGATACTGTCTTATGTGAGTCTTAAGATATTTTTATAAACAAGTCACTGGTTGTCACTCATGTTCTTGTGGGTGAGAAAAATAATTATAAAATAGGTGTGTGTTTTTTTGGTTCTTTTATAATAAAGTTTACTAAAAGTATATGATTTACTTGGTGTTAGTTTTGCTGGAAGTAAGCATTAAAATAACACTTATATTCTGATAATAGTAAAACATGTTCACCAAAGAAAATGTAGAATACATAAAGAGTATGAAGAAGCAAACAAAAATCACTTGTAATACTGTTACGTAGTGGTGAGTATGTAACAGCTAACAATTATAAGTTTACAAATTAAGTATTGTTCCAAGTATTTTATTTGGATTGACTCATTTATTCTTAGTAACTACAAAAGACAACCTCCTAGTGTAAGAAACTGAGGCTTAACTTGGCCGACATTCTCAACCACTATATGTGAATGTATGTTTTTCAAATTGGAATTATAGGATCATATTATATACTAGAGGGAGGGCTTGTGCATGAAATTCATGCATGGGGGGGGGTGTCCCTCAGCCCAGCCTGCACCCTCTCTAATCTGGGACCTCTAGAGGTATGTCCGACTGTCTGTTTAGGCCCGATCCTACTGGTAGTTAGATATCCCTTTCACAATGCAGGACTGCTGGCTCCCAACTCCTTGCCTGCCTGCCTTTCTGATTGCCCTTAACCACTTCTGTCTGCCAGCCTGATCACCCCCTAACCACTTTCCTGCCAACCTGATTGATGCCTAACTGCTCCCCTGCCAGCCTGATTGTCCCTAACTGCCCTCCCCTGTAGACCTGGTCCCCCCGCCAACAGCTCTCCCCTGCAGGCCTGGGTCCCCCCCCTCACCCAACTGCCCTTCCCTGCAGGCCCAATTGCCCCCAACTTCCCTCCTCTGCCAGCCTGGTCACCTACCCTTCCCTGCCGGCCATCTTGTGGCAGCCATCTTACGTCCACATGGGGGCAGCCAGCTTGTGTGTTGGAGTGACAGTCAATTTGCATATTACTCTTATTAGCTAGGATACTAGTCTGTAATAGACTTTTAACATTTAAATACATTTATTTCATGATTGCTATTAAAAACTCTATAGTTGTATAATGTTTCATTTTTATGTTATAGGATATTTTGAATATCTCCAGTTTTTTGTGTGTTATAAAAAACACTATGATAAGGATCTCTTAATATAAGTTCATCCAAATCTTATTTTGCTGAGGGTCATTTCCTAGAAGCCAGACAAAAAACTACCTACCTAGGTTTTGAAAAAATTGTAAATGTTTGTGATAGAGTTGGAGAGGAAATTCTATGTTATTTGGAATTTTAAGCAAAGCCTTTTGAGGCCAAAATGAAGCCTTGCAGATGATCCAAGTCAATGTGTCTTTGGTCAGAGACCTCCCTGAGAATACTGTAAGTTACACACCCCTGAGGTCCCTTCACAGAGGTCCCTTTTGGATGACAGAGATTATAGACTATGTTGATAAAGACCAAGAAACATTATGTATTCCTAAAGATGTTTCCTGAAGACTAGACTGCTCTTAAGAGAGACATGGATATAATTTATCAAGTTCATAGTTCCTGAGGGATTAAAGTATGAAAGGGAATAGTGAGAACCCAGAGGTAACCTTTGGTTCTTTTGAAATATAGATTACATTTTTTCAATTTGCTAGCAGCTTAGAAATAAGTTGATCAACATAAACTGGCCATAGTAACTGAAGCAACTGTATCAAAGTAGGACATGAGAAAAGGGATCACTGCGGTTTGCATAATAAGAGGTTCTTTAACATGCTTGTGTGAGATGCAAAGTGTTTTCTGGCTATTTTCATGTTAGACTTACAGTACTATGTTTTTGCTTTTCAATTTAAACTAATAATTACAAATATATGTGAAAAATCTAGTTTGTACCAGGCTCAGAAGGATACAAAAATACTGCACAAATTGTCCTGTATAGGAAGGCTACATTTAGGAAGAGAGAAGCCTTCCACACCCATACTCGGCACAGGGGAGACAAGGTAGGAGCCAGAGGTGGGGAACACTGCTATGGGTGCTTAAAAAGGGCTGGGTTAGGACAGGCTGATCCTGAAAAGCATATGTACTGCATATTACTGAGTTAGGGAAAATCAGCATGATCAGAGCAGGTTGGACAAAGTCATACAACTTTATGATGCCACTTTGTTGAAAATTAAACTTTTTAATCTTTTTTTTATTAATTTTTTATATATATCTCCCCATTGCCCCCCTCCCTCCCCGGGAAAATTAAACTTTTGATATCACAATATTTAATCATTTAAGCTACCTCTAAGGAGTAGCTTTTTCACAAATAGATGTAGAAAAATAAATTAACACACTCAAAGCCATGTAGTTTAAGGTCTAATTCCTGGTTATGTAAACTTTTTACTTAGTCAAGATATACTGAGCACTTCCTGAGCTAGGCACTATAGGATACAAAAGAGCATAAAGTGTGGTCCCAGTTATTAGTAACAGCCTAATGAAGATACGAGATGTCAACTAAAGGCAAGTGTGTGCCATCACCACCTCTGCTCTACTCTGTGGTCAAGGCCCCTCCAGCAACTTCACCTCCTGCAGGTGCACTCTTAGGCTGTCCATCATTCCACTGAGTTCTGAAGAACATAGCCTTTTCTGGAAGAAACTCCTTTCTTCAATGCTTCAGGCCAGTTTTGAGTCTCAAAGTAAGTGGACAGGATATCAAATACTGTTAAACGAGAGAAAGAGAAAACACACACTGGAAAAAAAACAACAACTAGTAAATGACTAATGAAAAGGGTATTCTTGAACATTCAAAAAACCTACTCTGTACCACACCTGGTATTAGATCCAGGCAAAGCTACAGGCTCTGCTTGCCCATAAGCAGTGCTTACACTGAGAGATGTAGGCGTATAAATGGACAATGCTGCAACACAGAGGAATACAATACAATGGGAACACAAAGGAAAGGTCCTGACATGGCCTGGGACAGGGAGAGGAGCAGCCAAAATGCCTGTGAACTGAATCCTGAATTCACTGGTCAATGGTGGGTTAAAGGCAGGACATTCTAGGTCAAGGCAACAATTTCAACTGTATTTAACATAGATCGGAATTAGGAAGAAAATAAAAAATAGCTCTGAGAAGCCAGAATACATGTCACAAAGTGCATGTGATAAAGTACATGCACATCAGTCATGGGGGGAAGCTGTGTCAAGGCCATTCACACTTAGGCATGATGCAAAGAAGCACCAGAACTAAGTAACACATATTAAGTGTGGGCCATGTGAACTGTACCTTGATTGATGGCCAGTATCTCTGAATGATAGTTTTTCCCATTCTGGCGTCTGACCATGTATTCCTGGATTGGCAACCGAGCTGTCTTGACAGAGTGTTCTCTGGCCTTTTGAAATGTCACCTTCTGTAAATCACAGTTAAATATTTTTCTTTTAAATACAATACATGAAAATATTTTCATACAAATTGTGAGAATCCCCACTGATCACTCTAATTTCCATCTGTAATTATAATTAATGATGTTAAGTGTGGTAAAAATAAGTAGCCTGTTATTAACCATGTCACCCCCCAAAATTCAATAAAAGTAATAAAATAATTTTTAAAAGGTAAAGTGAAAAAAGAAAAGTAGCCTGCAGATAATTAAGAGTTCTGCAGATAATGAAGAGTATTTGTCCCAAGTAAGGAAGGGCTTGTGCAGCAACACCTCAGTTATATGGGAGTCATTTATCCACTATCTTCCATTCACTACTACTTACAACCAGGAAGGAAATAAGTTAGAAGAGGCATATCTACAGTCAAAAGTTCAAACAGTCTAATCAATCAGAGGAGAGCATGTCTGGCCGTAACTCAGTAAGTCCCAATATGGATATTGAGTTTTCAGCTCATAGCCAATGGGTAGCAGCCAATTAGAGATAAGGAAGACAGGATTCAAGCCAGGTTCACCAGTAGCTGCAATAGAGCATTAGGTGGGAGAGTTAATGCTCTCCTGCTGCTACTGAGGAAGAAGAAGGGCTCTCAAAGCTGCAAAAAGGAGTCCAAAGAACTCAGGAGGAAGTCCAATAATCTGAAGCCATGTTGGGTTTCATTTAGAGAAAATTACTATGTCCCTTTATTTTTTTAATTTAATAAATATTTATTGTTTAGATTATTACAATTGTTCCTCTTTTTACTTATGTCCCTTTAAACATGTCCCTGCCCTAGCTGGTTTGGCTCAGTGGATAGAGTGTTGGCCTGCTGACTGAAGGGTCCCTGATTTGATTCCGGTCAAGGGTACATGCCCGGATTGTGGGCTCATCCCCAGTGTGGGGTGTGCAGGAGGCAGCCAGTCAATGATTCTCATCATTGATGTTTCTATCTATCCCTCTCTCCCTTCCTCCTTGAAATAAAAATATATTTTAAAAAACAAAAACGGTGTATATAAAAAAAAATCCCTGAACCATGAACTGAAGTTTGTATTTTCTACCTTATAAGAGCTGGAAAAGTCATCTACCTATTTGCAATTTCAGGATTCAAGAGAAGGGTTTAGATTACTGGGATAATTAACATACTCAAGTTTGGAAGGGACCTCAAGAGTTAACTATTCCCCTCCAACCACCCATCATTCATGTTTGTCTATCCTCTATCACCTCTCCCAAGTGGCCTATAGCTTTAAATGAACAACCCTTGTGACAGGGAATTCATACATTCTTGAGGAAGCTATTCCAATTTTAACAATACCAGTTAATAGGAAATTTTTTGATGTTATTAATCCTCACCCGAGGATATTTTTCCATTGATTTTTAGAGAGAGTAGAAGGGAGGGGAGGGAGAGGCAGAAACGTTAATGTGAGAGAGATACTTCAATTGGTTGCCTCCTGCACACAATCTTACCAGGGTTGGTGCCAGGAAACCTGCAACCAAGGTATGTGCCCATGACCAGAATTGAACCAGGAATCCTTCAGTCCACGGGCCAACACTCTATCCACTGAGCCAAACCAGCTAGGGTTTGCATTGATTTTTTTAGTAGAAGGAAGGTGGAGAGAAAGAGAAACATAGAGACACGTTGATTGGTTGCCACCTGCACATGCCCCAACCGGACCAGGGCCAGAGATTGAGCCTAGAACCAAGGTATGTGCCTTTGAGTGGAATCGAACCCATGACCCTTCAGTCTGCAAGCCAACCACTGAGCAAAATCTGCTAGGGCAGGAAATTCTTGATATTAAGTCAGGTTTTCTGTTGTTTTTTTCCTGAGACTTCCACTTATTTATCTAGTTCTACCCACCCAGGGCCATACCAAGCAAGCAAAATGGACGGCCCTTCCACAAGACATCCATTCAGATACTTAAAGTAGGATCATGCCACTATGAATCCTCTCGTCTCCAAACTCATAGTCTCAGTTCTGTCAACTTCCTTAACGATGACTAAGTTTTGAATCTCTTCATCACTCAGGTCAACCTTTTCTGAACTTGTTTAGCTTATTAATGTCCTTTTACTGACGGCCCCATAATTGACTGGCCACCCTAAGTATGGTCTAACCTACTGGAACAGCATGAAGCAGGCCTACCACCTTTGTTCTGATACCTGGACTATACCTCAAATGAGACACAGTTCCAAAAGAGAACTTCCAAAAATATTTTAAGTAATGTGAATTCTATGCATTTCTAATTCTTAGCTGACATTCTTAAGAGTCCTCCTGCCATTTTTTTAAATTATCACTATGAAGTCATAGAACAATGACCATTTTAGAATAAATGCAATTCAGTTAAATATCATCTTGTTAAATATGTCTATATCATACATATATGGAAAAAAGTAAAGTATACTCGTGAAAAAATACATATATATGCAGATATCAAGCAGATACTTGTGTGATAAACTATATTGAGGGATACACAAGAAAACTGGTTTTCTCAAATGGGGACACTGGGGGACAAGGATTGGAGGGAGACTTATTCTCACTGTATTCCTTTTTATACATTCTAACTATTACATCATTCTTATCTATGCAATGCTAATTAGTAAAATAAACTTATCAAAAAATATTTATATAATAGAAACACACTGAAAAACTCCAATTATTCCAATACAAATCTAATTCAACAAAAGAAATCTGGACAAGAACTATTGAGCTTATAACATGTCAGCAGGGAAGATGGACTAAGAAGGAGCAAACAAACTACTCTCACCAAGAACATACAGCTAGTAAGAGTGCTGAGGCATACTTCCTTGGTCAAGATCAGAGCTATCCTTACCGAAATGAAGAGCTAGGAGAGGAGAGGAGTTCCACAGTGGCTACTGATGTAATTACCAAACACTCCCGTCCTGGGTTCTGTCAGGAAAGCACTGCTGACATTGCTGAAGAGGAGGGAGGGAACTTCACAAGAGGGAGGCCAACTCAGGCAGAATAGGCTCCTTCTTATTCCCTTAGTGTTTCTATGCCTTTGGGTAAGATTATTACAGGGTAGGTGCCTCTAAAAGTAAGAACCATTTTTCAGAATACAGTTTTTCAGCCCAAAATGTACACTTACCTTCTGAATGCTTTCGTCCACAAGTCCACCGAGGATGTAAACTTTGTTTAGATCAACATCTTCAAGAGCTAATGAAGAAATGAAGGCTAATGAGATCAAATCTTTATAATTTCTAAATCCAAAGAAAGAGGAAAGAATGATAAAAGTAGAAATTTCATGAAATAGAAAACAAAATTTTTCTAATCCTCTGAAAAAACAAAACAAATAGATAAACCTTTGGCATATCTTATCAAGGTAAAAAGATAGTAGACTCACATCAACATTAGGATTCAGGAAGGAGACAAAATTAAAATTACAAAGGAATGTGAAATAAAAGAGAATATGAAGATCAACTTAGTATCAATAAACTTGAAAATTATGTGACATAGATGACTTTCTAAAATAGATGATATATATTTTTTTACATTTTATTGATTTTTTACAGAGAGGAAGGGAGAGAGAGAGTTAGAAACATTGAGAGTGAAACATAGATCAGCTGCCTCCTGCACACCCCCTAGTAGGGATGTGCCTGTAACCAAGGTACATGCCCTTGACCGGAATTGAACCTGGGACCCTGCAGTCTGCAGGCCGATGCTCTATCCACTGAGCCAAATGGGTTTTGGCTAGATGATATATATTTAATGGACCCAAAGGGGTCAATGGAGGGAGCAGACCAGGGAAACTAGCTCGATACAATGCTACATGAATCTATGCAGTCAAGAACATACCATCTTCTGAATCAGGAGTCAGGTACACAAGAGTTTCCAGGGGGAATACACTAAAGCAGTCTTCTTCAGTTATGTCTAGCTGAAAAATACGAATAATCCAATGTACTGTGAACTAGATTAAGACAGCCCATGATGCAGCAACTAGTTTACTGAACATGTAGTTTCTCTCAGGCATGGCTCCAGGTGCATCAAGGGACTATATGTCTGACAACCTGTTCTTAGAAAGTGCTCAGCTGGGGAGGGGACGTAGAAAGGCACAGACATGCAACCCTACGAAATGAAGCAGAAAGTAGGTGGGGCCCTAACAGACATACAGGAAGGTACCCCATGCCTACGGATGAGGGAGCGACACCCCCAGAGACAACCTGGTAGCAAAGGGAATGCTGGAACTGGGTTGCTGAAAAGAGGTGAGATTGACACGTACAACAGAAAGAAGCACTCAAAGTGGAGGGAATCATACTAAGAGAGGCATGAGCAAGGGACGTCGTGGCCCTGAGAGTGGGTCTCTTTAGTTCACACACAGGAATCATCAAACATGCACAGAAGAAAGTAAGGTTGGAAATGGCTGCACTACGGGAGGGACTGTTAAGACAGTAACAGCAACCATGACTGGTTGTGCAGCTTCTCATACTCCTCATACTCATCGCTTCCATGGACCTTCCTGGAAAGGCTACACTGCCCAGTCTCAGCGACACAAGGGCATGTTTAGTGGCATTTCTTAGGAACTGATCTGGATTCTTGCCTGTATGTCAATCACTACACATATGAGATCCCATCAAAAGAGTTAAAAAGTAACTTGGCATTCCCTAAAACTCATCTTAAATCCATATTACTTCCATAAGGATTCTTTCTCTTCCTCCAAAGAAAGGACTCATGGCATTTCCCCAAAACATCCCTGGAGTACACAGTCTAGCATACAATATATAGGACATAAAATATAGTCCTACATACTTTTTGCCAACATGGTGGAAGGAAGAAAAAATTTATAAGAACATTTTAGATTTTAATAATGAAAACACATAATTTCTCAAAATATGAAAAAGTAAAAAAATTACCCCACCTATTTATAGATGACAATTCAAATAATATGCAAAATGAGGCTTACCAGGTAATTAGAAAACCCATCATTCATCCTCAAACACTCTTCATACAGAGGACTGTCCGTTGTGAATCCAGTGAGCCAGATCCAAAATGGCTGGTCAGCTTTCTTATTGGAACCATACAGTCTTCGGATCTGTCCAGCCAGCCTGCTTAGTTCCTTCAAAGAAACAAGAACAACTTAGGGTAGAAACATGCCCTCTCTTTCTAAATTCATTGTCAATAAATGGTTACTCAGTAAGTTCACTGAGTGCTACTCTGGAAAATCTCATGAACTAGGATGACCCCCTTCATTCCAGAAGTGAGTACATGCATGTGTGAGTACGTATTACACCCCGTGGCCTCACCTTCTAGATGACAACTGAGGTAGTGACACTAGCCAAGAAACAGTGAGTTAATGGAAAAACTGAGACCGCCCCTCCTTCAGGACCTGTCATTACATATCTAATATGATATATGAAATAGTTCTTTCAGCTTTTATCTAAAATCTTACCATGGGATGTTTACTATTTACTAAGAAGAGGTTAGATTACTATGCTGACATTTTTATACTCCATCAAACAAACTTGGCACCCTCTCTCTTACTTCAGGAGCTGTAAAGGATTGGAAGTTTTAACTTTCCATCCTGATTCAGAAAAACTCACAATCTGGCCTGCTTTTGTTCATAGCGGAGAAAAGACTGAGTTTGATTTAACCTGGTATCTCAATAGAAACAGTAGAAAATCCTTTGTTGACCCTTCAGAGGGCTGTAGTTAAAGATTCCTACAGATCTTAAGTTTTCCTAATTTCTCTGAAAAACAGACAAACCCTATCATATACCACAGGGGTATTGGAAAATAGATGTGTTTTGTAGGATAAGGCCTAAAATTAAGGATCAATAAGGTTTGGTGCCTTGACATCTGGTGAAACTGGATGAGCCTTGAATGGCCCAACTGCAAGTTCCTCTCCCAACTCTGCCCCCACGAATAAGGTCCCATAACAAACAATCCTTTTTTATCAAGGGACCAGGTATACTTCCTGATTATCCCTGAGCAGTGGGTTTTAATTTCCTGCCAGTCCACAGAATTATTCCAACAAACCAATCCCATCTTCCTGCAGGAAGCAGGTGTACCCACCCTCTTGATACTAGAGCCTACTCCCACAGAGCCTGGCGGTTCATTCTGTTCCCATGTGGCCCTGCATGGCATGTAATGTCACCTTCCCCCATTGCTGAGTATATCTCTATATATAAAAGCCTAAGTGACCATTATGACTGAATGACCGGAACAACTGAAATGGGGCTGAACAACTGGTTGCTATGATGTGCACTGACCACCAGGGGGCAGACGCTCAACGCAGGAGCTGTCCCCAGGTAGTGTGTTCCGATAGCCAACCTCCCATGGGTGGGTGGTAGCAGATGCAGCCCCTTTCCCAGAGGGCCTTGGGGCTGGTGGCCAACCCCCTGTGCTCTGTCCCTCACCTGGGCCAGCAGGCCCGATCGGCCCACAACCCACTTGATGTGGTGGCAGCACAGTAGTGAGGGAAGGAGGGGGGTGGGCCGCACAGTGGTGGGCACCAATGGCGGCATTGGCATCCGTTCCTTCCATGCCTGGCCTATTACCTTTTCTCCTGACACCGCTGGGGACTTCGGGCCCTGGGATGGGACAGGGAACCAGAGGTGGGTGGTGGCGGACATGACCCCTTTCCTAGGGGGGCTGAGGGCTGGCTCCCTCCTTGGGGCTGGCGGCCATCCTCCCACAGCCCCTCCCCCAAGCCAGCAAACCTCCCTCAGTCCCTCCCCCCATCCCTCCTCCAGGCTAGCAGGCCCTGGTGGCGGTGTGGCAGTGAGGGAAGGAGAAGGGGCGAAGTCGGGGAACTGCACGGTGGCAGAGTGCCAAGGGCGGCATTGGCGTCTGGCATCCGTTCCTTCCACGTCCGGCCCAATGACTGTTGCCTCTTCTCCTGACCCTACGGGTGTCTTTGGGCCCCAAATGGCCCAGCCCTGATCAGCCCTGATCGCCAGCCAGGCCTAGGACCCCACCCATGCACGAATTTCATGCACCGGGCCTCTAGTGTGACTAATAAATTGCTATCCATCTTATCTGTTCAGTGTTGAGTGCCATGTGTATGGCCATTCCCAGAACCCCAGAACCTGTAGGGTGAATGGGAGATCATTAAAACACATACATTGCTGAAACCAGTTTGGCTCGGCTCAGTGAATAGAGCATCAGCCTATGGACTCAGGAGTCCCAGGTTCGATTCCGGTCGGGGACATGTATCTTGGTTGTGGGCACATGCCCATTGGGGGGCATGCAGGAGGTGGCTGATCGATGTCTCTCATCGATGTTTCTGGCTCTCTATCCCTCTCCCTTCATCTCTATGAAAAATCAATAAAATATATTTAAAAAACAAAAACACATACATTGCAGGAAGACATGCCACCACAGAACCAGGCAATTATTCCTCTCCCCAGGAGAAGGTCAAAGATTTCATTCTGGAAAACTGAAATTGAAAGGCTGTAACTAGACTTGGGGACACTATGAACACAGAGGCAAAGGGTTGATCAGGAATTTGAAAACTAGTGGATGTCTTACCTTCTTAGACATGTGGTGGGTCATACTTAAATCGATACAGAGTCTTGGTCCTGAGTGTTTGGCTTCCAAAAGTTTCTCCTTGGTTAAGGATCTCAGAAAACGTTTGCTGTGCTGGGGGTAGATGCCTAGAATGGAAATATCAGAAAAAACATATAAGTGGGAAAACAGAGGAATAATATTCAGTAAGAAACAAATCTCCCCAGCCAGGTGAGTACTATTTCCATAGGAAGGGAAACTAGAAACTTGATGTTTGTGCCAGATAGTCATTCGTCAGGCAGTTCAGGGATAGCAGAGGGGTGATGACTGTGGGCTCTGGAGCACTCTGCTGGGTCTAAATCTAAGTTCAGTTTGTTCACTTATTACTCATATCAGCATAAGCATGTTATTTAATTTCTCTGAGCCTCAGTCTTTTCACCTTCAAAATGGGGATAATAAGAGACCTATCCTTTAAGGCCGTGGTCAGCAAACTGTGGCTCACAAGCCACATGCAGTTCTTTGGCCCCTTGAGTGTGGCTCTTCCACAAAATACCACGGCCTGGGCGAGTCTATTTTGAAGAAGTGGCATTAGAAATTTAAGTTTAAAAAATTTGGCTCTCAAAAGAAATTTCAATCATTGTGCTGTTGAAATTTGGCCCTGTTGACTAAAGAGTTTGCCAACCACTGTTTTAGGGTAATCCAGGTAAAATTCTTAGCACTGAATCAAGACATAGCTGTTGGTATTATTCCTTCTACTTATGAGTTTAAAAATACACTAGAGGCGCAATGCACAAAGATGTGTGCAAGAATGGGCCTTCCTTCCCCTGGCTGCTGGCACCACCTTTGCTCTAGCCTGAAGCCACCTTTCTGCTTTCAATCCACCTGGAGTCGCCTTTCCGCCTTCCCAGGCTACCCAGAGGCCTTGGGTGGCTGGGGCAGTATGGAATGCCTGCATCCCGTCCCTGGCTGCTTGGCGCATGCATGCAAATTAGCCCATCCTCTTTGTTGGGATAATTTGCCTACTCACTCCTGATTGGCCGGTGGGTGTCGTGAAGGTACGGTCAATTTGCATCTTTCTCTTTCATTAGTGTAGAAGATATGTACACTATATAGTTTACATCTGAAAGGCAGACTTCAATTTTGATCTCTTTGATACTTTGATTCCCAAAATAGGACTATAGGTCTCACCTCCCAGATGTTTGTTTTTACTTAAAAACAGTATCACTATTCTTCTAGGAACATACAGATACCGGTCTGCTAACAAATAAATATAATTATACCAACAACCTGATTTACTGTTACCTGAATTTTCTATACAATTGGCTTTTCTTCTTTCTTTTTCTTGCTTTCTTTTGCTCTTCTTTGCCGCAACTATCTTTTCCCAGTGTCTCTGTTTTCTTTGGACATTTTTCTTAGGTTATCCAGAAAACAAAATGGTTTGAAAACTTCGTAAGCACCAAAAAGGAAAATGAATATTAGAAACAGTTACTTATTTTTTTTTTAATTTACATATAAAGTTAGGAGAGAGAAAGGATGTTAGATTTAATAACAAAAATGGATTAGATTGTGTTTAAAGAAAGCAGAGCCCCAGAAAGACATGTGACCTGTCATGACTAAAGAAGAGTTTAGATTTTCTGAGCCTTCTGAGGTGTATCAAAAATATCTCTTGATCTGAAGCCTTAAACCAGTTAACAGGGAATTCAACCCTTCAAACACACCAAACTTGCTCCCAGTCTTCTTATTACCAGTATCTACCCTTAGAATAGGGGTCTCTGGGACATTCCATCCATCTCACAGCCCATGGCCACCCACTGCACTCACCGAGCACCAGGTGGCACTGCCTGTGGGCAGGGTCTCCCTCTCGTGAGGCTCACATTCCACATCAATCTGTAGAAGCTGGAAGCTTTCAGAGATGCCATCTTCGCCCGTGTCCTCTGGGATGACTTCTTGCTCCTGCAGCATGTGTGACTCTTCCAATTTCCAGTCCATGTGCTTAGTCCTCTGTCCTTTCACCGAGATTAGAAAAGGCACAATTGTGTGAGACATTATATTATTGCACTTACAGAGTCACTCCCCTATATCCAAGTGACAGTGTTATTGTGTTATTGAAGGAGAAGTGCGTAAAATACTAACATGGGTTTCCTGAAAAGTATGTGTGTCTTCCAGAGAAATGAGTCAGCACAGAAACGTTTCAGTAGTAAGGGAGCCAAATCCACTTCTCAGAAGACAAGCACACTCCTGACACCTCCCAGCAATCGGTGACTCACTGCTGCAGTGACACAGAAAACCAAGTTATTTATCATGCTCTTTGAAATCCACTCAATACGTTGAGGGTGGGACAGAGATGGCAAAGGCCATCTCCCTTCTGTTCTAGTTTCTTTTCAAAACCATTCCTTTATGATGAAAAGCAAATGTTTACTGGAGTACCTACTAAATGCAAAGTCCTGCGCATCCTAGGAGGATGAAGAGTGAGCCAAAAAATATGGCAAAGAGTGGCTCCAAACCAACCAAGACTCTATCTAGGTTGCTGCTGGTGATCTATCAAAATTTGTTTTTCCAAATTACCTATTCATTCCCACATCTCAGTTCAGTATCATTGCAGCAGACAGCCACAGTCAGCAGTGAGAATGTTGAATATCCCTCAGAAGTGCTAAGGTAGAAAAATATAGAAAACCACTATAATAGCACTCCTAATGAATGTCACAATTTCAAAGTGGTATTCACTATCCCTAAGATGAGTTAAAAAAAAATGCTCTAGTCTACAGTTGTCACAAAGAATGGTATGACCCTTGCTCCTGGCTGCCCCTAAGTCCGTGTGCTACCACCAACTTAGAACAAGTGTTAGCTTTGAACAAGTAAATCTATGTAATACGATCCACATGGTAAAAATATTTTTATGATAAAAAGTAATGATCCTCATTCTGACCCTTTCCACCTCTAGAGGCAATTTTTGTTAACCAGGCATTTCTAGTTCTGGTGATTAGCCCCTTAACCTGAAATCACATGCTTACACCATTACTCCTTGATTCATCAACTCTGAATTTTATCAATTCCCTATGAAACACTAGAATTCAAATACTGAAATTAACTCCTTTGCTCTGGCCAGTGTGGCTGTTTGTTGGAGCATTGTCCTTTCCTGGTCAGGGCATATACCCAGGTTGCAAGTTTGACCCCCAGTTGGGGCATGCACGGGACGCAATTGGTAGACGTGTTTCTGTCTCTCTCCCTCCCTCTCTCTCTGAAGTCAAAAGAAACATATCCTTGGGTGAAGATTTAAAAACAAAATTAGCCGAGACCGGTTTGGTTCAGTGGATAGAGCGTCGACTTGCGGACTGAAAGGTCCCGGGTTCTATTCTGGTCGGGGGCATGTACCTTGCTTGCGGGCACGTCTCCAATGTGGGGAGTGCAGGAGGTGGCTGATCGATGTCTCTCTCTCATTGATGTTTCTGACTTTCTCTCTCTCTTCCTCTCTGTGAAAAATCAATAAAATATATTTAAAAAAATTAACCCCTTTTATTTTTTGTTTCTGTTAATTATCTTAATCTTAAAAAATTTTTGAGCCATATTTACAGTACAGATTTTAAGATTTGAAATTTGTGTTCATTTTCCTGCCTAAGCTAGAGTTTACTTTTGCTTAAAACTCTGTTCTTTAATAGTCAGTACACAGTTTAGTGTATGTATATATATACCATTGACTGTGTCACTATGAGTTTATAGTATACCAAAATGTAATAGTGTATATAATATTCTAGAGAAACTAGGAAAATACCAAGTTATTCTTAAACATTTCAGAAGCAGTGCGCTATTCACATAGGAATAGCAATGTTAGGTATAGATGTCTTTTATAACAAAAGATATCCAGCCCTAGCTGGTTTGGCTCAGTGGACAGAGCGCCAGCCTGCAGACTGAAGACTTCGGGTTCGATTCTGGTCAAGGGCACATGCCAGGGTTGTGGACTAGATCCCCAATAGAGGGTGTGCAGGAGGCAGCCAATCAATGATTCTCTCTCATCATTGATGTTCCTCTCTCTCTCTCCCTAAGATACCTAGCTCCCTTCAGATGACTGAACAAACTTTGTATGCCAACCATCAGTGTCATCCTCATTTTTCTGCACTTAGGCATGCAAAAGAGAATGAAAACTTTTAAACTAAAATAAACTGGTCCAATACTTAACTTCATTTTATTAGGGAAAGAAAACAAATTTGTTAAATGAATGCTAGTCTGTTAACAGCCACAGTATTTTGCATTCTTATCTGTGTTTGTCCATTCATTTAGTCAATAAATATTCATTGGGGCTCAATCTTCCTCCCCTAAATCAATAAAAATTTATTTAAAAGAGATGCACCTCAGAACAAAAGACTCACACAGGATGAGAGTAAAGGGATGGTAAAAAATTAAAATAAATAAATATTCATTGAGCTCCTCCTCTGTGTCAGGACCTTTTGGGGAATGACTGGGAGGCAATGAATGTTCTCAATGGAGAAGTCTGTCTGAGGAGAAAAGAGAGAGAGGGTTGAAGTAGCGGGAGGGGATGCAGTTGTCCATTGCTGTTTTAAAAATTGGGAGGTTAATGCTCATCTTTTTTCTCCTACTAAACTGAATTCTTTTTCAGAAGGAACCATGTAACTACATCTACCTAAACACTGAACAGTTCAAAAGATCTTTGAACAGCAGTGTTTAAATAAATGCTAACTAAATAAACAGAGTTTTACCACCACTGCCTCCATTTCCTTCTTTCCTAGCCCACTCTTTGTATCTCTGACCTCTCTAAATCCCCATAGTCCCTGGGAATGCTTTTCAGACCAGGAACTTGGACGACAGTGATCTTAAAAATCAAATGAAGGCAACTCCAACCGCTACCAGAAGAGCCTGTAACACAGCAGATTGGGCATTCCTGAGGACAGGGACCACATCTTTTTCATCTCTGTATCTTCAGTAGCTATCACAGGCTTGGCGCAGAATGGAAGCGCAGTGAATAGTGAGTTGAAGCTTACCACCTGGTGATCCCTGAAGCACAGATCTATCAATCCATGGGAGACATCATCTATGCCCACATTCAGCATTTCATTTCTTCATTTAAAAAGGTTTTCTGCCAGAACCGGTTTGGCTCAGTGGATAGAGCGTCAGCCTGCGGACTGAAAGGTCCCAGGTTCGATTCCAGTCGGGGCATGTACCTTGCTTGCGGGCACATCTCCAGTGTGGGGCGTGCAGGAGGCAGCTGATTGATGTCTCTCTCTCATCGATGTTTCTGACTTTCTATCCCTCTCCCTTCCTCTCTGTAAAAAAAATCAATAAAATATATTTTTAAAAAATGTCTTCTGAGCCTCATTGCAGGTCCAGTGCTGTGTACTGAGGTTACTCAGTTAATTACTCATTTAACAAAGAGTTAAGCACTCGATGAGGATTTGGGGTTGATACTCATCCTGTCTTCATGGGGCTGCAATGACCTGACTCAGCCTTGTATGACAGCTGGTCTGCCTGTTTCCCCACCAGATCACAAACACTTCCAGAGAAGAGAGGATGAAGAATTCACATGCACATCCCCGGCACACAATACGGAGCCTTGCAAAATAAAAGCATCCTATAGGATCGCTAATCATCACTCGTATGTTCAGAACCATTCTGGATCTCCATTTCACTTGCAGTAAATAGCCAAAATCTTTACAATGGCCTGTGCCGATCATTAAGGTGTACCCCCACCCCTACTGTCCTCTGCCATCAGATCTACTTGCTGATCCTCAAACGTACCAAGGATATTCTCGCCCCAGGGCCTTTGCACTTGCTATTCTCTCTACCTCCGAAATCCTCTAGTCTAGATAATTATATAACTACATTTCTCACTTCATTCAGATTTCCACTATCCAGCGTGGCATATATTTTACTTAAGTTTTTGTGGGAACTTGACCATTCTTACCATGTAAACCAAGTGTTCCGTTTGCTTTGTTCGCTCTTGTATCCTCTATGCCTAGAAAGGGGCTTGGTACACAATAGATGCTCAATAAATACTAGCTAGCTGAATTAATAAATCCACTTTCTCAGTAACCAGGTTCCTTAGTGAAGCCTCCTCAGTCCGGGCCGCCCCGCCCACCCACGCTCATCTCTGAGTTCTCCATCCAGCTCAAGTCCCACCACCTCCTGAGCATATCCCTGGGCACTTAGCGAAGGACCAATCTCTGCTGGCATGCTCCTCTCATTTTCTCAATCTAAAGTTAGGTCCACGGAAGCTGCTCCACGCCTCTGGCATCTTCAGCGACCCAATGCTTAGACCCCTGGCCCCAAAGAACCCCGCCGGGCCCATAGGCTGCGAGTGCGAGGGGAGGCAGGAAGGGAAAGCACCAAGGTGTGGGACACACAACTGCTAAACGCTGTTTCCCCGGCGCCTTCCCTGTCCGCAAACGCGGCAGCAGTCCGGGGCCAGACCCCCAGACCCTACCCCACCCCCCCCCCCCCCCTCCCCCGGCTTACCAGCACCTCAAGCAGCGGGAGGGCGGGTCAGGCCCCGCCTCCGGTCCCACTTCCGGTTCCTGCCCCTTTCCGAATGGCATTCTGGGAGTTGTAGTTTTCGGCCTGGCAACTCGGTGTTCAGGGGCGTGAGCGGAGGTTCCTAGCCTCACCCAGGCACTAGGGAGCTCGGTCCTGCCAAAAGTGTAATGCGCCTCTCTGAGCCTGTTTCCCCGACTGATACATGGGGTTACAACGTATCAGTCGGGGAAACCGACAGGGCTGCTGCAGGTGATCAGGCGCTTTCATGGCTATCAAAGACTGGACATTGAGAACTTGGCCTGAAACTAGACTTAAACCATCTCTCCTCTCGCAGCCTAGGGGCTTTGCCCTTCTCTGAGCTTCCCCACAGTCAGCGGGCCCAGGAGCTGACACAGCCTTTCCCTGAGCACATATTCCCCTTCACCGGTGCCTGTCTGTCCAGGCTCACAAGAGAGCTACCGGGGTCTGACCAAATCAGGAGTCAGTGGGGAAACCGAGGTTCAGAGATCTTTAGTGACTTGTCCACCCCTTGTCCTGATAAAAACTATCCTCCAGTCCTAGGGGTCTCATCCTTTCAGAGAGACCCTACCATGAATGAGATGTCTCCTGCCCAAGAAACCACAGCCCTGTTGGATTCTTTTTTGACCCCACACTGTTACTGCTCTAGCCTTTTATTTTCTCAGCAACTCTCACTCCCCCCAAAACCATGCTCCAATCCAGCCTTTATCTGGGACTGGAGAAATTTTTAAATGCTGACTAAACATCCCTCCCTCCCCCAAAAAGGCTTTTTCTAAAACCTAACCCTAATGTATCTTCTCTACCTAGAAGCTGGACCTAGCTTCCCACTTAGCAGGGCTTGCAAAGTAGCTCAAATGGTCTTCAGTGCCTCCCACCCACATGTACACCTTGCACTCAGCCATATTGAATACCTTTTGCCCCTCTCTGCCGCTACTCTTGTGTTTCTTTACCTCTGAATGAGCTCGTGGCTACTTCTCCACAGCAAAGGCCTCCTAGCTGGTTTCACTGCCTGCTCCCACAGTCATCCATTTGCAGACCTTTCAGTGGCTATCATACTTCGATGTAAAATCTGACCTTCCCAAGGCCTTGCACATTCTGGTTCCTGGATGCCCCTCCAACCTCATCTATCACTCTTACTCCAACTTGATGTGTTCCAGTCACACCTGTCGTTGTCATCATCATCTTCTTCTTATATATTTTAAATTGATTTTAGAGAAGAAGGGAGAGGGAGAAATAGAAACATCAATGATGAGAATCATTGATTGGCTACTTCCTGCATGCCTCCTATGGGGGATCGTGCTGCCGAAACCCGGGCATGGCCCTGACTGGGAATTGAACCAAGATCTCCTGGTTTATAGGTCGATGCTCAACCACTGTACCACACTGGCCAGGCACACCTGTCTTCTTGAAATGCTTCAAACACACCAAAGACCTTTTCTCTCACTTTCTCCATGGCTGGCTCCTTCAGCTTAAACATTCTTTCTTCAGAGGGCCTTGTCCACTCTAGGTAAGATTGGCTCATCCCATCCCATCTTGGGATTCTCTTCATTTTCTTTATAACACATATCAGTCAGTCATCTTTTTTTTTTTCCTCTGTCTTTATTATAAGTTCCTTGAAGGGACTATATTATGTCAATGATTGTATTCCCTGTGCCACTACACAGTAAATATTTGTTGACAGAATAAACAACTGAGTGATTTGTCTCCTTTCTTTCTTTTTTTTTATACATGTTGGTTTTTTATTGACTTTTTACAGAGAGGAAAGGAGAGGGATAGAGAGCCAGAAACATCAATGAGAGACATCGATAAGCTGCCTCCTGCACACCCCCCACTGGGGATGTGCCCGCAACCAAAATATATGCCCTTGACCAAAATCTAACCCGGGACCCTTCAGTCCCGGGCTCTATCCACTGAGCCAAACCGGCCCTGGCTTGTCTCCTTTCTTGACACATCCAAAACTTATCTTCCTATCTATCAAATCTAGGACATGGCACACAGTAGCTACTCAAAAATAAACAAACCAATTCTGATTAATGCTGCCTCCTACAGGAAGCCTTCCCTGATCACCATTCTGCCCCCACCCAACAATGACTTCTCTCCTTTTAAGCTCACATACACTTTATCTGTTCTCTTTGGCTGCCCCGAGCACAACATGCCTTATGTTGTAGGTCTCTATTTCTACATGTTGTTTTATCTCTTGGACCAAGAATACTTGAAAACAGGATCTCACCCAATTATTTACACCCATAATCCTGCATTAGGTATTACCTGGCATGGGTGTGCCATAAATGTTTGTTGGAAGAAATGAATCAACTGATATGATAATGGGTGGGAAAAGAAAGGAGAAATGAAAATGTCCAGTAGTTTCTTAGCCATTAAACAACTATTACATTACAGAGTAGGCAGTTCCACTCTGCCTATGTCATATAGGAGTTGTGTATCTCAAAGAAAGTGCTAATCAGGGTAACTCCTTTGTACTTCAGCATCTCAACAAGCAATGAGGGGTTTCTCAGAATTTCTGGGACTTATTACTCCTCGTGGGAATTGCAGAGTAGCAATCCAAGGAAGTTCATGGATTTGAGGGAAGAGGAAGCAAAGAAAGCAGGAAACCAATATTTGAGTGCTTGTGCTGGAGGTTTCAGTCTTCTTCCTATGAGTTATTTCCCAGTGATGCTGAGTGTATATTATATAACAACTAGAGGTCTGGTGAACGAAATTCACAAACAGGTAGGGCCTGGCTGGCGATTAGGGCCCATCTGTGAGGTGACCAGTGGGGTGACTGGGGGGCCCCCACTAGCACCCACCTTGGCTGGCCTGGGGTCTACAGGCTGGGCGCAGCTCCTGTGCTAAGCATCTGCCCCCTGGCGGTCAGTGCATGTCATAGCAACCAGTAATTCTGCTGTTTGGTTGATTTGCATATGAGGCTTTCATTATATAGGATGTCTACTTTAGGGTGTTGTGTGGATAAGAAAGTGTTTTCGGGGCATCTGGCACATTGTGGACCCTCATTAAATGGAGACGAGTATTTCCTTTTGTCAGTGGGGAAACTGAGATCCAAACAAGTGCCTGTAAAAACACTGCCAGGATTCAAGCCCCGACCGAGCTGAAGTCCTGAGCTCCGTCTCTGAACTTGGGAACATATAGATGGTGTTCACGTGAACAAGTTACGCAGCTCTTTACAGCTTTCTGCTGGTAAAAGCATTCAGATCCTTCTTAACATGGAACCATTTTTATTATTTTGGTGTCCTATTGTTCCTGTTTTTCATTGCCATGAAATCACTTCAAATCAATGTTCACGAGCCTCATTTAAATTTAATCCCAAGTATTCTGTGAAAAGAAAGAGGCCTCTAAGAAAATATTTTCCTGGCACAAGTATTGGTTAACTGTTTACTAGTTAACAAGCAACTGGTAACAGGGGATGGGAGGGTTATTTTCCCTCTTCTCCCAAGGTTGCTTTCCTTCTCATTGGAGAGCGCTCAGGTGGCAGATTAAACACCTACAAATCTGCTCCTGGTCTTGCTCAGTGAGGGAGAGGAATAGGGGAGACCTTGAGGAGAGGACCCACAGAGGCAGCACTGAGCTCACAACTGACTAGGAGCACCAGAGGGGCAAAGCGACCCCTCGGATGAACTCTAGCCGGCCAAGGTGAGTATCTAACCCCACTTTGGCCTGTACTGAGAAGGTGGGGGGAAAACGGTTCCCAAGGTAGGTGGAAATCAGTTTTCCTGGAGTCAGAAAACAAACGCAGAGAAGGATTTCAGACTAAGAGGAGCAGCCACAAAGCTGGGCGTTAATGACCTCCTGAGTTATTTACTTAATGTCTACCCTACAGAGCAGGCACTATTAGTGCTCCAATTTACAGAAGGGAAAAACCAAACAATGCAAGGTGCTTTGTCCAAATTCCCCCAAGATTAACTGGATTAACTGACTTAACTGGGATTGGTGAGAAAGGAACTAACTATGTTTATTTTGTGCTAATATTATTCTCAAAAAGGCAAATCTAGTTCAGGGCTTTCATGTTCACCTTTTAACTAAAGCAAAAATAGGATGCAAGATTTAGGGGTGCAGTCAATTTCAGACCAAGCAGAGAGCACACCTGAAGAGTGTAGCGACACAGCTAAGGGACTTACTGCCACCTAGTGGCAATCTAGGCTTATCACCTCGAGGCCTCCAAGATCACCAGGCCTTCTGGTGCAGGTGCTTGTGAAGATGGAAGTTATTGCCAAATAGTGTGGTATAAGAAAACTGTGTTTTTTGGTGACATCCTCCTCCCCAAGCTTCCTTCCTCATCCCTGCTTCGTGGGACAGTTTGTGACTTCTTAGTTCCACACCCCAGGATACGCTCCTTTTAGGATACACAACTTGACTGATGGTAATCTACTTATCTGTATCCCACAAGGTCTGTGAGCATCCTGACTAGGCAGGGAGTGACTTGTCTTATCTGCCTCCAATTATCCTAAGCTCCTAGCCTATAGCCTGGCCCAGAGGAGGTATTCAGTAAATGTACGTTGAATGGAAGGGAGTGAACGCTTTGACCCAAACTTATGATCATTCTGTCTGACTCAGACCAAGATTAAGCAGCAGTTTATTTAAATACTCTAAACAGTAAACATCTGAGAGGGTGGGTGGCGGGACGGAAGAGGCTTCCCAGGAAGCATCCAGGGCAGGGCAGAGGGGGCCGGGCAGCCAGTCTGCTCACAGGGCAGTGGATGCCCGGAACCTCTGGGTCAAACAGAACACAGCCGCTGTGAGGGCCGTGCACTGGCGGGCCAAGAGTTTCACACTCAAGTCGTGGTAGCCTCTCTCACAGGTCAGCTTGGCGGCCTCCACAAACTGGTGGTAGGTGTGCACCACGTCCCTGAGGTTCCCGGCGGCCTCCCGGTGCCGGGCGGAGCAGCGGCTGCAGTCTGTGAACTGGAAGCACAGGCCCGCCAGCTGGACCAGGTACTGGAAGGTGTCGCACACGGCGCCCTGCATCTCCTCGGGGGACTGATCCATTCTGATCACGTGCTGACAGCTGGACAGGAGCTTCTGGGAGCCCGTGCAGAGGTGGCTCCGGCTCTCAGAAAAGTGCCAGGTGCACTTCTCAGGGGGGTGCTTGTCCCCCTTCCCCCAGGAAGCTTCCAGAATGTCTTGTAATTCCAGCAAGCTCTCGGAGAGGCGGAGGAAGCCCTCGGGAGTGCTGGCGGGGGCAGCTTTCAACCGCGTCAGGGCCCTGGAGTAGTACTCCGGCCAGATGTGGCTGTTCCTGGACAGGGGCTCGGCGCTGCAGCTGTGGGCGCGGGCGGGCCTCCAGGGCAGGGCCAGGCCGCTTCCTGCGGAGGGCGGTGAGGTGAGGGGGGCAGCGGGGTGTGCTTCCGAGTCCCTGTCTTCCTCCTCTGCCTCCGCCTCCGGCTGCAGGCCGCGGAAGCAGGTGGCATAGGAGAGCTGGCAGCTGCACTGCTCCATTCCCATCCCGGGGGCCACTGTCTCGTGCACCCCCGCAAACCCCAAAGATGTGGCCATCCTGAGACTGGCCGAAACTTTGGGAAGGCTTTCCGGGGAAAAGCACAAGAAAGACTTCTCGGTGGGGAGGCAGATGCGAGGGGTATTGTCTCTGGTTTCTGAGAGCGAACATTGGTTTGAAGCTTCTAAGTGGGGCTCCCCTTGGGGACACGGTAGCGGGTGTAGCAGAGAAGGCCCGGGAGTAAAACAGACCTGCCCAGGTGTGTCCGTACGGCCCGTGTCTTCCCCTATAAGGTGGTTAAGAAGCTCTGCTTTGACCTCCTCCAGAGGGGAGGCTGATGGAAGGGTCTGGTTCTCAGGCAGGAAACCCGGGTCTACATCCAGCTGTGCCAGTGGTTTTTGTTCCGGGGCCTGGCAGGCGTGGCTTGGGGTTTCTCTGCTCTGCCCTGGGAGTTCGGAGGGGGAGTGTGCTGGGGTCGGGTCCGCTTCTGTTACAGGAGTCTCCGAGGGGAGGGAGGCCACTATCCCACCATCTGGAGCACCGACACCCATTGTCTGTGCAACAGGACCTGACACATCACCCGCAGGGTCGCCTGGATCCTTCCCAGGTCCCTCATGACATGCGTTGGCGCCATTTTCGCTTGTAACTTCTCCATCACGTTCCGGCGGTCGTGGTCCTTGTTGCTCTTCCTTTACCGGGAAAGAAGCCGTCTTCTCTCCTGAATTTGTTCCACCTTCACCACTTCCAGGCCCGTCTCCAAGAGGCAACAAAGGCTCGGTGTTTTGGGGGGCAGCCTCTTGCGAATGATTTGTAAACAGAGACCCCAGTCCTGTTTCCAACAGGACTTCTCCCAGCTCTAGTGTGTCTCCTGGAGGGACGGTAAGTGGCCCCTGGCCGATGGCGGGGCAGGCTGTGCCTGCGTGCGGCTCCGCGCTGGAGAGGGGGGAGGTGCCGCCCTCCAGCTCCATGGAGAGTTCTTCCGGAGCACTGCCATCTGAGTGTGGAAAGGCAGGCTGAGTTTGGGAAGACTCTGTCTGAGCAGTCTCTGGGCCAGACGAGGCTAGGGTAGGGGTGCTTGCTGGGCAACTGGCAACAGTGGCAGGCACAGGGGCACCCCCGGAATTCTCTCTCGGACTGGGGTCGATCCGGAGGCGAATGGCGGAGATGGAAGACACGCGAGAGTCGATGACCGACTTGGTTTCCATGGTCTCCGGCTCCATCTCCATGACCCGGGAGGCGGGGTTTTTGCTCTTGGCCTCCCTCAAGGGCGCCAGCAGCCCCAGGGCCTTGGTCTCCAGGAGGCCGGGCTCCCCTTGCACGTCCTGCAGAGAGGACACCGTGGGGGAGGGCGCCCCCAGGGCCAGGTAGGGCTCCCTGTCGTAGTAGCACACGTCGTCCACGTTCTCCAGGGAGGCTGACGGCACCAGGGGGAAGGAGACCTGGCAGGTGTAGTCGGTCTGCAGGAAAGACCTTCTCTTCCTCAGGGTCTTGGCATACTTTTTCACCTCTCCCCTGCGGCGAGCCCCTCTTCTGTCCGGGCCCGTTTTCAGGCTGTCCTCGGGGCTGCAAGAGCTGGCTTCCCTCTGCGCGCGTGCGGCACTGGGTTCTGCAGCAGAAACAGCTCCGGGCCCTGTGAACCCAGAAAGGAAACAGTACATCAGAAGCAGGAAAACAAAGAGGCACTAAGAGCTTGGGCCTGAGTGCAAACCATGGCCGGGCTGCAAAACTTTGGGCAAGTTAAACCTCGGTCTCCTCCATTTCCTCCTCTGAAAGTCGGGGATAGTAACGGTGGCAGACAGTTTTGGATTCTTCCTTGCCCAAGATCCGTTTCACGGTCTTTCATTTGTCTTTTAGGGACTGACCTCTCCCCCTCCTCCCAGCAATGGTTACAGCTGCTGGAACGACCAATGAAGACGCTCCGTCCTCATCAGCCAAGTGAGTTGGGTCAGATGTATGACCCAGAAATTCAGCCAGCCATTCCCTAAAACTTCAAATTCAAACACTGATTAAAAATAATAATAATAATAAAAGTAGAGGTCATTCTTTACAGCCACATTTTTTTCCTGACAATACGACAAGGAATCCTGCTACCCAGCCTCCTGGTCTGGTTGCTGCCTGTGTCGAAAGCAGTTCTTCACCTTTGCTAGCAATTTCCTAAGCGATCTTACATCCTTTCCCACTTTTCCTCTGTGCTGTGTTAACCCGCGTCAGTCAGCACCAATGGTGCCCAGCAGCACTGCCATGCAGGTTGAACGAATTCGTGCGCGCCCGGCATCCGGCACAGGGCCGCGGCCTAACGTGGTGGGTCACTGGAGGCAGCTGCTGCCGTGGTTGCTCCTGTCACTACAGGTGTGAGGTTCTGGGGAGCCTGCTTCTGACCAAGGGGCATGACCATCCAACGTGGAGGGAGGGGTTGTGTGCGTGCGGGATGGATCTCCCTGAGCAGAAGCCCCCTGAGAAGAAGCCCTGGGAGTCAGCCAGAGGAATGGGGGTCCCCGGCCGGCACTGGAGCCTCAGAGGGCTCTCACACTCAGACCGTTGTTGCCCACGGGCTGCCCCTTACTAAACACCTGATTGGAGGCTGCTTGTCTGACCTCTTCAGTCAGAGTCTCTGAGGCTGGGACCCAGGAATCAATGAGACTTAACCTAGGTCCCTGGGGTGATTCTGATGCCCAGTTACATGTTGGAACTGCTGCCTAGGCCATGTACAGCCACTGACCAAGAGTGTTTCTGAGGCCCACCAAGGGAGAGGCTCCCACAGTGAGTTGGGCGAGGAGCCCCAGTTTGGGGCTGCCTCCCCAGGACCACACGGGCTCTCTCTAAAAGAGGGGATGTCCAGGATGGTCCTATGTCCTTGCCTAGAGGAAGGCCTTGACTGATGGTCTGTCTTGCCCCCAGAACAATGCCTAGCCCAGCAGGGCAGAGCTGGGACAGGGACGCAGTTGGAGGGCAGGGCACAAGCTGACCATGGGTTTCTCTTTCCCCAGGGGCACAGTCAGTGAATGAACTCAGCGTAGATGGTGGAGAGTTCCTTCATCCACTCAGCAACAACTGCCAGGCACTGCATGCTGGGACACAGGCGAGTGAGTTTCCAGGCTAGTGAGGGAAACATCAACACAAGACCACACAAATACACACACAGCCACAGGCAGTGCTAAGTGCCAGGCAGGAAGCACCCAGGGTGCTGTGGGGAGATGGGGCAGGCATGGGGAGACTCGTTCTCCTCTTGGTGGTCTGGTGAAAGTTTCTGGAAAAAGTGAATTTCTAGAGGTGGTGGTGGTGGTGAGGGGTGGGGGAAAACTGACAGATGGATGGGCACCAGCACCCAAAGATCAGAGTGAGAAGCAGCATGCTCAGAGGCCGGGGTGGCCAAGAGCCTGGCCCTTTAAAGAATGGCAAGGGGGTCTGGTGGCAGAATGCAGGGAGAGGGCTCAGGAGGAGAAAGGCAGGCAGAGGCTGTGTCACACAGGGCCTCAACCTACGGAGCTGGCCTTTCCCCCATGAGCAAAGGGCAACCCCTGGAAAGGGCTGAAGCAGAACTACAAGGGCTGGGGCATCCCCAGCTCCTCGTAGGTCACCTTCAGTATTTGTGTGTGTGTGTGTGTGTGTGTGTGTGTGTGTGTGTGAATGTCCCGGAAGGCTCTCAGGTCAGCTGGGAAGTCACTGTGATGGGAAAGACTCGCCCGCTGTACCGGGAGGAAGGCAAGAGGAACCCGAGAGGAACAGGACCAACAGACCTCCTCTGCCTGCCTGCGTCAGAGGCCCTGAAGGGGCCACCATAGCCGGTCAGGTAGGTTCTTTTTGCTTCAAGGCCTCTTTAATGTAGCTTCAGGTCGGCAATGACACATTGCCGCTTCCTGCCGCTGGGCAGCCTGTCAAACCCGTTGCTTTCTACGTAAATTCTGTCCATCTCACCAGCCTCGGCACTTCCCCACCTCCTCAGGGAAGTCCTCCCTGATTTCCACTGTTGTGTGACTGCCTGCCATCCTTGTCCATCACCGCTTGCCCACAGTTCTCTGAGCCTTCCTTGTAGCTCTGACTTGAAGTCATGATTCCTTTTTAAAGGATATCATTTTTATTGATTTCAGAGAGGAAGGGAGAGAGAATCATTGATTGGCTGCCTCTTGCACACCCCCTACTGGTGATTGAGCCCACAAACCAGGCATGTGCCCTGCCTGACTGGGAATCGAACTGTGACCTCTTTGTTCATAGGTCCACGCTCAACCACTGAGCCAGGCCAGCCGGGCGAAGTCATGATACGTGTAATTTAGTCCACAGACCCCAGGGCAGCCTCCTCAAAAGAGGACCATGGCCTTGCTTTCCTCGTGTGTTTCCCCCCTCAAGCTTGGTCCCCCTGCCGGCCGAGTCTGCAGACCTGCGGGGCAGGGCTCACCTGAGAGGGTGCCTGGGGGTGTGAGCTTGTCAGCTGCATCGTAGTATTCCTCCTCCGAGCTGCCCTCCTCGCAGGCAGGGCCCAGGGCCTCCAGCGCGGAGCTGGGCTGGGCCTCCGACCAGCCCGGCCGGCCGCAGGCTGGCGGGCCCCCACCCTGCCGGGAAGCTGTGCTGTCTGAGCTGTCACTCAGGTGCCTGGCCGGCGAGACGCTGGAGCACAGGCTGTAGTAGTCAGTGCAGCTGCCCTCATACAGCCCGGGATCCAGCCTGGCCGCCCCGGGGTCGGGTGCCCAGCCGAATGTCCCCGGAGGGGGACTCCCGGAGAGCTCCGTCTTCGGGGGCTGAGGGCCGGCGCGCTGGGCCAGGTCCAGGAGACAGAGGAAGCCACTGGTCTCCATCCTGCCCCGCTCTTCCTGGCTGTTAGAATCGGCTCTCTCCGGGAAGCCGGGCGGGCCAAAGTGGAAGAAGCCGGATCTGCTGGAGGAGCAGGCGTCCAAGTCATCCTCCTCCAGGGCTTCCATGGACTCGCTGGAGCCGCTGGTCCTGCAGCCTCGGCTCTCGGTGTTGGCGGAGTCGGAGGCCTCGGACTCGGCACTGTCCGTCATGCTGCTCGCCCCACAGGCGCTCGGGCCTCGGCTGGCCACCTCCGGCGCGGCGCTGTCCCCGGGAGGCTGCTCCTCTTTCGCGGGTGATCGGCAGGGACCCAGCCGTGGCGCGGGCTGGTCGGAGAGGGGCTCCAGCACGCAGTCCACTTCGGAGGACTCCTCTGAGTCGCTGCACGCCCTGGACTCGTAGCCTGCACCACAGGGGACATGGAGGGTCACAAAACAGCCTTTGGGGACCGGCAGACGGCCCCCGCCCCCATGGCTGCTGGCCCTCCAGTTTCCAGATTAGAAAACTGAGGTCCAGCCCTGACCGGTTTGGCTCAGTGGATAGAGCATCGGCCTACAGACTGAAAGGCCCCAGGTTCGATTCCGGTCAGGGGCATGTACCTTGGCTGCGGGCACATCCCCAGTAGGAGGTATACAAGAGGCAACTGATCGATGTTTCTCTCTCATCAATGTTTCTAGCTCTCTATCCTTCTCCTTTCCTCTCTGTAAAAAAAATCAATAAAATATATTTTTTTTTAAAAAGAAAAAAGAAAGTTGAGGTCCAGGAGGGTGACTGGTCCAGATCACATTATAGTGACTGACATGGGGTCCATGGGACACACAATATCAGGCCGCCTTTCCCACATCTCTCTGAGCCCCTTGCAAGAGACAGGACTACCTCTATCCCCACTTCCAAGGAGAGCTCTCTGTTCCCAGAAACTTGGGGCAGGGGGTGCGGAGGGTTGTGTTTCTTTGATTGGATTTCACTTTGCTTCGACAGTATTGCCCGGGTTTCCTAACCCCCTCCCCACACCTCAGCTCTGTCCTGTCTGGGATCAAAGTCAGATGGGCATCATATTTAAAATCCAAAACAGATCCTTGACCTTACCCCTGATGTACTGGGTCAAATATTTAGGGAGTGGGGCCAGGGAATCTGTATGTTAGCACCTTCACGGGAGAGTCTGAGGCTGCGAGGCTGACACCCTTCTGAAGCCGTGTCTTGGGGATCCACTGGTGCCACAGGGTTTCGGGAGAGTGACAACTCATCCAGCTACTGGTACTTAGAAGGCTCCATGCACTGAGGGTGGGGAGTACCGAACCAGGTCTCCAACCTCTCCTCTACCATAAGGCTGCAGGGGGATCTTTGTAAAAACGTCCTTTTAATGGACATCACACTCTATTTATTTATTTGTTTTTAAAATATATTTTATTGATTTTTTACAGAGAGGAAAGGAGAGGGATAGAGTCAGAAACATTGATGAGAGAGAGACATCAATCAGCCGCCTCCTGCACGCCCCCTACTGGGGATGTGCCCATAACCAAAATATATGCCCTCGACTGGAATCGAACCTGAGACCTTTCAGTCCGCAAGCTGACGCTCTATCCACTGAGCCAAACGGTTTCAGCCATCACACTCTATTTAAACCCTTCGATGGCTTCCCCTGCCTACAGGGAAAGGCCTAAGCTCCCCCACAAGAGCTCAGGCGCCCCAAGACGGCCCTGACCCCTCCTTAGCAGCCTGGCCACCCCCCCACCGCCTTTCTCTGCTCCAGCCACTATAGACGGCTTCTCACAGCTCATGACCTTGCCCTCCATGCCTTCCCTCCATGCTGCACTCCCCACCCCGCCGCCCCTTGCTTTAAATAATCTCTCCTCCCTCCTTGGTCTGGCCTACTCCAGCATGTTCTTCAAGATCTATTTCAAATACTGCCTGCCCACTCCTCCAGCACCTTCTCTGACCCTGCCATCTGCCCTGGCAGAAGCAGGCCCTCCTGCCATTCGACCTCCACGACCTCACTGCTCCCACTCTGCTGTGTCTCTCTAAGGCATCAACCCTTGCTTCTAAATTGTGTTAAAGACAAAGTTAACAAATACCCAACATTCATCACTGCCTGATTATTTTACTTTATCTTACTACCATCTAAGCTCTGGAGATTATATTTTATCCACATGGAGGAAAGACTACACAATGATATGCTATTGAGCATCTCTCCCCATGTCCACACTCAGTGACATCAAAGATAGCCTTGGTGGGAGTGTCTGTACAATGAAAACAGACAATGGAGAGAGAGAGAGAGAAGGGAAGGGAAGGGGAGGAGAAAAAAGAAAAAGGAGGAGGAGGAAGAGGAGAAAGCAGACTGACTTTTCCCACTTATTTATGCATTCATTGGTTAATTCTTTTTTTAAAATATTTTATTGATTTTCCACAGAGAGGAAGGAAGAGGGATAGAGAGCTAGAAACATCAATCAGCTGCCTCCTGCACACCTCCCACTGGGGATATGTCCACAACCAAGGTACATGCCCTTGACCGGAATCGAACCTGGGACCCTTCAGTCGGCAGGCCGACGCTCCATCCACTGAGCCAAACCGGTTTCGGCCATTGGTTAATTCTTGTATGTGCCTTGATTGGGGATCGAACCCACAAACTTGTGTATCAGGATGACATTCTAATCAACTGAGCTACCCGGACAGGGCTAGCCATCTGTACTTTTTAACAAAAATATATATTTTATTGATTTTTTTACAGAGAGGAAGGGAGAGGGATAGAGAGTTAGAAACACTGATGAGAGAGAGACATCGATCAGCTGCCTCCTGCATGCCCCACACTGGAGATGTGCCCGCAGCCAAAGTACATGCCCCTGACCGGAATTGAACCTGGGACCTTTCAGACCGCAGGCTGACGCTCTATCCACTGAGCCAAACCGGTTTCAGCCATCTATACTTTCTGAACAAATAACGGACAGCACTTTTTGATGGCAAATAAAGACACGATATAATGGATCTTAGAGATGATTTTAGGAAATTTTACAGGGAATCAGAGACCTTTTATATTTTTAGGGACTCTCAGGTACAAAGAAAGCTTCTCTATTTAGGACTTTGGAAAGATCAACTGTTTACAAAGAAATAAATGGAGAAGTAGCTCACATTGACTTGAATGGAAGTGTCAGCTGAACTCAATTCCCCACCTCCCTTTAGGCTGCCCGTACCCCAGGGCAGTGAAACGGCCTGTCCTTATGGGGGCAAGCCTCAGTGCCTCACCTTCTTCAGCGGATACTCGGTGCACCTGTTTGTTCCCCGGCCAGAGGAAGATGGAGGTAACCGGGTCGACAAACAGCCTGTAGTACCCGGCAACCAGGCAGGCCAGGTCTTTTGCACTGTTGGATTCCAGCAGCAAAGTCAGAACCTTCAAAGGCAAAGAGAGCTCTTAAGCCTGTGAAGGGCGAAGGGACAGTCTGAAGTCGGGCAATAAGACCACATGGGGCCGATGAGCAATTCCAATAAACCCAGCCCTGGTCCCCAGGCAGGCTTCACGTCCTGTAGTCTCACCTTTCAGACTTGAAATGAGCAAATGCATGTGTGGGTTCCTCCCATCAAAACTCCACAATATCTCCTGCCTCTCCATCTCTGACCCCTATCCTAGCCTCCCATCCAAACCACCCATCCCGCTCTGCTCATTCACATAATGGGCCCCCTTCGAACCTGACCTAGAAAAGGAAAAGAAGCAAAAGCAAAGAGAGGAAAGAGAGGGTGGTGAGAAGAAAACACCATCTCTGATCATGTTGATAGGAAAGCAAAGGAAGGCAGGATCTCCCAGGGAGGCTCAGGAAGATCACGACATCATTTACCCATTTTAATTGCTGCCACTCAAAATGCTTGGACAGCCCTTCTGGTTCCACCTGGCGTTCCCATCTAAGTTTCTGAACCCATCAGGAAAGCACAAGGTCAGGCTCAGTTTATACGAAGAAACCTTTCAGGACCTGCCTGGGAAAATGCACGTGGGTACCACTTTCCCTTTGATGGGACAGGATGGACAAGTCATCCTCTTAAGCAAATGTCGGACATTAGACTTTGTAAATATCCACACACATGAAATAAGTTAGCCCCAAATTCCAGAAGCTGGATTCAGAACCTCTCCCCTGTGTGTTACCTTGATGTCCTGCAGGTACACTTTGACCATGCTCACTTTCTCAGACTCTTCTGTCAGCTCGACGCGGCTGATGTTTGCAAACTCTGCCAACGTGGACATGATGTTGAGTTTGCTATTGATGATTTGGCTGATCCCATACTTGGCTCCAACTAGAAGGGCAACATAGGATTCTCTATCCTGTAACTACAGAAGGGCAGAGGAGGAATTAGTTCCCATTCACAGCTAGTAAAATACACGGCACATGTAAGACATGATACCTCTCTCTCTGCAAACTCCAGATTCTTTTATATATATATGTTATTGATTATTTACAGAGAGGAAGGGAGAGGGATAGAGTCAGAAACATCGACGAGAGATATCGATCAGCTGCCTCTTGCACACCCCCTACTGGGGATGTGCCCGCAACCAAGGTACATGCCCTTGACCAGAATCGAACCTGGGACCTTTCAATCAGCAGGCCGACGCTCTATCCACTGAGCCTAACCGGTTTCGGCAAACTCCAGATTCTTATTTGAGGTCCCCACCGGCGCTCCCTGGACTACCCAGTGAGGCAACAGCCTAAACTGGGCCCCCATGACAGCTAAATTAAGTATAAATGATCTCTTTAAGACTACACAATAGAGCCAAACCAGGCTATTACCTGTATTTTCATACCTATGTGCCTATTTCATTCCTCTTGGAATCCCTCCCCTGCCATCATTACCTATGGAAATCCTGACCTTTCTTGAAAAGCTTCCATCAAAAAACCCAACTGCAAACATCGACAGAAACTATCTGCCTGACCTCTGTCTCCTCAAACCAGAATAGACCTTTTCCTCTGTGCTGTTCCCACACTACTTCCTGTCTCCGTCTCCCATAACCCTGAGCTGAGACTTCTTATTGTAATTATTTGTACTCAAGTCTCAGATTCCCTGCCAAGTTCCCTGATGACAGACTGTGTTTATCTACAGTGTAACCCCCATGGCCAGCAAGCACCCTGAGCCAGGTCAGCGTGGTTTCTTTTCCCATTACCAATTATTTCCGTAGACAGGAAAGGTAAAAGGGTGTTGGGGACAGCTTGGCGAGGGCAAGGTTGGCCCTTGGGAAAAGTGGGAAGCTTTCCTTGTACCTTCAAGCCTCCTTTTCTGTGCTCTGGTCTCACTTCAACCTTTGGGTCATCTACTCATATACAAAGACGCCATCTATTTTCTCCCTTCCCCTAACTATCTGATTCAAGCATGTCAAACTCAAAGGCCAACATAGGCCAAATAAACCAGGCATGTGGCCTGCAGGCCTCGAGTTTGACATACTTGATCTGATTGCCTATCTTGCTCTCAAAACATGGATTCTTTTTCTATCTATATTGTTAAGTCAGCAATCTGATTAAATTGAACCATCACTGAAAATGACTGATAGACATACTAAATCCATGAAAAGAAGATTTGTTAATGTTTTGTTTTTTTGTTTTTTTTTTAAATCTCTAACTGGTAAATTGTCTGGCTTTGTGCTGGAGAGTTCTGGGGCTGACTGAGTGCTGGGGAGAGTTCCCTTAAGCCACAGCCCCCATTACTGACGGCTAAAAAGCACACAGCTCTGGGCCTCGGCTCCAAGGAAGCAGGAGGAGGACCGGGAAACAGAGCCGAAGGCTCCTTTGCTTCTCTTTTCCCTCCTCAGCTCTTGCTTTTTTTATGATTAATGCCAGCCTGGCAGTCTAACGTTCTTATCTTTCCTGTATGATTTCCATGTTTCCCTCTCCACCTTCATATTCCCAAAGCTCCAGAGTCAATGGCTTACAGTACCTTCTCTCAGAACGCCTTTCCTCTACACGGAAATCTGGCCAAATCCAATCTTCTTGCCTTTCCTTACGCCCTTCCCCTTCCATTCTTGACCCGAAGCTGGCAGTAGTACCCTCTGTCCTCACACTCCACAGCAATCTCCCCGTGTGTCTCTCGTGGCTCTGCTTTGTCTTGTGGCTACTTTGTTCGATCATTGGAAGGTAGAAATCATGTCAGCTCTGCCTCCCCCAGCACCTACCATAGGGCTAGCACGCAGCAAGGGCACAATAAACACTCCCAATGGCACGATATTTACTTTCCCAAACAAATTCTAGTACACGACAGAGTCCTCAAAAATTTTAGGCCACAAGGTTCACTGATCTTCAGAGGACGTCTATGTCCCCACAGTTCTCTAACACGTACCATTAGAGTAGCATTAAAGATTTTCCCGCCATATGTCTTGAGTTCCCCAAGGATCTGTAGATAATTTAAACGTAGCTGGGCAGCGGAAATAAGTTGCTTAAATAGAAGAAAAAAAGATGTATGTTAGAGCTGTTCACTTGCTAAATCAAGGCAATGTTGAAGATGCAGTCCCCAGACAGCTGGATGGGTCGGCCGGGGCCAGGGCTCCATTACCTTCTGTCGGGGTTCCAGCAAATTCTGGTTCCTCTTCATGTGGAAGCTTATGGCTTTCTTGATGTCTTTGCCTTTCATGTTTCGGAGTAACGTTGGAGATATAAAGTTCTCTATTCCCCAGTCTTTCCTGCCATGAGACATTGGAGACAAAGAGGCCCATTTTTACAGTGTATGTGGTGGTCGCTTCCCTCTGTAGGGCAACCAGCAGGGCAATTGGGGGCCTGCTGACACCTGCCTTGGCTGGCCTGGGCCTTCGGGCTGAGGGCAGCTCCTGCATTGAGTGCCTACCCCCTGGTGGTCAGTATGCATCATAGCAACTGGTCATTCTGCAGTTTGGCCAATTTACATGTTAGGCTTTTATTATATAGGATATTTTATGTAAATACACTAGAGGCCTGATGCATGAAATTCATGCACGGGAAGGGGGTCCCCTCAACTCAGCCTGTACTCTCTCCAGTCTGGGACCCCTCAAGACCCCTGGCTCCTAACTGCTCACCTGCCTGCTGGCCTGATCCCCCTAAGTGCTCTCCCCTAACAGCATGTTTGTCCTAACCCTACCTACTCTCCCCTGCCTGCCTGATCGTCTCTAACCTCCTCTGCTTTGGTTCTGCCAACATGGCTTTGTCAGGAAGGATGTCCAGAAGGTCATCCGGAAGATGGTCAGTCTAATTAGTGTATCACCGTTTTATTAGTATAGATGCCACCTTGTCCTAAAAATGCAGGTTGTTCCCACCAAGGTTTTCCTATCATGGAAGGGAGCCTGGGTTCTGACCAGGGCATATGTGCTTATCTATCGAATTTGCCAAATCCTCCTCCAAAAATGTTGAACCACTTTAAACTCCCACCAGCAACCATGCAAATGCCCTCCATTCCACTTTGATGCCAATATCATTGATTTCTCCCTAGAAGCTTCCTTCCCATCAGCCGGAACTGCTTGGTACTTGAGCTAACCTCATAGTTCAGCTGGGGCCTTGATTTCCCGAGATAGAATTATGGAGGAGAAAAAATAGTTTTCCTCTACCTTTCTGAGTTCCTAGTGGAAGTTCTTGTAATGAAAGACAAATCACCAAGAGAAAAACAAGCCAAAGCCGGTTTGGCTCAGTGGATAGAGCGTCGGTCTGCGGACTGAAAGGTCCCGGGTTCGATTCCGGTCAAGGGCATGTACCGTGCTGTGGGCACGTCCCCAGTAGGGGGCGTGCAAGAGGCAGCTGATAGATGTCTCTCTCATCTATGTTTCTGGCTCTCTGTCTCTCTCACTTCCTCTCTGTAAAAAATTAATAAAAAAATTTTTTTTTAAAAAAGAGAAAAACAAAAGTTCATTAACATGTGTACCTCGTGTAAATGTGGGAGAACCCAGGGAAAAATGAGTAACTCCTTAAGGTGGCTTAGAATGCAGACTTAAATACCTCTTTCTAGGGAAAGGGGATGGGAGATATAGACCTCTTAAGAGGAGAGCACCTGATATTTAGGAAAGAAGAATGGGGATGGGAGAAAATGGTTTGTAACAAAGTTTGGGTGTGATGTCAACTTCTACTCTCCTGTCCTGTGACATGGGTCAGTCTTCTCTGCCTGATGACACTTCTCCCTTCAAGAGGACCTACGACATTTGAGCTCCTTTTGGGGGGTACGATTTTAGGCAGATCAGGAGACTTCAGTGAAAGCCTCTGCATGCATTTGCTGTTTTTCAAGCATCTGCACGTCAAGATCATCAATATAACAACACAGCATATGTTGGGGTGGTATGTTCTCTGATCTTCAGAATAGACCCAACAAAGGCTTGTTTCCTCTCTTAGATGATTTGCCACAGGAGCGTTATTTCCTGCAGATGGTATTCTGACCAGACCTTCCTGGGAGTGGTCATAACATACCCTGTGCTTGAAGAAAGGTGTGAGTCACATCACTAAATAAACCAGGGGCAGTTTTCTCATCTTGTGAGAAAGGAGATGAAGTCATGATAGTTTATCTCCCTTTCCTCAGGTTTCTTTTGGGTTTGTGTCTCCACTGGCCTCCCCAATCCGCTCCCCTGCAGCCCCCGCATCACGGTGGCAGGCCTTGGGGCTCCCGGGTGCCAGTCTCCCTGTGGGTTTGTGTCGGGACGTGGCACCTGCAGTGCCACCATCACAGGGCTTGGGGCTGTGGAGTACCAGCCTCCCTGCGGGTTTGTGTTCCCAATCAGGCCCCCACAGCCCTAAGCCCCGCCATGGAGGGGCTTGGGACTGTGCGGTGCTGGCATCCCTGCGGGTTTGTGTCCCTGATCTGGGTCTGTGACCCCAATCTGGCCCTTCCCCCACCAGCCCCAGCGCCACCCTGGTGGGGCTCGGGGCTGCAGGGTGCTGGCCTCCCTGTGGGTTTGTGTCCCCAGCCGGCCCCCCACAGCCCCAGTGCTGCCATGGCAGGGATTGGGGCTGTAGGGTGCCAGACTCCCTGTGGTTTTTGTCCCCGATCAGAGTCTGTGTCCTGTTCCGGCCCCCTGCAGTCCCAGCACTGCCATGGCGGGGCTTGGAGCTACTGGGTGCGGCCATCTTTGTTGGGTAATTTGCATACTCACTCCTATTGGCTGGTAGTGTAACAGAGTGATGGTTAATTTGTATTTTACTCTTTTATTAGATAGGATAATATGTAAGCTTATAAATATATTTATATATATTTCTTACCCCTCACCTAACACATACACAAAAGCCACAGCCATTCAGGAAAACCCCACTGATCTTTCTGGGAGCTCATTACACTTGGTGCAGTGTGATATTCTGTTAGTTAGAGCAGGAGACTTTGATCTTTTTTCACTACAATGTATGGAACAAATAATGACCGAGCATGTATATAACACACTCTCAGGGGCAGTACATAGCACCTGTGACCCAGTACATCAAGAACAGGGTCCTAGATCTGTTTTAATTTTTTAAATGTGACTCTCATTTGACTTTGATGCCAGATAGGACAAAAGAGCTGGGATTTAGTGAGGGGTTAGCAAACCTGAGTAATACTGCCAAGAGCAAATTTTAAGCTAAGAATTAGGATCTGAAACTTCCTTAGTTGGAATATAATGCAATGTAAGTGGTTCACACATTAATTTTCAAGGCATTCCTGCCTTATCAGAGTTTTCATTGAAGTTATCAAAAGACTTCCCTCTGTATTCTCCCAGGAACTGGGGACTTACAAAGGGATCCTGTGTCACTCTGTCTGGACTTGGCTGCGGCCTCAGAAGGAGCAGCCAGATTCTGACATCTGGGGGAGCGAGGCTGGGTGGGTGAGGGTGGAGAGGAAATTGGATAGAAAGACAAGGGACAGAAGGCTAGGTAGGTGGGTATCAGCTTTCTGTGGAATCTGGCCGTTCTGGCCAGGGGCCAGCCAGATTATCCACACAGCACAGCTGCTGTTGCTGGGTCCCAGAAGTGCCCCGCCACTCACTCTATGTACTTCAAAGAGATCTTCTGCGGCTGGGCGCATGCGTAGATCCGCTCCTGGATGTGCAGGGCCGCAAGTCGGAGCGCCGAGCTGCATTTCATCTCCACAGCAAAGCGCTCCTGGAGCACGTCGCTGCAGCTCTGCAAGAGATCAGATGAGGGGAACTGGGAACCAGGAGCAGAGGAACTGTGCTCCCAGTTCTCTCAAGCAAAAGGCGGCAGGACCAGGGGCTCACTTTGAGACCTGGCTCTGCCTAGGCGTGGCTGTGTGACCTGGGTTAAGTTATTGAGACTCTCTGAACACTGCTGTTCTTCCCGTGGCTAAATGGGGATAGTGAAGTCTACCTAAGGTGGTTTCTGTGGAGTACCAGCCTCCTTGGTGGTATAAGGCATCTGAAAGCAGGTATAAGGGGTACAGTATTATGCAAAAAATGAAGTATTGTTGTTAGTAGTTGCTACCATCTTTTTTCTAAGACTTTGCGCAAGTTTGAGTTATTTGAGATAAACTCAAGCTAGTTACCGCCTAGTGTGAGTTATCTCAACTATTGATGCCTCCCCAAATGATTCTTTTTCATCAGAATAAAAATGGCATAGTAAATTTTACCCATGAAGGTAGAGGAAGGGGAGCAAAAGATTACAGGGACCAAGGAAGCGATTTTTGGGAAAGGGGACGCCACCTTGTAGGCCTCTTAGTATAGCTAAATGTGTGACCCACTAAATGGGTGACCCACGCAAGGCATGTGACCTTTGCAAGACTCTGCATTTGTAAAATAAAGCTTTGAAGCACTGAAGTCTCTTTCAGCAACAAAAACTGTAACTCTAAAGATCTTAAATGGCTTTAGGAAATGTCGCATCGACATTGAGGACAGCCCCAGTTTCATTAATACATCACTAATCTCCTAAGATCGCAACTCAGCGACGGAAAAGGGAATTGTAAGGGATATGCAGGCCCATTCTCCTTCAGATAAAGATAATCTACACCAGGGAATTGCTTAATTGCCTTGAGCTTCATGTTCAAAATAACCCAATCTCTAGGTCCATCTAAGCAAAATAAGCCAGGAAGAGAAAGACAAATACCAAATGACCTCACTAGTGTTTGGAATCTAAGGAACAAAATAAAATGATGAACAAAATAGAACCAGAGGCATGGATACACTGAACAGACCGACAGAGGTCAGAGGGGAGGGAGGTTGGGGGGACTGGTGAAGAAATTAGCTAAGGAACATATATGCATAGCCCATGATACAAACTACAGTGTGGTGAAGGACTGGGGAAGGGGGTGGGGACGTGTGGAGGCAGGCCAAAGAGGGAGAGGGGGTGGCGGGGGGATAAGGATACCTGCAACAGTGTCGACAATGAAAGTTTAATTAAAAACGACATCCAATTTCTTCTTTGAGAACAACCACTGTTATTTTAGGAAGCCAGACCCAGTCACCTGCAGATAGAGGTATTCAAAGGCCACGGGGTCTTCTTTCAGGAGGTCCAGGGGGTCCTTGGGAACAAAACACACCCTGAAGAGGCAGCGGTAGTCTTGTAACTCTTCCTTTTCCACCACCTGCGATGGGGAAGGAGATACCATTAATCTTAGCTGCCTTTGTTCTTGCAGTTATTCCACACAAAACACCAAAGACAATGAAAGACAGCCCCCAGACATTTCAATTTAGTGTTTCCCAAGGAAGTGCAGACCTTTGCTCCTAATTTGACTTTCCCAGGAGTATAAAATGTAAAAGACTCAAAGGAGTAAAGTTTCCCACTGACTCTGTTAACCTATTCCCCTTCCCAGGAGAAATTTTTAATAAGTTTCATATGTGCCCTTCCCGAAACAGTCTATGTATATATATATATTATACATGCTCCTATTCATGCTTTCTTTCCTACAAATAATAGTATAGTCTACATTATATAAATTCTATAACCTTTTCCCCACTTAAACTATCTTAGGGATTTAATGTGTTTCTCTTTTCCGATGCTAAGAGAACAGAAATAATTTTTTAAAAACGTGTGCAAGCTGAGACCGGTTTGGCTCAGTGGATAGAGTATCGGCTTGCAGACTGAAAGGTTCCAGGTTCAATTCCGGCTGGGGGCATGTACCTTCCTTGCGGGCACATCTCCACAGTGGGGTGTGCAGGAGGCGGCTGATTGATGTCTCTCTCTCATCGATGTTTCTGACTTTCTATCTCTCTCCCTTTCTCTCTGTAAAAATCAATAAAATATATTAAAAAAAAAACAAAAAACAAAAAATGTGTGCAAGCACCAGTAATGGGAGGTGGGTCAGTAGTGTAAGACGCCACCTGCAATGAGGAATGCTGAGAGTGGGTTCCACGAGGTCATGTCTTGCTCAGGCTGTTACCCTGCTTAAAAAGCCTCTTCTCCTTTTCCAATTGTGGAAATCCTACTCCTCTCTGTAAGAGTGCACACTCAGCAAGGATTTGTTGACCTGACCTGTGTTGGCTTTACAAAGTTGGTATAGCAAATCACCGAATGGCCAGAAGACTGAGTGGTGCAGAGGGACTGTTTGTTCTGTCCAGCCCTCAGGGACCAGTATGGAGGTGAGTGTCACAAAAAGGGCTTAGACACAGCAAGAAATGCTTCCCTCATATCTCAGAGGCAGCAGGCTCAGGGGAAGATCATCAGAGCCGAAGCAAAAGGTGGGGCTGTATTGGCTGTTACCTTAAGTCACCTTGCATCTCTAAACCTGTTTCCACATCTGCAAAATGAGGCCTCATGCGAAAACCAGGCCTGACTCTAGTCTTGTTACCTCCAGGCGGAGTGACTCTGTGCCTTCATGGCCCAAGGAAGTGCATCAAACCTCCCAATGTGCTGAGCCCTGTGCCCCAAGGTCCTGGCAGAGGTGCGCAGCTGCCCAGCCCGGATCTCCTCATGAGGAGCAGGAGCAGGAGGAGGAAGAGGAGGAGGAGGAGGAGGAGGAGGAGGAGGAGGAAAAGAAGGAGGAAGAGAAGGAGGAAGAGCAGGAGCAGGAGCAAGAGCAGGAGCAGGAGCAGGAGCAGGAGCAAGACGTACCTGCTGGATGAGCTCCTCCTCATGCAGCAGGTGCAGCCGTGAGACGTTGTACTGCTCTTCCAGGACCAGCGCAAAGTACTCGGTACATCGGATTGACAGCTTCTCCTTCACTGTGAGGATGATGTCCTGCCACACAGAGAGGCCTGGGGGTCACCTGAGGAGCAGGCTGGCTGGCCCTCAGGCTCAGGCACAGAACAGGGAAGACTTCCCTGCCTTCTCGCTGCTCCTTGGTGCAGCCGGGGAGAGAAAGGCTCACTGGGTTCACTGCCAACGCAGGCAGCTGCATCTGGACAGGCCACACACGAGACTTCGCCTGCCCCTCCTGGCCCTGCACCCCCTCCTCAGGCCGGCCACACAGCTCTCCTCTCTTGCTTTACTTGGAAGACTTACAGCCACCCCCTGGGGGCTGCTGCCTCCCTTTAAGGTCAGCGGATTCATCTTCTCTCTGGAGTCTGCATCTTCAACTGCCTACCAGACGGAACCCAGCACCCACCCGCTCTGCAGCTGTGAGAAATTGACCAGATGTTTCTGAACCTGTTTTCTGCCTGAGAAATGCAGGATAGGGATGCCCATTTAGAGTCGCTGGTAGGATGGGATAATTCATACTGTGCCGCTGGAGCTGCTATGCCACAGCGGCCCCTGGCCATCACCCCGTCTTGGCTGCCTCAAGGCACTCACCATGCTGTTCTCGCTGCCTGGCACATTTTCCCATTACTCTTCACAAGGCTGTTTCTTTCTCTTCAGAGAGGCCTTCTCTGGTCACTGTATCTAAATCTGACTGCCCTGCCATTTTCTGACCTAGGGTCCTGTTTATTTTCCTCATCACTATTTAATATTACTTTCTTCACACAAGCTATGTTCTTTAGTGAGAGACAGTGTATTAAAATTAAGTGATTGGTTTCTACAACTAGACTACCACTTATTAGCTGTATGCCCTGGGATAAACTGTTTACTCTCTTTATGCACATTCTTTTTTTATTTTCTCTCTTTTTTTTGTCTGTAAAATGATAACAATGCTAACACTTATCTCATAGAGTTGTTTAGTGCATTAAATTAATTTCCCATATAGAGCACAGAGAACAGTACCTGGCAGATGGCAAATGTTCGACACACACTAGATTTGGTTCCTTGCTTATTGCCTCTCATCCACTGAACTCGCTGAGAACATAATACCCCAAACTGGGCAGTGCTCATCTGACCAGCTCTCTGCATCAGTTAATGAGACTGATGTATACCCTCCACCCCTAGCCCATAGCAGCCACATTCCCACCGGCCCTTGTTGAATTCTTAGTTGCCCTTCAAAGCTCAGCTCAGGTCCAGCTTCTTTCCAAAGCCTTCTCTGAGGGCCTGACCAGATGGAACAGGTGGCACTCTTATCCCTGCACAGACACTTCCTAGTCCTTCTCTTCACAGCCCTTACTTCATCCTGCCCTCGACTACTGGGAGCTGCTTGAATGTTCTTCCTCCCTCAAGTAGGCTGTAAGCTCCTGGAATACAGTGCCCACCCTTTACCTCGCTCTCTACCTCACCTCTGACCAGAGCATCTTGAAGGGGAAACTTGTTAAATATAAGTAAAACTGATTTCAACTCAGAACAGAATATACAGAGGCCTGGGCCTGCCCTGACATCTCCTCTGGGTTTTTAGCAGCTTTGTCTTTTGGGTAGCAGATGGGGGGAGTCACATACAACAGGCAGGGAAGTCCGTGGTGAAGGGTGAAAGTCCCTTCACCTCTCTGAGCCCCGATTTCCTACCCTGCAAGATGGTGAGGACATCTTTGCTGGGTGGTGGTACAACTAAATGAGATAACACAGTTCTTGGCTTCTTGCAGGTGCTCAAACTATGGTGGTTGTGAGACCACCGAGGCAGCTGCAGGGCAAGATGCAGGGGATCCTAGGAGCCAGCAAATTCTCGCTGGGGAAGAGATTCGAGTTTACTCTTAATACCTTCACAGTGGTGTCCGCTGCAAACTTGAAAGCTTTGGTCTGTCCATTCTCCAAGTACAGCTTGAGCACGTTGGGCATACACAGCAGAGAATTTCCCTGGAAAACACAAGGGTAGGGATGAAACGGGCCCTTCCTGCCTCCAGCCCTGCCTGGTGCGGAGAAGAGGGTCCTTCTTCCCTTCCTCGTCATGCCACGGTGTGATTCTTGCATCTGGAGATTTCTCCAATGGGTGAGGCCTATGCCACAGAGACAGGCGCGATTTGTTTAGGAGATAGCCACGAGAGCCGTGAGACATGGTGGGGCATACTGATAGCATTGCACCAGAATCATCGACTGATACCTCACTGCTGGCTGCCATCCTTCGGGGATGCAGTTTAATAAGTCAGATGATAAGCATGTACACTGTCGCAAACTGTGCCTGGTGAGGCTGGAGTGAAACCCTTGACACACACCTCTCCTCCCCCGTTTCACTACTGTATTCCCTGTAGGGAAGCATCACCAAAGGGCAGAGGGTTGTTCTCTGCCTCCATTCATCCCAACCGTCACCCCAAACTCACGGGATCACCTAAGGAACCGCCATTCTTGGAGGGCTTTTTAGAAAGGGGGCAGATGCCTGGTCAGTGTTTGATGACCCCATGCCAGCCAGAATTCCCGAGGTGGAGCAGGGCAGGGAATGTTCCCTTGGGTTTGGAGAATGTCCCAGGGCCAGCTCTCATAACAACTGACCTCTGAGTGTTTAGTGCAAATAAAAAGTGTCCTCCAAACCAGCGAGAGGTTCTAGAGTCACCGAGATCCCAGCTGGAACCAGTGCTGTTAGTGGGCTCTAGCCCATACTTCTCATCACTGTGTACTACTCTTAAAAACACATGTTGAGCTGGCTAGTGTAGGTCAGTGGTTGAGCATCAACCAATGAACCAGGTCACAATTCGATTCCTGGTCAGGGCACATGCCCAGTTGTGAGCTCGATCTCCAGCAGGAGGCGTACAGGAGGCAGCCCATCAATGATTATTCTCTGTCATCATTGATGTTTCTCTCTCTCCCTTGCCCTTCTTTTCCCTGAAATAATTAAAAACATTTAAAAAAGAGAAGGAAATCTTACTTTAAAAATAAACCAACACACGTTGAATCTAAATTTAATGTGATAAAGAGGTTCAACCCATTTTCATAAATGTGGGCTCATAGAGGTTCGAATATTGCTGAGTTGTCAGATCTCGAGTCTTTTCTGATTAACGCAGTAGGCCTCCCATGGGCCCCTTTCTGAAAAAACCCACCTTTCACTCTCAGGTCGAATGAAGTGTGGTCGGTTAGGTAGCAGGACATGTAAAAAATAAGGGCTCTGCAGATATGAACCTGATCACCTGGATCTCTTGTTTAAACACCCAGGACTCCCCATTTGCTGGTCTCTATGTGAGAAGATAAGGACAAGCTCTAACCTGGAAATGTCAAAATCTAATATTGGTTGTTGAACTCAGAATGGCTACAGCTACTGACTACTGGAGGAAAATGCGTAGATTATGAATAAATGAGTCTTTTATCTAATAGTCCACATAAAAACACCAAACTCTGCTAATACTTTCTCTTTACTAATATGTCTTCTGAAGCCCCCATCCTGGATCCCCTCATATCAAAGAAACTAAACAGCATGTCCTGGTGGAAAACAAAAGAACAGAAGTCATAGAGACCTGGGCTCCTGGTTTGTTTTTTGGGTGCTTTTTTTTTTTTTTTTTTTTTTTGCTATGTGATCTCAGAGATTAATTCTCTTAACCTCTTTAAGCCTCGGCTTCTTCTTTTGTTACAATACCTCCCTTGCAGAGTATTGTGGTTAAGGATTATACACACCAAAAATTTAGGTTCACACCATAGATGTTCAATAGATGGGAATCTTAAAAAAAAAAAAAAAGAAAAAGCCATCCCTACTACCATCATCACTACCATTGTATTTCACCTTCAGAGGGAATACCGAGTTTAAAGATTCAAAATGAGAACTCAGCGGTTGGAATCTGTTGAGCTTCATGGCCAGGAGGATGGCGCCACAGAATAATAGAGAACGACTCCCAGTGCTTTTCTCCCTGGCCCCCTCCCAGGGCCCCCAGAAAGAACTCTTTCCAGGATGGCTTGCATCTCACTGGGGATGCACAGAGCCTCTAGCAAACCCATTCTGCATCCTATCCATGCTATGGAGGCAGCCTCATGCAGAGCCACTTCAATGCCCTGCCCGAGACGCACCTGGCTCTGTGCGCTGACTAGCACTTCCTCAGCGAAGTGTACCTTCACAGGGTTGGTCTTCAGCCTGGCTCTCTTCTCCTCGGTCAGGAAGGATGACTTGGGGACTCCCTGCAAAGCAGGAACATGGCACATTTTAGAACAGGACTTTCCTAAAAGCCACGAACATCTTCTCATTCTTAAAGACAAAAACCCTGACAACTGCTAAGGATTCCATTAACACCCATAGAGAAGGATGGCAGTCCATTAAAGATTTCTTTTCATAAAAATCTAGGAATCCTAACACACACAATGTTCTTATGTGTCTGAGAATGATCAAATATTCAATACAAAAATGACTGTGGCCTGATGAAGACGAAGAGAACTGGCCTGGGTATAAGGGGACCTCAATTGCAATGCGACCTCTGCTACTCAGCAGTTGTGAGAACTACCTCAAACAGAAATTCTTATGGAACAAACCAGTTTGGTGTGAGGGTGACTCCTGTGTGTGTGTGTGTGTGTGTGTATATATATATATGTATGTAAAACAAAACAAAATAACTCTGTGTGACTTTGGCCAAGCCATTGACCCTCTCTGGCGTCCAGTCCTCCCTCTAGCACAATGTGGGGAGCTGGACCAGACAGACCACCTCCAGGGTTCCCTGAAGCTCTCACTCCTGTGATTTACCCTTGGCACTCTCTGCTTTTCTCATCTTTTGGTTGGTATCTCTTCTCCCCAGAGGTAAAAAGAGACACCACAGGTTGGTATGAGTTTGTGGTGAAGCCCTTGGCTTAGACCATATCAGACTGAATTGTAACACAATAAATAGCAACTTACATGATCTAGACCAATAGGATGTGATCTTCTTGGGTGAAATCATGATATGCTATTTCCCAGCCTGAAATCCCATTTCCTTAACCTGGAAAATCCTCTAGGACAGCCTCTAGAATGTTTACATGTGTAAGAGTCCCAGGATGGAGCTCTGGGCCACATTCTGTGCAGCTGAGGGGAGAGACAGGGAACAGCAATTGGGGAAACTGCTGGAAACAAGGTTCATAGACGCAGATGTCAATAGACCAATGCCATAAAACACCGGAAGGGAACACATGGCCCTGAAGTTTTAATGCAAGCAGATAAATAAGACCTTATGGCAACTAGAACCTTGGTGTGACAGGGTTCATGATTATGATTCAGTATGTCGAATATATAGTTGTTGTTTTTTTAAAGTTCCGTAGACAGTGAGAGGGAAATACCAATGTTTCCAGAGAAGAAGTACACTCTCAACTGAAGAAATTACTTAACCTCGATTTGCTTTGTTTTTCTTTTCTTTTTTTAAATATATTTTATTGATTTGTTACAGAGAGGAAGGAAGAGGGACAGAGAGTTAGAAACATCGATGGGAGAGAAACATCGATCAGCTGCCTCCTGCACACCTCCCACTGGGGATGTGCCCGCAACCAAGGTACATGCCCTTGATCAGAATTGAACCTGGGAACTTTCAGTCCGCAGGCTGACGCTCTATCCACTGAACCAAACCGGTTAGAGCGCTTTTCTTTTTTAAAAAAAATATATTTTATTGAATTTTTTAGAGAGGAAGGGAGAAGGATAGAGTTAGAAACATCGATGAGAGAGAAACATCAATCAGCTGCCTCCTGCACACTTCCTACTGGGATGTGCCCACAGCCAAGGTACATATCCTGACTGGAATCGAACCTGGGATCTTTCAGTCCATAGGCTGATGCTCTATGCACTGAGCCAAACTATTAGGGCTGTTTGTCAAACAGAATGATTTTCCAACCAGAAGAGATAAAGGGAAGAGAAAATTACAACCCAGAATTAGTGATGAGACTACCACACTGCTTTGAACGTATTCAAGACTCCTGTCCCAGTGACTATACGGGGCTGATGGACCTATTAAATGCATCAGTCGGCATCACCCACAGAACAGAGAATGGAAGAAATATTAAGAAACTAAAAATGGTTAAGTATCAAGTTTCCCAGGAAATGAATATGGAAGATTCAAGAAAACACATATTAGTAAGTTTGTTAATTCTCGGCAAAATCCAAGACAAGAGATGGTCAGAGAGCTTTCAGACATTGATCATTAAAAACCAACAAGGAGTTACCAAAAACAAGTCAGAGCTAACCAAGGTCATGTTTCTTTTGATGATAGGATTCCAGATTAGTAGGCCAGGGTCCTGTGGACATAGTAGTATTCCTTCATTCTTGCAAAATATTTGGTAAGTTCTCCTATAATCCCCCTGTGGAGAAGGCCAGATGCAGAGCCATTAGGTGGATTCAAAACCAGCTGACTTATACTCAAAATTATTCTGATTTCTAACTAAGCAACTCAGGCTCCCTTTGGCTCAATCTTTGTCAATGTTTAGCAATGCCTTAGATGAAGTCAGAGTAATGGACTTACCAAGCCTGTGAATGACATGGAGCTGCAAGGTGTCATCAGATCTCAGATAGCAAAAAATTGGGAGGAAAGGTAAAGGAATTAAGAATCTAAAAAGGGCATAACAGAATCTTGAGGACCAGGGGATCTATGGGTCAGAGGCCAGGCAATCATCATGAACAAATATAAGAGGGTGTAGAGGGGGGCAGGCTGTCAAGAGCTGAAGAGAACAAAGAAAAGTGAGGGATCAAAGCAAAAGGTACCACCCACCACCACCCTAAAGACTCAAGGGAATGAGACATCAGGGGCAGGACAAGGAGAGATGCAGAAAGAAAAGGAGTCTGTGGAGGCAACTGCTATTCTTTCTCACCCTCGGGAAAGCAATCCTGCAAGAGTCAGACCCAGAGCTGGATCAGGATAAAGAAAACCCACTGGCTGGATAATGGAAGAAAGGGAGGAGACTTGGGAAGAGGTTCCTTGACAGGAAGGGAGATGATGACTGTACAAATAAGCCACAACTCCTTGACTGTAAAATATCAGCATGCCAGAACACTAGGCCAAAGCAATGCAAAATATGGTACCGAGGATCAAAAAAATCAATTGCACAGTATATGATGGGTGTGGGGGACTGGCTGAGAAGCTATTCATTTGAGAAGCAGCTCAGTTTTTGGTCAACCACAGGTTTCACCCAAGCCAAAAACATGATCGGGCCTGCTAAAATGTTAACCCAATCTTGAGCTTCACTAGTATTCTTGGTACATGCTGGAACTTCACCCTCTGTTCCTTGTGGTACTCGTAAAGGTTGACCATAAATGGTGCTATTCCTTTCTGGATGCCATCATTTGGGTGGGTCACCACAAAACTGGAATCTGTCCAGAAAGTTATCAGAGGAGCAAGAACTCAGAGAAACATACTATATAATGAAGAATTGATGAGGAAGAGAGGACCACACTTCCAAATCGTTGAAAAGCTATGTCATACAAGGTTGACTTGCTCTGAGCTAGGACTAGTTGGTGGGAGACACAGGGAAGAATGGCTTCTCTTCCATGTGGGATCATCCAACCATGAAACTAGCTGCTTTGAAAAAACATGCTTTCTGTCATGAAAGCCCAACTCACAGCTCCCACATTTTATACCTCATGTCAACTCGGCTACCTGTTTTCCTGGCATCTCAAGCCACCCACTTGAGCCGTCTGCTATTAAAAAGAGACCATTTAAAGGCTAAGACCCATTAGTCTAAGTTCTCCCTGGGTTCTAAATCAATCCATCAGAGAGAAGCAGACCTAAGCTGATAAAAACTCTTAAGTGCATGTTTCTCAGAACTAAGAGTTAATGCTTAAAAGGGAACTGAAGGGACAAGTTGGAAAATATTTAATCTTTATGCAATTCCGCCCACCACCCTGCCCTGGATTTGCCAATGTCATTTTATGGCAACAGCACAGTTTTAGGAGGTAGAAGTGCAAACTGCTAATGAGCGTGGGTTCTGGAGTCTAACTACCTAGAGAATAATCTAGCTCCACCGATTTCTTCACATGAGACCATGAGGGTGTGAAGCCCCAATGTTCTCATTTATAAAAGCGGGGGCTTACAAATTTTTCTGTCTTGTAGGATTTTTTTTTTGTAAAAATTAAATCAGACATTAAATATTAGGGTTAATAATATAACAATATACAAATAACTCATATAAATGCAGATCTACACAATTAAACCAAAACATTTTTTCCATAAAATTCTATGCATTAGAGACTCAGTAACTGGCCTATCAACTTTGGATTTTATCATTCCTAATCAATTTCAAGTTATTTGAGGGCCCTGAGAATCTATTCTGCCAAAGATGAGCTTCTTTGCTGAAGCAAGACATATGATCATTTGTCTTATGATCGTAAAAGTTCTGCTGAGAGGAAGGGGCTAGACAATGTTCAGAGCATTTCTGGGAGGCACCGAGGGGTGTTAGCAAGGCTAATTTCAGGGTTCCCTGCAGACTGCAGAGCATAGCACACTCCCCTTTTCTTGGGACCCCTGTAGGAGTCTCATGAGTGGTAGTGGAATATGTTTTCCTTTTCCTGTATTTTTCATTTTTTAAAAGATGTAGCTATATGCCATTTCCCTCTCTCTTTACTTAACAAGAGTTATTTTTTTGCTTTCATTTCTTGGAAATAGAGAAGAAAAATAACCACCTAATTAAGATTAAGAAGCTCTCTATTAAGATGATAACCAGCTAAATAAAAAGAACTTCTTAACACCTGTACAGTCATTTATAGTCATTAGCTTTCATTACACAGTACATTAGTATGAGAAAAGCCAATGTATTAATAATAGTCTTCCCATCAAGGAACATGGTATGTATCTCCTTTTATAGAAAATAATTTTAAACCCATCCTTCAGTAATATTCTAGTTTCCTTCCGACAGGACCCACATGTTTCTTTCCCCTTAAGTTTTCTTATTTTCTTACAGTCTCCCTTAAAGAACTAGCCCTTGGATTTATTTGTCAGCTTTACCATTTTTCTGTTTTCTAATGCATCAGATTTTAATTTTTATTATTTTCTTTATTCTGCTTTATGTTTGTTTTATTTGTCTTTTCTTTCAACTACTTTTTCCCCTAAATATATTTTTATTGATTTCAGAGAGGAAAAGAGAGGGAGAGAGATATAGAAACATCAATGATGAGAGAGAATCATTGATTAGCCGCCTTCTGCATGTCCCACACTGGGGATTAAGCCTGCAACCTTGGCATGTACCCTACCCGGGAACCAAACCAGTGACTGACTTCCTGTTTCATGGATTAATGCTCAATCACTGAGCCATGCTCTCTGGACTCAACTTCTTTCACTGAATATTTACTTGACCTACGTCCTTATTAAATAAAATTATTTAAGACTATTTATTAATTTTACTCCAAGTACAGTTTCAGTTGCACATAAGTTTTAAGAAGTAGAAATCTAATTTTTAATTATTTTCTAACTAGCCTACAAGGTGTCCCAAAAAATGCATACATACTTTAACAGCTGATAGTCAGTTTTGAAAGTGAAATATATTTTAATGAACACTGCCTTTACAATTATTCAAAGTGTGTGTGTATACATTTTTGGGGACACCCTATATAATGTAGTTTTGCTTTTCTATTTGACTCCATCTTATATAGGACATAGCATTTTTATTTCCAAGTGGGTTGATAGTTTGAATTAGTTTTTGATGATTATTAATTTCTATTGTATTGTATTCTAGAAAAAGAGACCTATAGAATTCCTTATTTAGGAAATTGGTTGAGTGTTCTTGGTAGCCTGATATGTGGGTCAATTATATTAGATTCATTAAGTGCACTATTAAAATTCTCTATGCCCTATTTATTTTTTTTCTTTATGTGGCCAAAGTCTCTCAGAATGAGAATTTTATTTCAACGTTTCCTCCTTGGTGGTGTTCTCTGATAATTTGTTATATACTCTCCCCCATATCACATATGAAGGGCCCTTTGATGTGGTAGTTCAGGATGGTTATTTCCTCCCTGGGCATCATCTACGCCAACTCCTTGACTTGTGATGGACCTCAGAGCTGATAAAATACTTTCACCTCCAACACCTTCTGGCAGAACAACCCATTGGCATGGCCACTATCATCACCACTGTTTTACCAAAGCTACAAATAAAATGAAATGACTTGCTGAAACTGGTTTGGCTCAGTGGATAGAGCATCGGCCTGCGGACTGAAAGGTCCCAGGTTCGATTCCAGTCAAGGTTGCGGGCATGCAGGGGGCGGCTGATCGATGTCTCTCTCTCATCGATGTTTCTAACTCCCTATCTCTCTCCCTTCCTCTCTGTAAAAAATCAATAAAATATATTTAAAAAATAAAATAAAATGAAATGACTTGCCCAAAGTCATTCTACTCAACTCTGTCTGAGACCCCTAGCTTGGTGCCCTTTTCTTTTTTTTTTTTTAAATACATTTTATTGATTTTTTATAGAGAGGAAGAGAGAATTAGAAACATCAATGAGAGAGAAACATCGATCAGCTGCCTCCTGCACACCCTCCACTGGGGATGTGCCTGCAACCGAGGTACATGCCCTTGACCAGAATCGAACCTGGGACCCTTGAGTCCATAGGCCGACGCTCTATCCACTGAGCCAAACCGGTCAGGGCACTTGGTGCCCTTTTCATCGTCCCCCTCTGTATCATCACAGGTCTGTCTCCTCAGCTGGACCTTGAGTTCTTGAAGCCGGAACCCACACCTGTTTCCTCAACATAGGTGCATGGGTGATCAGTCTTTCCTGTTTATCCTCTGAGGGATTTCTCACAAAGGGGATGAGGTCTAGGAGTTGAGGAGGGTGAAACTAACACACAGGATATAGAAACAGATTTACCGATGTGCAGCGGACAACTGTTATTGAAAGAGAATCTTCGGCTTCCCTGAAAAAAACAAAATAAAGTGCGTCATTCTGGGAGATGTGAGTGTGCATGTGTGTGAAGTAAAAAAGACTGGCAGAATTACAGAGCAGCTGCTCTCTCCTGAGCCCCTGTGGCTTAGGAAAATTGAGAAGGACACTGAGGAAAGCAGTGATCTGCAAAGGATTTTATGCTGTCCCCGAGTGCCCCTTGAGGGGACCTTCAGATACCTGCTTTTACCATCTAGTCTATGCCTACAGCCACTGAATTAAGTCACGTTGATTTAATTTAGTCTGTTGATGGAAAATTCATCCAGTTGCTATGACCACTAGCTAGGTTTATGTTCAAAAACTTTTTCTAAGAGAAAACATAGCACTAAACGCAGATATTTTAGGTTGCTATATCAGAAAACGTAGTGCCAACCATAGCCCCTCGTTCAGCTGAGCACCCACTGTGTGCCTGGTCTCAGGAAGATCGTGTCTAGGCAGAAAGTGAGGCATTTACACAAATCTCAATGACTCCAGGTAGAAGGTGGTAGGTGCCATATAAATGGAAGCACATATATCAATCAGGCTGTATCTACAATAACATTTAAGAAGAGTTATCAAAAGGGTTAAAGAAGAACAAAGAGACTGAGGATCAGCTTAGTCCAATCTTTGGCATGTATTACAACCCTACAAATTCTTAAAGGGGAGGCCTCTGTATTATTCATCTTTACATTCCCCGCAGTATCCCGCACAGTGTCTTGGCCATAGTGAGGGTTTGACAAATAGCATCCTGTGCCTCCCAATTGCTTCTGTCAGCTGATGAGAGAGAGGAGATCATAACCAAAATGGAACTCTAACATGAAGCTGTTGTTGCTGCTCTAAAGGATGCAGGATCCTAGTAACATCACGGGGACATCATCCCTCTCCTCCACCTCTGCTCTATGACAATCCGTGCGACTTTGGACGACGGAAGACATTTTGTACCTCAGAATATCCACTGCTCGTTCATAGGAGAGGTCTTCAGCTGGCTCGTTGTTCACCTGGAGGATCTGATCGCCAGGGAAAAGCTTGCCGTGAGCACAGCCTCCTGTTAGGCAGAAAGGGAGTAACTGGTGAGGCCCTGCAGCACCCACACCTGAATGGCAGCCTGATCCAGCCCCCCCGAGCACTGGATCACCACTCCCACATCCCAGTCCCCCAGACAGCCTCAGGCCCACGTGGATCTCAGTTTTCCTGTTTACAAAGCATGGATAATGTACCTACTATCCATCATCTTCAAGGGATGACAGGAGACTGTCCTGGGAAAGACGACTAGCAGCACTCCCTGACCAAGGAGCTGGCCAGTAAGCCTACTACATTCATTTCTAAAGAACCGTGTGTGTGTGTGAACTGAAATGAATAGATTTTACCTAACGCCAGATCTAACATCAGTACACAGCTGGAGTGCGAAAGCAAACATTAAACATTTCCAGCCTGCTCCTCTTCCCCGTGATACAGCCTGTATTTTACGGAGACTCAGATGAAAAGAAATCAATAATTTCTATTACTGTCTGGCCAGAAACTGTCCCCAGCTTGGCAGGTTCAAAGGGGAGCACTGATGGATCCAAATATTGTCCCTGCCCCTGAGACTGGCCGGGGAGCGGAGGGTGGGCAGAGCCCTGCTTGAGGCCAGCGGGAGCCTGGGGTTCAGATCAGCAAGAGCACTTGATGCTTCTCCCCTCCTTCCCAGCACCAGAGGAAGGTGCAAAAGCCCAAGAGAGAATTAGGTCAGAATTAGGCCAGAATTAGATGTGCCCTTTCTAACTTCCGAGGGTAGCATGTTCTGCAGCGTGTTACAGAATAGAGAGATGGGAAGAGAACCAGGGTTTTTTTTGCCCCCAGGAAGCCAAACTCCTTTCCCATTTCCCAGCCAGCACCTACCTGGTGTGACAGCCACCACGGTGAGGGGAAGGCTCTCGGAAATATGAAACCCATAATCCTGCAGGAGGGCATCTTTGTCTATTTTTACTGTGTGTTTCACGGGGATGAGGGTCTGGGTTGGGATCCCAGGGGACCCATCAGCCGCAGCAACTTTAGCCCTGGAAGAGAAGGAGAATATAAAAAGAGAGAGACAGGGGCTCCTACGTGGTGGCTACAAACCAGGCCGGCCCTAGCCTCCTGGAGGAGGAAGATGCAGAGCTGAGTAGATACGCTTCTTGGACAGAGGTAAGACACAAACACCGGGAAATAAAACACAAGGGGCACCATGTCTTGAACTGCTATGGGCACTCAGAAGGGAGAGCAGCTCTAATTTTGTGGGGCAGGGGATAAGGAATCAGGGAAGCACTTGCTACCTGGAAGAGGTGACATTTGAAAGATGTTGAGGGTCTGCCCTCACAGCCCAGATCCTGGCATAGTAACTGCTGCTGAGTAGGTGGGTAGGTGGCTGGGTAAATGGACAGGCATTCCAAGCAAAAGGCACCACTTGAGCCGAGGCACAGAGAGGAAAAACATGGACGGCAAGCAGGATCGAGGAATTGTTTTCTTTGGATGTCTGATGATGTGCCTACTTCATACTGTGTCTTTGGTGATTCTTTTACCTGTTTTGCTTTTTGATGGATTTTGCTTCCCTTTCAACTTTGTAACTGGATTACCAAGCAGCTGCTCTCTCCTCAGCCTCTGCGGCCCAGGAACATTGAGAAGGACAGGATTTCCAATATGAAACCACCGGCAATGAAGACTTTCTCTATATTAATTTTTAAAAACATATATGTTCTCTATCTATCTAAAATCAGGTCAGTTGAACGTTGTATTTTCCATCTCTCAAAACCACAAAGTGAGTTACAAACGATCGTTTATCGGATTGTAGCAAATGATTTTTCTCCCTCTAAGAGTTGGTGGTTCTTTCTGGGGAAGGTCAAATTGTGATGGGATGAGGTGTTTATTGTCACTATACACTACAGAAATGTGGAGAAGGAACAGCTCCTCGGGCCTCTACGGGTAAGGTCTATCATTCATTCTCCTCCACTTCCCAAACTCTGTCAGGAACTCTGACTAATGCAATAGGACCTCACTTATCTGAGGATCCCCTCTCTGTCATTTATCACGATCTCCTATTTCAACAAGGACCAGGAAATAGGAAAAAACAGTCTCATGGAGCCAAATGGCAATGGAACAAGTCCAAGTGCAAAGCCTCCTGCACATTCTCCATCCAGGAGCTCCTCAGACTGCAGGTGCAGGCTGTCTGAAGAGTGGGTGACCTGACCCACACAGCTTAGAAGCAAAGAGAAGATTTCTTCTAGGCAAGCACAGGGGTGGTACTGAGAAGTGTTAACAGATAGACCTAATGCAAGGGGAGAAATAGAAAGCTGTGAAACTTTGTACAGAATAAAACCCATAGCTCTTTCTGATTTTAAGAAAATAATGCCTTAAAGCTATGAAAGGGTCCTTCTAAATATAATAAATAACATAGCACACTGAAAGCCAAAAATCAACACCTATAGTCCTTTAAAAAAGGAATAGGAGCTGAGACCGGTTTGGCTCAGTGGATAGAGCGTCGGCTTGCGGACTGAAAGGTTCTGGGTTCGATTCCGGTTGGGGGCATATACCTTACTTGTGGGCACATCTCCACAGTGGGGC
>JAAGEH010000226.1:11438718-11460437 GCA_011751065.1 Lasiurus cinereus
GAGAGAGAGAGAGAGAGAGAGAGAGAGAGAGAGAGAGAGAGAGAGATGGACTGGTTGCCTCCAGTACATGCTTTGACCAGGCATAGAATCCAAAACCTAAGTATGTATCCTGACTGGGAATTGAACCCACTACCTTTTGGTGTATGGGGACAATGTCCCAACCAAATGAGCCAAGGCATCTTTTCAGTTCTTGTTCATCAAGTAATCCTAGGACAATAAGAACCCAGACTGTATTGAAGGTGCAGGATTAGAGATGAGAAGCAATTTAAATAAGGCTACTTGTGGTTTATCCTAGAAACACAGAAATTATGTCTTCCATAGACAGTGCTATGAACCTGTCCCTCTTTTTTCTTCTCTTTCTCAAGCACTTGGTAAACAAAACTGCCTAGACACATGGAAAGATGCTAGGCATCATTAGCCATTGGGAAAATGTAGGTCAAAACCACAAGGAGATACCACTTTGCACCCACCAGGATTGCTACAATAAAAAAGACAGATGATAACAAGTGTTGGCAAAGATGTGGAGACATGGAAACCATGATATTCTGCTGGTGTGAATGTAAATGGCACAGTTGCTTTGGAAAACAGTATGGCAATTCCTCAAAAGGTTAAACATTAAGTTTCCCTATGACCTAGCTATTCTACTCTTAAATATTTACCCCAGAGAAATGGAAACACATTTAAACAAAAAGTTATTGACAAATGTTCATAGCAGCATTATTCATAATGGCCCCAACGTGTAAACAGCACATTAACTGATGACTGAACAAAGTAAATATTCCATAATTAAGTGTTATTTGGCGATAGAAAGGAATGAAATACTGACACATGCTATTATATGGATGACCCTTGAACACATGCTAAGTCAAAGAAGCGAGTCACAAAAGACCCCATATTGTTTGATCCCATTTATTGTGAAATATCCAGAAGAGGAGATTCTATAGAGATAGAAAATAGATGAGCAGTTACCTGAGGGCTGAGGGAATGGCAAGTTGGGAATGACTGTTAGTAGGTACAGAGTTTCATTTTGGGGTTACTGAAAGTCAGAGTTCTAAAATAAAAACTCTAAAGCTAGATTCTGGTGATTGTTGTACAATTCTATGTAGACACTACACATGTAACTTCCTAGAGGTCAATGTTACCTTTTACTTATATTCTGTGAGAGAAACTGGATATTAGAGAGTTCCAACATCAAATATTTAGGCAACAGCAAGCTACAGTTATACAAATCTCTTTCTTGCAAGAGTTCTCAGAGCTCTTAATGTGCTAAAATGAATCACCAAGTTGGAGTGGGATATAGGCTGTATCACTTCCCAAACAGATCTGACCTTTCTGAAGGAGCAGCATAACTCTAGGTTTTGTAAAACCCACTTTTGGAAACAATGGCCCTAGCAGTTTTCCCATGTGTTCATCAAGCACTACTTAACCAACCACTTGCAATCGCCTGGAACTCAATCCTCTGGGCCAGTGGTCAGCAAACTGAAGCTCACGAGCCAGAGTTTGCTGCTCTGTTGACTAATGAGTTTGCCAACTACTGGGATAGGGGCTTAATCACAAGGAACAACAGCCTATAATTATTGGAATCGAGAGTCAAGGTCAGTGGTCGGCAAACTCATTAGTCAACAGAGCGGCAAACCGTGGCTTGAGAGCCGCAGTTTGCCGACCACTGCTATGGGCTATGAGATGGCGCTGATACTTTCCCTGCCCTCATAGAGCTTGCAATCTAGAAGAAAGAAAGGGGATATGCTTGAACACACCAGGAGAAGCACAATGGCAATTCTACAAATCAAATACTATGGGGCCCTGTGGGAGAAATTAATTTTGACTGTGGGCCGGGGACCATCTCATGGAAGACACAGCACTTTAGTCAGACCTTGCATTGTAGGTGGGTTCTAGACACATGGAGATGGGAGCAAAGGATGTGACACAGAAACTTGGGTCTAACTAAGGGGTGGAAGAGAAGGTGGGGTGGTTACAATAAGGGATTCACGAGTACGTCATTTTAGCTGGAGTTTGCTGTGAATGAAGCAGAGCAATAAGACAAATAGCTGTAAAGGACAGTGGGTTTATCATGGAGAACCTTGAGTGTCAAACCCAAAATGTTTAAAGTCATCCTATAAGAAATGAAGACCCGCCAGAGGTTTCTGAACAGGGGAAGTGGGGAGGGTTGGTGATGGTCCTATACAAGTCACTCTCTGAGCCTTGGCTGTTCCATCTGTAAAACGGGCTAACGGTACCAGCCTTATCTCATCGCAGCGTGCTGTGTGAGGACCAGAGCACTGGCCGCAGGGCAGTGCAGCCCTGAGCAAGGTGTACTGCTCAGCAGTACAACAGCTGCTTCCAGTTCCTTCGGAAGAATGTGTCTCGGGAACACCCGACACGTGATATTTCACCTCCGTGGCAGGGCCAGACGGGAAATCGGAGATGGAAAACGAACACTTTGAAACAGAACATATTTTAAGTTCTTCTGTAGCCGTCAAATCAGATCTGTATTTGATTTCATTTTGTTTTGTTTAGAATGAAACAGGGACCGCAAGGAAGGAGCAGCTGCCAGAAACAAACCCTGGGAAGGAGTGTCAACAGCAGATTGTCTGATCCTCACATCAAATATGAAGACAAGGGGTATGTGTGAGGCAGAGAGGGAGAGAGCGTGTGTGAGTGTGTGTTTAAAAGAGTGTGTGAATCAAACATATGACTCACGAGCAGTGCTGTGGAGAACTGGTAATGTTCTCTTTCTTCATCTGAGAAGTGATTCGGTGGCTATATTCCCTCTTAAGAGTTTCCCAATGTTCAGTTCATGAAGCTGCACCCTTAAGATTTATGTACTTTCTACATCAAAGAAAAGATTGCTTAAAATGAAATTTGGGGTGTTTATTGCAGCATTATTCATGGTGGCCAAGATACGGAGACATAGCATAAATGGTTTCATATATACTATGGAAGACTATTCAGCCACAAGAAAAGAGGAATACGGCCAATACGGATGAACCGTGAGAATAGCAGGCTCAGTGAAATAAGTCAGTCATAAGAAGCTGAGAACCATCTGATTTCACTCATATGTGGGATATAAAACTGAAACTCATAGACATAGACAACAGTAATGTGATTGTCCAGAGCAGAGGGAAAGGGGTGGGAGGGAAAGTACAGGGTAAAGGGAGCCAAATATATGGTAACGAAAGATTATTTGACTTTGGGTCTGTGGTCGGCAAACTGCGACTCACAAGCCACATGCGGCTCTTTGGCCTCTTGAGTGTGGCTCTTCCACAAAATATCACCGCCTGGGCAAGTCTGTTTTGAAGAAGTGGTGTTAGAAGTTTAAGTTTAAAAAATTTGGCTCTCAAAAGAAATTTCAATTGTTGTACTGTTGATATTTGGCTCTGTTGACTAATGAGTTTGCTGTCCACTGCTTTGGGTGATGGACAAACAATGCAATTTCTATGTATCATAGAAATGTACAGTTGAAACCTATATGACCCTATTAGTCAATGCAATGTCACCCCAAAAAAGTTAATTTTTAAATATATTTTATTGATTTTTTACAGTGAGGAAGGGAGACAGAAAGTCAGAAATATAGATGAGAGAGAGACATCAATCAGCTGCCTCCTGCACACCCCACAGTGGAGATGTGCCCGCAAGCAAGGTACACACCCCCACCCGGAATCGAACCTGGGACCTTTCAGTCCACAAGCCGATGCTCTCAGCCAAAACGGTCTCAGCTAAAGTTAATTTTTTAAAAAATGAAAAAAAAAGTGTGTGTATAAGTGTGTGTTTTCCAGAGTGCATATATGTGCGTGTGTGTGGGTATGAGTATGCTGGTGTCCCTGTGTGTTTGTCTCTGTAAAGGTGTGAATGCATTTGGTGTGAGTGTGTCTGTGTCTGGGGGTGCACGTCTGAGGGATACAGAGGGAAGCGGTGGAAGGGGAACAGAGAGAAAGGCGCTCCAGCAAAATTGCTGACCTGTTTACCCCTCTCCCACCGTGCGGTGTAAGAACAAAGCAAGACGGAGACACTGATCCCCAGGCGCTGCCAACACTGGCAAAACCTCCTCCCACAGGGACACCGAAGCTTTACAGACAGAAATCATTGCCAGCCCAGGAGCCTTACCGGGCGGAGCTGTCCCGGGAGCGCCGAAGCCATCTCGCCACCATTTGTTCTATTCGGTGTGCTTTCCGCGTCTCCAGCTCTTCCATTTACCTAAACGGAGGAAGAAGGGTTTTCTTCAGAAGCTAGCCAACACACGTTGAAGAGGCTTCCGACAAGTCACCGTGATGCTTCCTGTATTTGCCCACTTAAAGACACGCTCATCAAATATCGAGGGCCCTCCTTCTAGCTGAACACACACAGGCAGAGGGAACAACGTCAGTAGCCCTCAGCCCTGAGGAGGCCTCAGTCTCGTGGTAAACAAGTTGGCTTTACATCTAAACAGTTAAGCATAAGGATGAGGGAATAAAATAGATAAGGCTTCTCCAACTGTGACCGTGATCTACTGGGAGAGAGATACCTTACTGCGTGACACTGCCCCCGCCCCCGACTGTGTGTGCACCCCGAGAGCGCAGCTCAGTTCTGCACGCAGCACGGGCCTGTTCTTCTGGCTGGTGCTGCTTTTGCTCAGTGTTTTATATTTAATTTTTGAATAGGTAATTCATTGGCATAATTCAAACCCTAGACTGTAAAAGGATATACCGTTCCTGTCTTGTGCCCTTAAAATTTTTTTTAAGAGGGTAGATCCCATGTTAAGCGTGTTCTTACCACAATTTAATAAAAAGTACAGTGAGAGGTCTCTCCGCTACCCTTACCTGCCTTCCTTCATCCACCTGGTCCCCACACCCATATGTAATCACTGCTCTCCTTCTCTATTTGTCGTTCCAGACTTTCTTTATGCCTACACAAGCAAATACAGGTTTTAAATTTCCTCCTTTTAACATGACACACGTAGTACACTATGCACATTGTTCTGTACCAGACTTTCTTCTCCTTAGAAGATAGCATAATCGTAGCATCTCTCCACATCAAGACACAGAATGCTTCTTCATTTTTCTGACAATTGTATGAATGTACCGAAATTTAAAAGTAGCCCCTTATCTCTCTCTCTCTCTCTTTTTTTTCCCTCTTTGACAGACTGTTTGTTGAATTTTGGGTCAGCAGAGGATGTCTCTTATTGTGTCTTAGAATCCCAGGATCAGGGAGGTGGTAAAGTGGCAATGGAGAACTTGAGGATCTGTTCTCCCAAGAGTACCTGCCGCTCTTGGGAGAACAGATTCTTTTTTAATATATTTTATTGATTTTTTACAGAGAGGAAGGGAGAGGAATAGAGAATTAGAAATATCGATGAGAGAGAAACATCCATCGGCTGCCTCCTGCACACCTTCTACTGGGGATATGCCTGCAATCAAGGTACGTGCCCTTGACTGGAATCAAACTTGGGACCTTTCAGTCTGCAGGCCGACGCTCTATCCACTGAGCCGAACTGGTTTAGGCTACCCCTGATTCTGATATGGATGCAAGACGAATCACCTCACCACTGGAGCCATCCCTCTCCATGGCCAAAGCGCGAGGATTAGCAGTGAATCGTAGACACTCTTCCTTGGTCATACCTTCCGGGTAGGTAGCATTGGCATAGCCATAAATATAGGAGCTTCCAGAGCCTCCAATGGCAAAGGACTGTTTTAGCATCATCCCCCCGCCATGGGCACTTGCCCTCCTTCTTGAGAGCCCCAGCCTGCAACTATGATTCCTGCCATCAGGTCTTCCGGTATCCATAACACATTTCCTTACAGAGGTTGGCTGCATGTGTACCAGAGGAGGCTCATTCAGCTCAATGCTGTGGGAACCAAGCTGATAGGTAACAGCATCGGCTACAGCCTGGGTATCCGCTGCAGAGCCTGAGCGGCAGCAGAAGATATGCTCACGAATAGGGGTTAGTCTGTCAGTCACTCAATTGGCGATGTAGGACCCAGTGGTTGCTCGGGAATCGGCCCTCAGAACCACGTCCCCATCAAATTGAATGGCCGCGATAGTGGCCCCTGTTGGAGACTTCCCAGTTTTCCCAGTCGGAGGTAATGGCCTCCGGCCCCCAGGCGAGTGCTGGACCCGATCCTTTAGCTACTAAGGTGGTCGTCATCTCTCTCCTCTCAGAAGTCCTCTCCTGATAGACATTTGGCTTACTGCCAATCTTTTGCTATTACAAATAATATTGTAATGTATCATTTCTGCACGTATGCAATTATATATCTGGATAAGTTCCCCAATATTGATTTGCTAGACCAAAAGTTACACGCATTTGTGCTTTGATAGATAGGTATGGTCAGATTACCAAGAAAAACAATACATGTGTTCCAGTTCATAGAACAATAAGTATTTATATTTTTTCTACTCTAGTCTACTTCACTTAAAATACCGGTTTCAAAGCACCAAGTTAATTTCACAATCCAATAAATAATCACATAAAATAAGATATGACCTTGGGAAATAACCAGGAAACAGAGAAAATACGAAAGGAATTTTAAGAGTTTGAGTTACTTAATAATACACAAAGACATTTGAAAATCTTTGATGCCACAGATGGTTTTCTAGGAAAATACAAAATGACCCTAAAAGAAGTAGAAAATCTAAATAAACAATTACCATAGAAGAGAAAGTTGTTAAAGAGCTACCCCTCACCCCCTCCAAAAAAGTCCCAGGCACCAGTAGGTTGAAAGATGAATTTTAAATCTATAAAATGTACATCCCTGATAATTTTTTTTGTTTTACTTTAAATATAATCTTATTATTTTGGAATAATTTTAGATGTATAGAAAGTTTTAAAGATAATACAGAGAGTTCTCATATATACCCTTTATTACGTTTTCCATAATGTTAACATCTTACATAATCATGGTACCTTTGTAAAAACTAAGAAATTAACATTGGTCCAATAATATTGACTAAAATATAGACTTTATTCAGGTTTCACCATTCCCCCCCCCACACACACACACTCATGATCCTTTTACGTTCCAGGATCCAATCCAGGATAATGTTGCTTTTAGCCAACTTAGTTTATTTTCCCCCAAATGCTATTTTAGCTATTCTGGAGCATGAAGAAGGAACGCTTCCAAGTTCTTTTTAAGCAGCTGGTACAATGTTGATACCAATTCTGTTAAAAATAGTACAAAAAGGACTCTGGCTGGTGTGGCTCATTTGGTTGGAGTGTCATCCCATGTAGCCACATTCTCATAAACTCTGGATATTATAATTTCAACAGATCTGCTAATTGTATGGAACATAGCATCTAATTAATGGTTTAAATATATATACTTAAAAATAATATAAATTAAAAATTATATAAAATAAGCATCGTATTTCAATCATCCAATACAGTCCCTCAGAGATTACCACTGTTTGGTGGGTATTCACACTTAACTTTGCCTTAAATGTGTAGAGAACCAGAGTATATTATATATTAAAATATTTAGTCCACAAAAATAGAATCATGCTATACTCAGTGGTCTGCACCTTGCAGTTTTTAACCTGTGAATATATCATGGACATCTTTCCAAATTTGAGCTTATCACTGTTTTGAAATTATTTAATAATTAATACATCTGAACATGTTTCATTCACTATGGCCATTTGCTTTTTTTTTTTTTTTTTTTTTGCTACTTTCCTACTTTTGGTTTTCTCTTGTTTTTCTACTGGAATGTTTACCTTTTTGTTATTGTAAAAGGTCTTTTATAATATCGATTATTTGCCAAAACCGGTTTGGCTCAGTGGATAGAGCGTCGGCCTGTAGACTGAAAGGTCCCAGGTTCGATTCCAGTCAAGGGCATATACATTGGTTGCGGCCACATCCCCAGTAGGGGGCGTGCAGGAGGCGGCTGATCAATGTCTCTCCCATCGATGTTTTTAACTTTCTATCCCTCTCCCTTCCTCTCTGTGAAAAATCAATAAAATATATTAAAAAAATATATTGATTATTTAATGTCCATTTCCCAAGGACACAAAACCACATCATTTCTGTGAGACTTAGTATGGAGGGTCAAGAATGTAGACTCTAGTGTCCTGACAACACAGAGACTGATCACAAAGTATAGAAAATGACATCCAACTGAGTCCACAGGATACTGTTTTCAAATATCAATTGCCTCATCAGGCCCTTAATGAGAGTAAATGAACTGGCAATTCTAGGATATGTACCGAAGCCAGTTCCAGCATGTCATAATTTCAAGAGTTTCATCGAAAGGTTGATGGAACTTGGGGACTCAACAAGGGCTAAGTCACATATGTTATGGCCTGCTGGGACTGGCTAAAGGCATTTCCCCAAACCTGAAAAGGTTGCATTACATTGACTGTTTGCTGCCAGACAGCTCAGGGCATCTTAATCTACATGTTATTGCCTCCTGTTGGCCAAACACCTGAACAGCCGAAGGCAATTCCCCAATTTCACAATGGTCTCTGTGACTAACCCTGGCCTTTGATGTGTATATCTCTACCTTGCCTTATGACAATGTGTGTTAATAAAAAGCAAGGGGTCCTGAGACAAGGAAAACTGGTTTCTCTAGCCAGGCTCCTTTGTCCCCAGCCCCTCATATGCCTTTCAAAATTATGTTTTGTTTCTGAAGACTCTTTATTAATTTATGCACAGCCTCTTCTCCAGATTCCAGAACCCTTCTAGATGCCAGATCAAGACCACCGGCATTAAATGGCACCCAATGTCCGGCATTAGATATGGACATTAATCTGGTTCGTTTTATGTCTGAGCATCTCATTGTCAGTGCTTTTTCATAGGAGACTAGGATAGTAAGGAGATTAAAGCCAACTCTTTGAAAAATAAAAGAATGTTTGTTTGATAATGGCCTGTGGGATCATGGTTTACAGTAAACAGGCCACCATGTGGAAGAGACATATTCCACAAAATTCTGGGAAGCAGAGTCAGGATTAATGGGGGTAATGCCACAGAGAGGGAGACTTCAGCTTGGGCTAAGGCTAGATCTCCTTGCTGTTCCTAGGAACCCGAGGATGGAATGAATTTTCTCAAGAATTAGCAAGATTGCCCTAGCTAGTTTGGCTCAGTGGATAGAGTATCAGCCCTCGAACTGAAGAGTCCCGGGTTCAATTCCGGTCAAGGGCACGTACCTCTATCCCTTTGAGAAGCAACGAGTCGATGCCTCTCTCACATCAATGTTTCTCTTCTCTCTCTGTATCTCCTCCTCCCTTCCACTCTCTCTAAAAACCAACGGAAAAATATCCTCCGGTGAGGATTAACAACAATAAAAAAGAATTAGCAAGATCCTGGTCCCTGAAGGCAGTCAAGCAGGGGTTGAATAACTGCACTATGAAAGAATACAGGGGATATTACAATGGAATACCGGTATTGCATGATGTCTGCAGTTCCTCCCACTCATGAACTTGAGGTCCTACTAGATCTAAGGACCAGGCCAGATGGTATTTGTTGTGTTTTGTCTTGAAATTCAAAGATCCACATCCCCTGGAGTTTCTGAAAATCCTGAAGTAACGCTGGCAGTAGAAGATACAAAATCTCTGATCTCTACGTTCTTTCAGTCTCCAGGTGACTGCAGAGGTGTCAAGGATCTCAGACATATCCTTAAGGATTAAAGACTGTCAAGCCTTCCTGGCTGGGGTGGCTCAGTGGTGAGTATCAACCTACAAATCAGGAGGTCAGGGTTCAATTCCCTGTCAGGACACATGCCCAGGTTTCAGGCTCAGTCCCCAATGTGGGGCGTGTAGGAGGCAGCCAATCAATGATTCTCTCTCATCATTGATGTTTCTATCTCCCTTTACCAATCTCTTCCTCTCTTAAACCAATAAAAATATATTTTAAGAAAGAAGAAGAAGAAAACTGTCAAGCCTTACCGTTGCTTTCAAAGGTCACCGAATTGCAATGATTACTTAAAGGGGATTGTTAGGAAGTTGCTGCCAAATACAATTTAGCTAATTGATTTCTATAAACATATATGACTCTAATTAAGAGAATTAATTTGCATTATATATCTGGCCTGTGGGTAGGCACATGCCTTCATCCAGGGATCCCCAAAGACCAAATAAAGAACTACATCAACCAAGCCATTAGAAGTGCTCCCAGACTCAGCCAGGTCTGAGCAGGAAATTTTAAAGTCATGAAAATGACCTTCTAATGATTCTAGTATTAGCCTCTGAATTGTTAGGCTAATGGAAGAAAATAAGAGTCCAGATAATACTCAAACATTTGAATCTTTTCTACAATCCCACTGCCAAGAAGTCATCTGGCCTCTAATTGTTCTGTCATTCACTGTTGGACCTATTGCTAGAAAGTTTCTTTACATAAAGCTGAATCCCACCTCTCCGCTGCTTCAGTCCTCCACAGTAGTATTGCCCCGGCCCTCTCTCATCACCACCATGCAGAATAAATCAGCTCTCTCTTTTATACATCCGCCTTTCTGGATTTGAACATAGCAATCTTTTTTTTTCTTCCAATTACAGTTTACTTTCTTCTTTTTAAAAATATTTTTTAAATTAATTTCAGAGAGGAAGGGAGAGGGAGAGAGCGATAGAAGAAACATCAATGATGAGAGAGAATCACTGGTCGGCTGCCTCCTGCACACCCCTACTGAGGATTGAGCCCACAACCTGAGCATGTGCCCTGAGCGGGAATTGAACCGGTGACCTCTTGGTTCAGGGGTTGATGCTCAACCACTGATCCACACCAGCCAGGCTGGATACTGGCTGTTTTTAAAGATTATCTCCCCACCCCCATCCCCAGGGATCCCAATCAACAACAAAGTTTGAGACTCACTGCTCTCAACACTCGCCAGGTGATGTCGTTCACTCCCAGTTTCAGCTGCTTTAAAAACCAACTGCCTCTAAGATATCTCCGCCGAGAAGTGCAGTTAAGCACTTGAGCCGATTATATGTAAAACAGAATTCACTGTCTTTTTTTTTCTCTCTCTCTCTCCACTCTTCAAAGGTGGAACGTTTTGTTGAAGGAGACTAACCTTCTCTAACATCCCAAGTCAAAAATTTGGGAATCATTCTTGACTCTTCCCGTTACATGCCCCACACTGAGCCAGCCACCAAGTTCTACTGACTTGGTTCCTGATTATCTTAACCTCTCACCTCCTCTCCTTTCTTAGGGCTATGACTATAGCTCAAACGTTGATTCTGTCAGAAATACTATCAAAACCTTCCAGCCAGTATCTCTACTTCTAAAGCACTCTTCATCCATCTATCCTCCATAGGCTGCCAACGTGATACAACATGACCTTCTGGTCATGCCACTTTGATTTGCAAAATCCTCCAGTGTTGCCCCTTTATCTTTAGGATAAAGTCCGAGCTCAAGAATTACAATATTACTAACACAACTACATTAACAATATACAGTTTCCTGCCGAAACCGGTTTGGCTCAGTGGACAGAGCGTCGGCCTGTGGACTGAAAGGTCCCGGGATCGATTCTGGTCAAGGGCATGTACCTTGGTTGCGGGCACATCCCAAGTAGGGGGCATACAGGAGGCAACTGATGGATGTCTCTCTCTCTCATTGATGTTTCTGACTCTCTATCCCTTTCCCTTCCTCTCTGTAAAAATATCAATAACATATATTTAAAACAAACAATATACTGTTTCCTGTGTGCCAGGAATGGGCTAAGTAATTTACATGTGTTATCTTCTTTAATTCTGATTACAATTCTCATTTACAAAAAGGAAACTGTGGCATAAAGACAGTAAGCATGTTAGCCCAGAAGTAGCATTTCAAATCAGATTAGCTTGCTTGTCTCTGGAGCCGGTTCAACTTTTCCATCCCCGTGCCTCCCTCCGGGTCTTGGGAGTCAAAGCCTTTTGTGATCTGGCCCCTGACTGTCTATCTTATCTCGCTCACACTGTCCACTCTGGCAGAACTGAATGACCTACTGTTCCCCAAACAGACCCTGATTTCTCACACCCTCATGCCTCTGAAGATGCTTTTCCTCCGCCTGTACTTTTTACACATCAAGTCCTATGCACACTTCAATGAGTGCGCAAGGTAGTACACGGGACTCCCACACAACACTTCTCCCTGTAGCTTGTGTTCTCTGAAAACAGTGACAGTGCTCCCTGCCCAGCTGTGCTCCAGGGCTGGTCTAAGGCTTACATTCCATTATGTTGTGACAATCCTTTAAAAACTATAAAGTTCTATGCAAATGCACCCCCCAAAAAGTCAAAAGCTAAATGAAATAGTTTTATTTTTGCCGAAACCGGTTTGGCTCAGTGGATAGTGTGTGCCTGCAGACTGAAAGGTCCCGGGTTTGATTCCAGTCAAGGGCGTGTACCTTGGTTGCGGGCACATCCCCAGTAGGGGGTGTGCAGGAGGCAGCTGATCAATGTTTCTCTCTTATCGATGTTTCTAACTCTCTATCCCTCTCCCTTCCTCTCTGTAAGAAATTAATAATATATGTGTGTGTGTGTATATATATATATATATATATATATATATATATATATATAAAGAAATAGTTTTATTTTCGTTTCTTATTTTGGATCGACACCACACATCATCTCTGTTCCTCCTCTGCCTTTGCTTTTAGCCTATGCCTTCAACAGAAATCCCCTTTGTATAGAAGGGACTTTGAATGTCTGAAAGGAGGTTTATCATGGACCAAAGAACACCCAGTGTCTCACAGCTGTTTCTCCTGGTTTTCTAAGCCCCTGGGTCATGTAAAGGAACTCTGGCCATCAGCTCCTCTCTGCCACCTTACCTTGCACAAGGAAAGTACCCTAGGTCATCATCACCCCAGAGTGAGAGCCCCCAAATGAAACTTGACCTCAAACTATCCTCGTGACTTTTGCCATGCCGGCACACTGCCAGACTACCACACCTGTAACATACATCGTTTCTGTAAAAGGATCCTACTTTAGCTTCACCCTAGACAATACTAGTCATTAAATCACAGGTTTGATCAGGCTGGAGTTTTCCTTCCTGATAGACATTAAAATAAATATACAGCTATTTAAACAAAAATGTTCACCCATGTATCACCTAACATCATCTTGGGTGCCATGTGGTACAAAAACAAGCCTTTGGGAAACAGGGGTTCAGGACAACGTCATGCCACTCAGATTTCATATCTGCATAACAGGATTAGATGTCTGTCAGGAAGGGCTTAGCTTCTTATCTAGCTCAGTACAGATGGCCTCTGCATGGCCCTCTGGGAGCTACTGGGCAGCACTGGAACAGTGAGCACTAATGGGGCCTAGGCTGTGCCTTTCTCTTGCTGGTGATCTGAGGACATAGGGACCCAGGCCGCTCCAAGTAGGAGACCAGAAGCTGATCACACAAGCCATTCACTTTCTCAGATGGACAGTGAACTATGGAAAGGATGTGGGAAAGGGTTGATGTTAACAGTGATGTTATCTGCAAGATCTCACCTCATCCTAGCTCTACCTGAAGGGGCCCCATAAGCAGCCCCAAGGTCAATGGCAATACGACATTGCTGGGTCGGCTGTGACTACTGAACCCCCTTGTGTCCGCCTTACGCAGCAACAGAGCACTTTACAGGGAGACAGAAGATCTGAAATCAGGTTCCGGTTTTGTTACCAGCAGTACACATGACCCAAGTCATTTCCCTTTCCTCCCTGAGTCTCAATTTTCCTATGTATGAAGTTAGGGGGTTAAGCATGGATGAACCTTGAAAGCATTGTGCTAAGTGAAAGGAACCAGTTACCAAAGACCACAAAATCAGGGTGGTCTCTTTCACTGAAGGAGAAAACACTGGGAGAGGGCAGGCTGTGAGGGAAGATGAAGGGTTTGGTTGGGGACAGCTGAACTGGTGTACTGGAGGACCGTTCATGGATATGTCCAGTAGACAGTTGGAGCAGAAATAAAAACGAGGCAGTCATCAGGTTGAAACCATGAAAATGAATTATTATCCTGAGAGGAGCTACATATCAAAATCACTGAGGTCCCTTTAATGACACCAATGCCCAGGTTCCAATTAGGATTGCTTTCATTGGGAAGTCCAGAATAGGCAAATCTATGGCGACAGAAAGCAGTTAGTGCTAGCTTAGGCTGAGGAATTGGGGGTAGAGGAGAAGAACAAACTAGACAAAACTGAATACCCATGAAGCTTACATTCTAGGACGACTCTCACTAGACAAGAAGCAATAGACTATAATAAAGAAAATTAATTAAGAATGTTAGAAAATGGTAAGGGCTAGGAAACCAAAAGAGAGAATCAGATTATCTGTGCCAGGGAATCGAAGTCAGAGATCAGGCTGAAGTCCATTCACTTGGAGATCTTGTTATGGGTTCTCCCACTCGTATCTCCAGAGAACCCCAGAGTTCCTCTCTTTCTTTCCGGTTCTCTAAGCTCAGTGAAGTGTTTGGCTGTGACACCCCTGGACAAACATCACCATGCCTCCCATTTCCCTTTCTTACTCTCTGAGTCAACTCTCACATCCATACTTTCATTCAAGAAATGCTTATTGATTAGCAGCAGTGTGCCAGGTACAGGGGCTGAGGGAGACACTGAGATAAGCAAGCACAGTCCTTTCCCTCAAGGAGTCTGTAATTCACCAGGGGAATCAGAGATATAAACGCCTAATTTTAATTCAGAGCAGAATGGAAAAGGCGGTCCGCTAGAGACATGAGCAAAGGTGGCAAGGGATCTGCACCACCTTCTACAGTTTTCAAAGCATTCCCATAGCATGGGTGATCTCAGTTGGTGGTCACATCCTGATCCTCCTCCTTCCATGCTGTGACGGTGCTGCTGGGCTCATGACTTTTCCCCCAGGGACCTCTCACGTCAAGAGCTCAGACTTTGACACGACCTAAATTCCAATCCCAACTCTCACTGAGTATGTGCCAACCACCATTTATTTATTTATTTATTTATTTATTTATTTATTTATTTTACAGAGAGGAAGGGAGAGAGAGAGAGTTAGAAACATCAATCAGCTGCCTCCTGTACACCCTTTACTGGGATGTGCCCGCAACCAAGGTACATGCCCTTGACTGAAATATAACCTGGGACCTTTCAGTTTGCAGACTGATGCTCTATTCACTGAGCCAAACTGGTTTCAGCTAACCACTTTTCTTTAACAAGTACTTTAGCCTCCTTACACCTGTACTGTCATATGTGAAGTGGGCTGCCTTCACCTACCTCACAGTAAATTAGATTCTATATACATATGAAGTATTACCAGAATGCACTGGATGTACAAAGGAAGTCCTCACAATGGTAGTTATAATAATGTTGCTGTCAATTTCAGGTTATTCTCACATCTATAATGTGACGTGTTTCATCTATGTCTTTTTTGTCATCCTAACATAATTCCTAGGCTGCATGTCCCTCCAATTGCCCTCGGTCCTAACGACTGGGCAATAAATTATTGAATAAATGAATCAATAAAAGGGAAATTGGAATAACAGAGAGAAAAGGCATAGAGAAGTCTCGAGTGTCTGGTCTGGATGCCTGGAGATGGTGGTCTCTTTCACTGAAGGAGAAAGTTCTGGGAGAGGGCAGGTTGTGAGGAAAGATGAAGGATTTGATTGGGAATGCTGAACTAGCATCCTGGAGGACCATTCATGGATATGTCCAGTAGACAGCAGAAATAAGAACTAGAAGGTCATCAGGTTGAAACCATGAAAATGAATGATTATTCTGAAAAGAGCTGCATATCAAAATCACTGAGGTCCTTTAAATGACACCAATACCCAGGTTCCACCAGCCCAGAGACGGGGATTTAACTGGTCTGGGTGGGGCCTGGTCATCGTTTGTAAAAGGAACTATAACTGTAATGTGCTGATAGGGTTGAGCACCTCTAGGGTAGAAAGAGCAGAACTACAGGCCGAAAACGGTTTGGCTCAGTGGATAGAGCATCGGCCTGCGGACTGAAGAGTCTGAGGTTCGATTCCAGTCAAGGGCATGTACCTCGGTTTCGGGCACATCCCCAGTAAGGGGCATGCAGGAGGCAGCTAATCGATTTTTTTCTCTCTCATTGATGTTTCTAACTCTCTATCCCTCTCCCTTCCTCTCTGTAAAAAAAAAAAAAAATCTATATATATATATATATAAAATAATAAATTTTATTATATATATATATATATATATATATATTTACCATATATTTACACACCAAAAAGAGTATGTGATCATTTACGCCAAATCAGCCAAGATAACCAAAAGTCCATCCTGAAAAGGGACCATAGCCTTGCAATTGGAACCTTCGTAACACATTCTCCCTGGTGCCACCAACTGCTGCACAGCCACTCCAAGCAGGCTGGACCGGAAGCCTGTTAAGGCCTTTCCAGTCCCAGAGGTCCTTGATGAGCTAACTGGTTTCCTCTGCGCCAAGGGCAACACAGAAGATGGCGCCCAAGGTCTCACAAAGGTGTCCATTTTATGGTTGTCACATTTATTCTGTGCCCCACCTCCAGCCGGTTCTGTCCAGCCGTCTTTGGTTAAAGTTAATAGCAATGGTGTTAAGTCAGTAAGCCTCAGAGCATCCCAGGGAGGCAGGTCACCCTCAAGCACATTATCTCCCCTTAACAGATGGGGAAGTGACGCCACAGGAAGATTAAATAACCTGCCCAGCCGCAAGAGCCTGCCACAGGTGGAGCATGAGCCAATCCCAGCCCTCGTGCCCGCTCGTGAACGTGAACGGAGAATGCTCTGGATAAAAGGGTCCCATACAGTGTGGGTGATTGGCACAACAGAGGTGAAAAAGAAATAAGCACAGAGGTGACCCTTAAAAACACTCCAATGGTCTCTTTTCCTATGTGTTTCCAGAACTCCATGAGAGAAGGATGGCTTTTAATACACAAATCTTAGATGAGAGTTGGTATGGGTGTGGGTGTGGATGCAGTGAGAGGTCAGAACAGGCCTGTAGGCAGCAAGTGGCCTCAGGGACTAGGATCAAAGGAAGGGCCAAGCCAAGCAGGGTTCCATTGGTGACCTCTATCCTCTGAACCCCACAGGGCTCTGTACAAACTGGTGAACTCTGGCCTGAAATTATGTCCATTTCATTCCTTTACACAACTGAGCACTTGGACATCTAACGTAGGCAAGTCACTGAGAAACAGATACAGATGAACTGGACTATCCCTGCACTCAAGAAACTTGAAATATCATCAAAGAGTATTCATAAATCTTTAAAATACAAAGTGAAAATTAGTAAGGACCACAGCAGAGAGGCTGGTAGAATATCCGGGGATTGAACGATGGGAGATCACATCCAGCTATGGATGCAGTAGAGGGATACCAGAGCAGGCCTTGTGTAAGAGGTGACCAAGCTATGAAGAGGAGGCAAGTGAGACCTGCAGGAGTGAAGGGCACTGGGGCAGTGGCTGGGGAATGGCACAGAAAATGCAAATAAAAGAGATGGCACAGAGCGACAATGAAGATAAGGTCAGGAAGACGGCTGACGGGGAGAACGGGTATGTGAGGCAAGGTTGAGAGATTTAGTGTAGGAAGGGCAGGTAGAAGCCATAACATCAAAGGTCTTAAGTGTGGAACTAAGGAGGTTAAATTTCCTTCCTAGTGACATTGCTCAGCACTGTAGGCACTCAAATGTTGGTGGAGGAAAAATGCAGAAAGGCAATTTAATTTGTGGGACATCCAGGACAACTGCGAAACGAGACACCAAAATACTGCCTCGATTTAAAAAAACCAATTCATATCCAGTCAGTACAGCTCCTAAGTTTATTTTAACTATCTAAAATATATGTTTTATTCTGCCCTAAATGGCGACCATAATAGTTGCCATCAGCTTCTCACCCAAGAACACTGTGAAAATTAGTGATGAGGTAATGTCTGTGAAATGTTCAGAGCTCTTTGGAGATGCGTGGCAAAAGGCATCGCTAGAATTAATATTTAAAGAGATTCTACCCAGCTCTGATCTCTTTTTCTGCAGACTAATGTTACGTCCACAGGATAAGGTGGATGCCAGATTGGCCTCTAAATAAACCTTTCCTACAGACAGCGCCCAAAGCAGGTGTCTTCTCCTGAGTCCCTTACATGTGGGCTGATGAAACCACCCCAACAAAGCAAGAGTGGTTTCCTATTTGGCCACCCAGGTTTATCCAAGGATGTGGGGGCAGAACGAATCTGATAGCAAAGCAAAAAAAGATCTCAAACGGTGGTCTTCTTTGGGACCCATTGGTTAAGCATGAGTCCAGTGAAGACTTCAAAGGGAATAATTTTAGCAAAACCCACATCCTAAGCCAGGTAACATTTTTAGGTCTAACGTAGTACCTAAGAAAAGAGGAAATAAGAATAGCTCCGTGGGCTCAATTACAAATGGAGTGGCAAAAATAATTTCAAAACTTCAAGGGGAAAAAAAAATCAATCTATTTCCTTTCCCCAAAGCTTTCACTTCTATAAATACACACACAAATGGACCTAAGACCACTCTCCCTTCTGAAAACACTACCTGTCTGGAATTTGCAAGATAAACAATGTGTCTGAATTGCTTTCAACCCAATGAGACTCAAACAATGCTCTCCAATGGCTTATCTCTTCTTCTTACATAACACTCATCCCCACCCCACCCCACCCCACTCAGATTATAAAGGTAATATACTATGTGCTTGGTAGAAAAATTGGAAATTTTTCTTCCTGGAAAAGAAGAAAATAAAAACTTATGCAACCATACTCCACAAATTGCTAATTACCCTTAAACTTTTGGGGTGAAAATTCACATTTTCAACATCATTGGGAACTTACTATATGTACTGGTTGATAGCCTGATTTTACCCTTAAAACAATTCTCCTGCCTCTTTTCTTATTCTACAACATTCTTATTCATGGAGCGAGGAGGGCCGTTTGTAAAGCTATCGCTAGACATTTGGTTTACTTTAGCAATGTCTGTATTACGATGTTGAGATAAGCATCTTTGCATAATACATCTCTAGTTATTTGCTTAGGATGAATTCCCAGGAGAGGCACTGCTGGGTGGAAGACTGCACACGTCTCTTTTAGAGGCTTTAGATACGGCCAAATTGCCCTCCAGAAAGGTTATCCTGGGCTCCCTCCCTCAGACAATGGGAAAGCTATTTCCCCCAATTGCTCACTCACCCCTGGTTTAGTAGAGCTATTAATGAGGTGCTGCTGCTTTCATTTGCAGCTTTTTGATTACTCTGGAGGCAGATATCCCCCCATATGTTTAGTGTCTACGGTAATTGTTCAGAGTATTTTTTTTTAATTGTATGCATCTATTTGTTGGAAAGCCAATATCCTATTCCCTCTCCAAAGGTATTTACTCAATACCCACCCCCAGAGTAGCCCAGTGTCCCCCTTCTGTCCCTCCCCCCTCTCCTCTTGGCGCCCTCCACTCCTTTCTTAACATTTTACAGTCCCAGTAGTAAGTCAGACTCAAAACCCAATAATCAGTCATTTACTTTCTCATCCTTTTATTTGCCTGAAAGCTCTTGGGGGGTCTGCAATGCTCCAGGCGCGCCATACGAAGAGATGAACAAAACATGATGAGAAGCCCAGAGCGGGAGAGTTAATGAGGAGCGAGCTGCAGAAGCAGACTTGAACTAAGGGAAAACGTGGAGTTTTGCTGGTAGGCGAGGGCATGGAGCCGACTAGGCAAAGGTCCTGAGGCATGCTAAAAGTGTCATCTTTTGAAGACATGAGAATGAGAGGCTAAAGATGAGAATGAAAGGTTAGTTCGTGATGAATTCACCTGCTGTTCTGCTCTCTTCCCTGCACCTCCACTCCGCTTGCCATCCCTGGCCCTTCTCCAGCGCGGACTCCTCCAAAAGCCTTCTGGAGAACCATCCTCCCCATCCATCTCTCCACACTTCTCTGCCAGGGCAGGGGGAGGAATCCTGGCACGCACTCCAACCTACTCAGCAATCCCCAATGAATAGATGGCTTTATTTGCTGATTCCTGGGTATATGTTTTATCAGTCGAGCTAGAAAAGAAACTTCTGGAGAGTGATACATTCTCTCACACCCCTAGCCTCTCGACATATGGCTAACTTATAATAGGCAATCAATAAAAGCTTATAGGATCTAACCAAATTAAATTGGGTAGAATAAATACAAGAGAAGGCATGATAGTGCACAATTTGTAACTATCATTCAGACAACTGGGAAAATGGAACTGTCTTAGAAAATTAGCTCTGAACACAATCGTGGCAAAAAGATGGATGAATTCTCTTTAGGCGTGTAATTCTACGTCTACCTAGACATTTCTCAGTGAGGCACACAAATGGTACTTGTTAAACTGTGCTGCACATCCCAAGAGCTCTGTGAGTAAAGGTCAATATATTCTGGAGGTTTGGATTTTCTTTTTTTTCTTTGCAGAAAGGCAGGAGGAGAAGAGAGGAAACAAGGTCCCTCTAACCTGCATCGCTGCTGGGGTTTTCCATGTTGGTCATTCCAATTCCGAAAGGAAAAATTGTAATGCCACCTGGGAGGAACCAGCCTCCATCCTTCATTCTTTCGTTCAGGCAACAAGCATTTTGGGATAATTCTTCCCTGAAGGCAAAGAGCCCATTCATCCCTCAAATGGCTAGTCTCTCCCTATTCTGGTTTGGATTCCTCCGGCTCTGGATCCAACCCCTACCATCGCATTCATCACAATGCTTTCCTTGTTTGGTCCCACACTGGGCTGTGACCACTACAAGGCTGATGACTGTTTCCCTCTCCCTCTGTGCCCTGGGGCCTCGAGCATCACCCTCCACATCGTGGATGATCAACCTATGTTGTGAAATTACATGCAGACCTTAGAAATAACCCAGTCCAGAGACAGGAAACTGAGTCCCCCAGCCAGGGGAAGCGACCTCTCCAAATACACACCGAGTTGGTGGTAACTCGCAGATGGAAGTCAGGAAAAAGCCCGGATGCTAGCAATGCTTGAGGAGTTAGGAGGCTGAGGGGCTTAACGGGATTTGGAAAGGATGACGACTTGGGGGAAAACCAAGTCTGAGCCTGGACAGTCCCTAAGGCAGGGAACAAGTCTTTCTTCTCCACAACAGCCCTTCAAATCATATAAAAAGGGAATTAACATTTATTGAGTATTTACCACGAGTAGGTGCAAAACAGCGACTGTATCCTCCACCTGATCGTGTCCTCCACTCAGAGATAATCAATGAAATAAGAAAGTAAATAATGTGTCTCAGGTCATACAGCTAGAAAACTCGGGTTTGACTGAGTAAAAAGTCCAGCACCTTCTCCTGCACCTCACTGCCTCTCTGACCCTAGTCCTGAGGCCACACCGTGCTAAGGAAGAACAGCTGGACCGGATGAGAAAATTCAGAGGTGAGTGTGGCCATGACCCAGGACAACGGGCAGCAGCTCCAGAGGCTGGACATTAGTGCAGGAGCCTTCCCATCCTCCAAAAGCATAGAGAGCAGGGGCCATCCCTCCTTAATACGAGGCTGACAGGCCAGCCCTACTTCAGAAGTAGGGATAGGACAGAGACACAGAGACCCACATTTGCCCTTGACTTAGCTAGGACACCCTGGTGACAGCAAAGAGCAAGGAGGGCAGCTGGGAGTTAGATGCAAGAAAGGCAGTCACCATAGGCACTGGCCTTCATTTCTTCAGTCAGCACTGTATGCTCAGGACCCAGCCCTCTTCTCGGCTCTGGATTGAGTGAGCAGCAGGGCTCAGCCCAAGAGAAGCTTGCAGTCAAGTGCGACTGGTTCCTCAGAAACACCCTGTGACCACACGACCTGCCTGGAGAGGTTATCTTGGAGGGACGAGGGGGCAGGAGCGGGAAAGTTTCCCCAGTCTGGAAAAAGACTCCCCTCCCCC
>JAAGEH010000226.1:11460837-11482899 GCA_011751065.1 Lasiurus cinereus
CTGGAATATCTATCTGCCTTACTAGGTGATCCTAAAGGTCCCTTTCAAACCTGAGGTTCTTCCAGTTCAGCTCTGATTGGATGGCCAGGAAGAGGACAATCACGAGCCCTGTTGGGGATACAATTGAGGGCACCTTTGGGTGCACTGCTTTATTGGACTTTCCCCTCTTTCTCCCTCTCTTACTCACCCACTAGGGCTCAGTTTAAATGTCAGTCCCTCCTGGAAGCTGCAGTCAGGGCAGGGTCTGATTCACCTGTTTTCTCCCATCTCCTCCCACCTCCATCCCTAGGCAGGCCTTTCTTAGCAAAGCACCTTGAACTCTGTGGAGCGAGTCCAGGAGGATGTTCTGGACAGGTGTGAGGCGGTAATCCTGGAGCAGCAGTGACAGCCATGAGTAGAGCTGGGAGCTGCTCGGTTCCAGACCCTCTCAGGCCTCTGTTCTCCCTCTGCTTACCCCCACTCTATCATCAGCTTTGCCAGACTCAGGAATATCAACTGCAAACCAAGGGGTGCCCACGCTTTTTGAAGAAAAGTACATTTTATGGTGCACTGTATTTGGAGAGCCCATTAGCCAGCAGCAGACTGAAGATCCCACCTAAAGAACCAGGGGCCCGGCCAGCATGGCTCAATGGTTGAGCATCGACCTATGAACCAGGAGGTCACGATTTGATTCCCTGTCAGGACCGATGCTCTGGTTGTGAGCTCGATCCCCAGTTAAGGGTGTGCAGGAGCCAGCTACTCAATGATCATCTCTCATCATTGATGTCTCTCTCTCCCTCCCTTTCTCTCAGAAACAAACAAAAAATCAAAACACAAAAAATCATGGGACTTGCCCTAGCCAGGTGGCTCAGTTGATTGGAGCATCATCCTGTCCACCAAAAGGTTATAAGGTTTGTAGAGAGCACGTGGGAAGGCACACGAGCATTTCTTTCATTACTGTCATCTGAATCCAGTGGCATTGGCAGAGCCATGTCCTGGAAACAGACCTTGCCAGAGGCAGAAGTGTTGTCAGCTTGACCTTCAGCCCAGGCACCAGGGGATGTGTTTCGTTATCTAAATCCAGCCAAGCACCAGGAATGAATACAACTCGGGTCCACCCAAGAATGCACATAATCTCCTTTGTCTTGACTTTTAGTAAAACTTCCTGGTATTTGGGGTATAAAATAAACAGGCTATATTGGCTCTGGGTCCCGGTCTCTCTATCAGAAGACAGTGGTCCCACCCAATTCCAGTTTTCCCTACTGTTTCTGTATCTCTTTCACTTTCTCAGTCCCCTACTCAGGAACCGGACTGCTCTCTAGGCGAGCTGGACTCAGAAAAGGGAGAAATATTTATATAAGTTTGATTCCTGATCAGGGTACATATCTAGGTTGTGGGTTCAATCCCCAGTCTGGCGCATAGAGGAGGCAACTGATTAATGTTTCTCTGGCACACTGATGTTTCTCTTTCCCTCTCCACCCTTCCTCTCACTTTATAATCAATAAGAACATTTCCTCCAGCTGGTTTCGCTCAGTGGATAGGGTTTCAGGTTCCATTCCAGTCAAGGGCACATGCCAGGTTGTGAGCTTGATCCTCAGTAATGGGCCTGCAGGAGGTAGCCGATCAATGATTCTCTCTCGTCATTGATGTTTCTATCTCTCTCCCTCTCTGAAATCAATAAAGATATATAAAAAAATAAACAAATGGATTATTTTTTAAAAATCATACACCCAAGTGAGGGTTGAAAAAAAAAAAGAACCTTGGAACTTCTGACACAGGCTAGTGAAAGGGCAAGAAGGTCACACTACAGCACACTTCAGGGCTGCAAAGCAGCATTTCCTAATTTTTATTTTTACTTTTTTTTACAGAAAGAGATATGTGTTTGGGCACTAAGAACATAAATAATTTCCCTCAAGTTCAATGAGCCAGTCTCGGATTAAATTAGAGGGGAAACGCAAAGGCATTAAGTCCTCCTCAGTGTCCCTTCTCTGGCTAGAGCACGTTCACTGCGGTATCTCCCTTAAGTCTAAGAATTGATAATGAATATTTTAATAGCCTCGGCTTCTCCTTCCCATTGATAAAAACTCCACTGACTAGCTGGAGCACGCTGGTTGAAAATGAGGGAGTGGACCAGCAAGACCCGTATTTCCTTGGGCAGCCTAATCCCTGAGCCCCACCCACCCACGTCTTCGAACAGGGACGATTAGAGCAGCCCTGTATCCTCACAGCAGCAGCCAGGACACCACAGAAAGGAAGAGACCGTGAACCATGCAGAATGAAGACCTGAGGCTAGTGATTCCAGAGAGCTGGATTCAAATACAATTGAGAGAAAAGACAAGTCACATAGGTGGACAGAATGTGGAGATCCCAAAGGCTGAATGGCAGCCCCTAAAAAGTATGCCCACACCCTAATCCCAAGAACCTGTAAATGTTATCTTATTTGGAAAAAAGGATCTTTACAGATGTAATTAAGTTAAGGATCTCCCAGGATATCCGGGTGGGCCCTAAATCCCAAGACATGTGTCCATCTAAGAGTGAGGTGGAGCGAGATTTGACACAGACACCAGGGAAGGAGGCAATGGGACCACGAAAGCAGAGACTGGAGTGATGTGTCCACAAATCAAGAAATGCCAGGAGCTAGAAGAGGCAAGGAAGGGATTCGCCCCTAGAGCCTCCAGAGGGAGTGTGGGGCCCTGCCCACACCTTGATTTCAGATTTCTGGTCTCCAGAACTGAGTGAGAATACGTTTTTGCTGTTTTAAGCCAAGACTGTAGCGATTTGTAATAGCAGCCACAGAAAACCAACCCACCAGCTTAGAAGTAATTGGACTGATGAGGAATCTGAGTCCCAGAGATGGGGCTGAGTCGCCCAGAGCCACTCCACGTGAGCACTGGTTCGGGACACCCTCCTCCACAGCCCACGAGGTCTCTCTGACACCGACATGCATGCAGCTCCCCAGTGGCCCAATGTACAGTCATTGAGAGGGCTTGACAGCAAACTCTAGGGGGATCACAGAGAGCCTAACGGGGCCTCAGCTCTGCTGAACAAGGCCAGACTGTGACGTGAGGCTGCTGTGGTCCTCCCGGCTGCCTAGGCCCCACCTGCACAGCTGTGTCACTGCTTAGCCCTGTCCTTTTCAGAGCACTGCATACACTGAGGCATTCTGACTGAAGAAGTGAAGACTGAGGGGGAGCAGGGGAGGGGGGGCCTGCTCCCTATCTTGGAATGTCCCCATGGCTAAATGGCTGTCCAGGGGAAGAAGACATGGGTTTTTGTGTGAGGCTTCAAAAGGCAGAATCAAGGCCAATGGGGTAACCACTGCCTGGGGAAGGATTTGGTTGAGCACAATGCAGAACTTTCTAATAATCAGAGCCCACTGACAATGGCCTAGGAGTGCCTCGGGGATTGTCGGGCCTCAGCAGAGAGAGGCTCTCTGTGTGGGGGAATTCCTGCACCGGACAAAGGCAGCTCTTCATCCTCTCCCGAGCTGGCAACCCTGTTTGAAGATCCATGACTGTCAGCTAAAATATCCTGTAAAACATCCTGCGTGGATCTAGGTTTTCTGAATATAGACAGGGAATGCTCTAAGAAACTTACAACAGAGCTTTTGCAAATAATTAAATACTGCAACTACCCAGGAGGGGACCTCAGGGAAGAAGTAATTATTTCTTCTTGCCCCAATAAAATGTTCCCCAGGGAGAAAGGAAGAGGAAGAGCATACATCTTCATGTGAACGCCACCCTCTAACCCAGTGGTTCTCAACCTTTCTAATGCCACGACCCTTTAATACAGTTCCTCATGTTGTGGTGACCCCCAACCATACTTCATAACTGTAATTTTGCTATTGTTATGAATTATAATGTAAATACCTGTGTTTTCCGATGGTCTTAGGCGACCCCTGTGATAGTATCGTTCGACCACCAAAGGGGTCACGACCCACAGGTTGAGAACCACTGCTCTAACCTGAGCAGGAGCCCACAGCACATGCCTCGGAAGCTGAGGAGCCTTGGGCAGCCTGGGCTTGAAGCCCCTTCTCCAGGAAAAAGCAGAGAGAATAGAGACTCCAGCTACCAATGGAATCCTTTCCATAAGAAGAAATAAATGGCACCCTCATCTTTATTTCAATCATTGCTTTTCCTTTTGCAGCCTTCTCAATTCTACATTTGGAGCAAAGGAAACAACAGAGCAGTTAACTCAGAAGCTTAATTACCTAGATGCTCACAAGTTAGCCTGGGAGAGCTTGTTTTTTTGGGGGGGGTTTGGGGTGTTGGTATTTCTATCACTGATCCTGACAAGGTCTAGCCCACCCCCTACGTTCTGGATACTCAAAGAACAGGAAGCTCATTTCTCATCTGCCTGCTCATCTGTCTTCTCTTAGATCAGAACCTCAGAGAACTAAGCACCGTTGCATCCGGATGAATTCCTCTGAAGCTCTTTCCGTTCAGGATTTTGAAAATTTGCCATGTTACCGTTTTTTACTGAAGTGGTCAAGCTCAGCTCATTCCTCAAGAGAGGTCAAAAGCACATACTTTCGTACTTTAGATTTACCACCGTATCTCTTTTAGCCGTAATTAGTGCTTTCTCTCCTCCCTCCTATCCTCCCCCGCCCCAAATAATCAGTGTTAAGCACACATGTCATTTAGCAGCAGCTTCTGAAAAGATCGGAGGCCTGACCATTTCTAACCATTGGCAAAAAGGTCTCCAAACATCAGGCGGGTCCTTGAAAAACAGTGTCAGTGTCATTCCTTTGCAAATAATGGCTTACTGCCCTCCCATCAATTGGCCAGGCACCAAATCGAGCTTTCCACTGTCCTTCAGGCAGAGAGTTAACTTCATATTATCTGAGCCGCATTAATGTCATTCTGTAGTAACCCACACAAATTTATCCTGCCTCCGTGAATGTATATTAAGGTTGGTGTATATCTTAAGACTACAGTAGAAACACAGCTACAGCAGCTGAGCATAAATCAAAATTTTATATACTGAATGGTGTTAAGTATACTCGCATGCTTGTTATTTGAAAGCTTCCCATACCAGACCTATGATATAAACAATTATTTCCAAGTTTATCTAGCTTGAAGGTTCAAATTTTATATACTTTTTAAAATAAGTTTTATTGAAAAGCTAAATTTAAAATTCAGACCCATCTCTGGGGTTGCATCAACTCTTCATCAGATAAAGGACCTACATTCCGAGGCCTCTGGATGCTGCGAGTAAGCTCAGCTGAGAACCACACAACTCCTGAGCTTCAGCATGTTGTTTCTGGCTTGACTCAAACCAGATCTCAGGAAAATCACAGGCTTTCGCCAGTCCAATGCAGCAAACACACACTGAGTTTGCACTAGCGCGAGGCTCTGGGAGAATGGCTGCAGGGTGAATCCTACTCTCCCAGGGACTTCTCAAGGCCACGGGCACATACACAGGTGACCACACACAAAATCCTTCAAGGTTAATGGTAACAGTGTCTCTGTGAGAGGTACTAAGTGCAGTGGGAGGTCAGGAGAAGATGAAAACCCTGGGACAAGGGCATCTGGAAGATAGTTCCCAGGGCAGATAGGATATGAGCTGAGCCTTCAAGCAAGTCCACCAGGGCTGAGGCACATGCCAGGCAGAGGGGCCAAATGGAGAAGCAAAAGGTCTAGAGACCTGGGGGTGGGAGGGAGTAAGTGTGGTGGAGTGGGTGAGGGAGGAGGGGGCCTGAGGGACTGCGAGAAGGGAGGCAGACAGCCCATCAGGTCTGCCCAGCTAAGGATGCTGGGCTTCATTATCCTTACACAAGGGACCCACGGAAAGTCTCTGGGCCACGCTTTAAAGAAAACAGAAGCCTGAGGTTTAGAGAGAGAATGGCAGTCTGAGGACACGTTTGATAAAGATTGAAGAAGTAAGAATGACATGACGAAGTGAGTGACTAGATTTCAGTAAAGAGGGATCCCGAGAGAAGATAAGGTCATAGATGACTATGCTCCCCTACTATGGAGTTTCCAGCCTGAGCCTGGGAGGGGGACACTGGCTATCAGTCCCACAGGGGGAGGGCATGGCTAGCTTTGGAGGTGGCTCTATGGGCTCAGCCCTACCCATGCTTCCCTTTTGCATATTAGAGCACCTCCAGGGACACTACTCTTCAGGCCTTGCCAATGAGAAAGGGGATGAGGGAAAGGAAGAAAAGGAGCGGGACAGAGAGAAAGGTGGAGGGGTGAGAGAGGGAGGGTAGTTGAGGAAAAGAGAGATGAAGGGAGAGGGGGAAGAGGTCCCGAAGTGCCTAAGTGTCAGCAGCAGCTCACCACACCACTCAGGCCTGATTTTGCAGGTGACAGTGCTAAGGCTGAGAGTTCCCTTTTCCCAAACTCCTAAACCACAGTATGAAAGGGGCAGATAATCTGCTCTACAGTCTCCCCCAAAACCAAAGGGGTAATGTCTGTGCAGGCAGCCTGTCTGGTCCTATAACACACCAAACCCTTTCAGGTCTCCAGCCTTCACATATGCTCTTTCCTCTGCCAGGAACTTTTATTTGGTGCTAACTACATACCTGGAACTATTCTAAGTACCTTACATACATTAGCTCATTTAATCCTCACAACAGCCCTGTCGGGTACTATTATTATTCCAAGTTTAGATGAAGAAATTGAAGCCCAGCCTGGCCAGCATGCCTCAGTGTTTGAGCGTCTATCTATGAACCAGGAGGTCATAATTTGATTCCCAGTCAGGGCATATGCCCAGGTATGGGCTTGATCCTCAGTGTGGGCAGTCGATCAATGATTCTCTATCATCATCATCATCATCATTCTCTCTCTCTCCCCCTCTCCCTCTTTGAAATCAGTTTTTTAAAATAAATTGAAACCTAGAAGATTAATTAACCTGATCGTTAATATATTTAGTTGTTGGAGGGACCAGTATTCAAGCCCAGGTGGTGTGGCCCCAGGGCCTGCCTTCTCTTGCAGAGCTGGCCTGCCCCTCCCTTAGCTCTTGTCAAGACTGGCTCCTTCTCTCCTTTGACTCTCAATGACTCAGACAGGCCTTCCCTGCCCACCCTCAAAGGGAGCACCCTGCCTTATCTTATCTTACATTACCCTGCTTTTTTCCTTCTTCACTCTAAGCACAACCTGTAATTATTTACGTGTTTACTTGTTTATTGTGTTTTTCCAACTAGAATATGAATTCAGGAAGACAGGAATATCCCCTTTTGTTCCCATGTATTCCTGGAGCACCGAGAATCATTCTCTGGCACAGACCAGGTGTCCTGTGAATAAGTGTTGAATGAATAAATGAAGTACAGTATCGTGGATGCTACGTGATGCCACACAGGGTCATAAGGTATTGCACCACCGCCCTTTACATCCTCTCCTAGTCTCCTTCCTTAGCTCCTGCAAGTCCCCAGCAACGTACACAAGGCAAACGGGAGCCAGCACCTCACTCCCAGTATTTATGAACAACGCTGATGTACTTATAACTGTGTCTGACTGTCAAATCCCTTCATCTGGCTCCTTGAACACGTAGTGATCAGCTTGTGGGAGACAGGAACTGTATAGTATTCCAGGTAACCCCTCTGCGGCCTTCCAGCGCCTAACAGTATTTACAGGGCACTGGCTGCTGTTGATGTCAGTTAGTGTCTGATCTGAGAACCCTCCAAATAACAAAAAAGCCCCTGCCCTTTAAATACAGAGGAGGTACCTTGAATACAGAGGACACTGTCCCGGGAATTTCATGCTGATGGTGAGCTTGCTTAAAACAAAAAGTACCATTTGATATCCCAATGGTGTCTAGCAACATTTAAGGAGCTTGCCCCTGAACACCCTAATAAAAGGTGTTATCAAACACCCATTGTAAGCAAACACGCAGGCACTTTTACAGACATGATCTCATTTAACCCTGTAAGCTTGGAATTACTAGTATTCCCTTTTTACAAGTGAGAATAAGTGAGGCTCCGAGGCATCGAGATCTCCCAATGCCAGCGTGGATTCAAGGCCAGGCTGGGAGCCTCCTGCACCTCTGCTCGCTGTCCTCTGCTTGGACGTGTGCCCGGCCTTCTCCTGTGCCTCCACCAGACTCCCTGTTCTCCATCTGGGCCAGCGTTTTCTGGCCTCGGAAGCTTGGCTCTGGTCAGTTCCTTGACCTACAATGGCCTGTCCACCTGTTGAAATCTTCTACTTCCTCCTGCCTTCCCTGGTGCAGGCTTCCTCATCTCCCCCATTGGAATCCACCCTCCCCAGTGTTCCCAGAGGTCCCAAGGGTTAATGACTCCTGGCATGGCCTGTGACAGAATCCTCCATACCTCCCTAGAACTGAGCTCCTGGAGGGTAGGGCTGATGGGTATTCTCCCTGTTTGTGCCCTGCATGAGTGTGGAGCCAGTCTTTGCTGAACCCCCCCAAAAATGAAGTACAACATAAAGACGGGGGTGGCCTTTGAATACATCTGCGAGATCAAAGTTCTCTGGACACATCAGCCTCAACTACGGAGTCTCCGGCCAGGAAAGGCCAGCGTGTACCACAGCTCTGCCGTGTCCCTGCTCCCGTCCCAAAGCACTCCCACTGGTGTTCTGATTTCAAAACGCCTGAAACTGAAAACCAAGAAGTCAAGGAAGGAAACAAAATAATAAAATCACTTCCAGAAGAATCCTTTCATAGTAATGGATTTCACTCACACACTGGGGAAATGACTGCTGCAGCACGAGGAGGCTGTGCCATTAGGCAAAAGAACAAAGTTCGCCTTCCCCGGATGAACTAGCCTCCAGCCTGTTCCCTTGGGGCTGCACCAGCACTCACCTGTCCTGGGACACCCGTGCCTGCAACACTGCAGGTGGCTCCCAGCGCACCTACGTGGGATGCCCACCTCCACGGCATGCCTGCTGTAGAGTGACTTTATATGGGCCTGATTGGAAAACATCTGGACCTTCGCTTCAGACCAGAGACACCTAGCTGCTGGCCTCTGTGCCAGAACTCCTAGAGCGGTGCTGTTATTCCTCCCCCTCCCCCCAAAAGCAACTATTTTGAGATTTTCGTTAAGATAACTGACTCACAAACAGAGGCGCTTCCTGATTTATAAGCCACTTTGAAAACAAATCATTATGCGTTTGAATATTTTATGATTGCCCAAAGCACTAGCATTCACAAGTCCTTGCCATATCTATTTCGGGATTCCCAAAGTAAAACTGCAAATGCCTTCTTTGTTTTCTAAACGACCCGAAACGCGCCCGCCCGCCCCGTTTGCAAGTTCTGGGTGGATTCTTGGTGAAATATCGCCTCTCCCCAAACTGACTCTAGCTAGCTACCGAGACCTGGAGATGCTGCCTCTCCACATTTACAACAGAAAGACTTCCACCATCATCACGGGCCCAAACCCCCCCCCTTCCCCCCCCCCCCCGCCCTGCAACGCCAGTGGAGGGGGTCCTCGCCCAAGGTCACATAGTCAGTGGATGGCAGAGAAGCCACCGAGAGCCAGGGACCCGACGCCCGGCCCTGGGCAGCATCGACTATTCCCAGAGGCTGACTCCACACCCTTCCTAACGCGCAGCCCAAGCTGCTGCTGCAGGTTTGCAACATGACCCCTGATACTGCCGGACGTGGGTCCCCCCATTCCGCTCCGCCGCCAAGGCACCCTGCAGCTGAGGCACCCCTTGACTCACAAAATGGCAATACAGGCATGGCGCTTCGGGTGCTGGCGCGGGCGAACCCCTCCTGGTCCAGGTGTGGCTGCGACCCGGCAGGGCAGGCTGGTCGGAGGTCGCTCAGAAAGTTGGCGCCGGCCGCGGCCGCACCTGCACCCAGGTCTCCTGCCTCCGGGGTTGCCGCTCTTGGCACTATCTCCTGCAGATCTCGAAAAACTTCAGCAGAGCACACGGATGCTGTGGAAAGACTGAACCGTTGCAGGCCCCAAAACCAGCCCGCAGAGGCGCCCCCGCCGAGAGGGGGGACGAAACGGCTGGAAGTGGCGGCGGGTCACCCGGGGCCGGTGGTGCCAGCTGAGCGCACGGCGGCGGCGGCGGCGGCCGGCGGCGCGGAGGGAGCCGAGCGGCGGGCAGGGTGCAGACCGCGCAGGCCCGGGGCGAGGGGACCAGCCGTCCCCCCCAAAAAAAACTTTGCGGCGGCGCCGGGACCTCGCCCTTACCTGCAGAGGAGGCGCCGCCCGCGCGGACGCGGACCGGGTGCTCTGGGCGAGGGGCGGCCCCGCCCCGGCGGCGGGCTGGGACGCGTGCGAGGCTCAGGCAGCGGCTCAGCTCGGGCTCGGCTCGGGCTCCGCCTCCCGCGCACGCTGCAGCCCGGGGAGGAGGATGGGGAGTGGGGGGGAGGATAGGGCCCCGCCGTGCCCGCGCCCGCGCCGTCTGGCCGCGGCAGGTGCTGAGGCTGCAGCTGCGCGGCCGCCAGCTGCCGGCGCCGCGACCCCCGCCCCGGGGGAGGAGCCCCGCGCCGCCTCCGCGGGCCCCGGAGGTCCCGGCCCGCCGCAGTGGGCGGTCCCGCTCCCACCGGCCCGGCCTCTGCCGGCCTCCCCCAGCTCCCCGCCTGGGCACGCAGCGTCCGCCTAATACCCACAGGGCGTCTGAGGTCGGAGAGCAGGAGGGCTCCCCAAGGTCACGCAGACCGGCGGCGGTGGAACCCCAAAGAGTCCCAAGGAACGACCCTGCTTCTCTAGCCTCCCTGCCCCTGGCTCTCCTTGCCTTGCGAGGAGCGCGCAGCTACGTGGGACTCGGGGGGTGCAGAGGAACCCCAGGGAGAGGGATGCGGTGGGCCCCCATCGGGCGCGAAGAACTACTTCCCCTGCCGCCTCCGCAAACTCTTTCTGCGCTGGGACGCACTCCTTCGGCTTTCCTTTGCCCTCTCCAGCCACTCTTTCCTGGTCTCCTTGACTGCTCCTCAAACCCCCACCCCCTAAAATGCTGGGGTGCCCTCGAACTCTGCACTTAGCCCTCCTCTCCCTGGACCATCACACCCCCACCCCACCCACCGACATCCCCCTCACCCTGTTCCAGTCCTACCACCTCTCTCTACCCATCACACCCAAAGGCATGCCTCGTCCAAGCACTCTTTCCTGGTTGAAATATCTGCTCGGCACCTTCGAGGTCCCTGCCCTGTGTCAGACACTGGAGATACAGCCTGGAGGAGAGCACAGCCCCTGCCCTCATGGAATGCACTGTCTAGTGGATGGTAATACAGTGCAGTTCCTATAGCAATAGCATGAGGCCAGCGTGCCCCGGGGGGCCATGGCAGGAGCCTACATTGTCGGAGTGAGGAAAGCAGGCCTCCTGGAGAGGAGCCCCTCTAAACAGAAACCTAAAAGGCCGGCAGGGCTGGCCAATGGCAAGGAGGAGTGTGAACAGAGCCTTCCAGGCAGAGGCCACAGGAGGGATGAGAGGTCCCAGTGAGGGAGGGGCCGGAGCTTCGAGCTGCAGCAGGAGAGGAGAGTCAGCAGGGGCCCTAGGAGGAGTTCTGAGTGGGGAAGGGGCACCATCAGACTGGCCTGTTAGATCAGTTTGGTGATGGAATGGAGCACAAATGTAAGTTGAGAAGTTGTGTTCTTCGCTTAAAAAAAAAAAAAAAGAGGCAACATTGATTTCAGTATATTGGAGCCCACCAGGCCTAGAACCTATTGCCTCTATATCCTTCATTCCCAGATTCAAGCCTCTGTCCAAGCTTCTCCTGAGAAGCTCTGTCTTTGAAAGGTCTCTTAGGTACCAAAGCTCCTTCACCCTCAGTGCCCTGTCCCCTCTGCCTCCCACATCCATGGAGAGTTGGCCTTGACCCCTTGGAATCTGCTTCCCTCACCTGTCTCTAGATATAGCATACAAAGTTCTGCCCCTGGATAAGCACCATGAGGATACATGAACAAACACGACTAATTCTGAAGCCTTGGTGGAAATAAAGGAAGCTTCTAAAAATTGAAGTGTTGTGCCTCTCTACATTATTTCTTTTTTTAAAAATTTTATTTAATAAATTTTTATTGTTCAGATTATTACAATTGTTTCTCTCACCCCCACCCCCATAACTCCCCTCCACCAGGCTCCCACACCCCTTGCTCTGCCCTTACCTCCCCCCACACTGTCCCCATCCATAGGTGTATGACTTTGGTCCAGTCTCTCCCTGCATCCCCCTCATCCCTCTCTCCCTGAGAATTGTCAGTCCACTCCCTTTCTATGCCCCTGATTCTATAATATTCACCAATTTATTCTGTTCATCAGATTTTTAATTCACTTGATTTTTAGATTCACTTGATGATAGATATGTATTTGTTGTTCATAATTTTTATCTTTACCTTTTTCTTCTTCCTCTTCTTTTTTTAAAAATATATTTTATTGATTTTTTACAGAGAGGAAGGGAGAGAGATAGAAAGTCAGAAACATCAATGAGAGAGAGACATTGATCAGCCGCCTCCTGCACACCCCGCAGTGGAGATGTGCCCGCAAGCAAGGTACATGCCCCCGACTGGAATCGAACCTGGGACCTTTCAGTCCACAAGCCGACGCTCTATCCACTGAGCCAAACCAGTCTCAGCTTCTTCCTTTTCTTAAAGAGTACCTTTCAGCATTTCATATAATACTGGTTTGGTGGTAATGAACTCCTTTACTTTTTACTTATCTGTGAAGCTCTTTATCTGCCCTTCAATTCTGAATGATAGCTTTGCTGGGTAGAGTAATCTTGGTTGTAGGTTCTTGCTTTTCACCACTTTGAATCTATCTTGCCACTCCCCTCTGGCCTGCATAGTTTCTGTTGTGAAATCAGCTGACAATCGTATGGGTACTCCCTTGTAGGTAATTAACTGTTTTTCTCCTGCTGTTTTTAATATTCTCTCTTTGTCTTTTGCTCCTGGTATTTTAATTATGATGTGTCTAGGTTTGGTCTCTTTGGATTCCTTTTATTTGGGGTTCTGTGCACTTCCTGGACTTGTAAGTCTATTTCTTTCATTAGGTGGGGGAAGTTTTCAGTTATTATTTCTTTTAATAGGTTTTCAATATCTTGCTCTCTCTCTTCTTCTGACACCCCCATAATTCTGATGTTGGTACGCTTGAAGTTGTCCCAGAGGCTCCTTACACTATCTTCAAATTTTTGAATTTGTTTTCTTTTTGCTTTTCCAGTTGAGTGTTTTCTTCTTCATTGTATTTTAAATATTTAACTTGACTCTTGCCTTCCTCTAGTGTGCTCTTAGGTTTCTGTATAATATTTTTTATCTCAGTCAGTGTATGTTCATTTTCTAGTTGGTCCTTTTTCATTTCTAGTTGTTCTGTTTTCATCTCCTCTTGGGTCTCGCTAAATTTATCCATCTTTTCTATGAAATTCTTGAAAAACCTTATAATTGTGGTTTTGAACTCTATATCCAGTCATTTGTTTTCCTCCATTTCTTTTGTTTGTGATCTGTTCCTTTGTCTTCGCATTTTCGCTGCTTCCCTAAGTTGGTAGAGTAGCTTTGTGTGCTAGGTGTCCTATATGGCCCAGTAGCTCTGCCCCCCCAATTATCTGAGGTGGACTCTCTTGGTGCACCCCTTTGTGGACTGTGTGTACAGCCTTGTTGTAGTTAAGTCTTGATTGTTGTTGGTATCACTGAGGGGAATTGACCTCCAAGCCTATTGGTTGTGAGGATCGGCTGTGTCTATGCCAGGAGAACTTCTGTGCTGGAGTCAGCCTTATGATACAAGACTTGCAAAATTGCAAAAGCCTCTGTATTCAGCTTGGATGGGGCAGAGTCTCAGGGCTGAGCAGACAGCCTTGGCTTCCTGTCCATCCTGTCCTATGGGGCTCCTGGGGCTCAGTGTCCCTCAGTAATAGTTGCAGCCCTCTCTGCACACTCGTGTTCACAGCCTCCAGACCTCTGTCTTTCCAGCTCCCGAGTTTCCATGCACTCCGGGGACCCTTATGAGTCTGGGTCCCCAGGGTCTTGCCTGAAACTGGGTCAGCATAGTTGGGAGGTTCTGTCTTCCTCCCACTAGAGAAAGCCAGCAGAACTATCAGCAGTCAGCCCTTTGTGTGTGCACTTGTGCTCGTGCCCCTCCAGACCTCTGCCTTTCACGGCTTCCCTAAGTTTCCATGCAATCCTCCCTTTTCGTGACAGTCCAGACTCCCTCCTATGAGTCTTGCCCAGAACTGGGGTTCAGCGCAGTCGGGAGTTTCCATCTCCCTCCTGCTAGAGGAAGCCAGCCAGGCACCCCGCCGCCCATCCTCTCCTCGCACGTGTCTCCATACCTCAGGTTTTTGCAGCTCCTCTGAGTCTCCGTGAGTCCCTGTCTTTCCTTCTAGTTGTAGAATTTCCACTCAGCCAGCTTTCCTGTGGTTCTGGATGATGTCCGTTCTGTCTTTTAGCTGTAGTTTTGAAATTGTTTTGTGAGGCAGCAGTTTATGTGTTCACCTATTCCACCATCCTGGTTTCTCCCTTGCTCTCTCTCTACATTATTTCTTACAACTGCATGTGAATCTACAACTATCTCTAAATAAAGTTTGATTTTTAAAATTGGGTTATAGCTAAAGATTAATAACCAAATTATTCTTAAATGCTTTTTAAATATATTTTTATTGATTTTTCAGAGAGGAAAGGAGAGAGATAAGAGAGTTAGAAACATCTATGAGAAACATCAATCAGCTGCTTCTTGCACGCCCCCTACTGGGGATGTGCCCACAACCAAGGTACATACCCCCCGACCGGAATCGAACCTGGGACCTTTCAGTTCTCAAGTTGACGCTCTATCCACTGAACCAAACCGGTTCCAGCATAACCAAATTATTCTTGCTGATTAGACTGAAAAGGGCACTTGTCAGAAAGGAAAATAAAAACTCAACTCTCTTGTCCAGTGCATTCAAATTCTGCTTGTGGAATTTTGCCCCATTTTTTTCAATATCCCAACTGCGCATGTCAGAAGCATCCGCCTCTTCCAGTGCTTTATATATTTATGTGTAAAGAATTTCACATTTGGGACCGAAACCGGTTTGGCTCAGTGGATAGAGCATCAGCCTGGGGACTGATGGGTCCCAGGTTCAATTCTGGTCAAGGGCCTGTACCTTGGTTGTGGGCACATCCCCAGTAGGGGACGTGCAAGAGGCAGCTGATCGATGTTTCTCTCTCATAGATGTTCCTAATTCTATCCCTCTTCCTTCCTCTCTGTAAAAAAATCAATAAAAATATATTTAAAAAAGAAAAAGAATTTCCCATTTGGCTCCTGGGTTCCCACTCTGCCCATGTTCCCATTCTGATTGCTCTTCTCCCTCAGCCTTTCTTTGTCTGCCATGTCTTTAAATGCCCAAGTTCTTCAAGTCCTCTCTTGGTCTCTTTTTTTCTCTTCACCCTCACTGAACAATTCTATTGACTGCATGGCTGCAGCCCAGACCTTTTTCTGTTCTCCAGATTTAGAGATGTAAGTGCCTGCTGGACATCTCCTGAATGCCCCTCAGGTACCCCAGTCTCAACAGAGCCAAAACCCAATTTATATCTTTCCTTTAAATTGTCCCTTTTGCATTGCTTCCATATCTCAACTGGTAGTGGCACTTAAACCAGAAACCAATGGAACATTCCACTGGTAGACTCTTCCCTGCTCCCTACTGCTCATTAAGTCCAGTCATCTCTACCTCTGTAACATCTCATGTACATACCTCCTCCTCCCCTTGCTTTAGTTGGAGCCTCACCATTTCTTTTTTTCTTTTTAATATATTTTATTGATTTTTTTATAGAGAGGAAGAGAGAGGGATAGAGTCAGAAATGTTGATGAGAGAGAGAGACATCGATCAGCCGCTTCCTGCACGCCCTCCACCAGGGATGCGCCCGCAACCAAGGTACATGCCCTTGACCAGAATCGAACCTGGGACCCTTCAGTCCGCAGGCCGACGCTCTATCCACTGAGCCAAACCAGTTAGGGCACCAGTGATCATTTTAAACCACAAATCCAACAAGTCACTCGCCTACTGAAGATACCTCCATTGTACTATCTTACCTTGCTATAAAGTTCCAACTCTTTATCCTGGCGTGAAGTGCTCAGGGATCTGATGTATTACTGCCTCAACCCCATCTCCTCCTCACCCCATATCTGCACAATAGCTACCTTATGTTCCTAGGGCATGTCATATTTTATAACCGTAAAAATAGCTATACTTTATTAATTTATTACAATGTGTCAAGCGCCGTGTTAAGTGCTTTACACATAATATTTCATGTCATGACAGATATAGAGCATCGCCCTAAAAAATAGTCTCAAGCCAAACTGCCTGGTTTCAAATCCCAATGCAGCCACTCCTTAACCTGGAGGATCTTAGGAAAGTTCCATATCCTCTCAGTTCTAGGTTTCTTCCTATGCCAAGGGGGCATAAAGAAACCTGCAACCTAAGAATGTTCTAAAAAGAGTTACTAGAGATGGAACAGTATTCATTACCTACCGGCCGGCACTGTTAGTTCTGCTTATCATCAGTACTAGTACATGCAGTGGGGATTACTATGCTCTTGTTACAAAGAAGGAAACTGCAGATCCAAGAAATAAAGTAATTTAGTCAAGCTTCCACAGCATTAAAATTGCTGCACTGGGATTCATATGTGACTCTAAACCTCACCCTACCAAATACTTTGCGTGAGCTTTTACCTTGCTCTGCGAGGCTTTCTTTTCTCACCTTTACCACAACTGCTAGACAAACTCTTCTTCCTCCTTTACATTTTGATTTTAAAAAATGTCTTCTCCTCTAGGTTTTCCAGACCCTCCTTTGTGCCTGTGTTGTACTTGGTTTAATCTTCAAATAAAGCACCGCGCACCCCATAGTATAATGATTTATTTACATGGTTGTGTTCTTTAGACCTCCTTGAGAAAGACAAGATCTTATTTACTTTTGTCTTCCTAGAACTCTATAGATATTTGTTGAATGAATGAATGAATAAATCAATAAATAAAATATACATAAGATTCTCAAAAGTTTTACCCTAGCAGCTGTCATCTCAATATAGATCACTTTTAATCTCTATTTTTGTCACTCTGAAGTCATTTTTATTAGAAAATAGCATTAAATGATCCATTATTAATATAGCGCAAGATAGTCCAGCTAGTGTGGCTCAGTGGTTGAGTATAGACCTATAAACCAGGAGGTCACAGTTTGATTCCCAGTCAGGGCACATGCCCTGGTTGTGGGTTTAATCCTCAGTGTGGGGCTTATAGGAGGCAGCCAGCTGATTAACGATTCTCTCTCATAATTATTTCTATATCTCTGTCTCCCTCTCTGAAATCAATAAAAAATGTATTAAAAAATATATAGAGTAAGATACAACAAGACTGAAATTTCTCATATTGCTATTTGGCTAGCCTTGTCCCTCTCCTTTTTTAGTGACACTGTGTAATAACCCATAATGAGAAGCTGTGTTGCATCCTAAGGAGACTTCCTGACTCAAACATTTGAGGTTTGAATTTATTTCCCATAAGTACCATTTCAGCTAAAAGTTTGCTTTCTCTATGGCATGAGTGTGCTGTTTGTCATCTGCTAAATGCCCCTACCTTCTCCTTTTCCACATTAATCTCCTTTGCATTCGAATATTTCTGAGAGCTGACTTAATAGTTAGCTTTTCTATACAATTTTTTTTTTCTTAGAATGCCTAACTCTTCCTGACTTCATATCTATTGTTCCCAAAATAGAATGGTTTACTGCTTCAAATTTCAGCTTTTATAGCCTGCAGTGATTCAGGACATGTTTCTGCTCTTCCTCAGAATGATCAAATTCCATATGGCTAAATAAAGTAAAATAAGATAAAAACTCTAACTCTGTCATTTTGTATGGAGTTTAAATTAGACGTTGGAAACATTTATTTTGTATACCAGAACAAATAAATTGGCGATTTTAATGCCTTCGTATCAAATCAATGAGAATAGTGCAGGTGAGAAAAAAAAAGTGAGGGGAAGGTGGTTCTAGTACTGTCTGCCTCTTGCCCAAGTCCCCTCACTCTTCAGACAGCAGAAGAAAGGAGTGGGACACAATGACCTTCAAGATCTCTTTCACGTCTAAAATGACATGATTCCTTCCTGGGCCCCCAAGTGGCCATTCGTTCAGCATTGTTGAGTACCTACCGTGGGTTTATTTTATTTTATTCTTTAAAAATATATTTTATTGATTTTTCACAGAGAGGAAGGGAGAGGGACAGAGAGTTAGAAACATCAGATGAGAGAAACATCAATCAGCTGCCTCCTGCACGCCCCCTACTGGGGATGTGCCCGTAACCAAGGTACATGCCCTTGACTGGAATAGAACTTGTGACCTTTCAGTCCACAGGCCCTCGCTCTATCCACTGAACCAAACTGGTTTCGGCACTGTGGGTTTATTTTAAAGAGTAGTGATTTACATATAAATCCAAACTGGATGGGGAATGGAATGATTTGGTTAAGAGAGTTTATTATACTATATAAGCTGATTCCATGTTTTTAATATTTAAGATTGACTTGATACTGAACTATAATGAAGGCGGTTTCATTGAGACTTTAAGGAACCAAGACTCACGGACCACTGGAGTGTTACAGGAAGCCCATTGGGAACAGCCCCAGCTGAGATCCAAGCAGTTGCTCTAGGGTTGGAGGACTTAGTTCTGTCCCTGCCCTGCTGTGTGGGACATCACCTCTCTAGGCTCTAGTGTACTCTTCTGTAAAAGAAGGAAATGACACCTTATGACAACCAAGTTCTCTTGAACTCTAAACTGAGATTTAAAAGCTAAAGAAAGTATTGTCTAGTTAGAAGGAGAGCTTCTGCTGTTGTCTGCAAAAGGAGCAGCGTGCTTACCATGCGGATTATATTACTTCTTGAGGACAAATAAATTGTTGCTTTACAGAGAGAAATGACGATGCAAAAACAACGTGTTCTTACTCCCACAATTCTAGGGCACAGAAGCAAATATTCGCTGCTCACTTCTTACAAATGAATTTTCCAGTTAACTGCAACATACTAAGAGTAGGAAGTTGGGCTGGGCATTCTATTATCTGTGTATTAGTGAAGAGAGATCAGTCTCTCAGTATGCTCCAAACCTTTTTTGATCACAGTCATTCTCCCAAAGATGACCTATTTTCAGTTTTGGGGAGAAGAGGGGTAGCGTTAAAGTTTGAAAAACATGTCTCCTTTGTAGATTGCTTCTTTTGCTCTCATATAGGCCTGTCTGCTGAAGCATCTTTTTCTGTTTTTAATCACAGTCTCTGTTCCTTGATAAAAGCTGGTATTCTAATCAACTGCTAATACAATGGGCTTAATCACTTGGTTGAAAACAGAGGGAAAGGATAGAATATCTGCATAGATTTGGAAGTGATTATTACAATCGGAAATATATCTTTGCTCATGATGTATCCTACCAGACAAGTTTTTAATCTCATTCCTCATTCCTCAGATGATAACTCTTTCTGTGTTCTGAGAGACAGGTACGAACGTATGAATGGCTTTAGTATCTTTTACTCATCCCTTTTTATTTCCTCTTTTTTTTTTTTTTTTTTTTTTAGAGAGGAAGGGAGAGGAATAGAGAGTTAGAAACATTGATGAGAGAGAAACATCCCCTACTGGAGATGTGCCTGCAACCAAGGTACATGCCCTTAACCGGAATCGAACCTGGGACCTTTCAGTCCACAGACTGACGCTCTATTGACTGAGCCAAACCGGTTTCGACTTTATCTCTTTTTAAAATTCTTTTTTTTTCCTCTGTTGTTTCAACTTTTGAGAGACCAGCTCCTAAGATCAGCTTCAGACATGCCCTTGAGGCTATGTGACCCTACCTTGGTCTTGCTGCTAGGTCTGCTCTAATTCCCACAGGCTCGATTCTGCTGTGAATCTACCAGGAGGCCATAGGTTGACACTACTGCTTTGGTCCCCACAGTCCCAGGGGCAGATACCATCTTCTCTCCATTACCACTTCCTTCAGATAAACCTAAATGTGGATCCCAGTTTATACGTACAAACCATTTGCCTTCTCTGATATTGTCTCAATTTCTTCATCTGTAATATGGGGGAATTATAATGTCCTACATAACTCAATTTGCTGTTGGGAGAATAAAGCAAGGTGATTTCTCTCTTTGGTGTTTTACAAACCGTAAAGTGCTATGAAAAAGTAAAGGAGATGAAGAAGGCTAAATAACTAGAAGAGAGGACTCATGTTAAGATCTATTTAAAAGGAAAGGAAGTACATTTCTTCAAATAAGGATTTTAAGAAGATTCAAGTAGAGATTGAAAATTATAAGTGAGGGGAAAAAAAACCAGTTTTGGGAAATTAAGAAGACAATCTCTAAATTTAAACATTACAACTGTGGAAGTGAAAAATAGAATGAACACCACTAAAAAACAGATTGAATGGTTTGAAAGATAAAGGAGGAGAACCATCTTATAGGACCAAGACAAAAATACAAATAAATGGAAATTATGAGTGAAAAGATTAAAAAACATGGATTTAAAAAAAAATCTAGAATCTATTCAAATAATAGGAGTACCAAATGGAGTGAAAATAAGCAGGGAGCAAAGCAATAAAGAAATAATAGAATAAAGTCTTATGGACTTTAAAAATAACTTGCATTTTCAGGTAGAAAAGACTCAACTGAATTCTATACATTGTAATTTAAAAACACAGACCTAGGACTTCTAGTTCTGGAAATGATACAGGAAATACATTTTCTCCCAGTTTCCTGTTAAGTATAGCTGCAACCCCTAGACATAATGTATTAAATAAATACAGAAAACAAAACAAAACAACCAAACTCTTATGAATGATGGAGAGAGAAGACCAGCTAGGGACCTCAGGACTTAAGGGACCACATGGAAATGAATTCCCTGTGGTTTCTTTCAGCCTCCAAATATCCCAGATGGGGCACTAGAGAAGCCCACAACTAAGAAATGCTAATAGGCACAGACTGATCTCCAACGCCAAAGGACTGGGAAAGGGCAGCCTAATGAGACAGAGGCCTTTGTGACAACACCCACCTTCTTCCAGCCAAACACCCCAGAAAAATAACACACCACACTCCTGCTCTCCCGCCCCTGGCTGGGACAGGCTAAGTTAAGTGGGGAACTGAGACTCCCACCCCTGCATTAAAGTAATAAGGCATGCCTCCCGCTCCACACCAGGGTGGTGACAGCAGAGGCTGAGGGTGAACTTGGCTTCGATTCCCACCCAGGGGTAGTGAGGCAGTGTTCCCTTTCCCACCAGGACAGCATCAATGGAGGCCTGCTAAAACCGAAAATTCAAATAGGACCCAGAGTCTCATAACATAATATCCACAATTTTCATCATAGCCAGAAACAAAAGTTTCACCTTGCGTGGGAAAATGACCATCAATAGATGGCAAAATGGACAAGCTATAGATGTTGGAATTATCTGACAATGCTTAAAAAAAAAAAGCAGCTATCATAAAAAGGCTTCAACAAACAATTATGAATTCTCTTAAAACTAATGAAAACAGAGAAAGTATCAGCAACGAAACAGAAGTCATAAAGATAACCAAATGGACGTTACAGAATTGGGAAACAGAACAAGAGAAGTCAAAAGCTCCCTGGACAGGTTTAATAGAGATAACAGGACAAACACAGTGAACTCGCCCGACCAGTGTGGCTCAGTGGTTGAGCATCGACTTATGAACCAGGAGATCATGGTGTGATCCCTGGTCAGGGCATATGCCCAGCTTGCGGGCTCACCAAGTGGGAGGCATGCAGGAGGCAGCTGATCAATGATTCCCTCTCATCAATAATGTTTCTCTCTCTCTCTCTCTCTCTCTCTCTCTCTCTCTCTCTCTCTCTCTCTCTCTCCACTCTCTTCCCTTCTACCTTTCTCTCTGAAGACCCTGGTGAAATATCTATACTGTAAGAATAAAGAGAAAATGGTCTGAGCTTCCAGACAATGTGAATAACTTATCTATGAAGGGAAGAGAACTGTCCATAATTATTTTGTGGACTCCAGAAGCAATCCTTGTTAAAAATGTATTGAGATGGCCGAAACCGGTTTGGCTTAGTGGATAGAGCATTAGCCTGCAGACTGAAGGGTCCCAGGTTCAATTTTGGTCAAGGGCATGTACTTTGGTTGCAGGCACATCCCCAGCAGGAGGCATGCAGGAGGCAGCTGGTTGATGTTTCTCTCTCATCTGATGTTTCTGAACTCTCTATCCCTCTCCCTTTCTCTCTGTAAAAAAAAAAAAA
>JAAGEH010000226.1:11482999-11516999 GCA_011751065.1 Lasiurus cinereus
TATATATATATACATATATATATATGTATAAAATATATATATATGTATAAAATATATATATATATTTTTTAATTTATTGAGATGTAGTATTTGGTAGACACTGTTCCAAACAGTTTGTGCTATTTCATATTAACAATTCTCTGAGGTACATATTATTAGTATCCCCATTTTATAGATAACGACACTAAGGCTAACTTTCCAAGGTCACTTAATTAGCAGAGGTTAGACTCAAACCCAGGGTGCCTCATGAAAGAAACTAAAGAATGTGTTCACGTTAGCTAATGAACAGGGGCGTTGCCAGGCAGAGACAACCGCCCCTGGCAAGCTTCTGAGGAGGGAAAGGAACACCTACTATGTACTCGGTTTTTAATATATACTATGAAGTACCACAAACCTCCAACCGGCAGGTATTTTGTAGCTGAAAAGATTCAGCAAAGTTCAGTTAATTGCTCAGCATACCCCAACTAGTAGGTAATGGAGCCAGCATTTAAATCTGGGTCAGCCACCACCCCCTATTAGTTCAACAGGCTGGAAAGACTTTTAGAATGTATTTCCCATGGTTGGTTGTCTTTGCCACCCCAATAGTTTCCCTGTTGTGACCCAGCAATTAAAACCTTGAAGAGAAAGGGATCAGCCACCTTTCTGCATGTTTTTGGTCAAGCTTTCCCTGGGTTTGAGTGTCCAGCTGTAAAACAGAAAATCGGGCTTCATCAGTGTGTTTCTAACTTGGTGGAGGGGGATCATGGAGTCTTCTCTTCATTTCACATCCTATTAAACAGAAATCCAATGTAGAAGACAGGTCAAGGCAGAGCAAACCTGACTGGAGGAAACCAGGGGGTGCAGGGTGGGTGCAAGCTGGACCCTCTTCAGCTGAAACACGCTTTTGCAACACTAAATTCCGGAAATAGTGCGTGGAGAGGCCTGGGCACCGAGGAGAGTCTTGGAGGCATTCTCTCCCATCTTTCATGTAGGCTAGGGAGGGAGATGGATGGCCTAGATTTTCTTAAAAACAAGGCTTTATTCATGTTTCGTTATTCATGTTTCGTTACTACGAGCTGCAACATTGTGTTTAGTCTTGTCTTTGAATCAGCGGGATGTTCTGGAAAGGGTTTGGGCTGTTGAGTCAGACGTGGCTTGAATTCCAGCTCTCTCCCCTTTGCTAGCTTTGTGACTTTGGACAACTCGTGTAACCTTCCAGTTTTCTCATAATAACAAAGAGATAATACTGCCCTGCAAGGGTATTGTGAGGATTAAATGCAATAATAAGGACCTAGTATGTGATCAGGGTGTTGTGTAGACTGTCCACAAAAGGCAGCTATTCTTATGCACTTGGAAACTTTGACATCTTGATACTTTTCCTTTTCCTTTCTTTCTTTCTTTCTTTTTTTTTTTCAATTTGTAGAGCTTGGGTCTTCTGTCTTTTTTGTTTTTTTCTTTTTTTATGCAGATTGATTGACATGAAAAGAAAATGATACTTTTTGCAAAGGAATGCTGAAGTACCATAAATATAAGGAGATGAATTATGAAAATCCATATACTTATTGAACTGGAGAAACGATATATTTTCATAACGTGAACCCTGATTAATGACTGTTATACATACTGATTAGCTTGGAACCAAACAGCAAGAGTGTTCACAAAATAATCCATATTAAAACATACATTATTTTTTTCAAAAATAAAAGATGCCTTATGCTCCTAGTATTGATAGACGAGGATAATCTGACTTCACAAACTTTCTGTCTTAAAGTAAGTGATGCTTTGTGCATCATCATCTAGTTCAGATGTAGCCTAAACTTCCAGAGCCTAGGCAACCTGGGAGTACGTTTTACCAGGGGCTAAAGTCATGGCAGATTTCCTATAATGGCCTACAAATTCCTGCCACTTCCCATGAAGCTTAATGGGAGAGCATTTCAGAGCATATGGTACTTTTGTCAACTGATACTAATGTGTCCATTAGTGTGGCTCCAAAGGGAATTCTGGTCTGTGCCTAGAGAATGGTCACTTGAAGAACAGAATTAGCTACGTCTATCCCCACCTCTCCCACAACTCTGTCCTCCATTCAGCCTCCCCTCTTCTTTCCGTTCTACCAGGAGGAGACATTAGAGGTTTGCCATTAATGGCACCTGCACTATCCACACTTGAACCATAATCCCTTCAGGCATACCACCTTGATGTCCTTCAAAGTCCTAATGCAGTTATATCACTCAACCCGCACAATACTCCTCTGAGCTATTTATTATTATCCCATTTCACAGATGAGGAAAACAGAAACATACAACAGTTGGAGATCAGAGGTAAATGGCAGGACTATGCTTAGTCCAATGCAATGGCTTATCCCCATGCTGGATGTGTAGAGGCATCTACTTGGCTTGATTGGGTTCTATGAATTGCTCTTCTTTGATTGTCCAAATCAAGATGTGGCCCAAATTAAGTACATGCAAATTTATTCATTCAAATAACATTGACTGGGATCCCATGGGAAAGGCTATAAGGCAGTGGTTCTCAACCTTCCTAAGGCCGCGACCCTTGCATACAGTTCCTCATGTGGTGGTGACCCCCAACCATGAAATTTTTTTTTAAATTAAATCTTTATTATTCAGATTATTACATTTGTTTTTCTTTTTTCCCCTCCATAGCACCCCTCCACCCAGCTCCCACCCTTCCCTCCCTCCCGTTGACCTCATCCATAGGTGTATGATTTTTGTCCATTCTCTCCCTGTACACCCCTCACCCCTTCCCCCCTGAGAATTATCAGTCACGCCAACCATGAAATTTTGCTACTGTTATGCATGGTGATGTAAATATCTGCATTTTCCGATGGTCTTAGGTGACCCCTGTGAAAGGGTCGTTCGACCCCCAAAGGGGTCGTGACCCACAGGTTGAGAACCACTGCTATAAGGGGATCTTGGGCTAAGGGAGGAGGGTGGTAGTGTCCTGAGAAGTATAAGGGTTTTGCAGTACATGGATGTATGAACATCCTGGTCTTAGTAAGTACTCATTAAGTGCTAGTTATTATTAGTGAGAAGTGCTATGGAGAACTCAGGGATGAATCAGACATGGTCCTGATCCTCAAAAGACTCTAAATTGTAAATGCTATATGGCCATCTAAAAAAAAATAAAATAAAATAAACTGAATCCCTATCTTACTTCCTATATGTTACTCTTTATTCATAAATAAAATTCAAATAAATAAAATATTTAAGTGGTGAAATCATAAAAGTACTAGAAGAAAATTTGGAATAATTTAATCTTGGAGCAGAGAAGGCCATAAGTATTAATTAGAAGATTAATAGATACTATTACATAAAAATAAAAATCCTTCATGGGGGAAAACACTCTAAACAGTCAAAAGATACATAAAAACTAGAGTGAATTTTTGCTATACATATGACAAATAAATGGATAATATCCTTATGCTATATAAACTTTCTAAAAATCAATGATTAATAGAGTAACAGCTGAGTAGAAAACTAAGCAAAAGATAGGAATAAATTATGGTAAAGCAAGTATAAATGGCTCTAAACATCTACAGAAATGCCCAACCTCATTCATCAGAGAAATTCAAATAAAGGCAACATTAAGATATCATGTGTTACCTATCAGCAAGTCAAAGATTAGAAAGTTTCACAATACACTGTGTTGTGGAAGATGTGGGGAAACAAACTTTTATACTTTGTTGGTGGGAGTATAAATTGGTACAATCTCTATGAAGGGCAATTTGACAATGTCTATGAAAAGTTTTTAAATGTGCACCAATAGCAAAACATTTTAAACAGCTTGAGCCCCAGCCGGTTTAGGTTCAGGGTTCAATTCCAGTCAAGGACATGTACCTAGGTTGCAGTCTCCTTCTCGGCCCAACCCTGGTTGGGGGCTTGTGCAGGAGGCAACCAATCGATGTGTTTCTTTCACATCAATATTTCTCTCTATCTTTTCCTCTCTCTTCCACTCTCTCTAAAAATCAATAGAAAAATATCCTCGGGTGAGGATTTTATAAAATAAGAAAATAAATAAGCAACTTGAATATCCATCATGAAAGAACAGATAGATTATGGCATATCCATTTAATGGAAGGCCATGTAATGATGAAAAAGAAAACCCTTTGCGTACTACTGATTGAGAACAATTTTCGTGCTACTGCATATTAAAGATTTTTTAAAGCAAGGCACAGAATCCTGAATGTAATATGCCACCACTTATATTTTTAAAGAGGGAAAGAGCCCTAGCTTGTTTGGTGGATAGAGCGTTGGCCCACTGACTGAAAGATTGTGGGTTCAATTCCGATCAAGGGCATGTACCTCAATTGCAGGCTTGCCCTCTGGCCCAATCAATATGTCTCTCTCACATCAATGTTTCTGTCTTTCTGTCTTCCCCCCTCCCTTCCACTCTAAAAATCAATGGAAAAATACCCAGGTAAGAATTAATGAAAAATAATAAAATAAATAAATAAATATATATATACATTTTTTAAAGGGAAGGAAATAGTTCTTGAAGAATACACATGAACTGATAATAGTGGCTGACTCAGGGACTAGAACTAGAAGGTTGAAGAATAGGAATGAAAGTTAGACTTTTCACATATAGTATCTTCGGCATTTTTAATTGAGTAATAATAAATATTTTTTAACTTTAATATTGAAAAAAATCTTTTAACCCAGAAATTCCAGTTCTAGGAATGAACTCTATAAATGTATTTACATATATGTTCCATATGTACAAAGATACTCATGGCAGTGTTTTATATAAGAGCAAAAGATTGGAAACATTCTAAATGCTCACTAGTAGGGTAGGGCTTAATAAATTATAGTACAGTCATACAAAGAATAAAAAGAAGGGGATGGGCGAGAAGAGGTCAATCAGGGGCAGGGGGACATATGTAATCCTTTCAACAATAAAGATTTTAAAAACAAAAGAATATTCATTAAAAAAAATAAGAAAAAACAATGTTGGTAGCACTCTTTGGAGTAATAGAGAATAATCTTAAACAGTTTTGAATGAAAAAAAGACTATATGTAGACTGTTTATAGTATGCTTTATATAGACTATTCAAAACTCTAAGCTATTTCTGGAAAGATATACAAACTGCTAATATCGGTTGCTAGGGGTAGAGGGGTTTGGGGAAGAGACAGACATGGGAAGACAACTTCCTTTCACTGTATAGCCTTTTCTAGCATTTGAATGTTTTACTCTGTGCAAATATTAACTAATCAACAACAACAAAATTTAGACACATCATGTTAAAAAAAAAAGGGGGGGGGACTTTGTGTAATTGAGCTGAAATTTGCCTCCCTGCGGGTTCCACCTGTTGATTCAGGTTCTATCATTAGGGTCACATGTAAACTAGGTTTAAGCCCCTCTCCTACTCGATGATCTTGAGATAATTGAATGCTCTGAGTCTTCATTTATCCAATAGAGTTCCAAACTGCTTGCTGTAGGAGAGTCCTTCCTTAACCTGGTCTCCGTCTTTGGACCCTCTCAGATCCTGGGATTTCTTAGAAGGAGCATTACTTAACTCTGAGCAGGCTGCTGCCATCCCTGCACTGTCACAACGGCCTTCTCTCTCTGGGATTTCTGCCTCGGATGGGGAGGAGGTAAGCCAGTGGGAAGTGGCCGGAACACATCCACCCTAAGGGACCCAAACATCGGAGGCAGGGCTACTTGGATGCTCTTCCTTTCTTCCGGAAGGTCATCCTGGACCTCGCTATATTTTATCTGCAGCAGAATCTGGAATTAGAGTGGCTGAAGGAGGGTATTCATTGGATTAGAGCACAGAGTGACCTGCTTGGAAACGTAATTTCATCAAACATTTAAGAATGTGAGAACTACCAAGGTGGTTCAGTGATGAGAGACTGTGTTCCTGAAAGCAGCCCCACGGGTACTGGGAAAGAGCAAGATGAGTCTTCAGGCTAAGGATGTGCTCGCCCGTAAGGGACTGTTCTTACCCACGGTGGCTCCGCATCAATGATAAGGCCATCTTCCAGAGGCTCTGGGAAGGCAAGGGGCCTCCATGTCCTCTCCAGGTACCATCATGTTTACCTTAGCCCCTCTCAGGCCTCCTTTTTCTTTTCTTTTTTTAAATATATTTTATTGATTTTTTACAGAGAGGAAGGGAGAGGGACAGAGAAGCTAGAAACATCGATGAGAGAGAGACATTGATCAGCTGCCTCTTGCACACCCCACACTGGAGATGTGCCCGCAACCAAGGTACATGCCCTTGACTGGAATCGAACCTGGGACCTTTCAGTCGGCAGGCCAATGCTCTATCCACTGAGCCAAACCAGTTTCAGCCTTTTTCTTTTTAAACATAATACTTATTTCTTCTGATTATAAAGATACTATATATCCATGGTGTACAATTTAGAAAAGACGGAAATGTTAAAAAAGAAAATGCATAATCTTACCACATACCACCATTTTTTTTTCTGTTTATATTTAGTTTAGTTTTGTGTGTTTTTTTTAAATAAAATTTACTATCTGACATACAGGTTTGTATTCTATCCTTTTGACTGAACATTTTAGCCTAATGTTTTTTCATGGTCACTGTTTTCAAAAGTATGATTGGTAATGCTTCAAAATGCTCTTTCCTGAAGATGCACTGTAATTTCCTTAATCATTCACCCATTTGTAGACGTTTTATTTCCAATTTCCCCCAAATAATGCTACGATCAACATCTTTGTACATAAAGCAACATCTAATTCCCTGATTATGTTTTAGAATAAATTTCTAAAAGTGGAATTTCCGAGTCAATTGCTCTTGACACATAACTGTTAAATTGCATTCCAGGAAGAATATACCAATTTACGGTGCATATGCAAGTACTCATTTCACCTCACCTTTGCCAAACTGGGCATTATCTCACACACACACACACATACAAAAAAAAAACACTTTACTAATATTATAGGGAATAAAATGATACCTTGTTACTTTTTAAAAATGTGTTTGCATTTATTTGATTGCAAGGGAAGTTAACTGTGTTTTCATGTGCTTATCAATATTTAAAATTCGTATTCTATGAATTATTAGTTGACGTTTGTGTTGCTATTTAAATGTTGCTCAGAATTCAGGAGAGCGGTATAAAGTGCCTGCCCAATATTATTGATGTCAGAACTTAAGTCAATCAAGCCTCATTTTGATTATGAATATTGTTTTTATATAAGCACCTCTACCCAGTGCTCGCTTCTCTCCTGGAGCAGCAGTACAAAACAAACAAAAGGTATCTAAACAACTACTTGTTTATTTAAAAACACAGTTGCCCTCCATTATCTTACATGAGGCTAATTGAGCTAAAAAGGCTCCTGATGTGGAATATCAGCATTACCGAAAATGAATCCTCATGTTTAGTAGTAAGTGCTCTCTGTAGTAATCAGAATAATTGTGTTACATGGTTCTGAAAAGCAAGGATTCTTTCTGTTTCATTGTGTGGGGGTGAGACCAGGAGAGGAGGCAAGGGCTGGGAGCTGAAATGCCTGGTCCCAGCTCAATCTCCCACTCTTGCCTCACGTGTCCTGGATTTTGAAGCAGGTACTAGAGATCTTGAGGACATCACCTTCACCTTACAGATAAGGAGATCAAGGTTCTGAGAGTAGAGGCATTTAGGCAAGCTTATAGGTTTCTTTTCCATGAGAAGAGAGAAGAACGGGCTCTTGATCTGCGTGACTGGTTAGATAGAGCAGATGTGGCACTAGAACAGCAATGGAGGTAACTATGCATTTGGTCACCCACAGAGGGGCCCCCGGGATGACCCCTGAGGTTTCTTCCAAGCTCTGATAGGATGTGAGTCATTGATGGGAAGGTGACCCTTGTCTCCTGGGCACAGACTGAGTCCCAGTGTGGGCCTGGTGGAACACTGCTACTCACCATTACCAGAAAAGCAAATGAAAGTTTCCACTTGTCTCATGGTAGGCCATCCTTACAAACTGTCCTAAAACTTTAAATCTGGACTCAAAGAGAACTTGTCCAACAAACCCAGAAAAGGATGGGGCTCTCCTCCCATGGGCCTTCATCTCCTGCAGTGGCTGAGGCTACGTGAGCAGCATCCCTTCGTGAGGATATGCTCCTTGGGGGCAGGATGGCTTTATTTCTAACTAGAGCTCCAGAGGCTGTTCGTTCTGCCGTGGACAACTGCAGGTACCCTGTTACAGAAAGGCCTTGTTTCAGAGGAGGAAAATTACCGGGAAGATAATGACTGTCTTCAACTCTCTGGAGGCCCAAGCCAGAAACAGAGCTGGAATCTAAGGAAGGAAGAATTTTAGGAGTCAAGTCAGGTTTCGATGTTCCCTGGTGCCTGTTCCTTGATGGGACACATAGAAAGGGTAGTATCTTGCCCCCTGAGCTTGGTGCTCAGACACTAATAGCAAGGATCTGGCCGGCGGGGGGGTTGGGGGGGGCCGGTTTGCTAGGGTTCCTCCTCTCCTAGACTGGCAAGGGTGGTGGTGCCTGACTTTACAACCAATGAGAGCAAAACTGGGTCCCATCAAATGTCATGTGGAACCTTATCCAGTTGTACTCAAACCTGAATCCCCAAGAATCCTTGAGTCCAGTATTTCCTTGCCTTATACATCCTAGTTTCATCGATGCTATCCCTTAAATGCCTTGTGGCCATTCCCTCTTTTCCATCTCACTGCTGTTACCCTGATAGAGGTCCTCACTACTGCTTGCCTAAAGCTCTAGAACAGTGGTTCTCAACCTTCCTAATGCCGAGACCCTTTAAGACAGCTCCTCATGTGGTGGTGACCCCCAACCATAAAATTATTTCCCTTGCTACTTCATAACTGTAATTTTGCTACTGTTATAAACTGTAATGTAAATATCTGATATGCAGGATGTATTTTCATTGTTACAAATTGAACATAATTAAAGCATAGTGATTAATCACAAAAACAATATGTAATTATATATTGTGAAATATTTATTTCTAATTACAAATAAATGAAATTTTGTCTTGAATCTTGGTGTAGCATGGGTAACAGTCTTCATATGACAACAATAAACTACATTGCTACACTTTGCTACACCGAGGAGCGGTCTGTTGGTTCCTAAGACCATGGGAAATAGGTGTTTTCCGCTGGTTTTAGGTGACCCCTGTGAAAGGGTCGTTCAACCCCCAAAAGGGTCACGACCCACAGGTTGAGAACCGCTGCTCTAGAACAATTTCCTAGCTGTTTTTCCCACCTCCCATCTCACCTGCCTTAGGCTGTTCACCAAGCTAGCTGCCTACCAAAATGCAGCTTTAATTGTATCACATCTGCCCCAGAACTTTTAGTAAATCACTTATTCATTTATTCACATTCATTTATTCAACAAATATAGACTGATTACCAACTATGTGTGCTGGGATATACAATGGTAAATAAAGCAGATATTTGTCTGATCTCATGATGCTTATAGTCCATTGTCCACTGAATTATCTGGCACTCCGTGACCCTCCACAGTAAGGACCAATTCACCAAACTGATTTTCTCCCCTACAATCTCCTTATGCCTCACGCTCCAGGCACACCAAACCACTCAGGTGTCTTGAATGTGGCCCACATATTCCATTCTCCCTGATCATGTCAATGCTGGCACCTCTACTTAGAATCTCCCTCCCTCCCTGTCTTACATGTGTCTAATCTTATCTATCTTTCTAGGACATAGTGACATCACATTTTCCATGACGTCTTCCTTAATTCTCTCCAGGCATTTCCCAACCACAGTGAATATAATCTCCTCCTTCCCTGACTCATACCCATCTTCTGGCACTTTACTTGTTCACCTGTGAAGTCTACTTGTATAGCGCCTCCTAGGCCAGGGCTCTGGAAGGCCAGAATCCATAGCAGGTGAACTGGGCTTGAGGGTCCAGGTACTGGTGCTTATTAGACTCCCAATTTGGTTTATTCTGCCTCCTCCTCCCATCTGTGGTCAGAGCTCCAGATGGCATTGAAGGAAGTTCATAGAGACCATGTTTTCTGAAAACAAGTGGAAAGAGGGCCTCCTTTAAAGCCAAGAAAGAAGTAAGTAGCAGGACTGTCAGGTACATGCATTTACTCTGCTAGTGATTCTAAGATGTCATAAAAGGCAAATCAGCTTTCACTTGGTTCTCTCTCTTAGGATATTTGTCCTGGAACTCAGCTACCAGGCCTTAAGAAATCTCAGGCCACATGAGGAGGAACCAAGGTCCCTAGTCCCTAACCTAACTAAACTCCCAGCTAACAGCCAACACTGCTTGCCAGCCTCCATCAAGCCATCTAGCTGATGTCCTGTGGAGCATGTGAGCCTTTCCTGCTGAGCCGGGTCCAAATGGCAGGTATCTGATATTTGAAGCCACTATGTTCTGGGCTGGCTTTTTATACAGCAACTAGAGGCCCAGTGCACCAAATTCATGCATTGTGGGGGGTGGGGGGAGGCCTCAGCCTGCCCTGCAACCTCTCACAGTCCGGGACCCCTTGGGGGATGTAGCAGTGTGCCAAGTGGCAGGCAGCAGGGGAGGAGCCAAAATCGGGGCCAGGTACCGCCTGTGCTCATCCTGGCCCACTGTGCCAGCTACACTCACCAGCCATGAGCCCAGTTTCTGGCTGAGCGATGCTCCCCTGTGGGAGCACACTGACCACCAGGGGGCAGCTCCTGCATTGAGCGTCTGCCTCCTGTGGTCAGTGCACGTCATAGTGACCAGTTATTCTGCCTTTACAGTCACTTAGGCTTTAATTATATAGGCTGGAGGCCCGGTGCACGAATTCACGCACCAGTGGGGTCCCTCGGCCTGGCCTGCGGGATCAGGCCAAAACTATCTCTCTGAATCCCTTGAGGGGTCCTGGATTGCGAGAGGGTGCAGGCTAGGCTGAGGGACCCCACTGGTGCATGATCAGGGTTGGAGAGGGACACGGGAGATTGGCTAGCTGGGGAGGGATCACAGGAGGGCTCCAGGGTGGGTCCAGTCTGTCTCACTAAGTCCCAATTGACTGGACCCCAGCAGCAAGCTAACCTACAGGTCAGAGTGTCTGCCCCCTGGTGGTCAGTGCATATCATAGTGAGCAGTTGAGCAGCCTTAGTATATCATTAGCATATTATGCTTTGATTGGTTGAACAGCCAACCAGTTGACTGGGCACTTAGCATATTAAGCTTTTATTATATAGGATAGAAACCCAGAACTCCTTCATCTCACAGATGAGGAAACTGTGGTTCAGGGAAATGAAGTGACAGTCTCTCCTATAGTTTCTGACTATTCCATAGCAGTTATCCATGCTCAGAAAGATTAGTGACCTTTACACTCTTTGAGACCAAGTTTACTAAGCAGACAAATATCCCAAATCTCATTTACAATGATATCAATAACTTCTTAGCTATTTCTTTATTCTTTTGAATATCTTCATTTTGACTCACTATTTTTAAATATATATATATTATTGTTTTTTTTACAGAAAGGGAAGGAAAGGGATAGAGAGTTAGAAACATAGATGAGAGAGAAACGTCTGTCAGCTGCCTCTTGCACGCCCACTACGGGGGATGTGCCCACAGCCAAGGTACGTGCCCTTGACCGGAATCGAACCTGAGACCTTTCAGTCCGCAGGCTGACGCTCTATCCACTGAGCCAAACCAGTTTCGGCTTGATTCACTATTTAACATCTAATTCTAAAAATCTTTCAGAATTTAAGTTAGTGTGTTACTTGGACACAAGTGGTCCAGATCAGTTGAAGTACAAGATGTGGATAATGTTAACATTTGCCAGAAAAGACTGGCTCTGGGGCAACCCCCAGAGAAAGAGTTTTTAAAAATATTTCATCACACATTACCTTCATTAAGAGTTGTGGTTATTTTTCTTCACAAGTGACATGCCTCTAAGAAACACAAATGATGAAAGCCTGTTTGTTCTTAAGAGATTAGAGTTTAACCCAAACTCAAGGGATTTTATCTATAACATTCATATATCACATCCTTCAATTCAGCTTGTTTTCTGAGACCAACCCAGAAACCTAGAATCCTGGTCTTTGCTCTTCCTCTGGCTAACTTGGAGATGTTTAAGGAATGTTAGTTCAATTCATAGGGCCTGTTTCCACATTTGTAAAACAGAGGGATTTGGCTTGCATGTAAAGTAGCTGCCTCTCCAAAACATGCCTATTTTCTATCTGCTTTGCCTGCCTGCCTCACAAGGCGGCTGTGTAGAGATACTACGTAAGGAAGCACTCAAGGGATGGTCATCGCACCATCCTAACCCAGAGCAGGGTCAGCCCCACTGAAGGGAGCCCTCCAGCCACACCAGTGGTGCAGATGAGAGAAGGTCAGGGGCGCTGTCTCTCTTGGCCGGCCTCCTTGCCAAGATTCTCTCCATGCACACAGTGCTCATTTTCATCAGCTTTCCCCGTGTGGAACATAAGGCAGCACGGCCTGAAATGGCGGTCTAGTGACAAAACTATGAAGACTTGCAAGGAAATGATCATTCTAAGGTCAGGAGAGTGATTACTTTCAGAGGAATGGAGTTGAGACTGCACATGGAGGGACCTCTGGGTTGGCTTGCCCTAGATTGCAAGAACTCATTATATAGAACCCTTTTAAGAACTCTTTAAAAAAAACACACATTTGTTTACAGTTTATGTTTGTAGGTATGATTTCCCAATGAAAAGAGGTTAAAACAGAAGCTAGACAAAACAGTACACGCTAATGGTTTCATTTAACGAAGTTCAAAAACGAATCTGGGTGTTAGAGTTCAAGCTAGTAGTGACCCTTGGGTAGGACTAGTGTCTGGAAGGAGACACAAGAGGGTTTCTGGGTAATGTTCTGTTTTTCATCTGGTTGCTGGTCCCATGGGTGAGTTCGCTTTGTGAAAATGCATGAGAGAGAATTAATCCGTTATGTGTTTGTGCCACTGTTATTTTGAATTGTCTGTTATTTGCAGCTGAACCTGATCCAAAGTCCCATGATGACTTAATTGCAGTGTCCTCTCTCCACCATGTCCCTGTGATGCTGCCTTCCCTGTGGGACCTTAACGACTGAGCACAGCATCCTCTCCCACCCAGGAACCAGAGGGCCCTGAGCACCAAGTCTCCTCCTGCCTCCGAGCCTCCCAGCCATTCCATGAGTACTTACCGAGTCCTGACTTCTAGACTTACAGAGATGAGTCACATAGACGCCATCCTCATGGACTGAGGAGTTAGGACAGAGAAATGTAAACTTATGTGACACTGTGGTGTCCAAAGACCCCGATATTAAGGTGCGCATTAGAAATTCCTTTGAGTTTTGAGCTAGGAAAGTAATTTGTCTCTTTTGACAAATGGACATGCTTCCCTGTATCAGATAATGAAAGCTGTCTGATTCACGACACATTATTTTTTTGTCCAGGCTGCCAAGAAAATCAGAGTCACATACTGTGCTAAATGATAGTAACTTTTTCTAGCTGATAGCAACAAATCCTACAGCTTCACAGTCTGGCCTGCCAACTTGCAAATCTCTAATTTTTGTTTTGTTTTATTATTATTATTTTTTTGTCAAATCCCAGACTGAAAGGTCCTAGGTTCAATTCTTCTTTTAATTTATTATTTAAATAAATCTTTATTGTTCAGTTTATTACAGATGTTCCTCTTTTTTTCCTCCCATAGCTCCCTCCACCTGATTCCCCACCCCCACCCCATGACTTTACCCCCACCACTGTTCTCATCCATAGATGTAAGATTTTTGTCCAATCTCTTCCAGCAACCCTCACACCCTCTTCCCCCCAAGATTGTCAGTCCATTCCCTTTCTATGCCCCCAATTCTATTCTATTCACCAGTTTATTCTGTTCATCGAATTTTTAAAAAAATATTTTATTGATTTTTCACGGAGAGGAAAGGAGAGGGATACAGAGTTAGAAACATCAATGAGAGAGAAACATCAACCAGCTGCCTCCTGCATGCCCTGCACTGGGGATGTGCCCGCAGCCAAGGTACATGCCCCTGACCGGAACCAAACCCGGGACCTTTCAGTCCACAGGCTGACGCTCTATCCACTGAGCCAAACCAGCCTCGGCTGTTCATCGAATTTTTTATTCACTTGATTTTTAGATTCACTTGTTGATAGGTATGTATTTGTTATCACTTTGTTATTCATAATTTTTATCTTGACCTTTTTCTTCTTCTTCCTCTTCTTAAAGAGTACCTTTCAACATTTCCTATTATACTGGTTTGGTGGTGATGAACTCCTTTAGCTTTTTCTTATCTGTGAAGCTCTTTATCTGCCCTTCAATTCTGAATGATAGCTTTTCTGGGTAGAGTAATATTGGCTGTAGGTTCTTGTTAATCATCATTTTGAATATTTCTTGTCACTCCCTTCTGACCTGCATGGTTTCTGTTGAGAAATCAGCTGACAATCATATGGGTACTCCCTTGTAGGTAATTAACTGTTTTTCTCCTGCTGTTTTTATTATTCTCTCTTTGTCTTTTGCTCTTGGCATTTTAATTATGATGTGTTTTGGTGTGGTCCTCTTTGGATTCCTTTTGTTTGGGGTTCTGTGTGCTTCCTGGACTTGTAAGTCTATTTCTTTCACCAGGTGGGGGAAGTTTTTGGTCATTATGTCTTCAAATAGGTTTTCAGTATCTTGCTCTCTCTCTTCTTGTGGCACCCCCATAATTCGAATGTTGATATGCTTAAGGTTGTCCCAGAGGCTCCTTACACTATCTTCACATTTTTGGATTCTTTTTCTTCTTGCTTTTCTGGTTGAGTGTTTTTTGCTTCTTTATATTTCAAATCTTTGATTTGATTCTTGTGTTCCTCTAGTCTGCTGTTAGGTCTTTGCATAATATTTTTTATTTCAGTCCATGTATGTTTAATTTTTAGTTGGTGCTTTTTCATATCCTCGAGGGTCTCGCTAAATTTATTGGCCTTTTCTAGAAAATTCTTGAAAAACCTTATAACTGTGGTTTTGACCTCTATATCTAGTTATTTGCTTTCCTCCATTTCTTTCATTTGTGATCTCTTTCTTTATCTCCACATTTTCACTACTTTCCTGAGTTGGTAGAGTAGCTTTGTGTGCTAGGTGTCCTATAGGGTCTAGTGGCTCAGCTTCTCTAGTTACCTGAGGTGGACACTCTTGGTGCACCCCTCTGTGAACTGTGTGCACAGCCTTGTTGTAGTTAAGTCTTGATTGTTGTTGGTATAGCTGGGAGGAAATGACCTCCAGGCCAATTGGCTGTGAGGATCACCTGTTTCTATGCTGGGAGTACTTCTGTGCTGGAGTCAGCCTTATGAGACAAGACTTGCAAAATTGCAAAAGCCTCTATGCTGAGCTTGGATAGGGCAGAGTCTCAGGGCGAAGCAGACAGCCTTGGCTTTCAGTCAGCTCTGTCCTACGAGGACTCTGGGTCAAAGTGTCCCTCAGTAATCACTACAAGTACCTCTGAGAGAAAGCCATCCTCGAGTTTCACCCACTGCCAGATAGTTCAGATTCCCCTGAATGAGTCTAGGTTCCCAGAGTCTTGCCCAGAATTGGAGTTCAGTGCAGTTGGGAGCTTCCATCTCCCTTCTTCTTGAGAAAGCCAGCCATGCACTCAACCCCCAGTCCTCTCCAGTACCTCAGCCTTTTGCAGATCCTCCGAGTCTCAATGTGCTCTTCTCTTTCCTTCTAGTTGTAGAATTTCCACTCAGCCAGCCTTCCTGTGGTTCTGGACGGTGTCCATTTTGTAGTTTTGACATTGTTGGGTGAGGCAGCAGTTTAGGTGTTTACCTATGCCACCATCTTGGTTTCTCTCCCAAATCTCTGTTTCTGTGCAACATTCTCTCCTAAATTTCTGACCACTTAAACTCCTCAGGATGACCCACAAAACTTCACAAAGCTGACTGCAAGCACACCCTCTTGCCTTCTCTCTCACCGCTCACATAAACAGCTTCTCTGCCGGTCACAAAGATTGCCTTGTCATTTCTCAAGTGCAGTTTGCATTTTAGGCTCTAAGCACTTTCCTTTAAAATTAAAAAAAACAACAAAACAAAACAACTTTATGGAGGTACAACTTACATACCATGACATTCGCTCGCTGTAAGTGTACCCTAAGTGCTTCTGAACGGGCCATGCTTGCCCTCCTCTTTCACTTAGTGATTTCCTATTCTTCCAGACCCAGGAGATGCCACCTCCTCTGTGAAGTCACACCTAACAGACCCAGAGGATAGTTTTCCTTTCTGCAGAAGTTTATGTTTGCCTCCATTATGGCATTTAGCATATTACATTCTTAATATTTGCTGTGGTGCCCATTAGAATGTCCAGCTTCCTATGTAGGCAGACACAGAGAGAGCAAGCGATGAGTCTACCCACCCACTACGCTGTTGTTCAGAACCATTCATCATTGCCTAAAAGGAGTGAAGCTGCCCAGAGGAAGCTGCCCCACAGCACTGCATCACTTGGGGCCGCCATACCCATGGGAGCCCTATGGGGAACCAACTACATCCCTCCCGATCGCGTTTGTCAGAATGCCTAACCACGCACACCCTGCCCCTGACCACTAACTCCCCACAGGCAGGGGTGATAAGAGAGTTTAAAACCTTCGGGAAAGGATTTGGGTGAAGGTCTGACATAGAATGGCTTTTTTTTTTTAATATATTATATTGATTTTTTTACAGAGAGGGAGAGGGATAGTTAGAAACATCAATGAGAGAGAAACATCAATCAGCTGCCTCCTGCACACCCCCCACTGGGGATGTGCCTGCAACCAAGGTGCATGCCTTTGACCTGGGACCCTTCAATCTGCAGGCCAATGCTCTATCCACTAAGCCAAACCGGTCCTGGCATGGAATGGCTTTTAAGGAACATCAACAGTGCCCATAGGATAGCCTGTTTCACTGGATCTAAGGCACCGTCTACCGTCATCGCCGAGGTAAAAAGATGTGCTTCTTAGTCTTTGGCATGTGGTACATGACACATTCAATCCCTCAGAGAAAAGCAAGGAGAAAGGCAGGATGGAGAACTTTAAATACCCTTAACTTTGAAAAGGTTATGTCGTTCCCACTGTGTCCCCACCCCCGCCTTGAGAATTTTAAAATTGAAAAACAAAACAACACTAAACTAGAAACTAAATATAAAGAGATCTAACCAAGTTCTGATTTTTCCTAGGAGAACCACTTTAGTGATTTTGGGGAAACATCAGGTATTAAAATTTTTCCCATACAAAGATAATGTTGGTGTGTGGCCCTGCCTTGCCAGTGCCCTGGGTGTGTGCTTATGGTACTGACAGGGGTCCTTTGGGCCTGGGACTCGGCCCACTCCAGCAGTCCACGGCCAAGCATCTGCATACTGGCGGCCTAGAGCACAGCACCAACCTCTGCCTCAGTGTCCTACACCAGCTTTGCAGAAGCTGCAATTACTTTATTTATAGAAACAGAATGGGGCAGGGGCGGGCTGAAGGGGGCCAATGGGAGAAAAAAGGACACATATGTAATATTTTCAACAATACAGAATTATTTTTTTAAAAAAAAGAAAAGAAACACAGAATGACTAGTCCAGTGGGTCTCAAACGTGAGCATACATCAGATTCACCAGGAGGGCTTGTTAAAAGACAGATTGCTGGACCCCACCCCAGAGTAGGAATTTGCATTTCTAGCAAGTTCCCAGATGCTGCTGAAATTGCTCGTTCGGGGACCACACATTTAGATCCTCGTCTAAACTATTCATTTTACAGACAAGAAACTGGAGCACCGAGAAAGGAGGGGTTTGCCAAAGATCACACACTATGATTATGGTGAAGTTGGGCCTGGACCTAAGTCCCTTCTCATCTTGCTATACCACGTGACCGGCCGCCTCCCCTCACCCCCTCCTTGGGTGGCTACATTAGTTGCCAACCCAGAGAGGAGCAATAAAGGGTCTGATAAGTCTTCTGTGCCTACAAAATTTTAATTTTATATTTAAATTTTAAGTATAGTTGCTATATTTAATGAGACTCCTTGGGTCATTAGGTTTATTCGTGACACAAACCCACCCAATCTAAGCTGTAATTTCTGTTTGCTTTTCCAACTTGATTTCTCCGCCCTCACCCTTTCTTTCTGTCTGTCCTTTTTCTCTCTACCTACGTTCTTCAGAGCAATTTGCAGTAAGATTTCCCCAAAGACCAACATGTTTACAAATTCTCTTTTGTCTTGAGTCCAAGTGTCTCCTTCACATTTTCCAGTAAAACTCCATCCGGCCAATGCCCGTCCATTATCACAGAATCAGAGGGGAGAAACATAGGACTGGAAGCATGGGTGCACCACCCAAACTCCCACCCAAAAAATCAGGTGAAAAGACACACATAAGACAAGGCACGCTGGTCTGGAAATTATTTTCTTGGTTTAACAAAGAGTCTTACGTGTCCACTATGTGCAAAGGAGCGTGCCTCATTAGTACTCGAGGTCTGCCAGGAGAGGGTTTTCCTTTTTGTCGGAGGCTTATCCTGCTTTTAACTGTACCATTACATGTCACAGCCATGTTCGTGAGCACCGGTGCACATGCCAGGCAGTGTGCAGGAACGCAAACAAACGTACACTGAGTTGAGCTGAGTTTAAGGCTGTTTGGATCCTGCTGATCACTCTCAGGAACCTCCCATTCATTCCACCCATTACTTTGCAGCCAGAATACACTATATTTTCCCCAACCCAAATCTGACAACTTTATCATCGTACCTAAGTAGTATCCCAAAACTAAAGAGATTAGGAGTAACCCACTTTGGGGACAGGGCTGGTGAAATAAAATTGAGTGGTTTAAAATGGAAACCCAGCAATGACTGAAGATGAAAAGAGAGGGCCCTACATCTTAAAACCTCTTGTGGACAGCGATGTGGGAAGATGCCAGAGAAAAAGAGTAAGAAATAACATTTTTGCCCGGCCGGCATGGCTCAGTGGTTGAGCATCGACCTATGAGCCAGGAGGTCACAGTTTGAATCCAAGTTGCAGGCTTGATCCCCAGTGTGGGGCATGGAGGAGGCAGCCAATCAATGATTCTTTCTCATCATTGATGTTTCTATCTCTCTCTCTCTTCCTCTCTCTCTTCCTCTCAGAAATCAAAAAAAAAAAAATTAAAAAAAAGAAAGAAAATGTTGGCAGGAGGGTTATTTTTCAATGGGAAGAAGGTAGAGAATAAAAAAGAAAAACTTTAAAAAGGGGGAACACAGGGGTCTCTTGGAGACTTAACATGGCCAGGAAGGAGAAAGACCAGAGAAATCCCATATCTTGGGGAACTGAAATAAAGGAATTGGATTGGACTCCTGACGGCCTTGAAGACTGCGTTTTCAAACTGGAGTTGGAAGGGCAGGGAGTGAAAGAACTGAGCTTCTTTGGGACCATCATCAGAGCTGAATAAACAACTCTGCGCAAGTGTAAGAAAAGCGGATTCGGAAAGGTGGCGTGCCAGATGCAGGACCTGGCAGTGACTGTAAAAGCCCAATTCTGTGAGCATCTGTTCCACCAAAGGGAGTGAAGACAAACGTACAGTTGCCTCTCCGTGTGTGATTTTACTCTCAAGATCTTCGCATTCTTCAGCGAAGCAATATCTGTATTCTAAGCCAGTGCCTCTCAAACTTCAAAGTGCACACAACTCCTCTAGGGGCCTGACTAAAACACAGATTTCAGATTTCAGCAAATGCTTCCCCCTCGCATTCCCTCCCCCTGCCCTGCCCATTCTGCTTCAGCAGGTCTGTGGGCAAGGCACATCATAATTTGCATTTGTCACAAGCTCCAGGGAGATGCTTCTGCTGCTGATCTGAGGACCACACTTTGAGGAGGGAGCACTGCTCACACAGCCCACCCAGTGGGGAGGAGCCCTCTAGGCCTGGAGGGGCAAAGGCGTGGACACAAGGAGGCGTCCTCTTCGTCCTCTTCCAAGGAGACTGTCCCCTCACTCGCTGAAATGGCCGGAGGGTGAAGCCACACCATGCCTCCCACTCCAATGATCTTGTCTCCACACCTGCAGTTTCTTTAGCTGCTTTTACACATTTTCTCCAGGTCCTTCAGTTCTGGAAGCGACTCTAAGAACAGACCCCTGGGACAGAGGACAGCAGACCGCTTAAACATGTAGGAGCTGCCCAGAGTTCGGGAGATCATGCCGCTGCCTGGGACCAGCAGATGGGAGTCCTCCCGAGAATAGAGGCGTCTCCCCTGTGCTTGCTGCAGCAAGCAATACACAGAACTTTCCTCAAATGATTTCCCTGCAGGGAGCTCTCTGCCTGCTTTTCATCTAAGTACTTTAGCGAAGATCAGAGATCTGAGTGCAAAATCGTAAGTATTAGAGATGGAACCAGCCTACGATCTCACTTCGGACCCATCCCTAAGGGCCAGACTCAGAAAGGCAATTACAAGAACCGAGTCTTTTTTTCACACATGGGATTTAGAGATTTCATACAGTTTGCAATTTGGATTTTCATCTTTCAAACTGCTGCCTCCTCCAAATCACAGTTGTGCATGGCAATTTTAAGCTGTGAATGGAAACTGGTAGATTCAGGAAGGAGGCCCACGTATAGACCTAGGATACTTGGTCAAAGCTGCTAACAATGTCTCCCTCTAAGAACATATGAAGGAACTTTCCCTTGATAGAATGAAGCTTAATGGTTCCCAATTATTTTCATTCTGAATGGTCTTCATTTTTCCCTGAAGGGTTATGGAGTACGGTGGAATATGTTGGAGAAGGTAAAAAGTCCCACAGTAACAAAGCGGATTGAAAGAGGTTGTGCATGAGTCAGGGGGGAAGGGTGTATTCACTGCCACAGACATTGTCGGAGCAGCCCCCTGATGGGGGCGGAGAACACCAAAACTAACATCTGACAATAACATTCCTTCACATCTTCCTTTTTTAGTGATTTCAGAGAGGAAGGGAGAGGGAGAGAGAGATAGAAACATCAATGATGAGAGAGAATCATGGATTGGCTGCCTCCTTCACGCCCCACACTGGGGATCAAGCCTACAACCCAAGCATATGCCCTGACCAGAGATCAAACTGTGACCTCCTGGTTCATAGGTCGACGCTCAACCATTGAGCCATGCCAGCTAGGCCCTTCACACATGTTTCTAGGGATTTATGCCAAATGTTCATCTAAAGCACAGTTATACAACCATTACCTCACGTTATTTTCAGAACTACCTTAGAGAACACACAGCAGGAAAGAAGAGCATTGCTCTACAGACAAAATGAGACTCAACAGTTAAATTATACGCTCAAGCCAGGACCTCCCCTTTCATTACTTAGCTCTTCCTACCAGCTTGTATTATCAAGTGTGTGATGACTATCATATGAGAGTCAGCTTTCACGGTGACAACACCCCTCTGTTAGAAACCCCTAGGATTTAAGAAGCTCCATGGCACTAAATACCATGGCACATCTGGCACCTTTTGGCACTGTATTTGGTTATTCTCCATTTACTCCCCCATATATATTTCTGCCCATGTTTCCCCCTGCTCTGCGCCTTAAGAGGTCTGCTCCTGTAATCGCATTTCCTAGTCACCTTTCCAGTTGAGTGTGGCCAATGAAGGGAACCAGCAGATGAAAGGGCAGCAACAGCCCTAGCCCATTTGGCTCAGTGGATAGAACATTGGTCTGTGGATTGAAGGGTCTCGGGTTCAACTCCGGTAAAGGGCACATGCCCGGGGTTGAGACTTGATCCCCACGAGGAGGCATGCAGAAGGCAGCCGATCAATGATTTCCTCTCATCATTGATGTTTCTATCTCTCTCTCCCTCTCCTTTCCTCTCTGAAATCAATAAGAAATATATTTAAAATTAATTAATTAATTATTTTTTAAAAGAACACACAAAGAGCAGCAACAGAGAGATAAGTGTCTTTCTTTCCCACTCCCTAGACTGTCCTTCCTAGACCACAGCTCCACCTCTCACTGGAAACTCCTCATACTATTTTCTCCCCTTAGGGGTGCTAACAGCTTCCTACTCTTCCTTTTTTTTTTTTTTTTGTATTTTATATATTTATTTATTTTTTTAGTGATTTCAGAGAGGAGGAGAGGAGAGAGAAAGAAATATCAATGATGAGAGAGAATCATTGATCAGCTGCCTCCTGCCTGCCCCCTTCTGGGGATCAAGTCCTGGACTTGGGTATATGCCCTGACTGGGAATCGAACCTTGACCTCCTAGTTTATGGGTTGATGCTCAACCACTGAGACACACTAGCCGGTCCAGCTTTCCACTCTTGCTGCTCTCTGGTGCCTCACCTCCCTTGTTGGTTCCCTTAACCCCACCCACACTTTTGCAAATAGTTAGATTCTGTTTCCCCACCTGAAACCCAGACCATACTAACCTCTCTCCCACATAGCTCTAACAAATAAAAATAAATCTAATGCCCAGATGAACACAGCCTAAAACATCCACAGTCACAAACTCATTGATTTTTCCCTTTTAATAATTAATGTTTGTTTCTCCGGCGCTTCTTTGCTACAGTCCTACCTTGGGCCCTTATGTATCCCTGGCCTGAACTTTTGTGATAAGTTTTCTAAGTGGACTCCCATCTCTAAAGCCTCCCACCTCCAATCAATGCTAACCACTGCCTGATACTCGATTAAATTTTCTGGCACACAGTTCTGATCATATGGTTCCTGTGATGGCTCCCAAGTGGCTATAGCACAAAGTTCTTAGCCCAGCATGCAGGTCTCTCACCTGTGCGCTCAGCCTTATCGGCAACTTCCCTATGTGAGTCTGCCTGCGCTCTCTATCCCTCAGGCCCTCACCAGAATGTCTGATCTTCATTTGGTTTACACCATCCCCTTAGCCCAGGAAGGTCTTAACTTTGAAAATGCTCACAGACTGTAAGGTCCAGCCCAGATGTTGCCTCTGGCCTAAAGATTTTCTGTTTCCTTACAGAGATAAGCAACCACTTGCTTTCCTAAACTCTCAGGAGTCTTTTTGCATCCTTTTTTTTTTTTATGACACTTGGCATGCTGAACCTCTCAGAATAGTTATCTGTGTCCATCTTCTCCAACACCCCATTCTAAGCATCTTTCCCAACCAGATGCTGTCTGGTCCCTTGTGGTACCCACAACAACGAGCACAGGACAGAGCTCAGAGTAGGTCTCAGCAAGTATGTGTCAGATGAATGAATGCATGAATCGATTCAATTAACATCCCGTTACGACCTAATGCTGTGTCTATAGTGTGATTTGACTTTAAAATAACTTGAGCCCGGCTGGCATGGCTCAGTGGTTGAACATTGACCTATGAACCAGGAGGTAACGGTTTGATTCCTGGTCGGGGCACATGCCGGGGTTGTAGACTCTGTGCCCAGTATGGGGCATGCAAGAGTTAGCCAATCCATGTTTCTCTCTCATCATTGATGTTTCTGTCTCTTTCTCCCTCTCTCTTTCTCTCTGAAATAAATATATATACATATATATTAAAAATAATAATTTGAATGATCAGCTGAAGCAGCTGGATAATGTATGCTAAGTGTTATATATGAGATGCGCACATAAACATATCTGCATATTTGTGTATTTGTATGACTGTTTCTTAATATGAATATACTAGAGACCCAATGCACAAAATTCATGCAAGAGGCTTGGCCCTTGCAGCCCTGGCTTTATCTGGAAGATTATCCAGAAGGATGTCTGGAAGGACATCTAGAAGGTGGTTTGGCTGTTTGGTCTAATTAGCATATTATGCTTTTATGATTATAGATATTATTTTATCATGTCATTTAAAAATATATATCTTTTGAGGGAAAGTAGAACCACATACATAAGCATCTTTAAGAAGACACACACAACTAAATGTGTAAATTCCTAGAAGGGGTTTCTGAAGGGCAATTGGATGCATGCAGCTTTGAAATGTTCTACTTCTTTCTCATTTCCTATCAGTCAGCCCCATCCAATTTTGTTTAATGAGGCTACTGCAATGTATTTATTTTGGGGTGATTGAATTTAGAGAGACATTCATCTAGCACACAATTGTTGCCACAAGCTGAATGGCTGAATCATAACAGGCATGATGGCATTAATCTGAGGACAGCTATTTCTTACCATTTCTGACATACAAAAAGCTCAGACAGGCAGGGGATTTTGCCTCAGGTGCAAGATGGGGCTGATAGGATCTGAAGTAGAAATGCTTTGCTCCTGGACTGGTGAAGCAGCCAAGCAGGAAAAAAAAAAAAAAATGCCCTGGAGGCACTAAACCTTTGATTTTAGAACCTGTTTCTCGGATGAGTGAGAGCTACTTGTGGCCCTTTGGGATGTCCAAGGAATCCCAGTTACAAGGAGATAACTTCATAAGGACAGCAGAGGCATCTGTGTAGGTGACTGACCTCTTCCGAAGAGCTTACGAATCTGTTTTGGGTAGTTGCAGCTATTGGAGAAGAATGATACCAACAATGGCTCACATCTGCAAGGCACTGTGATCACTGACAGCATGATTTCACATGCACCATCTCAGGCAGGTTAAGTTGGAGAGTGGCATACACTTGGCAGCCACCAGGTGCCCAGTGCGTGGGGACATACCAAGCCTGGTTTCCAGGGAACTGGGAAGCCCCCTCCCAAAGAAATCTCCAAGACATTGGCTTGCGGCCGACGCCCAAAATCCATCATGAAAGCATCACTTCATGGAACTCAGGCACTTCTACTGTGAAAGCAAAAATACCCCTGGAAATAAGCATATAGCCAACGCTGTAACTCATTTACACCTGAATACGAGTGCACTCTCGACACCTTCTCAGCAGAACAGCTGGCTAAGGTTTTAAGTAGATCACACAAGTAGTAAGAGAGTAAAAGGAGGTTAAGGGCCCAACAAATAGACACTGCTAACACTCTTCGCTTGCTGCAGGCACTTTTGAGGTTGCAGGAAACATGCAGAGTGGTGTCAATTCAACACAGGGTTTTAGTAGAACTAGGAACTACAGCATAATCTGCCACCTACAACTATTTACCTTCTGCAGGTAACAAAATGTTACGAGAATTACATTTTGAAAAGGCGGAAGTTTGAGTCACAGTGCTTCTTAATCACCACAATACTCTTTCATTTATCTATCCCCGTCTTTTTCCTGATCTCCTTCGAGGGAAAGGGAGGGGAGGGAAGGTCGGCAAAAAGTGCTTGTTAGATTGGGACCCTGGTGAGATGGTGTCACCCTCTCTCGGCCTTTCTCTTATGTGGTATTATTGTGAGCTCCTCAGAGACCTGTCCCCTCCACCAACCTTGTGGTCTCTCCTTTGAGGATCCCCAAACCCGAGCAAAAAACATTCTAGTTCATCTGAAGCTCCCACCCCAAGCCCCAGAAATCAGTCACTGAGGCCCTCACCCAGCTTCCCCTCCGCTCGGGGAGCAATGCAATGAACTGCCTGTTAAACTGATCTAAGGTGCTTCCCACACTGGCTCTCCCCTGCTGAAGCTCCTATCTATCTGCTCCCTGGAGCATTCCTCACCTGAATAAATTCTGGGAGTGCTGGCCAATCCAGAAGCAGCAGCAGCCTTCTTGGCTCTGCTGCCAAAAGCATTAGCCAGCCCAGCTCGCAATCCCGTAAATTTCTGGAACAGGAGTCAACTGCAGGAGACACAGCTCAAGCTCAAAGTGGTCCTGTTTCAGTGAGATGAGGTGGGCACCCATGTCCCTTAGCCCTCCAAAAAAATGCTCTCCACAAGTCTCCTACAGTGACTTTAGAGTGCGAGTCATGTGACCACTTTTCTGCTCAACTCATTTTGTAGGTTCTTCTAGCTGGCCTGTTCCACAGCTGTATCTGATAGCGATTTGTCTTGATTCTCTATGGGAACTGTCAGTCTAACACTGTTACATTCATTCATGTATTTGGTGAACAATTATTGAAGGTCTCCCTTAGTGTGAATCTTTCCTGTTCCCTATTTCCTTTCTCTTGCTCATTTATTCTGTTCTTCACCTTCCTGCTATCAGATGTTATGATGAAGAATGAATCATTCTATCTTTCTCTCTTCTTCCCTCTCCACAAAGTCCCAGCTATTATGATAGAAAATGCGAAAAAATGTTTTCACTTTTTAAAAAAATATGTTTTATTGATATTTTTTACAGAGAGGGAGGGAGATAGTTAGAAACATCGATCAGCTGCCTCCTGCACAATACCTACTGGGGGTATGCCCACAACCAAGGTATGTGCCATTGACCGGAATCGAATCTGGGACCTTTCAGTCCACAGGCTGACACTCTATCCACTGAGCCAAACCGGTTTCGGCTGTTTTCACTTTTTGTACCAGAATGGATAACAAGCAAACTGAGAAAAAATTTAAATAAAAAACCAACAATAAATAATAAAGATAGCCCGGCTGGCATGGCTCAGTGGTTGAGCATTGACCTATGAACCAGGGGCTCAAGGTTCAATTCCCAGTCAGGGCACATGCCCGGGGTTGAAGGCTTGATCCCCAATGTGGGGCATGCAAAAGGCAGCCAATTAGTGATTTTCTCTCCCACATTGATGTTTATATATATATCTCTCTCCTTCTCCCTTCTTCTCTGAAATCAATAAAAATATATTTAAAAAATAATGAAGATATTAGATGTCAAATTATCTTACAAGCACAGTTTTTTGGTGTTTTTTTTTAACCCCAAGCATAGCATGTTGTCTATCTAGACTTGGGTTCTTCCAAGTTCAAGTTGCAAAGATCTTGCAAAGCTATTGCAAACACACACTCTTTAAAACAAGGTGTGTGTTTGTGTTCCTAGTACATAGGGCCTGGGGTAGTAGGAAACAAGCTGATGAAAAACAGAGGCCACTAAGGAATTTAGCTCTTGCTAAGGAAGCAGCATAGCTATGGAATGCTTTCTGTCGCATATAAATACAGGCATGTGAATGGAATAAAATAAAAACAGAAGTTGTAAAGGAAAACCAAGTGTTCTCACACGGCTCTACCGGACAACTGGAGCATCTAGCAGGATTTCTGAAATATCAAAGAACAGCTGTCTACTTTGCTAAGTCCTTGAATCCTTACCCCAGATATTTTTCTTAAACAATCATAGTGATCTATAGCTAACATTTACTTAGGACTTTTTCTATGCTGGACCCTGGACTAAATTATTTATGGTACTTGTTATTTAATTCTCACCTATGAAGAAGATGGTATTTATTCCCATTTTATAGATGAGAAAAATGAGTCTCAGTGACGAAGGCACTCGTCTTAAGTTGTGTGGGGGAAAGAGGAGGAAGAAAGGGTCTAGGAATACAGGGTGGTTCTTTTTCCACTTATTCAGTATTAGCCTACGAAAAGCAGTATGTGGTGAGTGAGCCTCTTCCACCAAGACAATATGGCAGGGTCCCCACATATGACTGTACCTCTTGGGATTCAATTTCTCTGTAGCCGTCACCCTCCCCCATCTCTACATGAATAAACCCTCCTTCCTTTCCTTCCACCCTGCTTTTCCTCTTCTCATAAGTATTTGTTGAGCACCTTCTATGTGCCAAGCATTAAACTGAGTACAAGATTATAATAGGGATTAAGGCTTGGTCCCTACCCTCAATGATCTTCTAGCCTAGTAGAGAAATCATACACACACACACACACACACACACACACACACACAAATAGACTGAATGATGGAACAATTGAACAACCGAACAACTGATCACTATGAGGTGTGCTGACCACCAGGGGTCATGTGCAGAACATGGGGGGTGTGGGCAGCAGGTGACAGAGCGTGGAACATGGTGGGCGTTGGTAGTGGTGACATGATGGAGCAGGGAGCGGGGTGCCAGGCCCAGGCAGGGTGCCGGTCACTGTCAGCGAGGTGAGCCTCTGGTGGTTGCTGAAAATTCCCTGTTCCTGCATGCCACGGTCCCACCCAGCACTTGCACCTGCTGCTGGCACCAACCCCAATCACTCCAAGCTGTCAGCGGATGTAAGCAGGACCGTCAGCACATGGGAACAGCAGTGGCAGGAGCGGGGCTGCTGGCTGACAGGGGACTGGGGGCCTGCAGCAGGAGGGGGCATGGGCATGGAGGATGGGCCGAGACTCGCCCCTGTGTCCACCACAGCCTGATGGCCCATATTTCCTTTCAAGGTACATAAATTCGTGCACTGGGTCCCTATTAAGTATATAATTACAATACTGGGTTGTAAATGCCCCCATGGGGGCAGGTATAAGAGAAACATATGTCACCAAGGAGGAAAAATCAGAGAAGGTTTACATGAAAAAAAAATGAAACCTTTCCCAGTGTTTCCTGCTTGAAATATATTGATCCCCATTACAACCTGAATTCTATTCCACTGGCATTCTGGCTCATATTAGTCACTTTGGGGCTGGTCCTGGGATTGGGTTTATTATTTTCCTCTCCCACAGCATAGCTAATACAATACTCATGTGGAGTGATTATACTGAACGGAATGTTGACAGGGGCTAGAATGCTCTAGTCATAGATAGCACTTGAGCGTTTGATATCTTTAGCAATTTTAGTTTTCCTTGTAAATTACTAAAGTTAGCAACCTGGTTATAGATAGTAGCCTTGAGCACTTAGATCAGTGGTTCTCAACCTTTCTAGTGCCATGACCCTTTGATACAGTTCCTCATGTTGTGGTGACCCCCAACCAAAAAATTATTTTCGTTGCTACTTCATAACTGTCATTTTGCTACTGTTATGAATCGTAATGTAAATATCTGTGTTTTCTGATGGTCTTAGGCTCAACCTGTGGGTTGTGACTGCTGCTGACAGGGGACTGGGGGCCTGCAGATATAAAAAAACACAGATATTTACATTACGATTCATCACAGTACCAAAATGACAATTATGAAATAGCAACGAAAATAATTTTTTGGTTGGGGGTCACCACAACATGAGGAACTGTATCAAAGGGTCACGGCATTAGAAAGGTTGAGAACCACTGACTTAGATCCACTCGTGAGTGCTGACAAGTCAGATTTCTGAGCCTGGCAGGTAAAGGGCCAGATCTGGACTCTGTAAGATTACTATGATAAAAGCCCATTGTGAAGGCCTTTAAAGAGACAGCCAACTGGCCTTCTCCTGGAGTCATCCAGCCTTTGTTACTGTCCACACCATTTCTTTTGGAACACTACAGAAGTAACGGACACCTCCCTCCTTTCAATGTAGGGATCCCCTCTATGGCAATGCCTGCCAACAGATAAATCAGCCCAAAGTCTTTATCCCAACTGTTTCATTGGAATACTGCACTGCTTTCCCCGTGCTCTGTCTCACTACTAACCTACACACACTCTGAATTCCAAACTTGATATATTTGCTCATACTGTCCATTTTCCCCCTCCACCTCTCAGCTGTATGTGTCAAATCCAAATCCCGTCTTTGATTCAAGACCCAGGTCTGGTGCCTTCTTGTCTACAACCGTCTCTGAAGTTCCATAGTCCATTCCTATTCACTCACATCTTATGTTAGGATTCCGTCATAGGAGTGAGGTCTCCAAGAATTCCAGAAATAAAAGTCATCTCTCTACTCAGAGCACTTTTCCCAAAGAGGAAAAGTTTCCTGGAACATCACATCCATTCAGCCTTTCCTTTATTTATTCAGTCATTTGACAAATATTTACTGAGTGCCTCTGTGTGCCAGGCAATGGGATACAGTGGTGAATGCGCCTGACAGGGCTTCTACCTTCATGCAGTTTCCAGGCTAGTGGGGAAGACAGAAATAATGAATAAATTACTGAAAGAGAATGAGTTGAACGACCTCAATGGCCAGTGTCACTGAGCTATGAGCCTGATGTCCTCAGTCCCTGGTTGACTGGCCTGTCTTCAGATAATGCTAGGAACGGAGTCACAAATATTTTTCATCTGACTCCCTGTCTCTTAGCTCCAGGCAGACCACCCTGTGTACACAAACAGTTGCCAGCGTTGCCAAAGAATAATATGATTTGTTATACTTAAGCTTTCTTAGTGTAATTACATCCCCATTAGCCAAATGATTTTGTTTCATGTTAGTTTCCTAATTTCATTCTCAAAGGTTGACATTAACTTCATGCTTTAGGGATTCTTATTGCCATCCTCATTGACCACCTGTGAGAAACAAAAATCTTTGTTTTGCTCACTGCTGTATCCCCAGTGCTATAATGCCTGTCACACAGTAGGCGCTCAATTTATATTCATTGGAGGAATGGGTAAGTGGATGGGCGGGTGGATTTCACTTTCCCCCTTACAGCAGAAATGCTCTAAGAACATAATATCTGCCTAGTTCATGTTTGGGCTCCTCCAGCCCTGCACAGGGAGGTAATCAATCAATACATTATCCTATATAATAAAACCCTAATATGCAAATAGACCAAATGGCAGAACATCCGGAGGAATGACCAGTCGCTATGATGTGCACTGACCACTAGGGGGCAGACACTCAACAGAGGAGCTGCCCCCCGGTGGTCAGTGTGCTCCCAGGCTCACAGCTGGCAGTGCTAAGGAGCAGTGAGCAGGCAGGCAGTAAGGAGCAACGGGTCCCGGACTGTGAGAGGAATCCCAGACTGCAAGAGAGATGTCCATCAAGGAGTCCTGGACTATGAGAGAGCACAAGCTGGGCTGAGGGACCACCCCCCTTCCTGCTCCCATTCACAGATTTCGTGCACCAGGCCTCTAGTTCGAAAATAAAAAGTCATCTAGCTTTGCCTGAATTTTTTTCATGACTAGAAGGAACTCCCTGCTTTTTCAGGCAGTTAGTTCCATAGTCAAACTGCTCTAGCTGTTCAAGTCCTTCCCACTTTGGGTCTAACATTTGCCTCCCTTGAGGCCCATGAAAACAAATCTGTATCCTCTGTCCCATGGCACTCCTTCTGGTGTGGCAGACAGTGACCAGGTTCAGTTACAAACAGGACGCTTCTCCAGTGTAAACGCAGCTCATTGAAAATCCTTTGAAGCACTCCCAACATAGTTCAAAGGAGGACACATCCTCATAGGTGTGTGGTGAGGTCTGAACTCCCACAGAGAGCCACTGTGCCAGCAGGTTCTCTCTGCAGGTCAGGGACCCAGACCGGAACGGATGATGATAACAACAATTAAAGTTTACTCTGCAATTAATTATGGTTGACTGGTTAATCCACATACCACCCTGGGATATAGGTCAGGGTTTCTAGGCCTTCTTAAGGGTCAAGATGATGAGGCAGAAAACAAGAATCAAGGCATACTTTGCATACGTGATGGTGAGCAAAGGGACAAAAGCATACAGAAGACAGGCATTGAGGGCTTGCTGTGTGCCAAGCTCTACGGCAGGCTACTTGAACTGAGATAGGTTAAAATGTTTCCAAATACAGCACCTTACACACAGCAGGCCTGAAGCTGTGCACAAAGGTTTGATAATATTTGAAATAAGAGAACTGTTAGCTGTAGGTGTAAGCATCTTTTTGTTACACACAGATTTTATTGCAGTAGGATTTACTCCAAATCCCCTGAAAACTGACACACTTTGGTAAAAAAAAAAATTCCACTAAAATCAGTGTGCATGTTTACTTTCATCCATTTCACTGTATTGTAAATGCAAAAGACATTTTAAGTGATTCTTTTCATCAAATAAAGAATCCGCTCCAAATTATTTTGTCATTTGAACAAGCCCTTTCTTGGGTTTAAGTATGAGGCTTTCTGAAAGTTTTAATTCTTAAGCTTTGGGGAGATTTTGAATCCTTTGGGTATCTGGTGACAGCCACATGGGCTTTCCCAAGAAGAGGGGACAGATTCACATACTCACAGAGATGGCATCCATTCAGAGTCTGTGAACTGCAGGTAGAGATCAGAAAGAAAAAGAAAAAAACTGGCCCCTGGCGAGTCTTTGGAGCCACTGTGAGGGCTTTGATTTCCATTCTGAGTCAGATGGGAAACCACAGAAAGTTTTGAACTTGTGTTTTAACAGGGGCACTCTGGCTACTGTGATGAGAATAGACTTGAAGGGGAAAAGGGCCAAAGGAGGTTACTGCAAACATCCAGGTGAGAGAGGATGGCAGTTTGAAACATCCAGATAAGAGAGGAGAGCAGTGGAGGAGTGAGACGTGGTCAGATTCTGATAGAACTTGCAGACCAGATTGAATGTGGTGTGTGAGTGGAAGAGGTGGGTCAAGTTGACTCCAAGGGTTCTGGCCTGAGCAACTTGAAGGCTCAGGTTGTCCTTACCTGGGATGAGGAAGACTAAAAGTTTGCAATTTGGGTGGATGTGGGGGGTATGAGAAGGGAAATATTAGGAGCCAAGTTTGGGACCTTTTAAACTTGAGATGCCTATAAACATCCAACTGGAGATGCTGAGTAGACAGTTGAATGCCTGGTCAGGAGGTCTGGAGAGAGTTTGGACTTTAATACTGTCTATCTATAAAATTGAAAAAATAGTGTAATAATGTCTGCATAGTAATACTTACTATGGGGGGATTAAACAAGACAATGCATGGAAAGCTCTCAGTGCAGGATTTAGGATGCAGTATGCCCTCGATACATTTCAGCTATTATTTTTATTAAAACTTAGATCGAATCGGTTTGGCTCAGTGGATAGAGCGTCAGCCTGCGGACTGAAGGGCTCCAGGTTCAATTCTGGTCAAGGGCATGTACCTTGGTTGTGGGCACATCCCCAGGAGGGGGTGTGCAGGAGACGGCTGATCAATGTTTCTCTCTCATCGATGTTTCTGATTCTCTATCCATCTCCCTTCTTCTCTGTAAAAATCAATAAAAATATATTTTTAAAAAAACTTAACTCATCTCATCCCCAGCCAGTATTTCTATCATTCCTATAAAGTTATGAGTGTGGCTGCTGTTAAGATTGATACGTGGTTTCTGGTGTCAGTCCCTGGGCATGATTTGTAAAAGAGAACAAAGTCTTGAACAATGGAAGTGCCTTCGGAATTAGTCCCTAGCCCCCAGAGTTTAAAATTGTGAAAGCTTTTGCATCCGCTCAACAGTTTTCATAGGCAGGCTATGTTACATTTCTTCAATAATCAGTATGTTGTTTCAGCAACTCAGAATTTACTTCAAGTTTCAGAGCGGGTTTGACATGGAGAAGGAGGCAGTTTATCCGAAGAGATTGAATACCAGCAAGGACCCTGCAGGGAGGACAGCCCCAGACCGTTCATGTGGCCTGTGTGACACAGGAGGCTTCCATGGAAGGAAGCATCAGAACGAACGGACTACTCTGCCTCGACTTCCATCGCTCCCGATCCGATTGCTGGCCACAAGTTTATCTGGCTCCTTTGAACATCGATCCACAAAAGCCATGACCCATGTCTTCCTGAAATAGCAAGCTTCTCAGAAGAACCTTCCTTGAAAAAGCACACCCTTGCCCTCTGTTATTAATTTATTCAGTCATCTTTAGCAGCTTTATGTTGGGAAAGTGAGAACAAGAGCTGACGTGGCTTTATTACACCCTTTCAGATCTTTGAAACAGTGGGTTTCCAACATCAAAACCTAAACAATGTTTGAGGTTCCTCTCCTTTTCTTTTTACATGTCTTTGAATGTTGACTATAAATCCTTGACCCTGTCATTCTCTTCAACATCTATAACAGGCCTAATGCTCAACAATTGCCTGTTAATAATCCTCCTTATCTCCATTTGTACATAAAGGGAAGAGGGGAAGAGTCCATTCAAGCAGTCTAAAATGCATCTGCAGCAGACAGACGATTAAGGTCACATACCATCACAGATCTTGTGTGGATCTAGCAACGGAAGCACAACGCAGAACAGGTTGATGCACCAGTGAGGGGTGGGGAGAGAAAAGGACACAAAAAAAGGCTCTTTTCTCACATCCTTGTTTTCTTCCATCTGTGAATGAGGCCACATAACTGAGCTGATGGATGCTAATGAGGAGGGCAATGCTCCATGAAACTTCATGAAACACCAGTTTCTTCCCTCCTCCTTGATTCCTTGGCAAGTTTCTAATAATGGCTACATTCACTGTGACTGTGCTTCAAGCAGATTTCCAAGGTTGACCTCACAGGAGAAAACAAGTCTTCTCCCTCCCTTCCTTCCCCTGGACTCAGGAGAGCACACCTTCAGGACTAACGCCTCAGGGTCCCCTAGTCCAGCAGGACATGTGAGGGGCTGAGCTAGCCCTCTCCCACATCATTGATGTTATATTTTCCCTCCTTCCCTTCCTCTTTGCCTCCCTTCTTCTCCCTTCCTCTCTGAAATTGAATATATATATATATATATATATATATATATATATATATATATATAT
>JAAGEH010000226.1:11517099-11551966 GCA_011751065.1 Lasiurus cinereus
TAGAATTCATCTCGTCTGCCTTTACAAAGCAGGACAGGGGTCCTAAGGCAATTTCTGGGATCCCGTCAGACAGGCAGCCCTTCCCAATACTAGCAGGGGGCGGAGCCAAGGAATGTCACCATCCAACCCCAGCACAGAGGGAGTTCCCAGTACCTGCTATGGAAGGAGCAGGCCGCTTCCTCGCATCCCTCAGCTCCGGGCTCCTGAGTGTCCCAGGTTGGCCTCTCCCTCTCTGTGCAGTGAGGGGAAATCCTCCCCATGACCCCACGTCAGCTGGCTGGAGCGGGCTGCCGCCGCCAAGCCCCAGGGACGACCTAGCATTCCACTTCTCAAGTACTGTGCTGAGTCAAACAGAGCCTCCCACACACTCCAGCTTCCACACAGGCGGAGTCTGCTTGTGTCTGTTCAGTTCCAGGACAATCAACAAAGCCCACAAACCTTCTCAGTCCCGGGCTGGATGCCGGGGGTGCAGAATCAGAGTCGTGTGGAAGGCTGTGTATGCATCAGGGCATGGGTGGTTAACAGCAAGGACTGCAGCCCCATGGCCTCAGTTATATCCTGGCTCTACAACCTGGGTGACTATTTAACCTCTCCCTGCCTGAGTTTTCCATCCAGAAAATGCAAATAAGAGCATACCCCAGAGGGATTAATATAATTCTGATGATGAGAACTATGATTTAGAACCCTGCGTGGCACAGAGTAAATACTCAATAAATTTAACTATGACTATTTTTTTGCATTTGGGCTTCTGTCTGTGGGGAGGCTGAAGTTTGGCCCGTTTCTCTTCATTCTCTCTGCCTCTGGCTAGTTTCCTAGTTTCTCAGGAGGGGTGTTTCTTGGCTTCTGGCTCACCTCAGTCCTAATGGCTAAAAAATGACACTTCTCCACACTACTGTCTGGCTGTTTTGTCCACTAGGATTCAAAATACAAAAACCTTCCATAGGTGAAGCAATCCTCTCCCTTCTACGAACCCAAGTGAATTATGACATAAGTATTCCTCTAAGAAGGTGAGGAAACTCTTGGTCAACACAGAGGAAGGACCAGATATGAAAGGAGTTGCCCTGAGCCAGAAGCCTGGTTCCTAAGCAACCTCGTGCCCACATCTTCCTGTTCTTTCAAGGTCAAAGGCAGGAGTTTCCACATACGTTTCAGAAATTCTGACACCAGTGAGCAGTGAGCAAAAATAATATTCCCAGGATTTTGAAAAATCATAATGTTATTTTCTTCTCTACTCTCGCTAAGTTCTTTTTTAAAAATATATATATATTTTATTGATTTTTTTCACAGAGAGGAAGGGAGAGGGATAGGGAGTTAGAAACATCGATGAGAGAGAGACATTGATCAGCCGATCAGCTGCCTCCTGCACGCCCCCCACTGCAATTGTGCCCTCAACTAAGATACATGCCCTCGACCAGTATCAAACCTGGGACCCTTCAGTCTGCAGGCCGACGCTCTATCCACTGAGCCAAACCGGTTTTGGCTCACCCTAAGTTCTTTAACTAGAAACAGTTAGTTATGATGTATTTGTTTAATTAGGCAAATACCTACTTTTCCTCATGCCTCCCGAGTTATCATTACTATAATTATTAAATCCACTACTGCCCATGTAAGACATGTAAACTTCAAAATAAGCTGGATTTTGACCCAATTGGCTAAGGCAATTATGAATTTCCATGACTTGGTAGTCCATGGCCTCAAACTCCAAATAATTTCCATTTTCCCATTTAACAGTTCCGTTAAAAAACACGGCATTGCTGTCATGCCTGGCCCGGCCAAGTTCCAGGTAGTACCCTTTGCATCACTTCCAGTGCTTAAATTTTGGATAATTTCAATGCCAAGAACATAATAACAACTATTGGCCAACAAACATCAAAACTTCCCCAAGTGCATCATTTTATTATCAAGTAAAAATTACCACTGCTCTGCCACCCACCTACCCCCACTTCGATCCTTGGAAATTGCTTCTTCTGACAGACCTGAGTTAGATCCTCAAGACATAATGGTGAGCTATTACACCCCAAGGTCTCTGTCCCCCGGGGTGACTTAAACAAATCTCCAATAGTTTAGTTGCCCCATGTTGCTAATACCCACTTACCTGCTCCCTTCTGCTGGTGTTCACAGTCTTCACGCTGATGACACAACCCCAGAGCATCAGTTCGGGAAGGGACATTAGAGACCAGTCAATCCAAGCCCTCATTTTACAAATATGGACACCGGAGCCTGCGAAGAGGAAGACACTTGTCCAAGGTCACATAGCTCATGAATGAAAGAGCTTGGATTAGAATTGCTGAGGTGGAGAATCATCTCCCCTAGCTGTCATTCTTCTTCCAACCGGTTCTTGTGCTCTCCGCCCTCGTTGGCTTTTGTGCTCTCCACACACGGTCCACACCCTCGTGGGCTGTGCCAGGAGCCTGCAAGGCTGAGCCGGAGTGAACCAACCCAGCTCAGCTGGCCGGGAACTCTACCTGCAGAGGAAGAGTTGTCATGTGATTTTCTTGGAAATACACACAGCATGTAGGGACACATGTGATGTTCAGGTGTATCCATTATTGCATCTCTGCCACATCCATCATGCTGAGAAGCAAGCAGAGCCTACAAGTCATTTAGAATATCTGGGTCTTTAAAGTTCTTTTCTTCCAGACCTATAATTTCATATTTCTCTACCCCAAAAGCTTTGGTACTATAGCCCAAAATCCATTTATCTAATAACAAACACTTACTGTGGAGATACTTGTTCAACAGTTTCCATTTGCTAGGCACTATGCTAGCATCAGGGATGCAAAAGTGAGTAATAAGTGATTCTTATCATTTTTCAGTGGAAAAGACAGACACATGGACCATGGCAAAAAATCGTGCTGAGTGCTTTGACATTCTGTAGGCACAGGTCTTGTAGACACACAGAAGCAGTAGCTAACCAGGCGCAGGAGGGTCAGTGGAGACAATTTTTTAAAATTATCTTTTTATTTTGGAATAGTTTAAGCAAAGCTTCAAAAATAGTGTTACATTTTTATCCCTTGCGCCAGTTCTCCATAGTGTTAACATATTACTGTGGTACACTTGTTACAACAAAGAGACCAACATTGGCATATTACTTTTAACTCAACTAGTAGATATTTGTTGAAGAAGGTGACATCTAAGGTGATTTCATTTTTTTTAATATATTTTATTGACTTTTTAAAGAGAGGAAGGAGAAGGGATAGAGAGCCAGAAACATCGATGAGAGAGAGAGATCGATCAGCCGCCTCCTGCACGCTCCCCACTAGAGACGTGCCTGAAACCAAGATCATGCCCTTGACTGGAATCGAACCCAGGACCTTTCAGTCCGCAGGCCAAAGCTCTATCCATTGAGACAAACCAGCTTCGGCCATCTAAGGTGATTTCTGAATAACATTGAGAGTTTGCCCAACGAAGAGGCAGGAAAAAGAATTTTAACTGGGAAGAAAAGCATGTGCAAAGACTCAGACCTGAATTTGGTGAGTTCGGGAACTAGCCAGGTGCAGTGTGCTGGGGATGGAGGGGGGAGGTTTGGATGGAAAAGAGAAAGATAGAGGAAGAGTGAAGAAGAGGCACCAGATGGGGAAAGAGGAGTGGATAGGGATGAAGTCAGTGAGGAAAATATGAACCAGATCAATAAAAGGCCTTTTAAACAGGGTGAAAGCATTTGAACTTTTTCCTGAGGGCAACAGAAAATAAATCAAAGCATTTTATATAGTAGGCCAACATTATAAAAATTCTATTTGGAAAGATCATTTAGACCACAGGGAGGAAAACTCACTAGCAGTGAAAAGACAGGAGAATAAAACCAGTTAGTGGATGGCCTGAGTGAAAATCATGGCAGAGGTGGGGGCGGGGGGAGAATATACTAGTAATGAACTTTAGGGATATGAAAGAGCCAGGTTTGATAGGACTTGTGGTTAATTAGATCAGAGCCTAGGTGAGCGAGGAGAATCAAGGTTGACTACCAGATTTTTGGATTTAGCATCTGGAGGAACCGGATGGTGGTGTCAATCATCAGACTACAGAGCACAGGAGTTAGGACTGATTAGGAGGGGAAGATAATCGATTCCACTTTGAACACCTGGAGTGTGAAGTATCCTGGGGGCATTCCAGAAGACAATACAGTCAGGAGGTGAAATGATTGTACAGGTGTGTGTTTCTGGAAAGAAACATGAGCTGGGGACATATGTGGTGAATCACTAGTCTAAGGCTGGCAGTTGAAGTCAGATGAGCTTGCTCAGGAGTATAGAGGAGAAGAGGACCCAAAAAAGAATTGTAAAGAATGCTGCTATTCGGAAGAGGTATGGAAGGAGGCTTGGGGGCACCCAGAGAGGAAAACCAGAAGAATGGAGTATCTCCTATGAGGTGAGAGCTTTCCTGAAAGGGTCCTGTGACCAATAGTGACAAATACTGTAAAGGAGTGGAGGCCCACCAGGGTCCCTTAGATTTGACCGTAGAGAGGCATTTGCAGAGAATATTTGGGGTCAGAAGTGCAATATGTCCTTGGGCTGCAGAATGAATAGAAGGTAAGAACAAGAGGACTCTAGATATGGATCATTCTTTTTTTTTTTTTTTTTTAAATTTTTTGAAACATGTGTTGTTGGTTTTTTGTTGTTGTTTTTTAAATATATTTTATTGATTTTCTACAGAGAGGAAGGGAGAGGGATAGAGAGTCAGAAACATTGATGAGAGAGAGACATCAATCAGCCGCCTCCTGCACTCCCCCCACAGGGGATGTGCCCGCAACCAGGATACATGCCCTTCACCAGAATCGAACCCAGGACCCTTCAGTCTGCAGGCCGACGCTTTCTCCACTAAGCCAAACCAGTTTTGGCTGGATCATTCTTTTAAAATGGTTTACTGTGGCCCCAGCTGGTTTGGCTCAGTGGATAGAGAGTTGGCCTTTGGACTGAAAGGTCCCAGGTTTGATTCTATTCAAGGGCACGGCCCTCTGTTACAGGCTCCTCCCTTGCCCCTGCTCTGTTCTGCGTGTGAAGGCAACCAATCCATGTGTCTCTCTTACATCGATGTTTCTCTGTCTCTCCGTCTCTCCCCCTTCCGTTCCCTCTAAAAATCAATGAAAAAATATCCTCGGGTGGTGAAGATTAACAATTAATTAATTAATTAAATTATTGACTGTGGTTTAGAGGCCAGAGATCACTTAAATGGGACTAACAAATGAAAAAAACATATATGACTTGTTCCACTTAGAGTATGACTAAGCTATACTTTTTCCAGTGAAAAATTATTTCTTCTGATTAGCAGTCGCTACCATTGATAGAAAATCTACCAAAAGCCAGGCACTTGAAGTACATTATCCATGTTAGCCCTTAAAACAATACTTTAAAGTAGATATCAGATCCCTTCATTACAGGTGAAGAAACAAAAACCCAGAAAGGTTAAACGTCTTGTAGAAGGCTCAAAACAACTTTACAGAGGAGATGGAATTTACACCTCACCTTCACTCCAAAAACCGGGGCTTTTTCTACAGCAACCACACTACTTTTCCTGAATATGTACTTCCTACTGCTGGCCTTTATTTCCCAGTGCAAAAGCCAGGAACTAAAATAGCTGATCGGGGAATTCCATCCGCCATTGGGAGAGACCTGAGGGAAGAGGTAGGTAACTCAGGCACACACTTCTTGTTCAGGCACAGGCTTTGAGTAAGAAATAAAGAGTCTCTGACTTTGATTCCCGAGGTCCTTGCCAAAAACACAATATGTCCCATTTAGTGTGTGTGTGTTGTGTTGGGAAGGAGACCAGGAGATGCAGGGTCAGACAGCTTAGAATAACATTAGTCCACCTCTACTAACTAGAAAAGTTAAGTTTGGGGTAAGGAAACATGAGAAATTTTAAGAGAGTTTTGCAACCATTATTTTTAGTCTGGAGAGAAAAAAAAAAAAGCATTAAGGGAGACTCAAGCTCTCTTACCCATCCAGGAGGAAGAAGCATCAGGCTTGCTTTGGACATTCTGGAGGACATAACTGGGACCAGTGGGAATATGGTATAGAGAGGCAGATTTTGGCTCTAATAGTAAGAGCTGCCTATTCCAAGATAGATGGAACTCCCAGGAAAGTGCTAAATTCCCTGTCACTGGAGATGCTCAAACAGAAGCAGGGATGTTGGTGGTAGAGGCCAAGCATCAGAGAAAGCTTGGATGGCCTTGCAGGCCATTTCAGGCCTGAGATATCTGAAAGAACCATTAAAGAAAATGGCAAGGGTAAGGTTTCACAGATTAAGGCCTAAATGAATTATAAATATTATGTAATGGGAAGATTGGCATGTTCCTTCATTCACAATTTGGCATGAGGTTCATTCATTCATTAATTCAGTCACCCACTCAGGGAGTACTTTCTGTGGATAAATACCCATATTCAGTTGTTTGGAGGGTTAAAATATATGCTCCTGGAACTTGTGATGCATACAGTCTACTTGGAAAGAAATCCAATTTTCATGCCTCATCCAGGCAACAAAGCCCTAAAAGTCAGAACAGAGAACAGGGTAATATAGAAAGCCAATGCCGGTGAGATAAATGTCATCAAATTCTACTCATCCTTTACTGTTCAAAAGGTCCTGCTTCCTGAAGGTTCCTCTTATCGGGCAATAGTTTTTAGAAGTAAATTTCCCCATCTGGGAGGTGAGGGCTGCAATTAACATCTAGCACAGAGCAATACTCAATGAGGGCCCAAGTGTCCTTTCTTGTCCTAACCTTTGTTTCATTCATCGTGGGTCCTGAATGACCTTCAAAGCCAAGTTCATTTTGGGAACTCCAGACCGTGTTCGTCTTCTGAAAGAATGAGGAAGGAGAGGGTGGAGCTGGAAAATAACACAGCCAGATTAAGTACTGGTGATGTGTGTGGAATCATGGGAAGAGGGGCGGCCCTCAGCCTATTGACAAATAGCATCTACTCCTTCTCCTGTCCCTCCCAAAAATGGGGTTGAACCATACCCCATTCTCTCAATCCTTATCTCTGAGGGGAGGGTTATCAATGAGAATATTTGTAAGTACTGAAAGCTACAAGGTATGATGGGAAAAAATGCTGAACTAGGAGCCCTAGTGCCAGATATCTCTACCTCTAATTAGTTTCCTCAGTTTCCCTCTGTCCTCAGTTTCCTCATCTGTCAAATGAAGGGGTTGAAGAGTTCAAAACACAAAGCCTGTAGCTCCCTATGAACCAGAAACTAAAGGCTCCTGTGATTATATGTAGGAATTATTCCCCAGGCGGGAGTCATTTGTCAATCTCTGGCCTTGCAAATACCAATTCCTCCCCAGTGATAGAAGTTAAAACACGTCATTCTTTTACAGGAAGGTTGTACACTCTGAACGTTTGTGTGCAGAACTGCCTGGGAAGTCGAGGCAAAGGAAATGGCTCCTAAATCTCTCCTGGGATTGAAATGGAAAACAAGATAGACTATGACATCAGCTCCCATTTCTTCTGTGATCAGACTAAATAATACAAATATCAATATTAAATTATGCATGCATACTTTTTATGTTTGCCTTTCATGAGAAGTCACAGGGAATCCTTTGCTTTTAGTCTTTAGTACAAAGTCACGGAGAACTGGAAAGACGAACACACACTTTCAGCATTTTAGAGCTGCAATTGATTTTAAAGATTAGACCCAACCCCTCTTCATCCCAATAAGGAAAAAAGTAAGGGGTCCAAGATATGAAACAGCTCACTTCAGTGTTAACTTTCTCTCAATTTGCCTCACCTAAATCAATGGTAATTGGACAATACCACCACCTATATGAAGAGAAAAAAAAAAAAGACACAGAAAGGAGCCTAATTTCTTTTAATGAGTTTCCTGTATTACAATTGTTGGAGCCAGCATTCATTAGGATAAACATTCCTGAGATAGGAACAGTTCTTGCTCCTAGACCAGTGGTCAGCAAACTGCGGCTCTCGAGAGCCACATGCGGCTCTTTGGCCCCTTGAGTGTGCCTCTTCCACAAAATACCATGGCCTGGGTGAGTCTATTTTGAAGAAGTGGCGTTAGAAGAAGTTTAAGTGTAAAAAAAAATTGGCTCTCAAAAGAAATTTCAGTCGTACTGTTGATATTTGGCTCTGTTGACTAATGAGTTTGGCGACCACTGTTAGGACTATATCCAGAATCAAGTCCTCACTCAAGACACAGCTGCTTTATATTTCCCTCCACTATCTTCCTGTCTCTCCACTAGTAGTCAGGCAAGCACCAGAACTTTCTATGAGAACAATGTTGCCCTATAATAAGCCAGTCATTTGCCACCACATCACCTATCAACTAAACAGGTGCTGCTTAGGATTGAATAACATTCAAATGCTAAAAACTTGTCCTTTTCACCAAGAAACATGATTTTTTTTTTTTGCTAATTTCCCCCCTCTTTCATTCTCAATGAATCCAAGGAAGTTACTCAAAAGCATCTTAGTAAAGGAAAAAAAAAAAAAAAGGTAGTTCTATATGAGAATTTTTTATCTTAGATCCCTATTGGTCAGGTTTAGGGATCTAAGTTACTGGAATCACATAAGAACTCATTCCTTGCCAATCCATTTTGCCTCACTATTCAGCTGGATGTTACATTCTTCCTACCACAGAAAACACACACCCTGGCTGTTTTGATAACTGACCACATTTGATAATATTTTGATTATCTGTACACCGGCCCCAGAATGTCCTAGAATTCAAAATGCATACATGGGTTAGAACTGAAAGGTTAGAACTTTTAAGAGCATTTAATCACATCTCCCTCCTTTACAATGAAAGAAACAAAGTTGCAGTGGAACAGACTTGTCCCTCTTCCCGTGGCTAGATAGTGGCAGTGCCAGATCTAGAGGCCACGTCTCCAGTCTTCCTGTCCCGGCTCTTTCCAGGGCCCCTGATGCTTTCCAGCATCGGTGCAGGCTTTCTAAACACTCCGAAGGGCTGGGTGGAGGCTCTTCCTTGGTAGCCAGCCCCTCCCACTCCAAAGCCGCCTCTGCTATTCCACTGCATGAATTATAGATGCAAGAGGTTACTAAAGCTTGAATAGGCAGATGTGTTCCCCTTCTTGCCCCAATGTCTTACATTCTGTCAATGAGGAAGGTGGGTGGCAATTCTTAGAGTTATCAGTTGCTCCCATAGTAAATTACCATTCTCATTTTCCCGAAATCCATTGTTGTTATGCAATGTGCAGTCAGGAAGGAACATTCTATTCTGGTTTTGAATTATGTGAGCAATTCGGTCGTCTGGTTCATGTCTAAGAATTATACATGGCTGGTTGGCATGCATAATTGGGGGCAGCACTGTTCTGATGATTCTGTAACAGGAAGTTGGGTTGCATTAAAATCCTACTTTCTGACCAGTGATGTCCATCCAGGCACTACCTGTTAAAGGCTAAGAGAGGAGTACTAGGGTGCAGGGGAAAGAGATTTCAGCTTGACATTATAATTATCTGCATTAGAACCCTGCCTCTGATCATCACTAGCAGAATGACTTTAAGAGGTGCACTTGGTTTCTTTCTTTTTAAAAAAAAAATATTTTTATTGATTTTGGGGAGGAAGGGAGAGGGAGAGAGAGATAGAAACATCAATGATGAGAGAGAATCATGGATTGGCTGCCTCCTGCATGCCCCACACTGGGGATAGAGCCCCCAACTTGGGGCATGTACCCTGACAGGGATTCAAACCCTGACCTCCTGGTTCATAGGTCGAGGCTCAACTGGGCAGTGCACTTGGCTTCTAACTCTCTCTCTTCTCATCTGTAAAATGTTAAACAGATTTGAACTTGCTTTATATATACAACTAGAGGCCTAATGTACAAAATTTGTGCAAGAGTAGGCCTGCCTTTCCCTGGCTGCTGGCACTGGCTTCCCTTTGACACCTGGGACCTGGGCCTTCCTCGCAGCCCTGGCTTCATCCAGAAGGTCATCCGGAAAGACATCTGGTCTAATTAGCATAATATGCTTTTATTACTATAGATGTTACTGAGCCAATATTATAATTTGTATGGACCAATTAACTCTATAACTGGTCATCAAGAAATAAGGCTACAGAGAAAACAAGATGGCGGCATAGGTAAACACCTAAACTGCTGTCTCGCACAATAATTTCAAAGCTACAGCTTAAAGACAAAACGGACATCATCCACAGGAAGGCTGGCTGAGTGGAAATTCTACAGCTAGAAGGAAAGAGAAAAGCACACTGAGACTCAGAGGAGCTGCAAGAGGCAGAGGTACCGAGACACACATGCAGAGAGGACTGGCAATGAGTGTGCGGTTGACTTTCTCAAGTGGGAGCAAGACAAAAGCTCCCAACTGCACTGAACTCCAGTTCTGGGTGAGACTCTGGGGACCCAGACTCATACAGGGTGAAACTGAACTGTCAGGAAAGAGAAAAGCACACTGAGGAACTGCAGGAGGTAGAGACGCATGTGTGTGGAGAGGGCGGGCAACTGAGTACATGGCTGGCTTTCTCAGTTGGGAGGGAGACAAAAGCTCCTAACTGCATGGAACTCCAGTTCTGGGCAAGACTCTGGGGACCCAGACTCATTTGGGGAGAAACTGGACTATCTGGCAGTGGGCGGAACTTGAGGGCGGCTTTCTCTGCAGCGATTACCACGGGACACTGAGACATAGTGGTCTTATTAGGGCAAGGCTGACGAGAAGCCAAGGCTCTCTGCTCTGCCCTAAGACTCCACCCCATTCAAGCTGAGCACAGAGGTTTCTCCCATAAGGCTGACTCCAGCACAGAAGTTCTCCCCGCATAGACACAGTTGATCCTCACAGCCAATTGGCCTGGAGGTCAATTCTTCCCAGAGATACCAACAACTATCAAGGTTTAACTACAACAAGACTGTGCACACAATCCACAAAGAGGTGCACCAAGAGTGTCCACCTCAGGTAACTGGGGAGGCTGAGCCATTGGGCCCTATAGGACACCTAGCCACTCTATCAACTCAGGGAAGCAGCCAAAATGTACAAACAAAGAAACAGATTACAAATAGAAAAAAACTGAGGAAAGCAAATGACTGGAAATAGTGTTCAAAACCACAGTTATAAGGTTTTCCAATAATTTTCTAGAAAAGGCTTATAAATTTAATGAGATCCTCAAGGATATGAAAAAGGACCAACTAGAAATTAAGCATACACTGACTGAAATAAAAAATATTATACAGAGACCTAATAGCAAATTAGAGGAATGCAAGAATCAAGTCAAAGAATTGAAATACAAAGAAGCAAAAACACCCAATTGGAAAAGCAAAAAGCAAAAAGAATCCAAAAATATGAAGATAGTGTAAGGAGCCTCTGGGACAACTTCAAGGGTACCAACATCAGAATTATGGGATGCCAGAGGAAGAGAGAGAGCAAGATATCGAAAACCTATTTGAAGAAATAATGACTGAAAACTTCCTCCACCTGGTGAAAGAAATAGACTTACAAGTCTAGGAAGCTCACAGAACCCCAAACAAAAGGAATCCAAAGACCACACTAAGACACATCATAATTAAAATGCCAAGGGCAAAAGACAAAGAGAGAATATTAAAAGCAGCAAGAGAAAAACAGTTATTTATAAGGAGGCACCCATATGACTGTCAGCTGATTTCTCAACAGAAACTATGCAGACCAGACAGGAGTGGCAAGAAATATTCAAAGTGATGAATAGCAAGAAACTACAACCAAGATTACTCTACCCAGCAAAGCTATCATTCAGAATTGAAGGGCAGATAAAGAGCTTCACAGATAAGAAAAAGCTAAAGGGGTTCATCACCACCAAACCAGTATTATAGGAAATGCTGAAAGGTACTCTTTAAGAAGAGGAAGAAGAAAAAGGTAAAGATAAAAATTATGAACAACAAATATATATCTATCAACCAGTGAATCTAAAAATCAAGTGAATAAAAAAATCTGATGAACAGAATAAACTGATGGATATAATAGAATCAGGCGTATAGAAAGGGAGTGGACTGACAATTCTCAGGGGGAAAGGGGTATGGGGGATGCGGGAAGAGACTAAACAAAAATTGTACACCTATGGATAAGGAGTGGAGAGGGGAGGGGTGACTTAAGGGCAGAGGGTGGGGTGGGAACCAGGTGGAGGGGAGCTATGGGAGGGGGAAGAGGCACACTTTTAATAATATGAACAGTAAAGATTTATTAAATTAAAAAATAAAAGAAATGAGGCTACAGCAACAATATGGAAAATTTTTGTTGTTTTTAAAATATATTTTATTGATTTTTTACAGAGAGGAAGAGAGAGGGATAGAGAGTTAGAAACATCAATGAGAGAGACATCCATCAGCTGCCTCCTGCACGCCCCCTACTGGGGATGTGCCTGCAACCAGGATACATGCCCCTGACCGGAATCCAACCTGGGACCTTTCAGTCCGCAGGCCGACTGAGCCAAACCGGTTTTGGCTGGAAAATGTTAAAACACACACACACACACACAAAACCTCTTGCTTTTGGCGTTCCAAAAGCCTAACGAGGTATAAAGCCCTGCTTTGCATTTACTAGTTGGTTAATGTTGAGCAATTTCCATCCTTTGCTTTTTGTTTTTAACGTTCCATGAAAAATTTCAAACACACTCAACATAGAAAGAAAAAAATAAATTAGGTACCAATCGCCCGCTGAAGCAATTACCAATATTTTGCTAATTTTCCCTCAAACCTTTCCTCCCCATGAGTTATTTTAAAGCACATTTAGGCAAATTGTTGTTTTAAAGATTTCTGTGCCTCCATGTTCTCATTCAGGAAATGAAGATTATAGCATCTAATTTATTGGGTAGAACTGTGCTGAGTACTCAATAATCACTTTTTAGCAATTATCACTATTTATGGCGGCACCAATGAGCTCGCTCCCAGCTCCACACACAAGTTATTAAATAAGACAGCCTGGAGGAGCCCGCGCCTTCGTGGCTAAGACTGCGGCCGCCCCCTTTCGGCAGCCCCTTGGCGAACCCCCAGCTTGGGACGGGGATTGTCCCTCGCAGGCTCCCGTTGCCGCGCTCGCCGACAAGGGGCAGGAACCGGAAGTATGGTGGAGCTTATTTCCGGGCGCGAGGCTACGGCGGAGGAGAGCCGAGCGCGGCCGGTGGAAGCCGGTGAGGCAGAGCCGCGATGTTCCGTATCGAGGGCCTCGCGCCGAAGCTGGACCCCGAGGAGATGAAACGGAAGATGCGCGAGGATGTGATCTCTTCCATACGGAACTTCCTCATCTATGTAGCCCTGCTGCGAGTCAGTAAGTGTCCTTCCGGAAGGTAGTGGTGAGACCGCCCGGCTCTGGTCCTATGACCCTGTGAGAGGGCCCCTTGGACCGAGTTCAGCGACCGCAGGCAGCAAGGGACAGGACCGGCCGGGGCCGGGGCCGGGGCCGGGGCGCATGCGCGACTTGGAGTCTGCAGCTCGGAGTGGAGGTACTGAAGTGCCCGCGGTGGCCCGGACTGCGTGGTTAGTCGTCCAGCCTCGCCCTGCTTTAAAAGCATTTGAATTAGCTTCAAGGCTTAGCGACTCCCTCGTTTTGCAGACAGAAGCTGAGATCTGCAGTAGAGGGATGTCTCTCGTTCAAGGTCATTCAGCAATTCAGTGAGTGATCTTGACCTGGAATCCAGACCTCTTTTAACTCGGTATCAAGATTCCTTACTTCATCGCTGACCTTGTTAGCCAAAAAGTTTTGCTTATTAGTACGTAAAGGTTTTGTGTGTTTTTGTTTTTTCTCTTTTCCTTTCTTTGGGGGGGGGAGTGAGAAGAAAAGGGTATGAGTCTATAGGATTTAATGATCATACCTGAGGGTTTATTTGATTTTATAGTTGGCAGAAATTTGTGTGCATTATCTGGTCTTTATTCTTTTGAGGGAGGCGGGGCCTGAGGTTCTGGGTACCCCATTTATTAATTTCAACTCGACTTTCAGGGGGTGGGGGCCTTATGCAAAATATATTCAGTTGCAGGGGCACTGACTATTAGAGCTAGAGTTGACGCCTCTGGTTTTAGATAGGAATCTCGGAAGTGACTTGCCCCCATCTCGTTCTGGGTTCAGTACTCTTCATTGTACATGGCTGTCAGGTCTGAGTGGAGAAGCAGGGAGGATTCAGGTAAACGAAGGCCATACCAAGGTCATCATCCTGCAGAAACGTATATGGCGCCTAGCCCAGAGCTCACTGACGCCAGGGGTCCCTTTCACTGTCGGTGGTTTCCGGGGAGAGGGAGCCCTGGTGAACAGAAAACTGCCAACTGATGTAAATCGCCTGCTTCTTCAACAGCTTTTTGCGGCTCCCAACTTATTTCCTCCGCTTAACCGTTTTTTGTGTTTATTTAGCTGCCAGTCAAATATTTGCTTCTCAGTGACCTTTGTATTTGATATGAGACTGTTTCAAAATAACATACAGAATACCGTTCTGCATTATCACTTTTGAAATTGAAATACAATTCATCTTATACAATTAACCCATTTTAAAGTGTACAGTTTAGTGGTTTCTTAGTGTAGTCAGAGTTGTACAACCATTGCCACAATCTATTTCAGAACATTTTCTTTCCCTTTAAAAGAAACGCCATGCCCTTAGCTTTCATTCCTCATTAAATCCCTCCCTCAGTCCTTGGCAACTGTTAATCTACACAATACATGATCTTTTGTATCTGGCTTATTTCACTTTGCATAATGTTTTCCAGGTTCGTCCATATTGTAGCATGTATTATTTCCTTCCATGTATTGTTATTTCTTTCCTGTTCATTGCTGAATAAGATTCCACTGTAGAGATATACCACATTTTGTTTATCCATTCACTTGAATTTTTTTTCTGATAAGAATTAGTAGAAAAGATGACAGACAGCTGCCAGTTTCTGACCGATCTCACTGTCTTCAGATTGATAATAATAAAATGCTTTATTATTTTAGTATGAGTACTGAGAAAAGATTCTGGCAGCTTTTTTTTATCATAGCTCTTTTTCCCCAAATTTTTAAAGATGGTAAAAGGCACATAAAATAAAATTTACCATCTTAACTATTTTTTAAATGTACAGGGTAGTAGTATTAAATACATTCATAATATTGTGCAACCATCATCATCCATCTCCAGAACTCTGTTAATCCTCAAGCGAGGATATTTTTTCTGTTGATTTTTAAAAAATATATTTTTATTAATTTCAGAGAGGAAGGAAGAATGAGAGAGATAGAAACATCCATGATGAGAGAGAATCATGGATCGGCTGCCTCCTGCAAGTCCTCCACTAGGGATTGAACCCACAACCCAGGCATGTGCCCTTGACCAGAATCAAACCTAGGACCTTTCAGTTTGTAGGTCAACACTCTATCCACTGAGCCAAACCGGCTAGGCTCCATTGATTTTTAGAGAGGAGGGAGTGTGGGAGGAAGAGAGAAAGAGAAAGATCAATGTGAAAGAGAGACACCTCAAGCCACTGGTGTGGCTCAGTGGTTGAGTGTCGACCTGTGAACCAGGAGGTCCCAGTTAGATTCCTGTTTAGGGCACATGCTAGGGTTGAGAGCTAGATCCCCAGTAGGGGGTGTGCAGGAAGCAGCTGATCACGGTTCTCTCTTATCATGGATGTTTCTCTCTCCCTTCCTCTCTCAAGTCAATAAAAAAGAAATACTTTTTAAAAAAGAAAAAAGACACCTATATTGGTTGCCTCCTGCACAATGCCCCCACCAGGGCTGGGGATGGAACCTGCAATTCAGGTACGTGCCCTTGACCAAGAATCAAACCCACAACCCTTAGTGTATGGGTCTGATGTTCTAACCACTGAGAACACCAGTGAGGGCAATCTCCAGAACTCTTTAAGTATCCCATATAAGTAGAATCATACAGTACTGTACTTATTTTTTTTTTGTAACTGGCTTATTCCACTTAGTTTGATGTCCTAAAGTCAATCTATGTTATAGTATATGTTCATAATTTCCTTCCTTTTTGAAGCTGAATGATATTCCATTGTATACCATATTTTGCTTATCTCTATTTTTAATTTTTTGAGGAATCACCATTGTGTTTCACAGCAGATATAACCATTTTACATTCCCACCAACAGTGACCACAAAAGTCCCAATTTTTCCGCATCCTAGCTACCAGTTTTGTGTTTGTTTGTTTTTTTTATAGTAGCCATCGTTATAGATGTGAGGTGGTATCCCCTTGTAGTTTCAATTTGCATTGACATGATGATTAGTTTTGTTGAGCATCTTTTTATGTGCTTATTTGGGCTATAGCACTTTTACACAGAACAGTAATATTCTTTAGATCCTTATGACAATACTTATTAGTTGTTGTTTTTTAACACTTACTAATTTAATAGACATTTCTACCTACACCATCCTGATAGGCCCTTATATAATTGAAGTAGGGCTGTATCATATGTGGTCTGGCATAGCTAATGTGTGACTGGCCCTGGGTGGTATGCTCAGTGGTTGGCCCCAGCACCAAAGGGTCTCAGGTTCGATTCCAGTCAAGGGTACATATCTGAGTTGCCAGTTCAATCCCCAGCCCTTGTGGGGGCATATGCGAGAGGCAGCCAATGTGTGTGTGTGTGTGTGTGTGTGTGTGTGTGTGTGTGTGTGTCTCCCCATCTCTCTCCCTCCCTCACTTCCACTCTAAAAAAAAATCAATGAGCCAAAACTGGTTTGGCTCAGTAGATAGAGCATTGGCCTTCGGACTGAAAGGTCCCGGGTTCAATTCAGGTCAAGGGCATGTACTACCTTGGTTGCAGGCACATCCCCAGTTTGGGGCGTGTGGGAGGCAGCTGATCAAAGTTTCTCTCTCATCGATGTTTCTAATTCTCTATCCTTCTCCCTTCCTCTCTGTAAAAAATCAATTATATGTATTTTTTAAATCAACGAAAAAATATCAGGTGAGGATTAACAACAAAAAATGTGTAATTGGCTTTTCTAGTTGTCCTAGCCCAGTGGTCGGCAAACTGCAGCTCCCGAGCCACATGTGGCTCTCGAGCTGCGGTTTGCCGCTCTGTTGACTAATGAGTTTGCCAACCACTGGGATAGGGGCTTAATCACAAGGAACAAAAACATCCTGTAATTATTCGAATTGAAAGTCTAGGTCAGTGGTTGGCAAACTCATTAGTCAACAGAGCAGCAAACCGCGGCTCTCGAGCTGCATGTGGCTTGTGAACCACAATTTGCCGACCTAGTTCATTGTTGTGTCTCCACTCTCACCCACTGCCTTCTTTCAAATGCGTTTTTAAAGGTTAAATAAATGCCAATTTGTTTCTTCTAGAGTTTTGTGCCTTTGACAGTGAGATCACAAGAGTAAAGGATTGTGATTTGAGAGAAGTTTGGATTTACTCAAGTCAGTCATAGCCAGATGACACTAGAATGGGCCACTTTGAAAGACAGTGAGTCCCTTTTGATGGGTTGTGCAGAGACTTGGCCATCACTTGCAGTGGTTTTAAAAAATGTATTGATCTAAACCTGTAGATTCGTTCCCAGTCTTATAATTTCATAATGTCACTTGGGCTAATGAAAACAAATTCTGTTTGTTTGTTTTTCTTTCAGCTCCTTTTATCTTAAAGAAATTGGACAGTATATAAAGATTGGACGTTACATGTGACTGCATGATATGAAGAACCTGGTTACAGTTTCTACTCTGCAAATGAATAGGCCCAGAAAGATGTAAGAGACTCTGGTTGAATGGACATAAAATTTCTACTTCGTAAGAACAAGTTTGGTTGTGGTAACTGACTTTCATAGCTAAAACAGAAAACTACTTGGGAAACATGAAAACACGTTTCTTATGCCTGTGATACTCAGCCTCCATGGATGTTGGTATAATTGTAAATAATGTCAAACTCCATTTTCTAGCAATTATTAATTATATAAGGGAATTATGTCTACAGTGGCCCTGTCTTGTCAGTCATTTCTAGTGACCTTTTAACTTCTGACAGGAGTATATTGAAGAGCTCCTTATGATTAGTTATGGTTTATGGAAGCCAGCACACATCCACAACAACATTTAAGCACAGGACCATTAGTCTATATTTTTAATAAATGTACCAATTAAGAAAAATTGTGGTTTTTTTTTTCTTCTTCTAAACCTGCTTTTGACTGCAAATCAATCTTTGATGAGACTACTGTAATATTGTGATTATTACAACTACATGAAATTGAGTGCCTCTTGTTTTGGAATGGAGAATTTGCTAATCTTGATGAAGCGACATTGTTTCATTAAGCAACCTTTGTGAAAGGCATCATTCCTGCCTGGTGCTGAAGATATGTAATACCACCAAAGGAAAAGACATATATTTTTAAAGTAAGATAGTTCTCCAAGTTTATTGGGAGAAGGGGACAGTCTTTAATCTTCCTCCTAAAGGCAATGCAAGTACATTTACCTATTTTTAGTTAATTATATTGGTATTTGCCTCATGTCTCTGAATAACATGATTGTATTGATTTTTCTGTTTTAGACTTACTGACTTCTCCATGTCTGTAAGGATTTAGATCTCTTACCTCCCTTACTCATACATCTGATTTTTTCTTCCTTTCAGTGTATTTAGTATGATTTTCATTAGGTCAATTTCATTAGCATTCCAGGTGCTGTTCATTGTTTTCATTTCCTGCATATCTTTTTGTTTTTCCTAGACATAGTTTTCTATGAATTTACCACTAAATCAACTACTTTTTGCCATTGCTCCCATTTTCAGTTTCATTAGATACGCTGTTTCATCTTGCTGAATTTCTCCTGGAGCTTTCTGACCTGCCTCACAGTTTTCTGTATATGATGTGTGACCATACTTTGGGATCTCTCTTCACCATCATCCTGGGAATTCCTTTTCCTCTCATCCCATGTTGGATCTCTTGTTTTGTGTATCTCATGTCCACTGTGCATTTTTTCACTGAATCTTTGTATTGAGTGCAGTACCCTGTCTGTAACTGCCTAGCATCCCCAAATCCAGAAAATCTGCTATTTTACCCTTTTCAGGAGATGAACTTCTAATTTGGTGAGGAGCCTGCTTAGCGATGTAGTGTTGCACAGAGCATCTGCTTACCTAAAACTTCAACCAATTCTTATTTTTGTTTCTACCCCTTCAACTCCTATTTCCACAAGCATATGAAGCCATCAGTTCCTGAACCTTTTAGGGATCTATGATGTAAATTGGGTTGTTTTGCTGTTCTTACTGTTAACTCAGGATTCTGTTTTCTTGGGTCTGCCATGTTATTTACTACTTGTCCCAACTGTTTTCCATCTTCTAACTTTGTTGCTGTTGTCTCTTTTCTTCCCTCCTTTTAGATTTATACCCTAAAACAAATAAAAATCTTTGCTGTCATTTAATAAAATTACAGGAGGGAGTGGGAGTATGTTCTCAACCCACCATTTTTATCCAAAGAGTGTATATTTTTAACCCCCTTTTGCTGTGTTCCATGTTGGTGATTTATGTCCATAACCAACTTAAAGAGGTGCATGATATAGTACCATGGTCACAGACACTGACTCTAAAGACAAGCAGACTTGATTTTGAGATCTGGCTCCAACACTTAAGAGTTGCAAGACTTGTAGCAAATGAACCTTTAAATCTCATTTAAAATTAGCATATAGGAATATCTATTTCAAAGTGTTATAAGAGTAGAGTGAGAGAATGCAAGTAGAGCAGGTAGCACAGTGCCTGACACTTGGTAAATGCTAGTTATTAATGGTTAGTCTTTGGTATAAGGTGTTTAGAAGTGATCTGTCTGGCATTCACTGCATTTGTTCGTGTTTCCAGGTGCTATGAGATAGCATGCTTATTTTCTAATTGTATACAGACTTCAGAATTACTATTTAAATTCATCACCTAACACAGCCTTAACCATCGATATTAATGCTATTTTACAGATAGGGAGTTTGAGACTCTAGAATTTTCAGGGGCTAATAAATAGTAGTGGCCAAAGCTTGGGAATTTTAATATTTATTGTATCCTATCCTCAAGTGCCTTTCTCCAGTACTGATAATTTAGTCCCACCTGGCACCAAAGTCTGTTCACTCTACCACCTAGTTGTGGTCTTCACCTACCTCATTGTCTCAGCTTAGACTCCATTAGCCATGATTAACATATACCTTCAACCCTCTTTCCCTCTTTCTAGCTTCATTGTGCTTCCCTGGTAAAACTCAACCCTCTTAAATCCAACTCTTTGCCTGCTCTGTGCCTGCCCCGTGCAGTTGAAAGTGGCTGGGGGAAAACAGACATGCTGACAGAATCCACTCGGAAAATGATGCCTCTTCATTTGGGTCCTGCAGGACCACTACATTTTCCACAGGTTATTCTTTCTTCTCTACACATTTCCTATCTTCTCTTGCCTCAGAATTCCCATGTCTCCTCTAATCTTTAAGCCCAGCTGGTGATGTTGCTTCATATTTCCCTGAGAACACAGAAGCATCCAGAAGAAAGCTTTCATAAACTTACCCCATGATACCTACCCACACACCAGCATTTGTACCCTCCCTCCTGTTTGAAATGTCTGCTCCTATTTAAGATCAATCCCATCTCGGTGCACTCAATTCCTCCACCCATTAACTACCATGGGTCTTGCCTTCAATTCTTCCTTTTGTCAAATTTTCTTTTTGTTGTTGGACCGTTTCCAATAGCATACAAAGGGCTGTAATTTCTTCTCTCTTAAAAAAGAATTTTGTTAAAAAGCCCTGTTGCCAGTTTGTTCCCTGGAGAAGATGCTGAGATTTTGTGCAGAGGGTGTTGGGGGAGTAGTCTGTGGGAAAACATAAGAGAGCAAGTGAAACAGTCTGGTCAGGAGAAGTTGAACTGTCATGCAGCTACAACTAGGGTGACCAACCATCCAGACTGTCCCAGTTTTAGCCCTGAAATGCCTGTGTTCTGGGAATCCTCTCAGGCCTGGGTAAACCAGGATGGTTGGTCACCCTAGTTGCAATAGCAGCTTTAGTCAAATACAAAGGTGTCTTTGATGCTAGGGTGGCCTTTCAGAGAAATCTTGAATCAAGGCATTCAATAGCCATTGGATATGGGTTAAAATCAATATTTTTTAAAAAAGAATCAAATAAAATTAAAATGAAAGAATTTTAGGTTGTAGTAATAAAATTATATTAGCCCAGCTGATGTGGCTCAGTGGTTGATCGTCAGCCTGTGAACCAGGAGGTTGCTGGTTGGATTCCTAGTCAGGGTACATGCCCATGTTGCAGACTGGATCCCTAGTAGGTGGTGGGGAGGAGAGAGGGGGGAGATGCAGTCAATTATCCTCTCATCAATGTTTCTATCCCTCTCTCCCTCTGAAATCAATAAAAAAATATTTATAAAAAATAAATAAAATTACATTAAGGTCAGACAGATGCTTCAAGAGTAGCCAGCCTGCTCTGGCTTGTGTGGCTCAGTTTGTTAGAGCCTTGTCCCCTATACCAGTGGTGGGCAAACTCATTAGTCAACAGAGCAGCAAACCATGGGAGCCGCAGTTTGCTGACCACTGCCCTATACCATAGGATCACAGGTTCAATTTCCAGTTAGGGCACATGCCCGGATTGCAGGCTCAATCCCTGGTTGAGCATGTAGGGGAGGCAATCAATGTTTCTCTCCCTCTTTTTTCTTCTCTAGAATAAACTTAAAATACATATCTTCAGGTCAGGATTGGGAAAAAAAAAGAAAAGGTAACCAACCTGTAAGTTTGATAGTTATCTGTCTGGAAATTGAAAGTGGAAATCATGCTTCTAAGAAATAATTTTTTGTTGTTTTTTTAAAATATATTTTATTGATTTTTCAGAGAGGAAGGGAGAGGGATAGAAAGTCAGAAACATCGATGAGAGAGACATCCATCAGCCACCTCCCGCACACCCCACACTGGAGATGTGACCGCAAGCAAGGTACATGCCCCTGACCGGAATCGAACCCGGGACCTTTCAGTCCACAGGCCGACGCTCTATCCACTGAGCCAAACCGGTCTCGGCAAGAAATAATTTTTTAAAATTAAAGATGCTTAGCCCTAGCCAGTTTGGCCTAGGGGATAGAGTGTCGGCCTGTAGACTCAATGGTCCCAGGTTCGATTCTGGTCAAGGGCAGATGCCTGGGTTTCGGGCTTGATCTCCAGTAGGGGTCATGCAGGAGGCAGCCCATCAATGATTCTCTCTCATCATTGATGTTTCTCCCTCTCCCTCTCCCTTCCTTTCTGAAATCAATAGAATTAAAAAAAAAAAAAAGTAAAGGTGCTTAGCCTTAAGAAGACCTATAGTAGGAGTCTGAGAGCTAAAAGGGTTGTTATGTCGAAGAATAATTGCCCCAGAAGGCAGATAGGATTAGTATTTGGAAAGTTCAACTACTGTGACCAACGTGGACTGGCTTGTGGAAGGGGCTTTTCACTGGAAGAAGAGGTTTGCAAAAGAATCTGAACGTGGATGTTCTGTAATAGGGCTTGCCACGATGGGGGAAAGTTGGCATTTCTTTTCTCTGTTACTGAAAACTACTTGAAGTACTATCTCACATATTTTTCTGTTCCACATAATATCCTTACAAAGAAGAGGCTAAATACATTGACTGCTGCATTGAAGATGAAAAAATGCTAACTTTTCAGATACTACCTGTCATTCTAGGCCTCAGAAAAATATTCCCAACCTATCTGATAGAGGTGTTCACTTTCATAAACATTCATTGCCTACACAGGGCCAGGTACTGGGTAAGTGAGGGATACAGCAGAGCAGAATTCATTCATGGTTCCTATCTTTAAGAGGCTTACTTACAATCTAGTAAGGGAGTCAGAATTACATAATTTCATCACTAATCTTCATTAGATATATAAAAGCCCAAGTAACCAAAAGACCGGTTGACTGGTTGCTATGATGTGCACTGACCACCAGAACCTCGGCTGTCAGTGCGCTCCCACAGTGGGAGCACAGGTCAACTGACAGGTGCCAGACACGGGTCAGGGCTGGCAAGTGCCACGAGCCTCTCCCAGGGATACTCCCCTTGTGTGCTCGAGTGTGGTGGCAGGTGCAGTGGGGCTGGGATGAGTGGGAGCAGCATGGCACCAGACCCCACCAGTACACCACCTGAGGGTTTCGGGATTGTGAGAGGGAGCAGGCCAGGCTGAGGGACTCCACCAGTGCACAAATTTGTGCACCGGGTCTCTAGTATATTATATAAATAGGTGAATGAAGTACAGGTAACTGAGAATAAAGTATAGGGGAGCCCTTGACCCATTGGGTTGGGGAGAAAATAGGGAGAACTCACTGTGAAAGTCATATTAAAGTAAGATTTGGATGACTAGGAATTTGCCTGATAAAAGAGCAAGGAACCTTTGAAAAAGTGTTAAAGTAGATGTGTTTAAGGAATAAAGGCCAGTGTGACTGGAGTGTATCGAGCACAGAAGAGGAAAAACCTTCAGTCCTTCCAGAAATTCTTATTGTATTTCAAGCTAGTCTTAAAGAAGATCCCATTCTGACATCTGCTGGTTAGTGTATATACTACAATTCTAAATTTCATTACACAAGAGCAATCTTAAATAACCTATTTTTTTGAAGGCTACACTGATAAATTAGAAATAAAACACCAGGTCTTTTCCGTACTCTATGTGTCTATCACATAGGAGACTGAACAGTTATTTACATGCTATTTGTATGCATGTAACATTACAGATGCATACCTGTGGTGCCATCTGCCTACTTTTATGCAAGTTCAGAAAAGCTTATATAGAATCTATAAAAGTTGAACAGACTTGTTACTGAGATGTAAAACATTACAAAATCACTCTGTTTTAAATAATATCTGATGAAACGTTTTCAGTTATGAAATACTCTTAAATTGTTCCTTCATAAATAAAACAGCTGGCTTTAGCCCAAAAGCATTGTACTAATGTGAAAAGTCTGCTTTAAGGCATATCTGATAATTTTCCTCTTTCTCAGTCACATTAGTATTTTCATATTCCAATTAATGTCTATAAAAGACATGCAAAAATTAATATTACATAAATAGCCATAGAAAATAATACTGCTGCATTTGAAACAATGTTCCACTGGCAACTGCCTCACCATGCAGTTACTTAAAATATTCATTAATCAGCTGACATTAAAAATATGATTGGTGAATAAAAGATGATTTAGACATATATGTAATATGAAAACTGGGTTGCTAGAATCTATATGTTAGGAAGGAGCGCTAGAATGAGTAGTTCAAAGTCCTGGGATACAGCTTCAGCTCTGCTACTAGCCTGTCTAATAAAGAGTAATATGCAAATTGACCATATCTCTGCAACAACCAAAAACCATGCCCACCAGCCAATCAGGGGTGAGTATGTATGCAAATTAACCCAATCAAGATGGCAGTGGCCACCAAGTGAGCAGGAGGCTTGAGATTCCCTGGTGATGGAGGAAGCCAAGCTTCCTGCACTCCCTGGCCGGCCCAGGCCTCCACTGAAGTCTACAAAGTTTCAATTATAGAAGATAAGTAAATCCCAACAAAAATGGCTATGGCCACTGAGGGAACAGGGTTTCCCTGTTGATGGAGGAAGCCAAGTTCCTGGTCTGCCCTGGCCTTTGCTGAAGGCTACAAAGTTTCAATTATAGAAGATAGATAAAACCTAGATACCAGGGCCTCTGCTTGGGTCGCTGGGGGGTGTGGCCAGCCTGCAAATCATCACAGGCCCCTTGCCCAGGCTGCCCTACACCTCAAGGGAACCCCCACCCTGATCCAGGACACCCTTCAGGGCAAACGAGCCAGCCCCCACCCTGGCACCAGGCCTTTACCCTATCTAATAAAAGCATAATATGCAAAATGACCATCACTCCAACACACAAGATGGTTGCCCCCATGTGGTCAAAGATGACTGCTCCCATGTGGACACAAGATGGCCAGCAGGGGAGGGCAGTTGGAAGGGACCAGGCATGCAGGGGAGGGCAGTTAGGGGTGACCAGACTGGCAGAGGAGGGAAGTTGGGGGTGACCAGGCTTACAGGGAAGGGCAGTTGCGGGGGACCCAGGCCTGCAGAGGAGAGCAGTTGGGGGGGACCAGGCCTGCAGGGGAGGGTATTTAGGGGTGACAAGGCCTGCAGGGGAGGACAGTTAGGGGAAAACAGGCTGGCAGGGAGCAGTTAGGCATCAATCAGGCTGGCAAGGGAGTGGTTGGGGGTGATCAGGCTGGCAGGCAGAAGCAGTTAGGGGCAGGCAAGTGAGCAGTTGGGAGCCAGCAGTCCTAGATTGTGAGAGGGATGTCCGACTGCCTGTTTAGGCCTGATCCCAGTAAGACATCCCTCAAGGGGTCCCAGATTGAAGATGGTACAAGCTGGGCTGAGGGATACCCCCCCATGAATGAATTTCATGCACAGGGCCTCTAGTCCTATATAATAAAAGGCTAATATGCAAATAGAACAGAACAACCAACTGGTCGCTATGACATGCACTGATCACCAGGGGGCATGTGCGGAACACGATGGGTGTCAGCAGTAGGCGGCAGAGCACAGACATGACCAGTGTTGTCCACAGCAGGTTGGTGGAGAAGGTGAGCTGGAGTGCTAGACCAAGGAGGGGCGCTGGTCGCTGTCATTGGGGTGAATCTCTGGTGGTTACTGAAAATTCTTTGCTCTCAGGCGCAGCGGTCTCATCAGCACTCACACCCACTGCTGGCGCCTGGTGCAAGCCCTGATCACTCAACGCTGTCAGCAAGTGCAAGTGGTGGCTCCTGAGCGGCAATTGGAACAGCAGCCACTGCTTGCACCTGCTGCTGGCTCTGGCCCCAATTGCTCCGCGCTGTGGGTGGATGCAAGTGGGGCTGGTGCTGTCAGCATGTGGGAGCGGTGGCAGGAGCAAGGCTGCCAGCAGACGGGGGACTAGGGGCTGCTGCGGGAGAGACAGGGCAGGGGCACGGAGGATGGGCTGATACCTGCCCCTGTGCTCACCGCAGCCTAGGGGCACATAGTTCCTTTCAAGGTGCATGAATTCGTGCACTGGGCCCCTAGTAATAATAATAAATAAATAAAAATAAAAGGCTTAGCTGTTTTATAGAAATGCCAAAAGGATAATGTTGGCTGGCACAAATCCAGAAATTCAGGCTTTTGATTACTGACAGACATCTAGACTGCCAGTTTCACACAATAGGGTACTATTCAAAGAATTAGCTGTCATGGCTTTTCCAGTCATCAGTAAATCATCAAACTCATTGTAATATAAATCATAACCTATTCTGATCTGACCTAAGTCAGAGAGGTGTTTCTACTCTAGTATCTCTAGCTTTGTGTATAGCTTTGTGTCTGCTTAAAATACACTGTTGGCTTTAGGCTTTCGGTGGTTCCTCCCCCACTACCACTCCCCACCCATGTATAAAAAAAGAGCAGCTGCATGGTAATTAGGACTTCACTCAGAGTAATAATAGATGGAATTCATTTTTATAGAATACGTTCTATAGAACTAGGGACTGACAGGTCAATGGGACCACCAGGATCAGCTATTACAAACCTCTGTCTGGTGTGATAATTTCTTTTTCACAGCAATCTCAAGTTAGATTTCTGTAGCTGACATTCTCTCCTAAAATAGAGAAGTCTATATCCAACTGGCTTTTTTATTGTTTCATTTCGATGACACAGAAGCATCTTAAATTTAGCAGGTGCAAAATCGTGCTTTTGATCTCCCTCCACCTCCAAATATGTTCCCCTACAATAGGTACCATTTCAATAAACAGCACTTCCATGGGCCCAGTCAGTAGATTAAGCTAGAATTCTTGGAATCCTCCTAATTTCCCATATCGAGCCAAATTTGACTCTACCCCCCAAAATGTGTCTCTGACCCATTTCCATCTTCACCACCATATTCCAGTCCAAGTCTTAACCAGTGTCTCTGCTTCCACTCTTAGCCTTGTCTATTCTCCACATAGTAGCTGGCATATTTTAATTTTTTTTAAAGGTATCAACTCATCTACATTCTCTACACCTTCAGTGGCTCCCTTTCACATAATGTTTTAAAATCCTTATCATGGCCTGCTAAGTGCAGCAGAGTCTAGCTCCTACCTCTCTAACTTCATTTATACTGTTCTCTCCTTAACCCAACAACAAGCTCTGACAAACTGGACATCTTCCATTTACCCAAAGAGCCATCTTCTTTCCTCTGCCCGGCTCCACCCCACCCGAGTCCTCCCACTGGCTTTCCCTCCTGACATCTGGTTAGCTCCTTCTTACCTTTCTCCGAGAGGGCGCTGACCACCTTCCCTTGCCCCCTCATTTTAAATCAGAGTTCCTTCAGTGCACTCACTATAATTTAAAATACACACTTAAATCTATCTGATTAACAACTACCTTCTCCACTTGGGAATTAACTTCGAAGACAGGAACCGCATCTGCTCTGTTCCCTTTTATGTGCACATTAATAAGCAGCGGCAGCAGCAACTACTGTGCCATTGTACCAGGTGGCAGGTACTGTGGCAAGCGCTGTATCTATAGATACACGCCGCAGAGCCAGTGGTCCAGTCTGTTGAATGAATGAACCCCAGCCCCTCTGAGCACACCTACAAGTTGCTGACCACCTTCTGCAACAGCCCAAACTCCAGAGCATTCTGGTGGTTGGAAGAATCCTCTCTCTACTGACCCCAGCATTGCCTGCCTGCGATTTCCACCCACCGATTCTATTTCTGCCCCTTTGGGGGCCACGCAGCACAAGCTTCCATCATCCTCTTCCCACAGGCTCCCCTCGCAGAACTGAAGCCGCACGCGCCCCCGCTCCTCTTCCCTCCCCGCCCCGCCCCGCCGGGACGCCTCCGGGTTCCTTTTCCGCCGGCTGCGGGGGTCTAGCAGCCGGGCCCCGCCGCCGCCGCCGCCGCCGCCGCTCCCAGCATCCCCGGCCTCGCGCGTCACGTGACGGCGCCCGCCCGGCACCGGGCCAGTGGCTCGCTGTCCGCCCCCCGGGCGGGGCTCCCGGCGCGTCGGGCCGCCCCACGCCTCGCTGCTCCGCTGCAGCTCCAGCGCCCGCAGCCCGACTGCGCAGGCGAGAGCCGGCGGCAGCTCTCGGCGAGGTAAGCGGCGGGCGGCCCGCATCCCCGGGAAGCGCCAGGCCCGGGGCCGCCCGAGCGGGGGGGGGGGCAGGGGGAGGGGGGCTTGGGCGCCCGAAGGCTGCTCCCGGGGACCTGGGCGCTCGGGAGGCGGCCGGCTGCGGAGGCGCCGCTGGGTCCCGGCGGAGGCTGAGCCTCTGTCCCTGGCGGGACCAGGGTGGGCGCCCCTGCTCCCGCCCTCCGCTGGCATCGGAACGCTCCGCCGCGCGGAGGTGGAGCTGCGCCTTGGTTTCCCCTCCGGTGAAGCTTGACCGCGCCGGGAAGGTGTCGGGTCCCCGCGGCTGCCTTCAGCCCTCCGGTGTTGCGAGCGTGTGAGTGAAGTGGAAGAGGGTGAAGCAGACGCTTAGGATGGGAAGAGCCCACACCTGGGAATGCAGGGGCGCGTGTCTGGGCCGAGCATCTTCTTCCGTGACTCCTGTGTTTTATGCAAATTGCAAGCCTCTTTGAGACTCGGTCCCACCGCTGTCCCCTTCCTCCCTCCCCCACCCCCCCTTCAAGCAAAGGTGATGATCTCTGCTCGGCCTCCCTCATAGGACTGCAGTGAAGACGGAGAAACCCTGTGAAGAGTCAGAACTCTGGAGGGAGGAAGACCCGGGTTCAAGTTCGGGCTCTGCCCCTTTTACTAGCTGTGTGACCTTGAGCCGCAGAGAACCCTCCTTTGTTCAAAGCAGACAATAATAATACTTAGTTTAAAGGTTGCTATACGGGTTAAGTTTCAAAGAGCTTAGCGAAGTGTCAGGCACAGAAAGTGCTCAAAGAAAGTGCAAGTTTTTTTTTTTTTAAGTAACTAAGTTTCCCGTGAGGGGTGTTTAGAATACTCACGTGTCAGTTTCTATATGGTTAGTCCTTAAAAGAGTATCTTTTCGTTTTCCTGTCTCTCCCTCTCCTTTCAGCTCTCTCAAAAAACCGATGGAAAAGGTTAAATCCTTTCCCCTTTTCTCTTTCTGGGCCCCTTTGGTTCTCCTTTACGATTGGCATGTGAACCTGTTGTTCCTATCAAATGAGTCAGGCAGGATGGGAGCATTAATGTGCTGGAGCAGATGGGTATCATATTCCCTCTGAGGGGGGGACAGGGGGAGAGAAAAGTGCCAGGCCTGTGCTACCACCAAAAAAAAAAAAAAAAAAAAAAGCACACAGTACAGTGATTGACTGTCAGAGCTGGAAGGTGCCTAGGAAACCATCTAATCCAGCTGTCCCCTTTTTGCAAATGGAGAGGGCCGGACCCAGGAAGAGAATGGGACTTGGATTTTCTCAGGAACCGACAGAATGTTGGCACTGCAGGGTGGAAAGAACATACACTGTTTACCAGACACTGTGCTTTCCCTGAGTTCTAACCTCATTTTTCCTTTATTCGGTAAAGCATTTTTGGAGCACCTGCTGTGTGCTTGCACACCGAGGAGCAGGCGAAAATATGTTATTTCTCTGCTGGTTCTCAGTAAGTTTCAGCTCCCAGGGAGCTTGCCTGGTAGCAGCTCGCCCCCAGGGACAGAAGCACACAGAGAGGCCTAAATTATTTCATGATCAGCCCCAGCGGCCTCAGAACCCTTGTGGAAGCCTGGTGAGATGTGAGACGCTGGAGGAAATGCTGCTTTTCCGGGGCTTTTAGGGAAGGATTTATTTCTGGCTTGGAGTAGTTGGATTTCTTTGTCTTTCTGGTTTCAGGCCTCTAATAGTTTTTAGACTTCTGAAAGGGCGGCCACCCTCAACATAGTGCCTTCATTTTGGTTTCCTTGGTTATTGGGTGGATTGTATTTCTATGATAGCACAAGTAGCTATTAACCAATAACGTGGCCAAGCAGTCCCCAGTTCACTGTTTCCGTTTTCTGGTGGTAGACCTGTATTTTTATTTTCAGTTGCAAAACAAACTATCCCTCCCGCCTTCCTTCTTTAACATGCATGGGTGGGAGAATCAGGAGTGGGAATAAGTACAAATAAAGATTAAAAAATATATATATGTAGACCCATCCTGGTTGGTAGAGCAGTTGGTTGGAATGTGGTCCACTGAAATATCGGGTTCAGTTCTCCATCAGGGCACATACCTAGAGTGTGGGTTCGATTCTCAGTCCCGGTCGGGGCAAATGCAGGAAGCAACCGATCTGTGGTACTCTCTCACATCGATGTTTCTCTCTCCTTCTGCTCTCTAAAAATCAATGTCCTCGGATGAAGAACCAAAGTATATCTATATATCCTGGCTTAGGGACCTCAGAGCCTTTGGGGGAAGTGCAAGGGGCAAACCAGTGGGACGCTGATAGGTGTAGAGGAGAGTGTCCTGAGCTGCTTTTCAGGGAAGATGTAAAATAAGTTCCTTTTCCTTGTCTCAGTTGCATAGTGATAATAGATGGTACTTCAAGAAGCATTTTGTTCTTTCACTTTGCCTTAATGAATGAACCTTCTCTGAAGTCATCTATCACAGGCTTTGTTTGAAAAGACTGCTAATTTCTCTCATTACCCGTGTGCCCCCTTTCACCAATTGTGTCCTACTGCAGCCACTGGGTCTCTTTATTTTTCCAAGTAATCATCCAAGTCCTGTAATTCCATTGTCTCTCATTGCCAAGCCCCCCTGGAGGCTTAAGCCGTCCAAAGAAGCCAATCTTACTTCCATTCTGCAAAGGAGGAGGACTGCCGAGTTTTGAGCAGTCCACCCACCTTGTTATTTCCGACACAGCTCATGGTATCACTCTTGAAGAGCTGTCCTGCACGGTCCAGGGATGTGTGGTCACTGCTGCTCAACACCCTTGTTGGACCAGGTTCCTGCCAGCTTGATCCCAGTCTTGGATTCCAACGTCAGAGCTTTTCCAGCTTACGTTTGTGGGCTTAGCCATTCTCCCCAAAGCACTGAACTCTGGGCTGCGTGTTGAGCCTGTCACCAGGCTGGGCTCCCCGTCTCCTGGTGAGTTCTCTTTGGAGGCATTATAGGGCCTTCAGGGTCACACCATTTTCAAAAATGTCAGCGTTTTTCTTCCTAACCCTTAATCCAAGACATTGTTTGGCAAGTTGGTTTTATTTCCTCTCCTGAATTCTGCCCACGAAGGATTCTCAGGAATAACAGGCAGCCTTCAGTAAGATAACTCCCCTAGGTCTTTGAGTGCCTACTCACCTTGCTTTTCACATGTAAGAAGGGTCCTCTTATGACTTGGAAAAGCATAGATCTGCTCCAAGGAGACTGTGTCTCCACCTGTAGTCCTGAGAGAAGTAGGCGGTATTGAAAATTTATTGGCTTTGTTTGCACGTACTCTGTTAGATATTTGGGGGACAAAGTTTTAACTTAAACATGAAGGATTTTCAGTTCCCTCAACTTTTGGATGAGTATGTTTATTTCATTGTCTTTGTTTTAAACTTTTAAAAATATGATATGGCTCAGTGGTTGAGCGTCCACCTACTAACGAGGAGGTCACAGTTCAATTTTCAGTCAGGGCACATGCCCAAGTTACGGGCTCGATCCCCAGTGTGGGGTATGCAAGAGACAGCTGATCAATGATTCTCTTTCATCATTGATGTTTCCTCTCTGAAACCAATAAAAATATTTTAAAAAATAAAAATAAGAGCTATAACAAGAATACCTGCAGGAAAAAACCCCACAAATGTATAGTTTAACAATTCGAAGGAAAATATACATGTAACCACCGCCTATGTCAAGAAATGGAATATTGCCAATATTCAGTAGTACTCCCTTCTAAGTCATAGCCTCCTCTCTAGAAGAAACAACTGTCTTGACTTTTCTTAGTATTTTTGTCACCTATATTTACATCCCTAAACAATATCGTTTATCTTCACTACTTCTTTTTTTTTATTTATTTTATTGATTTTTTACAGAGAGGAAGGGAGAGGGATAGAGAGTTAGAAACATCGATGAGAGAAAGACATCGATCAGCCGCCTCCTGCACGCCCCCTACTGGGGATGTGCCCGCAACCAGGATACATGCGCTTGTCCGGAATCGAACCCGGTACCCTTCAGTCCGCAGGCCGACACTCTATCCACTGAGCCAAACCGGTTTTGGCTATCTTCACTACTTCTTAAAGTTTATTCACATACAATCATATTGTGCACATTTTGGGTTTGCTTCTTTTGCTCAGCTTGTTTGTGAGTTGCATCCATGTGGTGACTACATTTATTTTCATTGCCAACAGTGTTTCATGATATGAATATGTCACCATGTATCCTGTATTTGTTCGACGCCTGTGTTGCTTCTGACTACCAAGAACAGTGCCGCCAACAACATCCTTGTTTTGTATAATTGTAATCCTTTGAAATTTCTGTTAGGACTTTGTTTATGGTCAGTTTTTGTTTATGTCAGTTTTGTATATATATATATATATATATATATATGTATATATATGTGTATATATACATATATATATATATACACACACACACATATATATTTTAAACAGATGCTGGTGCACAGGCACAGCATCTTCTTTTTTTTGTTGTTAAATATATTTTATTGATTTTTTTACAGAGAGGAAGGGAGAGGGATAGAGAGTTAGAAACATCGATGAGAGAGAGACATCGATGAGCCGCCTCCTGCACATCCCCTACTGGGGATGTGCCCGCAACCAGAATACATGCCCTTGACCGAAATCAAACCTCGCACCCTTCAGTCCACAGGCCGACGCTCTATCCACTGAGCCAAATTGGTTTTGGCTTTAAATATACAGTGGTACCTCGAGATACAAGTTTAATTCGTTCCATAACCTTGAGGTGTGGGAAACTATGAGACACTCCAGTCGCGATAAACTCGTGGGTCGTGTGCAGCCGGCCGATCCGTGCGATTACTCCTATCTCAAATGTTGCTCGTATTTCAAAGTAAAAATAGCTTGCTCGATGTCTCGTATCTCAAAAATCTTGTATGTTAGGGCACTCGTATCTCGAGGTACCACTGTATTTTTATTGATTTCAGAGAAGAAGGAAGAGAGAGAGAGAAACATCAACGATGAGAGATACTCATTGAACGGCTGCCTCTTGCAGCCCCCTACTGGGGATCAAGCTTACAACCTGGGCATGTGCCCTGACTGGGAATCAAACTGAGACCTCCTGGTTCCTAGGCTGACGCTCAACCACTGAGCCATGCCAGCTGGTACATTTTTATAAATCTTATATGTGCTCGAAAGTGATATGTATTCTACAGTTATTAGATTTAGTGTTATATATAATGCCATTAGATTAAGTTTATTAATTATATTCAAATCTTTATCCTTAGTGATTTTTTTAGCTTACTCTAGCTACTATGGAGAAAACTGTGTTAAACTATTTAACTATGACTATGAATTTTTCTATTTCACCTTTTAATTTTTTGCTTTATATCTCTGGCCCTATTATCATGTGCATACTAATTTAAAGTTGTTATACTTTCTTGGTGAATTAACCTTTTATCATTTTGAAGCTACCCTTTATATCCCAAGTAAAATAATTTTTTTTGCCTTAAACGATTTTATCTGCTATAACTACCCCATTTTTCTGTTGTTGTTCATCTATGCAAGTTGTATCTTTTTCCACCTTTTTAGTTTCATCCTTTCTGTATCTATGTTTTATTTTTTTACTATATATATATATATATATATATATGTATTATTTCAGAGAGGAAGGGAGAGCGAGAGATAGAATCATCAATGATGAGAGAGAATCATTGATTGCCTCCTGCACATCTCCTACTGGGGATCAAGCCTGCAACCTGGGCATGTGCCCTTGGCCAGAATCGAACCTGGGACCCTTCAGTCCACAGGCTGACGCTCTATCCAATGATTCAAACCAGTTAGGGCTCTGTATCTATGTTTTAGACCTGTCTAATTGTAAACAGCATAAATTTGATTTTTTTTTTAAATATCCTATCATCTCTTAACTGGTCCCTATTTAGTTAATATAACCACTAATGTATTTAGGTTTAAATGCCTTCATATTTTATGCTTTCAATGTATTTATCCTGCCAGTTCTTCATTTCATTTTAGCTTTTTTTTCTTTTTTGGGGGGTTATTTTTAATTATTCAGGTGTTTTCCCTTTTATTAGTTTGGGTGTTATACTCTATCTGTTTCTTGAAATTTTATTTTAACCACAGTTGATAAAGTTGGAAATAACCCTACTCTTCTTTTGGACTGTACAGGGACTGCAGACCACTTGATGCCATTTGTCCCCTTCCCACTTAGTGGTAGACTAGTTGTAATGCACTGCATCAGCTTTGATTAGAGTCATTTAAGGACCAACAGATGGAACAAATGTGATGAGGGAGGAAACAGAATTTACTTGAGAAAACTATGTACATTTGTCAGGACTCTTGGTTGCAAGTAATGAGCTTAGACTCTTAACTTTAAAAAGAAAATCTGTTGACTTATTGAACTGCAGAGCTAAATCCAGGGGCTCAAAAACTATTTATAGGGCTGTGTGTGTGTGTGTGTGTGTGTGTGTGTGTGTGTCCATCTCTCCCAGTTGCCCAACCTTGCTTGTCTTAACTTGGCTTCCTTCCTCAAATGAACTCTTCTGAGTTGCCCCCATCCTGGCAAAGAGAATGGGATGTTCTGATTGTCTGCTTTAGTCAAGTATCAATCCTGTGTGCTCGAGGCCTGAGGCCCTATGAGTGACAGTCCCACCAGGACTAAATGGAATGGGGGCGGAGTTCCTCTAAGGAACCAGCAGAGGGAAGTTGTGCTGGGCAGACAAAAGTTATAGCTAGCACAGTCCACCACAGTAATGACTGGAAGAGCGGTGCAAAGAAAGGAGAGGGCTAGAGAGGTTGTAATTGGAATGATCTTGGTTAAACTGGTACAAAACCAAGGAGGACATCACATGTTCATGAGCCACTGAAAGGGAAGGAAGAGTTGGGGCAAGCAAATCCTTTGCCCATCAACCACGGGGCACTTTGGTTTTGTTGGCCGAGGACATGCACGTGGTTCACAGCAGCAGAGGTGAGGGCTCTCTCTCTAGCATGTGGAGGGGCTCTCTCTCTAGCATGTGGA
>JAAGEH010000226.1:11551976-11637173 GCA_011751065.1 Lasiurus cinereus
GGGCTCTCTCTCTAGCATGTGGAGGGGCTCTCTCTCTAGCATGTGGAGGGGCTGACTAGCATGTGGAGGGGCTCTCTCTCTAGCATGTGGAGGGGCTGACTAGCATGTAGAGGGGCTGACTAGCATGTGGAGGGGCTCTCTCTAGCATGTGGAGGGGCTCTCTCTCTAGCATGTGGAGGAGCCTCTAACATGCAGAGGTTTATTCAGCATAACAGCCATGGTGCTTGCTAGTCCCATAGTCCTTTTTAAGAGGAACTTCTACCTCCACAACTCCTGTTCTTGCAGGGAAAGCCCCAGACGGTGATGTTTTCTACCATGAAATCTTGCTCTGTCCCTACCCGCTAGTAGTCAGAACTTGCTGGACCAGAGATGGACATTAGACCCAACAACGGCCAACTCCTAGGCTCTCCAGGGACCTGTGCAGGGGCTGTGGATCACTCTGCCCAGGAACCTCCACTGTGCTGCTCACTAACTGAACAGAATGTGGGAGGGACTGTGCATCCCTGGAGGTGGGGATAAGACTGCGACCTCTGGGGTTGTCGTTTGTGTGCTCACTGAGATGACATACAAAGCACCTGGTATTTAATAAGCCCACATCACATCTTCACTGCCCCCCGGGAGGGGCAGCGTTATATCAGGACGGAATCCCAGGTCTTGAGAGTCCCAACCCAGAGTGCTCTCCTGGGTGAGCCACAGGGAACGAGCAGTGCCATGCCCTCCGCCCCAGCACTGGGCCGTTAGAGATGTTGGAAGGAGGGAGAGAGGGGGGGGGCCCTCATGGCTCCAGCCACGCTCAGAAAGCACCATATGTGCAACGGTGTTCTGGTCTATGTCTTCAGGTTTCAAAGCTGAAAATAGGAAACATGTGAAGAGAGCCAAGGCTTGACGAAATGATGGAAAGCCCAGCTGAGATTGTAGTCATCTTCAAAGTTTTAAGTTGTCTCATTCCCAATAGAGTGTATGTGTGTAGGTGTGTATGTGTGTAGGTGTGTATGTATACAGGGCCCTTCGTGGTTCACAGTTGTTACTCTTGTGTATTTTCAAGCGAAGAGGCACACAACTTTAGGGAGATTTATTTTGATTTGAAGAAAGGTCTGAAGTCACTAACCCATTATAGTTGCTTAATTAACACAATTTGTAGTTATTTGCACGAGAGCTTTGATCCTGCCCGGTGCCTGCGGTTATGCCCCCTCCCGGGACCTGAGACTGTGCCCCGCTCCCGTGATGTGGGGAGAAAATATCTTTTTATCCCTTTGTCCGGACGAAGTAGAGTTCTGAGCTGCCCTGGATACTTTTTATCCTTTGCTTCCTTTTTTATTAAAAGCAAAATTCCTGCCACTTTGACACTGATATGGCCTCCTTCGGTAGGAAGTATGTGCATTTTCATCACTATTACCAACATGGGATATGGAAATAGAATTAAGTCTCCTGCCCTCGAGATTGCCCGTGAGGGAGAGGCAGAGCCCAGACCAGAAGCCTGTTGGGTCCCTTTGTCTGAGTCATTTCAGGGCCTTTCGTGCAGCTCCCACCGCCCCCCACCAAATTAATGAAAACTGTGGCCTGATCCAGCCGGCCTTTCTCCCCAACCCTGTCAGACTCGTGGCTGCGGCCAGACGGAGTCTCGTACTCTATGCCCTAAACCCTGGCAGGATGTTGCCTACCTCGGGGCTTTTGCTGGCGCTCATTCCTCTGTCTGCCTTCCCTGTCCTCCCGTCTCTGGCCCCATTCTCACCCATACCTCAGCGTCTAACTCAGATGCCAGCTCTTGCGAACCTTGGCTAACCCCCCTGTGATTACAAACCCGATCTCAGGGTCAGGCCCAACTTCAAGCGGGGGCTCTGCTGCTCTCTAGTGGGGAGGTTTGGGGTAAGTCATTTGTCACCTAAGTTCCCTCAGGCTTAGTTTCTTCATCCGTAACATGAAGACAATAATATTTGGAATTAGTACTCTCTGACCTACAGCACACAGGAGTCCCCTGGTCATCTTGATGCTGATCCAGCGGGTGCCCAAGAGTTGGCATTTCTAACCAATTCTTAGATCCTGGGTTGCAGGGCTTGGGAGAGCTGTTGGGAGAATTAAGTGAAATAAGGCAGGAAAGTGCTTGCTACTTGTGCCCTTCAGATAGTCTTGCCTAGCGAATGACGGCTGCAGCTGTTTTCGCTGCCTTTTATTATTATTGGCTCATTTCTCCAGTTGGAGGTCACAGCTTTATTCTTTTTAAAAAAAATATATTTTATTGATTTTTTACAGAGAGGAAGGAAGAGGGATAGAGAATTAGAAACATCGATCAGCCGCCTTTTGCACGCCCCCTATTGGGGACGTGCCAGCAACCAAGATACATGCCCTTGACCGGAATTGAACCTGGGACCTTTCAGTCTGCAAGCTGATGCTCTATCCACTGAGCCAAACTGGTTCTGGCCACAGCTTTATTCTTGAAACAAGAGCTTTCCCTCTTTTATGGCACTAAGGCTTTCCTCCTTACACTATGGGTTGGGATTTGTTTGCTTGCTTGTTTGTTCTTTATGTTTTTATTTAGAGGAGCTTTTTTTTTTTTTTTGATAAAGATATCTTTGTCTCCTCCCAGACTTGAGGCGGAGTCTTCATCTGATTCCTGGCTCCCTAACAGTGCTTACATGGCCTTGTACATAACAAGTGTTGACTACATACTTGGGTTTTATTTTCTTCTTCTTCTTCTTCTTTTTTTTTTTTTTTTATTCCATGGAGATCTCTGTAACAGTGGGGATTCTATAGCTAATGGTTTGAATAGTCTCAGCAATACTAATGCCCCAGATGATGATGATGGTGATTATTTATTCATGGAGTAAATGTTTTATCGAGCACCTGCTGTGGGCCAGGCATAGTTCTAGGCATGATACAAAGTTTCTGCCATTAGAAGCTTACATTATACTTAGGGGAGACAGATGATAAAGAAGGGGAATCTCTCTATATATATAAGATTAAGTGACTGACCGTACATCTGTCCGACTGTCCAACCAACCAACTAGCAGTTACATGTGCTAGTTTAAAAATAAACGCTAACTCACACATGTGTGATACATGTAAAGCTCTCACTGGCGCCAATTGCATGCATGTGTTTAGATCTGTCATTGTCAATCATGTTTGTTCTGATTCGGAGAATTGATTTTTCCCCATCTGATACTGGCCTACCATTTAAATCAATTCGATGACAGTTTCCCATGATGCCAGCATTTGTGATGACTATTAATAAACCACAAGGACAAACTCTAGACAGAATAGGAATATTCCTACCTGAACCCGTTTTCGAACATGATCAGTTATATGTTGCTTTCTCTTGAGTTCGAAGAGCACATGATGTTAAAGTTGTAAATACTTCATCACAAGGGAAATCAGTCAAGTACTCTGAAAATGTTTTTATTATTTTTTTAAAAAAATATTTTTTTATTGATTTTCTACAGAGAGGAAGGGAGAGGGATAGAGAGTCAGAAATATTGATGAGAGAGAGACATTGATCAGCCGCTTCCTGCATGCCCCCTACAGGGGATGAGCCCGCAACCAGGATACATGCCCTTGACCGGAATCGAACCTGGGACCTTTCAGTCCGCAGGCCAACGCTCTCTCCACTGAGCCAAACCGCTTTCAGCTGAAAGTGTTTTTATTCTTAATGTGGTATACAGGAGGATATTTGAATAAGCTTAATCAATTTATCAGTCATTATTTATATCAGTGTTTTTATTTTTATATTATGTCTTTGTTATGTCATGTCATTGTTTATTAATCAATTTATATATCCTTTTCATATACATTTTACTAATTTTCTTTCATCTCTGACACTTTTATTATAGAGAAAGAGCAAATAGCGATACTAAACTATTTCTTCTAATTAATTTCCTTTCAATGTGCATGAATCCGTGAACCAGGCCACTAGTCCTATCTAATAAAGAGGGAATATGCTAATTGACCATCACTCTGTCACAACACTGGCTGCACCCACAGCAGAAGCCAAGTTCCCATAAGGAGCCTTAATGAGCAATCAGCAGGGACCCGAGGCTATGCCCTCCCCATAGGGCTTTTCAGGGGACCTCAGGCTGCATCCCCCACCCAGTAGGGTTTGACAGGAGACCTCAGGCCTCACTCCCCACCCTGGTGTCAGGCTGGGAAACTTCAGGCCGTGCCTCCCACCAACTGGGGCTTGACAGGGGACTTCAGGCCATGCCCCCCCCATCCTGGCACAAGGCCAGGGGGACCTCAGATCACACCCCCTGCCCAGCAGGGCTTGATGGGGGACCCCAGGCCATGCCCTCCGCCCCAGTACCAGGCCAGGGGACCTGAGGCTGTGCCCCCCTGCCTGGCAGGGCTTGACAGGGGAACTCAGGCTGTGCTCGATGGGGCTTGACGGGGGACCTGAGGCTGTGCCCCCCTCCTTGTGCCTGGTCGGGGGACCTGAGGCTGCATCCCCTAATCCCGCCTGGCGAGGCTTGATGGGGGATCTCAGGCCATGTCCCCCATCTGGCGGGGCTTGACAAGGGACCTCAAGGCATGCCCTCCACCCCCGTCGGGGCTGGGGGACCTCAGGCCGTGCTCCTCATTCTGGTACTAGGCGAGGGAACCTGAAGCTACATCCCCTGCCTCGTGGGGCTTGACAAGGGTGGAACTGGCCAGGTCTGGATCTAGGCCAATGAGGGCGGGGGCTGGCCAGGTCTAGGTTTCATTCGATTTTGAGGTGCATGTGCATGTGGGTGGGTGGGCACTTGACTTGGGTCCCATGGTGCACCCTAGACTCTGACGGACAAAGGTTTTCATATACATTTTACTAATTTTCATCTCTGACACTTCTATTATAAAGAAAGGGCCAATAGCAATATTAAATTATTTTCTTGAATTAATCCTCTGTTAACACACACAGATTTTGTGCACCGGGCCACTAGTTATATATACAATGATAAGCTCCTTGAGAGCAGAGGATGTGTCTGACACATCATCGTGTTTCCTCCTGTTAGGTGTCCAGGCCCAGTGCCACCGGGCCACTCTCCCCTGGGTGGGCGGTCTCACTTTTCACACGGACAGTCCTTGTGGGGTGACAGGGTGCTTCCTCGTGTCTCCTTCACCAACCCACAAACCCACTCAAACGAAAGAATTGGTGAGCTAGCTAGATGTCACTAGGGATTTTACTCTTGGCTTGCCTACCCGTCATGGTGCTCAGCAAACTAAATGGCCCAGAGAACCCACCTTCTCAGAGGCAGCAGGAGTCTAAGAGACAAAACAAAGCAAAGCTTACTTCCAAAGCCCTCGTTTATGTTGACTTCTGTACTGAGGGTATTCACTCCCAGTTTCTTCTTAGCAGGTCCTTTTCAGGTCATGCCTCTCATATGGCAGTCCGGCAAGGACTTGGTCAGCAGACCTCTCTCTCTCCACTCTCTCCAGTGATCTCAACCCATCCCAAGGCTTTCAGTGTCATTCAGGTCTCTGTTTAAATGTCACTTCCTGAGAGACCTTCCTTAACAACTCTTACCTAAAATAGCACACGTGTGCATGCGCACAGACGCACACTCAGCCTGCTTTATTTCTCTCGATAGCTGCGTTATTTTTAAAAGTTATTGTCTGTCTCTGAAGGTAGGGACTTTGTTCTGTTTACTGCTTGTCAGTCCTTGGAACAGTGCCTAGCATAACACTGACAGTCAACAAATAAGTTTGTTGAATAAATAATTTTTTTCCTTTGGAAGTTCTCAGAACCCCTGTGAGGTGTAGCAGGGCAGCCGTCATTAGCCTGTTTACAGATAAGGAAATTGGCTCAGAGGGGTTAGAGGCTTTGCCTGAAGTCACAGGGCTGGGACTCAGGAGAGCCTGCTCGTTGAGAGCCAAGTCTTGTGGGACTCGCCCCCCCAAGAGGATGGCCTCTGCCTCGCCTACTGAGGCTGGGGACCCTAGGTGACCTGGAAGCATGTGGACACCTCCACTGGGCTGTTAGAAGGTGCCACACAGAAACCCCGAGTTCTCACACTCTTGGGAGCATGTAAATAAAGGGACAGCACAAGGCCTGTCTCAGGACCTGCTTTCTCCCATCTCACACCAGGCTCTCTTGTTTCTCCAGTCCTTTGAAGGGCTCGCACTCCAGGTGCACATTGGTCACTTTTAATTCCATAGCTCCGAGGCCCCGATGGCAAAAAGGAAGGGCAAAGCTTGAACGCATTTTTAAAAAAGTGTTACTTGGTTATAGAAATCCCTGTAGCTGCCTGGATCCCTATGGATTAGTGTAAAGCTGTAGTAAATAAAGCCAAATGGAACAAGAAGGGATGTGACATTTGCATAAAAGGAAATCCTTCTCAGCTCAGAGAGGGTATGAACTCTATTTTTCTTATGCCAGTACCACCCTGTCTTGTGGTTGACTTGTGGAGGGAGTCTAGAATATGTTGTCTTTTTTTTTTTAAGAGTATTAAGTTTTATTCTAGCATGCAGTCAAGATACTTGTGGGTCCCATCAGACTTACTTTTATCCTTCCAATTTGAATTTATTCTTAACGGCATATCCCTCTGCGTCTCATCATGAGTGGTCATGTTCTGGGCTGGAATTCCATTGTCTCCCAGTTCTGTGTGACCTTTGGTATCACTGTTTACCCCAGAGCAGGCAATCCCTGCAAGGCCTGATGAAGTCTTGCCCTGTGCAAGTGCAGTCCAGCTTTCAGCCAAGAAACTGCCCACCACTCCGTGCTGCTTGCTCCATTCTGGCGCCCTGCCCCAGAGATCCAGCCACTTTGGCAGCGCAGAACTCAGGTCTGCTGCTCAGTGAGAGGACCACTCTGCCTAGGCTCCATCGCCCTCCCCACAGTAAGCAGGTGCCTCAAGACTCCGGGCGGGGTAGTCACGTGCTCAACCCCCATGTTTCCCTTCTCTCAAAGGTCACAGTCCTGTGAGCTGGCTCTTCAAAGCCTGAAAGCATATTTTGTTCAGCTTTATTCTTGTTCGTGGCAGAAGAATGAATCCACTTCCAGTTTTTCTGTCAAGGCCTTATGTGGAAGTGGAGGTGCAGTTTGGGATATGCTGCTGAGGTGTTAAAATCTACATGGGAGTAGAATTGCCCAACCAGCAATTGGGTGTTCATGTAGGGAGACAGCCGGGACTGGAGATTTCAGATTCTGTGGTCACAAATTCGGTGGGAGTTAAAGCCTAGAGAATGAATGTGCTCACTTAACTACAGAATGGTTAGAGAAGGAGCAGAACCTTTTTCTCTTAAAAAACAAACAAAAAATCTGAGCAGACATAGCTAGAGAAGTAGGTGAGAAACAGGAGCCATCACTGTCACAGAAACCACCTTGAATAAATGGCATTCACCTGGGGGAGACTGCCAGGAGCCTATTTTCTCTGTGTCTGTGATGCTTACCAACCCAGAGACCAGCTCTCCTCCAGTCCTCCTGAGACTTTGTAAAGTTTTACCGGGTGATCAGCAGAGAAAAACCCACATACGTAGGCTCCAATACTAACCTTTAGCATTAAAGCCACATCAGTCGTGAGGAAGCTCAGAATTTCTTCCAGATATAATCATACATTTGTGCTTCTAGCCTTCCTGGGGTTTAAATAGCTGGCAAATATGATCATCATTTTCATAAAGTTGAGAGGAGGCTCGGGAGAGGTTAATAAAGAGATTAGAGTTAGTTGTGGAGTCTGCCCTGTTTCTAAGTTTCAGTTTCTAGTTGTGTAGAGACATTATAGGGTTTCAAACTTGAAAGTTGTGCTAACACAATCATTTGTTTTTAGATGTAACAACAGACACTCGTAAATGAGAGGGCTTGAAGTAGATATAAACAACAAAAAATCAATGAAGCCAGTTTAAACAAAAAGGAACATTTATTATAAGAGTACAAAGATAGCTGATGGAATTCAAAAGGCAAGGATAGAGCTGAGCTTTGAGAATAGCCTGGAGCCATGACTAGAATGAATGCCCTTTGTTTCCACCCGGTCTCTGCTGTTTTCTGTCTCTGATTTGTTCTTCTCTCATTTTAGACCAGCTTCTCGGGCACCATCCCCTCCCCTCCCATCAAAAAAAATGTTCACCTGCAACTGTTCCTGAGTTTCTAGCTTAGGAAAGAAGTGACCCATTCCCCTTCACTCAGGAAGTCAACCTGGTTCTAGAATCACAGCTCATGTTCCTTTGGAGAAGGTCTCGATGGATAAATTTAAGTCATCCAGAGTCCAGTCCACTGCAGCCCAGGGAGTGGGGCAGCAGAGTTGCACATACACAGCTGCAGGAGCCCTACCTCTGTATCCATGGATATAAATTGCTGGAGGAAGGAAGAATATTTTCCAGAAAAAAGTAAAGGGCAGATGGCCGTGCAGCCAGCCTAGTAGATGTTTAGGACACTAGGGTTCCATCAATACATTACCAGTGGCAGAGCCAGGACCAAGACCCACAGCCTCTGATCCAGCCGCAGCCTTTCCTGAGGCTGCCTCACATGGGGAGCAGTGGTAAGGTTACAAGAAGGGACAGTCATATGGACACTCACTGCCTCAGTTCCCATTCCTGTCGGTGTGAAGAAATAGAGGGCCCTGCCCTGGGCGTGCGGGGATCCCGAGCTCTGGAGCCGTCACAGCCAAAAGCATGTTCCCTCCGTATTAGTCCAAACTTAGTCACCATCTCAGAAACCCAGATTAAACCAGCCTAAGCACAAAGCGCATTGGAAGGCCACGAGGTCCTCACAGGACTGATGGGAGAACAAGATTCTAGGGCACCTGCAGGAGTCTAGAGTCTGTACCTCCAGGACGTACACGTGTGCTCCCTTTATTTCTTTCCTTTTTCATCTCTGATTTCTGCTTGGCTCCGGTACCACGAGGTTTCCCCTGGCCTGTGGGGCGTGTGGCTGCCAACAGTCCCAGGGTCATACCCATACCCCTGTCGGACCCGAGAGAAAAGAGTCTTCCAGGTAGAAAAATCCCAGAGAAGTATTCTAATGGAGGGGGTGGGGTCCTGTGATTGGCTGGGCCTTGCTCCCCGGCTCATCCCTAGGGTCAGGAGAAGGCAGTGGGTATTTTAAGAAGGGAGACCTCCCCACTCCCTTCCCCTCTCTCTGAGGAATCAATGGAAAAATAGCCTCACTCCTCAGGTGAGGATTATATTTTTTAAAAAAGAAAAAGAAAGAGGATTTCAAGCAGGGTCAGCAAAAGCCTCTTGTCCTGTGTTTGCCTCCCCAGGTGACCATGGAGACGGGCGGGCTCCCCCTGGAGCTGTGGCGCATGATCTTAGCCTACCTGCACCTCCCCGACCTGGGCCGCTGCAGCCTGGTGTGCAGGGCCTGGCACGAACTGGTCCTCAGTCTCGACAGCACCCGCTGGCGGCAGCTGTGCCTGGGCTGCACCGAGTGCCGCCACCCCAACTGGCCCAACCAGCCTGACGTGGAGCCCGAGTCCTGGAGGGAGGCCTTCAAGCAGCATTACCTCGCCTCCAAGACGTGGACCAAGAACGCGCTGGACTTGGAGTCCTCTGTCTGCTTTTCTCTCTTTCGCCGGAGGAGGGAACGCCGGACCCTGAGTGTCGGGCCGGGCCAGGAGTTTGACAGCCTGGGCAGTGCCTTGGCCATGGCCAGCCTGTATGACCGCATCCTGCTGTTCCCCGGGGTGTACGAAGAGCAAGGCGAGATCATCCTGAAGGTGCCCGTGGAGATCGTAGGCCACGGGAAGCTGGGGGAGGTGGCCCTGCTCGCCAGCATTGATCAGCACTGCTCGACCACACGCCTGTGCAACCTCGTCTTCATGCCAGCCTGGTTCTCGCCCTTCATGTTCAAGGTGGGTACCCACATCGGCTGACAGCCTCATCAGCCCTGACCCCGAGCTTGGCCTCTTCTCAGGGGCCTTGTCAGCCCTTTTGTTGTTGGAATTGAGAGTTTAATTGTTATTGCTCTAACACACTCCTCTGCGTTCTGCTCCAGTTGAGAAGTAGGCACAGGATCGATAGAGATTAACCTTCTGCTTTGTTTCTGGCAAAGGTGTATTAAAAACGAGCCTTGGACTGGAGTTCGAAATGGTTTTGTATTTTTTCCCTTCCAAACTGGGTCAACTGAAACCGTAGGTGGAGCAACGTAGGAAATCCAGGTTCCTGGAGCATGCCACGTGGTGACAGAAAGCAGAGAACTCTTTTTGGCAGCATGCCCAGAGGGAGCCAGAGTGGGCTTAGCCCCACCCTGTGGAGGGTCAAGGAAGACCAGGTTTTTACCAAGGATGACTGCAGAGTCAGGAAACATCAGTCCTAAAACATCCCTCCCAGGGACACGGAGCAGAAGTTGTGTTCACAGCAAAGCGTGTCCGGAGGTGCTGGTAGCTCCTGGCAGAGAGGCTGCAGTTTTTTCCATTGCCTAGAAACTCATTGCAATCCCTGGATTATGTACCTAGTCAATAAGAATTATATTGCCACTTTACTACTCGCTAAATTGTCTCTCAGGTTTGTAATGATCATCATACTAACAGTCATTTGTGATGTACTCCCCGTGTGCTGGGCATATGTTTTTTAGCCATTGTTAAGATGGGTTGTATTATCCGCTTTATAGATGAGCAAACAGAGGCTCAACAAGATTAAGTGACATACCCAGGACTCAGATTTATTAAGGGACAGAGATAGGATCCAGAGTCTTATGTTCATAATCTAGGTGAACTTTTCTGCTATTATCCGTTTCCACTCTTGTCCCCGTCCCTTTGGGATCGGATGAAGGGAAGGGCAGGCAACTCCAAATTATCTGTCTTCCCTCTGATGCAGAGCAGCTCCCAGGTCCCTCTTGGCATCAGCTGGCACATGCCCTTGTGGGGAAGGGGGCATGATCAGCAGGGCAAATGGCTCTCCATGCTCCATCCTCCCTTAACGAGCAGCTAGGGTACTGACTAGCTAAACAGATCTCATCCTTGTTGTCTTCTCTTTTTCATTCCCCAGACAACATCAGGTCATGTCCAGTTTGACAACTGCAATTTTGAAAATGGGCACATCCAGGTCCACGGCCCCGGCACCTGCCAAGTGAAGTTTTGCACCTTCAAAAACACCCATGTCTTCCTGCACAATGTGCCCCTGTGTGTCCTGGAAAACTGTGAATTTGTGGGCAGTGAAAACAACTCTGTGACAGTTGAGGGCCACCCGTCTGCAGACAAGAACTGGGCCTACAAGTATCTACTGGGGCTCATTAAGTCCTCTCCCAGTGTGTTCCCCACAGAGGACTCTGACTTTTTAATGTCCCTGGACCTAGAGAGCAGGGACCAGGCCTGGAGCCCAAGGACCTGTGACATTGTCATTGAGGGTAGCCAGAGCCCTACCAGCCCCGTCTCCAGCTCCCCAAAGCCAGGCTCCAAGGCGAGCTCACAGGAGGCAGAGGTGGGCAGTGATGGGGAAAGGCTGGCCCAGACCCCAGACAGCAGCGATGGAGGTCTGAGTCCCAGCGGCGAGGATGAGGATGAGGACCAGCTCACGTACAGACTATCCTACCAAGTGCAGGGCCCACGCCCTGTCCTGGGGGGCTCCTTCCTGGGCCCACCTCTGCCAGGAGCATCCATTCAGCTGCCCAGCTGCCTCGTGCTGAACTCGCTGCAGCAGGAGCTGCAGAAGGACAAGGAGGCCCTGGCCCTGGCCAGCTCCGTGCAGGGCTGCCTTATCCGCAAGTGCCTCTTCCGGGACGGCAAGGGAGGCGTCTTCGTTTGCTCCTATGGCCGAGCCAAGATGGAAGGGAACATCTTCCGGAACCTGACTTACGCAGTGCGGTGTATACACAATAGCAAGGTGCTGTCATACGGCTCGCTCCACAATGCCCTGTGGCCTCACTGAGTCACCAGGACATGATTGATTGATTGATGAGAAGTCTCTTGTGGCGATATGCAGGGGAAGGCTTTGATGGGGCTGTTTTGCTTTTTTTTTTTTAAATCATCTTTTTCTTAAACTTATAACACTTGCCTTCTCTCCATCATCTGCTCTGGGGAAGGCAGTAGCTGTTTTTCCCATTTTACACCATTAGAGAGCCCTCGTTGTAGGCCTGCTGAACTGTGGCCTCAGGATTTTTTGCAGGAATTGTGCAGCCATTGAATCAATTATGCAGCTAGTGAGTCTCTGGACAGGAACCTGAAAAATGGATAGAGTTTTTGACTAAAACACACACACACACACACACACACACACACACACACATATATTTATATATATTTCCATGGTGTATCCTAAGTGGCATTAATGTAAGCAGGGGGCTGTGGACAGGCAGGCAGGGCTTACTGAGCTGGTCCCCGTGTCCAGGAGCGAGGCCTGATCCAGAGAAGAACCATACTCTCGGCTTTCTCAGGCAGGGCAATGCGTGTAAAGGTGGGTAGGAAGTGGTAGATCTAGACCTTGTTTCCATTCGTAGCTGTGCCCTTGGACCCCTGGGGGGATGAATCTTTGTGTAACCCCAATGCACGTTGAGTGTGAGGACCCCCTGAATCCCATCTTCTTGAAGGGTCTTTGTCATCCCATTATCCAGTTATTCTGCCCAAATGTTGTGACGGTGGAGCCCAGGGCCAAACTCTGATGAGGTTTCATCAAAGGCCCAGTGTGTGGCTGGTGCAGGAGCGGCCAGGAGGGGCATGGAGATGGCTCTGTCCTGGGCACACACAGTTGGAGAGTGGTCGAGCCAACCTCGAGGGGCTCCTCTCGCCTGCAGGTTGCACAGCACAGGCCAGACTCTAAGGAAGAGACTTGGTGTCCCTTAGTAACTTGTTTCTTTTTTAATCCTTTGTGACAGGAAAACAAATGGCTTTCTCTTCCCTGCTTAGATCGTCATGCTCAGGAACGACATTCACCGCTGCAAAGCGTCGGGCATCTTTCTTCGTCTGGAGGGTGGAGGCTTGATCGCCGGCAACAACATTTACCACAACGCCGAGGCTGGCGTGGACATCCGGAAGAAATCCAACCCGCTCATCCTGGTACTTCTCTCTGTCTTCACGCCTTTTCAGGGTGGCTCTCGCTTCTCAGAAACTGTTTCTGGGGATATTTACATCAGTGTTGCCATCTTAAAAACAGTGCTCTGTGTACGAGGGTTCCCTGTCCTCCTCGCTGCCGTCTCCCCGTCAGTAAGAAAGAGGCCCAGTCACAGGGAAAAGTCACAGGGCCCTGATCGGCTCTCGTTGGTTTTGACTTTGGTAAGAATTAAAGATGGCGATGTCTGCCCTAAAAATCACGTGGATCAGAAATAAAACACCAAGTTAGTTCATTCTTTGCTATGAAAAGGATATTTAGTTCTGAAGATTATTTGTTTCATGGATATTTTGAGTTTGGTTTTGCACCAATGTGAAAACCACTTAAAATCCTAGCCCAGTGGTCAGCAAGCTGCGGCTCGAGAGCCACATGCGGCTTGCGAACCGTGGTTTACCGCTCTGTTGACTAATGAGTTTGCTGACCACTGTCCTAGCCCATGAGACCAGCGACTTGAGAGACCAGCCCCTTTTCCGCCCTGGCCTTCCTGAGAGACAGGCTTCCGAGAAATTGGGACTTTTTATGGACCTGAAATAATAATAACCCACCCTTCTGTTAATGCTTATTATTATATGCCAGATTATTCTAAGAACTTTGTATATAATTATGGTTTAATTCTTACACAACCCCGTGGGGTAGAATTATTATCCCCATTTTATAGATGAGACATTGAGACACAAAGAGGCTGAGGATCTTTCTCCAAACCACACAACCAGTGACGGAGCCGGGGTTTGAATCCAGGCAGGCGGATTCAGGGTTGATGTTCTCAACCCATTATATCTAAGTTGCCCTGGAAATGCAGAGTAAGGAAAGTCCTAACTGTAGTTAGAGAGACATGCCTAGCTGTGTCTTCTTTCAAACTCTTCCTCTCTGTTTTTGCCATGCAGCTGGTGTTTGACGCATGACCCTGGCTTAGACATCATTGCCGCTGTTGCCAGAGAGATGAGTCCAGTTAGCAGGGGGAAGTGGAGAGGGATGTTGCATGTCAATTCTGGCTTTGTGAAAGGGCGTGGATGGAAATGTCATTGCATACACCTCTCTCTCAGAGCTTCTCATCCTGGGGGACTTCTGTTAGGCCGTAGTTGCCCCAGTGAGTCGAGTCGGTGTTTGTCAGGAGAAAGTCTGAAAAGGAGTAAGAATAGGAGAGCTTGCAGAGTGGAATACTTTAAGGCAAACCAGAATGTTCTGAGAAAGAGAAATAGCTAACTTCCTGGTTTAAGTAGGGATTGTGTTTGGGGCTGTAAATTAATAATTAGAGTGAAACAATTATAATTTATTATAATTTAAAAATTTTGTCCACTGGGCAAAAGCAACTGACTGGGAAACAGAAAAAAGTAGATTTCAAATCTGGCTCTGCCACAAACATAGGAGCTCGGCCCTGCTGCCCTTTTGTATGAGGAATCAGAATGATGTCTCCAAGGCTCCTTGTAGCTCACATGCCTGTGACCTCACGCCCCGTGGCTCCCCAGAGCCATCCCTTCCCCCAGCCCTCCCTGAACAAGAACTGTGGACTAGAAGCCACCTGGCTCTCACCCTTCCCCGGATGCAGCCCCCTTGGGTTGGCCAACATTCTCATGTACTGGGGTGCTGCCCGTTCCTGACCCTGGGAAGTGTGGCGTGGCCAGGTGACTGTGTGTGGGAGCTCGGAAAGTTCCCATAGCGTGCCTGCTGGTGAAGAGCAAGAGCCCCCAGCAGTAGGGCCAGCATCACCGCGTCTCAAAGACGAGGGAGTGAAGACTCCTGTCTTCAGGGTCTGCTGATCCGGTCCATGTGTGCGCCTGTGCGGGGCAGCAGGGCTGGTGCACTTTGTCGGGTGCTAGGGCTCCTCCAGGGACCGTGCTTTCTCCCATATGTTCGTCCTGGCCCGGGGTGGGGTGGCGAGCACCCTGCTCTGGCTGGCCTAGCTGATCTCTCCGTTGTGGCGTCTCATGTTACTTGCAGTGTAACCAGATCCACCACGGCCTTCGCTCAGGCATTGTCGTCCTTGGCAATGGGAAAGGCATCATCCGGAACAATCAAATCTTTTCAAATAAGGAGGCTGGCATTTACATCCTGTACCACGGAAACCCGGTGGTGAGGTACGCGCTGCTGTCCCCAGGCCGCCCTGCCCACCTGGTCCCTTCTTTCTTTACTTTCTCGTCTGTTTCCCTTCTCCCATCTTTCCCCACTTTGAAAATATTTTTGTTTCCTAAAGCCACTGTACAGCAGAGAGCACAGCAGGACTGCGCCCAGAATCTCATAGTAACACAGCCACTTTCGTGTCTCTGTGCTTCCTTCCAGTTAATCCTGTAGCCATTCTATTCAGCAAGTATTACTAAGCACTTCTACGTAATAATGATAACAGGTATCAGGGGCCGGACCAGGAGCTTATTCTGGTCTGGGAGACATAGGGGCCAGGGAGAGATTTGAACTCGGGTCAGTTGGTAGTGGCCACCATGGGTGCTGTGTTAAGATTCAGAGGCTACATCTGACCTCAGCAGGAAAGCAGGTGGAGTTCAGTCAGGGTAGAGCTGTAGGTGGAACAGGCAGTGGCACCACTGGGACCATGGATCTGCCCTCCCAGCTATCGTACAGGACAGACTGGGATAAACACTATCATAGTATCAAGAGAGGGCGTGAGCCATTCTGCTCTTTGTGCCATAGCAACAATTACCGTATTTTCCGGTGTATAAGATGACTGGGCATATAAGAGGACCCCCAACTTTTCCAGTTAAAATATAGAGTTTGGGATATACCCACCCTATAAGACAACACCTGATGTATAAGATGACCCCCGACTTTTGAGAAGATTTTCCTGGGTTAAAAAGTCGTCTTATATGCCGGAAAATACGGTATATAAATGCACAGCTCCCAGAGGGGATGTGTGGGAAGGCTTTATTAAAAAGGTGACATTGGGCCTCAGCCATTGTGGCTCAGTAGTTGAGCATTGGCCCATGAATCAGGAGGTCATGGTTCGATTCCCAGTCAGAGCACATGCCCGGGTTGCGGGCTCATTTCCCAGTAGGAGGCATGCATGAGGCAGCCAATTAATGATTCTCTCTCATCATTGATGTTTCCATCTCTCCCTCTCCCTTCCTCTCTGAAATCAATAAAAATGTATTTTTAAAAATAAATAAATAAAATGTTTGTATGTGAATGCCAGTCAAGAGAGGCCACAGAGCCTTGTGCTCCTATAGCAGAGCTATAGGCTTAGCTTTTAGTCGGTGATAACTGGAGATTGCTAAATGCCGGGCTTCTAGGATGTCAGGAAGCGCTTTATGCTGCTGTGGACTTGAGCCACCTGGGGAAGCCCAATAAAGAAGGCAGTCGACTTGAGTCGGCATTGTCTTTGACGTGTGACATTGGTCTGGTCTCATCTGTCTTGTTCTCCTTACATTTTAGTGGGAACCACATTTTCAAGGGCCGTGCAGCTGGCATAGCTGTGAATGAGAATGGCAAAGGCCTCATCACAGGTAGGTGCGGATGCTGGAGCCTGGTCTGCCTCCCCCCCATCTCCCCAGGTCTTTCACCTGGACAGACTGGCCTCCTGCTAGTCGTGGCTAACTTGGGGATGCTGGCCCAGTGCTCACAGGATCTCACTGGGTGGCTGGCATCATGCTGTCAGGAACATTTATGCCACACAGAATGTCTGAACTCATCTTGGCTTTTGTACGGGCTCCTGCCTGCTCTGGAAACCCATCCCCATTTCCCCTCTGCCTGGCCAACTCCTGCTCACCCTGCAGGTCTCACTGCCTCAAGGAAGCCTGCCCGGACCTCCCCTATGCACATACTAGTATACGCTGACTCTACCCGGGAACTCTGCTCTCCCAGACCAGGAGTCAGGGACACAGCAGTGAACACCACAGCCACCATCCCCGTTCCAGGAACTGACATTTTAAGAGGGGGAAGCAAATAAATAGATAAAAGCATACATATGCAAGCAGGAGAAGTCCTATTTGAAGATGATTGGTGCTCTACAGATCGTTAGAATAAGGAGCTAGAGGGACTCCGTGGTATTTAGATTGTGTGGGCAGGGCAGCCCTTTCTGAGAAGGTGGCTTAAGCCAGAACCTGGATGATAAGGACCCTGGGAAAAGGCCTGGATTCCATGCAGGGCCACCTGTGGGAACAGACCTGGCTTGGCCGAGGAGTCGGGAGATGACGTGTGTGACTGGAGTGTGGTGAACAAGGGGTGAGGGTTTGAGATAGGGTCACAGAGGAAGGAAGGGGTCAGTCACACAGGGTCTCGTGAGCCACTGCACTCTAGTCCCAGCAGGCTGAGCGTCTGGCCTGCCTCAGTGATGGTGCAGATGGTCCAGGACCACCCTTCTGGCTGGGACTCTCCAGCCCACTCCTGGGCAGGCGAAGGGGCGGGAGAGCCCAGCTGCTGTCAGTCAGAGCGGAGGCTGAGGACAAGCTAGTACCTCTTCCTCCTGGTGGGGAATGGCTGGGTTCTGCCTCAGCCCTTCTGGAAACAGCCCCTTCCACTCCCCCACCCTTTCCCCAACGCCCCTGGGGCAGACATCCCCTGCCTGGCTTGGCTCAGGGGCTCCAATGCCTATTATTCTTAGTCCTAAATTCCCAAGGCCACTGGGTACAGTGGGTACTGGGAATATAGGCGAGCACAGACAGACACAGAGCTTGCCTTGGGGAAAGCAGATAAGCAAACAAGTCCCTGAAATGCCAGAGAAGGTCTGGGGTGCTGACTGGGTAAGCCCCGAGCTTCCTGGTCCAGACTGTCCTTCCTCTCAGCTGCCCACGTCCTCGCTGCTATCGTTGCAGGAGGCCCTTGGTCTTGACCCTCTTGTGTGCCTCTCCCTAGAAAACGTCATCCGTGAGAACCAGTGGGGAGGTGTGGATATCCGCCGCGGAGGGGTCCCCGTCCTCAGGAGCAACCTCATCTGCTTTGGCTATTCGGATGGCGTGGTCGTGGGGGATGAAGGCAAAGGGCTGATAGAAGGAAACACCATCTACGGTGAGGAGCACCTTCTGGAGGAGGGGCCCAGGGACCAGTCCTGCCTGGGAGGCAGCAAGCCCAGGGTCTGAGAAAGTGGTAGCTTTTCCCTGGGCCTCAGAGACCGCGTCTGAATGATACACTGATCTCAGGCCACCGTTCCACAGCCCCTCTCAGAATTCGGGAGCCTCTGGCCAATCATCATGTAATCAGAGCGATCCCGTGGGGTTAGCAAAGCAGGAAGCTTTGTCTCCATTTAAAACAGCAGAAGGCAGGAGGCAGGTGTAGTATCAGGACAGGGCCACTGAAGCTCGGATACATGAGCTTCATTTCTTGTGACCCCGAGAACTGAAAATAATAGGGGAGAAATAGGATAATCATAGAAAGCAAGCTGTTCTCCCTCACGCTGACTTTGGGTTTAAAGCCTTAGTCTTTCTGAACTGTGTATTTGACGATGGTGATTTGGATAGCAGCTAATTTGTTCAGACCCAACTCTGCAAAGCCCTTTCTGTGCATTATTGCATTTAATCCTGACGTCTACCTTCTGAGGTAGATCGTTAACCCCATTTTAAAGGTGAGGATACAGGGATGGAGAGGTTCCATGAACTACTCCAAGTTATATATAGCTAGGAAGCAGTAGGGCTGGGGTTCAAACTGAAGCCGCCTCTGTCTCTTCAGGGAGGGGTGGGGCTAGATGAACTCTGTGACCTCTTTGGCCCTGTCACTACGGGCTTCTGTGCTTCAGATCTGGAGTGTGACCTTGACATTTCTCAGAACACTTTTCCACCCGACAGAATGATCCTTGTGGAAAGATCGTCCTGACTGTTACTTTCCCTCGCGAATGGAGGAGGAGTCTGCAGCCAGAGCCAGCCAGGGGCTGGTCCCAGGCCTTTAGCCAATCAGGGATCAGTGGCCCAGGCCAATGCCTTGTTTCCCCTCTGGGGGAGATGCTGGAGGCCGTGTCACCCTTTGCTCAGTGTCGGTGACCGGCTGCTCTCACTGTCCCAGCTAATAAGGGCTGTGGTGTGTGGATGATGTCGTCCAGCCTGCCCCACGTCACCAGCAACCACGTCAGCTACAATGGCCTATACGGAGTGGCGGTGTTCAGCCAGAAGGAGGGCTCCCGGGAGCTCCCCGGAGGCCATGGGGCCCAGGAGAACTTCAGCGACGATGGGGATGCCATCCTCTGGGAGCCCGAGCTGGAGAAGGACGACGACCCGCTGCGCCAGCCCATCACCATAGCGCTGGTGGAGTCCAACAGCATTAATCACAACGGCGGTGAGTCCCCTCGCCCGCCGCCCCTGCTCCAGAGCCGTCGGGTTCTCACCGCCTTCATGGCCCTTCACAGGCTGGCCCTTCCAGCCCTCCGGCCTCACTGGCCACTTCTCTTGTCCACTCTCCCGGTACCCCAGTCCCCAGACTTGAATCCACCCTTCCTTGTCCGCCAGACTTTGCGCAGGCTGCTTCTCTTGCTTGAAATTCCCTTCCTCCCGTTTACACAGCCCAGACAACATGAACCTCAGAGCCACTGGGGATGTACCAGCATCTTTCCTCCTCTGCACCGTGCCCTCCCCACCCCAGTGGCACGTGTTAGGAACTGGTTTCTGCTGTTTCATCAACTCTGATAGGTTGTGAATTTGAGGCAAAGACCAAATCCCACCCACATTGATGCCCTCTCTCCTGCAGTGCCAAACCCACATCTGGCAGGCACATCGCTAACCAATTCTGAGACACGTTTTTCACATTTAACATCTTGGATGAGATGTGTCTTGTAATTGATGGCATATCATGGCTTAATTGGCAATGGTTTTTCTTAGCTGTATAGAAAAATAAGTTTTAAATCTGTTATCTTTCATTTCACAAAAAAGGATGATAGTAGGTATTTCATGCTTATTGAATTAAACAAACAAAAACAAAACTTACTGTGGAGTTCTCTAACTCCAGGACTCCTAACTGGGCTGATTATCAGAATCACTGTTGAATGGCTGATGGAGGAAGGCTTGTTAAAAAGAGGTTAACACATAGAAGCTTTGAACAGACCATCCAACCTCAGAAGGCAGCCAGGAGGGGGAGGTGTTAAGAGCAACTAAAGGACTTGTATGCCTGCATGTAAGCACAACCCATGGACACAGATAGTAGGGGAGTGAGGGCATGTGCTAGGGGGTGGGGAACGGTCAGGGAGAGGTCAGTGGGGAAAAAAGGGGACAAATGTAATACTTTAAACAGTAAAGAATTTTAAAAAAAGAGGTTACCAGGCCTGCTAAGCTCGTTTCTCTGGGGGTGGCAGAGGTCAGGGAAACCTGTGGCCACCTGTGCAGGACAGGAAAAGCTGCATCTATCCACCAATTCTTCATTTGTATTTGCTGTTCTCAACCAAGCAGGAGAAGCAACAGGCAGGTACCACCGAGAGATTTGAACTCGCAGCTCAGATTGCTCCCATGTGACCCCAGCGTCAGCCTCCCACACTCCTCGCTCACTGCTCGCACCGCTTGCTCTCGTGGTGGTGGCGGGATGTCCCTGGGGGTCCTCCTCCTCACCAGGTCCAGCTGCCGTGTTGTCTCTTTCCGACCACATCGATCGCTTTAAGCCCCCTCAATTTGTGCTTTTTTCTACAAATACCCCAAACAGCATTTTCTTTCCAAAATTTCTAACACATTTCAGACACATAGTACTTAGTTTAGTAAATTTTTTTAATTCAAAAATTATGGAATTTCCCATATAAACAAATTTCTCCGAACAGTGGGGCGGCAGACTCCAGGTCAGTATGGGAAAGAGAAAACAACTTTCCCGCAGGTAGGTCTGTCTGGAGTTGGAAAGGTGGTGAGGGCCATCACAGGAGGTGCACGTGGCGCTAGAACTACGATGTAGGTGGCGTTCAGTACAGGACGGCCTGGGCCAGACGACCAGCTGAGCCTGCGGAATCTTGCGTCCTGTTTCCCTGGCGTCTTTAATGAGGACTGGTCTCAGGAGGAACAGCGTTTTCTGGATGTTCCCAGGTTCCCCTCGGCTCTGGGTGTCCGCCCGCTTGGAAGCTGCAACTCACAAGGGCTGCCTGAGTGTTGCCATCTCCCTCCTCCCTGCCTCTCTCCGGGGGGCACAGCTCCAGGAAGGCTTTTCCGTCTGGTGCCATCAGGGCTGACCCTGGGACCACCCTGTGCTTTCTCTGCTCCCCCCCCAACCTGCAGCCTCCGGACTGTACATCCAGAGCGGTGAGGCGCTGCACGTCCTCACCAATGTGATCCACGCCAATGGGGACAGAGGCATCACTGTAGCCCAGAGCAGCCAGCTCACCCGTGTGGCTAACAACAGCATCTCCTGCAACCGCCAGAGTGGGGTCAAGGTCGAGGCCCAGTGCAAGGTAGAGCTCCGGGGCAATGGTATCTACGACAACAGAGGCCATGGCATCATCACCAAAGGTGACAGCACCGTCGTCATCGAAAACGACATCATTGGCAATCGGGGCAGCGGGCTGCAGCTGCTGCCCAGGTCTGACACTAAGGTGAGTGTGTGTGTGTGTGTGTGTGTGTGTCTGCGCGCGCGCCCCATGTGGGGCCAACACAGGGCACAGCCCTGGGAGAGCTCTCTTGCTCAGCCTGGAAGACAAAGAAGGGACTTCACACAGGAGGGGACATATAACTAAAGGATGAATCAGAGTTACCAGCAGGAAGCTAGGGTGGGGGGGTGCCACCTGGGGCATCTTGTAGGTCTCCAGGTCAAGGTGCTAACAGAATAATCTCACACGAAACCCTGTATGTAATATGGTAGGTGTTTAATGAGGAAAGAAGTCTTGCCTCGGGGCCTTTGCACACACTGTTCCCGGTGGACCCAGGACACTTCCCCCTCTTTTTCTATCTCAGTCCTACAGCTTGGCTATGGCTTTTCTCAGGAAGCCCTCCCTGTGTCCCCAGGCTGTTGAGGTACCCCTTTTCTGGACTTGAAGGTGCTTATGCCCACCCCCACCTCAGAGAGCACTTTCCCATGGTGCTTTGTAAATGTTCCTTTGCTTTTCTGTCTCCCAATGGGACAGTGAGCTCTGTGCTGGGTGCTAGGCTTTCAAAGTTGAGCTAGTCCCTGCCCATGTGAATTATGATCCCAAGGCCTCTTCAGCTGTGTGGCTTCATGGTTAGTGACTTAGGCAAGCAGTAAAGAAGTCTTTGGCTTTGAGTCTGAGCTGTGGAAGCTGTTGCCTCAGTTGGGTTTCCATGAGTCTTGGCTTCTGGCACCACTTCCCCTCTCTGCCAGACCTTTGCACAGTTTTTCTTCTCCCTAGAACATCCCTGCCTCGCTCTGTGCCTAATAAACTCCTACAGCTTACCCATTACCTCTTCCAGGAAGCCTTCCCTGCTCTCCCCTTCTCTCCCCTTCCCCTACGCTGTTTGCCTTGATATCCCTTCCCTGAGCTCCCACGGCTCACTGCTCACCACCCAGCATGCTCTTTCCTCCGTTTTATAACTGGTGAAACACTTACCTGGCTCCCCTACCAGTGTGACAAGCTGTCTGCTTCTTCCAGGTAATAAGGAACCGGATCCATTCATTTCGGGCCTACGGCATCGCAGTGCGGGGCCGCACCAAGGCTCTGGTGCAGGAGAACATCTTCTTCCAGGGAAAGACCAACAAGACCATCTTTCAGCAGATCTCAAACAATCGAGAATGCATCATGCAAAACAACAAGTTTTTGGTCTTCAAGAAAAAGTAAGTGCCTAAACCAATTTTCTAGAACTTCAGTGAGGTCACTAGAGAAGCCAGGCCCAGTGATTCTGGCTGTCCTGCCAGCTTTTGGCTCTGGCCAGATCAAGCCCTGGTCTGAGGAACTGCCCTTGACTCCCTAAGAGGAAACAAGCTTTCATAGCAAGGGGACTATAATTTCAAATCTCAGCTCTGCTGGTTACTGGCTGTGTGACCTTGGGCAAGTTACTCAATATCTCTGAGCCTTAGTAAAATCTAGTTAGTACTGACCAGGTGGCTCAGTTGGTTGGAGCACTGTCCTGTACACCAGAAAAAAAAATAAAAAAGGTTGCGGGTTTGGTTCTCAGTCAGGGCATATACCCAGGTTGTAGGTTCCATCCCCAGTTGGGGCGTGTACAGGAGGTAAAGGATGGGTTTCTTTCTCACATCAATGTTTTCTTCTCTCTCCCTCCCCTCTCCTTTCTTCTATCAAAAATCAATAAAAACACATCTTTGCATGAGGATTTAAAACACAGATATAGATATATAGATACAGATCTCATATAGAATGTAGTCTTTTGAGTCTCCTCAGCCCAATGTCCTGAGATTTGCCCATGATGTCGCCTGTCGTTCCTTCTTTTTCTTGCTGAGTTGTGATCTATTGTATGGGTATAACACATACTGGTTTTCCATTCATCAGCTGTAGTTTTTAGTTTGTGGTGATTGTAAATAAAGATTCTGTCAATGTTCATGGTTATCCAGCTGAGGTGGGAAGGGAAAATGAAAGAGAAAAAAAGAAAGCCACTGATCTTATCCAGACCCTTATAAAGAGGGGAGATTGGGGCTGCTAAAGGGAACTTGTCCAAGATCACATGCAGAATTGAAGGCACATCTGAACTAGCATGCAGGACGTCTGCCCTTTAGCTTCACCAGCTTGGGAGACAAAAACTACACCTAGATTTAAACACCTGCATCCAGGGAGCGTAAGCCAAAGGTAAGATTTCAGGCATTCAGACAAGCTGTACACTCTGAGAGTCTGTTAACATTTTGCATCTCCAGGTCTGATACATGGCGGCTCATGAACCCACCGGCACGCCCTCATCTCGAAAACTCTCTCCGAGGCCCTTCTGCAGCCCACAGTGGGCAGAAGGTGACCGCCATGGCGACCAGGATCACGGCCCGTGTGGAAGGTGGGTACCACAGCAACCGCAGTATCTTCTGCACCATCTTGTGAGGATGGAGAGCCACAAGGCGGAGCAACTAGAGCACTGTCCAGAGACTGGGAGCAACAACCACACACGGTTCTCGGGCTCAGGCCGACAGTGCCAGCTGAGCTAAGAGGTGAGGCCTTCGGGATGGCAGAGGCATCGAGTCTGAGAAGGCTCCAGATCCTTTCACCCCGCCCCTGGGAAACAGGCTTCTAGGCCTCCTGGGGACTAAGGACAAGGTACCTCCAAAATCCTTCAGCCCCACCGCCCTTGGTAGGAAGGCACTTGAGTGTTTCTCAGAGAAAAAAGGAACAGACTGGGTTTCCAGTCCCTCCTGTAGATTATGAGGAGTTGAGGAGAATCCGTGCTGAAGCTGCGGTCAGGGTTCCTGTTTGAGTTACAAGGAGCTAACTGCGTCTCATACACACCAAGCAGGCGCTCGGGGAAGAGATCCACTCCTGAGTGAGGGAATTAATTCTAGTGAGGGGGCGACAGCTGCCTCAGGACGTCCCCTTCCTGACTCACTCTGTCCCTCCAGGACATCACACACCCTCCCAGCTGCTTGCAGGAACTGGAGGAGTTGAATTTGATTTCCTTAAGGACATTGTTTTATACTTAAACATGGGCCTATGATGGAGCAGGGGCTTAGGACAGGGAGCCCCTCTCAGGCTGACCTAGGGATGACAAGGGACATGTCGAGAACAAGAAGCTTCCTTGCAGTGGCTTGGTGCCAGGCTGGGCAGTGCAGGGACAAACTCCCCTCGACCCTCCAGGAGCTCTCAAGCTCGGGAGGACGCGAGCTTGGTGCCTGCTGCACAAGGACTCACGTCCCACAAGCACAGCCACACCAGCTGCCCACTCCTGAGCCCCAGACTGGTGGAGGTGCGGGTGCCTAGGGCCCCTCGTCCGTGTCCATGGTCTCATGGACAACCACCTGCCTTTGCTGACCCTTATGTGCCTTGGCTCATGCTCTCCCCTCCCTGGCATGCTCTTCTCTCCCTCCGTCCAGGTCCCACCCATTCATGTGTAGCTCAGATACTGCCATCCCTCCAGGTGACGGTGCTCTTCCTGCTGAGCCACCTCTCCTTTCCCGGCCCCCTCAGGTACGGAGCACTTTCCGCCTGGTGTTATCCAGGTCCATCCCTGTCCCACTCACCTGCAGAGGGCCCCAACTCACTGTCTTTATTCCCAGTCCCCAGCCTAGGTCTGGGGGAGGGTCTATAGCCTGAGTGGGCAGAGGAAGGGCAGTTGCCAAAGGGCTTCACTGAGCTGTACTGAGTGTCAAGGTTCTAGGCGGGCTCACACCCTGTCCTGGCTGCCTGAGGAAGGGGGTTGGAGGCAGGAGCCCTGGTACCTGAACAATCCCCTCCCGCTTGGCCTCTCATGCCAGGCCTTCACCAGCCTGTTGGGGTTGCTGTCGTGCACCTCACCAATGGCTTCCCAGGCTGCTTTTGCCAGGCCCTCCGTGCTGCTCTCCCAGGTCCCGGGTGGGGCGGGAGGGGGCTGGAGGGAGCCAAGAGCACTGGCTTCTTGAGGATTTTAGGCACAAGAGCACTGGCCCTTCCATCGCTACTGTCCTTTGCACTTCTCTGGTGGCCCCAATGTTGAGTCGCTGTACAAAATGCTGCCTTTATTTTGTAAGAAATGATTTTTCTGTGAACCAAGCGCTTATGAAAATCTCAGCAACTAAAATAAAGTTCTATATTTTACGAGAGGCAGTGTTGGGGGACTTTCCTTGGTTGGATATATGCTGGAGTTCCCAGGGAGCTGGAAGCAGACCTATATTGCTTGCCTTCCCGAGGCTTCCTCTGAAGGACATGGAATGCAATCCAAGGTCTGTTGTTTCCTGGAGCATTGGTCAGGGATGTTGTGGCCCTGCCTCCCGGCTGTGTGCTTTGTGAAGATCACTAGTAGCAGTCCCTGGTGTGGGCACATGATAGTTTGCAGTCCTGTGCCTGTCTCCGGAGTCCCCCAGTCCCATCTGCCCCCCAGGCTGGCCTGAGGTGCAGGCAAGCCTTAGATGGCGGCTACTCAGCCGCCCAATGCTCAGGTAACCAGGGCCTGCGGAAGCTTGAGCTGCCGGCAGTGGCAGCAGCCTTCCCTTGATCACCAGGTCACCTCCCGCCCCTGAGGACTCCTGTACTGAGAAAGTGGGGCAGGCCAGGCTGATGGAACCCCCCTCTAGTGCCTAAATTTTCATTCACTGGGCCTCTAGTAAAAAAATAAATACGATTCCATTATTCTACAAGTGTTTACCTCCGAATAGCCTTGCCAAGGAAAGAAGGTGCAATATCATGTACTATCACTCATTCAACATGCACTACCTGCATCAGGCACTGTGCTAGCTGCTTTCAGACTAGTTCAAGTTGAACAAGGACCCTCTTGAGCCTTTTGACCCACAAGCCCCTTATGTACAGAAATGTGCTTTTCAACCTCTGGGAATGCACCACCTACATTTAGTGAGGTAAACCTGTTGTCACCCAGGACGAGCACTTGCCATTCTAGACTCTTCCCTATCAATACCACTGCTCTGTGTGAGTGACTGAAGACAGGCTGTTTCCTCTGGGACAGAGGTTTTTCAGAGGCCTGGTCACATGCTGTGGCCCAGTCATTCCTGCAAATCCCAAGTGATCCCCCACTTAGAATCTAAGAAACATTCATGAAAACACATTCTACCCTATGAGCGCATTCGTTCTTTTCCCAGAGACAGATCAGGAATGCAGAGTCACACACTTGATTTTTCACAGCAGGTTAGATCAGGAAACACAAGAGGCATTGAGGTTTCCTGCTCACACCTCTGCAGGAGACAACGGATGCTACAAATGCCCCACTAGGATCACACATGAATGACACAACTGGAGAAGGGCATGAAAAATACACGGTAGGCATGGCCTCACTCCAGAAGTGGCTCTCATAACAGAGCTCGAAGAAATACAAAGACCACCTGTCAAGTGAATCATCTAAGACTCACTTCCACCATCTTCCCTGATGGATCGCCCAGCTGCTGCATAGACTTCTTCCTTTCTCATTTTCAGAGAGATGAATTCTGCCTTCCTTCCTTCTCTGCTCCTCACTCCCCAGCACTGAGCACCACAAACCTCAGCTGCTCCCAGAAAAGCCTTGATGATCTGAGTCTGCATGTTAGCTACGTACCCAAGTCTCCATATCACATTCCCATTCCTCACAGCACCCCTCGGGACACTGACTTCTCCATCTCCCCCGGGGCAGACAGGCTGTTGGCAGTCAGAATCCATTCCCATCTCCTTCAGGTATGCCTTCCTGTAACTAGAAGCTGGAGAGCTGAAACCTATTTCAAGACTCCCTTGCTGCTAGGATTCTAGATGCAAATTAGGTTCCTACATAAGCACCCACAGAAGGAAGCAACATGGAAACCAGTTTCTTGATCTTTGGTTACTTGTGCTGACAAGCAAGGGTATTAAACGCATGGGTGGCTGAACTCAGTGTCCAGTCACAGCTTCGTGAATTCAAGCAATTGTGGGGCAGAGTGGTTTCTTGATGCCAGGATGGCAACCCGGCAGTGTGTTCTGCACTGAGCAGTTCTGATGGCAATCTCCCGATTCCCATCCTGCACCCCTTTAACAACTTCTCAGCTTACCCATGTATTAAGCTCCTTTCTTCTTAAGGTTATGTGGTACAATTAGTTTTCTCGGAGATCTTTTGGCTCTGGCTTCCCAAGCCCCACCTCCCACATCACCACATGTGAACTGACACGAGAACCGTCTGCCATTTATAATCACAGTAACACCGAAGGATGGAGACAAAGTCCAATGTGATGGTCACTTTATGTTTTTGCTTAAGACAAGCATGACTGAGAGGCTGGCTTTTGGCTTCATACACATGCCAGAGCAAGGCTTCTTTCCCCCCACTTTTTAAAAATGAAAATGGAAATGAACCGAGGAAGTGGCTATTATGTGGCCAAGCTTCTCTGTCTGGAAAGCACACCTCTATGTGATCTTCCTCCGCTTTGACTGGCGGTCCAAGGTCTGGGCTGGAGGCAGCGGGATGCACAGAGTTCCCAGTCTGTGCTCCTCCTCTCTGTCAGCTGCCAGAGACACCTTTCTCTTAGAGATCTTCAGCCTCATGGCTTTTGCTATCTCGAGCATCCTGAGGAACACACACAAAACAAATGGAGAGTCTCCTCAATGTCACTGCTCAGGGAGGATGGCAGAAGGGAGCGGCATATCAGTGCTCCAGGCTATGAAGACGGAATTCCCAAAGTGACCCCCAGGAGAAGCAGGTGAGATCCACCGAGAGAGCCTTCAAATAGGCAATTTCATTTTCATGTGTGGCCATTAGAAAATAATCCTAATAGGTGATTACAACCCAGGTTCTCTATCTAGATCCTTCTCACCATCACTGCCTGTGAGAATGCAACACTGGTGGACAGCCCTCGGAATAAACCCTTTGTGGACTGCTAGGTCCAGACAGGTGTTTACAGGCTCTCTTGAACATCAGGGTCCCTAGGTGTCAGATGCCCCTATCCATCATTCGGAATCCTGGGAATTCTGGTCCAACTCAGCCTGAATCCCTTCTGAAAGGTCATCTCTGCCAACTCTCTCAGTCCAGGAAGAGCAACCCCGCCGGGACCGGTTTGGCTCAGTGGATAGAGCGTCGGCCTGCGGACTGAAAGATCCCAGGTTCGATTCTGGTCAAGGGCATGTATCCTGGTTGCGGGCACATTTCCAGTATGGGGCATGCAGGAGGCGGCTGATCGATGTCTCTCTCTCATCGATGTTTCTGACTTTCTATCCCTCTCTCTTCCTCTCTGTAAAAAATTAATAAAATATATTTAAAAAAAAAAGCAGCCCCAGTGTGACATCCCTGCCAACCAGCAGCCCCTTAAATCTGACTCTGAGAAAGGTCCTTTTCCTAAGATGAAATTGGGTTCTTGTAACTTCCACCCCTGGCTTCCACCCCTCAGGACCATGTATTTGGAGGCCAGAGGCTGTCTGGTTACACAGGACAGAATGCTATGGGAAGGCTCAGATGTGAAGCCCAACAATTCCCCTCTGTGTTGTGTGACCTCATCTATTACTACAATCATTCACGCACTGACAACTGTCCTCTAGTCCCAAGTCTTTTCCCTACTAAATGTCCCCAGTTCTCCTGATGGAGCCTCGTGCTTTCCAGCAGTACTAGGAATACAGCAAGGCACCCTGAAGAGCTTTCTCTTCTGTGTGCTCACCTTTTCTCACTGAGCTTCAGGTCCCTCTGTAACAATGTCAGGTCAATCTGGAAGTCGTTTATATGCAAGGCGAGTATGATCACATGCGCAATGATCTTTGCCTTCATAGAATCGGAAATTAAGTTGCGTAAACTGCAAAATCAGTGACAATAGGAGACCAAAAATTAAACTCGAAGATGATTTCTTCAAGAGCAAAATAAAAACATCCAAACCCGTTCCCATTGGTACTTAGTGTCTTCCCCATCTTGGGGAGAAGAAATAAATTCAAGCGACTCCTTGTCCTTCAAGGTGCCCAAGCCATCATACAGAGAACAGTAAGCCAATCCCACTGCTCCCTCCACGGGGGACAGAGAAGGCTCCACCTACCGCCCCACGCACAGTGACAGGCCCAGCACTGCTGAGGCCCTGGCGCCTACCTGCCTGCTCAGCAGAGCTGCCAGGAAAGTGGTCACCCACGCTCAGCTGCTGCTGATTTTTCCAAGCACACACAGAGTAGCAAACACTTTTCAAGCAAACTGCCCAAAGGAAACCCAGGTGCATTGCTTGGGGATCCTTCCCACAAATCACCACATAGGCCTCTCCTCTCCTGCAACACTGCCTTTCCCCAGAACACCAGTTCTGTGGGACATTAAGAAGGGTTCCTTGACAGGAGTGTGTCAAGTGAAGTTAGTCTTCATTGCCGGACATCCCCGGGGAAGTGCACTTCTCCGAGGGGAGGAGAGCACGAACTGTATAGTGTTTCCTAAACCTACGTCACCCAGGGCCACTCCAAATGGCGGTGCTCTCCTCAGGAGCTCTGTGGATGTGGCCTTCAGCCAAGCTCCTGCTCCCCACTCTCCCCACCCTCCCCAATCTGCTCTCTCCTTTACAGGCAGAGCCAAATGGGTCACGCCCCTGACCTGCCATTGTTGTAGGTCACGCAGGTGAAGTGCTTCAGCAGTTTGGTGGTGATGATGTGTGGAATTCCAGGTCCCAGGGCACCTACAACACAAAGGAGTTGGGTCATTTTCTGTCAGAACCTTCAGGCCACATGCCCTCCATGAGCTGGGAGAAGCAACCAACGATGATTCGCCAGGGTTATTAACAAAGCCGTGTGGCAAGAGAAGCAGCCCCCCGCACCCCCAAAAAAAACAAAATGGCTTCTTTCCAATGAAAATATGTTCCTGTCAAATGAAACTGCCCAAGAGACATTTGTGAAGGGGTGACAACAAGAAAGAAAAATGAGGCCTAAAGACACAGAATTCATAAAATGTAAAAAAAATAAAGTAGTTTGAGGGAAAGCAGGGGAGATTGGAATGTGAAAATAAGAATTTTAACCAAATACCGAAAAATAGACGTTCTGATGGCCAATCGCAGTAATAAAACTGCACACACCTTGTACCTAAAACCCCAGGTGCCTCCCGCTGCCTTTCTGACTCGATGGACGGCTGTGGCAGCCATGAAGGGACACTGGGGTTACCGGAAGGAACTGGCTCTCTCCTCTCCCAGTCAGAAATAAGCTGACACAACACAAACCAGTCATGAACCTTCAAGAGCCAGGCCAACTTTTCACCCTCTTTGATGTTTGTCTAACAGCCCCTTATAATTTCACTTGATCCTGTATTTTGCCTCGTGCAGAACAGAAGTGAATGTCAGTTCTGAGCAATCACATAACCTGTCCTGTGCCCAAGTGCAGATGAGAGAGAGCCTGGAGAGTCTTCTTGGCATGTCAGTCATACCAATAGGATTCTCACTGTGACACCGTTAAAAATAAACATCCCCTGCCCTGGACAGTTTGGCTTAGTGGATAGAGCATCAGCCTGCAGACTCAAGGGTCCCAGGTTCAATTCCGGTCAAGGGCATGTACCCAGTGGGTAGTGTGCAAGAGGCAGCTGATAGATGTTTCTCTCTCATCGATGTTTCTAACTCTCTATCCCTCTTGCTTCCTCTGTAAAAAATTAATAAAGTATATATATTTTTTAAAAAGATAGATAATTGAAAAATAAATAAATAAATAAAAATAAGCATCCCATCCACATTCCCATTTTCTTCTGATCTAAGAATTGCAGGCAAATAATGAACTGGAAATAACTAAAATCAGATGTCTAACGTGGACTCACTTTTCCGCTTAATAACTTTCTGTGCTCGAAACTTGATGAGTGTGTTCAGAAACCATATGCATCGGGCCTGGTGGTCTCGGCTCTTCTCATTTGATGGCAAAGACTTCAACGCTTCTATGACAAAGGAACAGTGGCTAAAACAAGGAGGGAAAGGGGAGAGTGTGTGCTGTAAGACTGGCTCTGTCAGGGGCCATTCACCCCTCATAATCAGAACGGCAGGCACCCCTCACACATCCTCTCAGGCCAGCACTTGGGCTCCGGGAGACCATCAGTGCCAAGCATAACATTGGGGGATACAGTCCATCTCGAGCTCCCAGCCCAATTATAAGCCTTCGCCACCCTCTGCCCAGCCACGGGTTCCAGGCACTCAGAGGCCAACTCTCTCCCTTGAATGCCATCCACAACCTTGGGACAACAGGTCTAGAAGCCCAAACATTTATGAAAACACTGGCTTGTTCATGTTCAAATTCTGAACAGACAGTGATTGTCAGTGACTGATACCCAAAGGTCCGCTTTATGTCTGACTACTGCTGTGTCCCAACATTACTCCCTCAGACACACCATCTGCCCAAGTCCGAGTACCTGTTCTCTTCGGCCATCTTCAGTATTTCTTCTGATGTGACATTCCTGAAAGCTTCAGATGGGCTCCGAAGAGCTTCGTACTCCGCAGGGGAGAGCACCAGTTACTGGTCAAGAGCACAATCTGACCAAGATGGAATCATCTAACTCACTAGATCACCTTCTAGGGCCTCATTTCAGAGCTGGAAAAGCTGAGGCTCAGAGAGGGGAAGATCACACAGCACTCGGGCAGACCTCAGGGACTCAGCTCTCCAGACGTCCAGCCCAGACCTCATTCCCTGTCTGGGCTTTTCTGTCTTCTCATCACAAAGTCACTGTAGCCATTTTCCATCTCATTGGACTCACAAGTAGGGAATTTGACATTTCAATCCTTCCTTTTACAAAACCGGTCTGCCCTAGGCTTTGGGCATTGGCTGACTTAAAGTCATATTTGGACTATTCAGAGAGTGATCCCCACAGGGCTGAGCTGTGGATACTTGGCATTTTGCTGAGGAATGGGTCTGAATCCCAGGGGCTGAGAAGTTGGTTTGGAGCAGGACCCTCAGCTATAGTTAGGAAGCATAGCTGACTTCCCAGCAACAGCATTGAGCAACTGCGAAGGTCAGGATGTAGCTTCTGTGAGTGACATGGGACCAGACCCCTCAGAAAGCCTGGCTGTGCCATCATGTGTGCACATTCTAACTTGTGAAATAAGGTAGCATTTCCACCAGAAAAAGGATACGGTCTTCAAATTTATACACGTCTTCAGGCTTGGTTGCATCCGCGTGGCAGGGAGGAAGGCAGAGGGAGTCATCTTGCAAGTTATCGTGGAGGGCATCATTGACCAGAGCTTTTCAATAAAGTAAGAGTCAGTGTGAGTATCACCCTGTTAAGCATCAGATTCTCCAACACGCTCTGCAACCTGTGCACACAGGATCGTAACCAGCCCAGAAACCTCTAATCTGAGTGCTCCCCACAATGAGGCCAGATCTCCCATCAGGCTGACAGCTCCAGCACCAAGATATCCACTCATGACACAAACCAAACTGGGCCCTAGAGAAGGTGCATCCACATGCTAGCCCCTTGAGTAACTTGCGGTACCATCAGGAGAGAGGTGAGCTAACAAAAACTTACAACATGAGAAACTAAAAGTGAGGGATAGTTAAAAAAATAACCTTTAATGGCTTAACTGCCAGAAAATTTCTCTATATAACTATGAAAATCAAATTCTAAAATTATAACTACCACACAGAAATAACCATGTTAAAATTAAGTATGCATATAGACAAAGATAGAGAGGAAAACAGGAAAATTATAACAGTTGTTCTGGTAGAATGATGAGAAAATAAGTGAATTATTTTTCTTTTTAAATGTCCTTAAATAGCTGAAAGTAAACTGAACAAAAATATTCCAAAATTTACTTAGATGTTAAAATATGTCTTTGAATGAACAGAGAGACATATTTCTATATTCCTGGATGAGAAAATGTAATATTGTAAAGATGTTGATTCTCCCCATATTAATCTCAACTGTATTTTGAAGGAACTGGACAAAAGAACCTTTAAGATTACCTGGAAGAAAAAGCATGCTCCAGCAACTAAGACATTTGTGAAAAATAAGGAGATGGGGGGAGGATGAATCTGCCCTGTCAGAAAATAAACCAGATGAGGAGGCCACTATAATCGAGAGCCTGCTGGAATGCTGAGACAACACACCACTCAGAATGTGGCGAATGGTAAACATGACTTTTAAAATTCTCTTTTACAAAGGATGGAGCTGGGGACTAACTAATCATTTGGAAAACATAAAATTAGGTCTGTACCGTATGCCAAAAAAAATTATTCATTAAGCTTTAGATGCAAAAATAAAATTATGAAAGTCTGAACAAAATATTTCTATTATAGGGTATGGAAAGATTTTCTAAAAATAACAAAAATTCCATTTTAATAGAAAAACTGCTCTTATGTAGACTTTCTCTTATGTTCTTATAATGCATTTGAACAAGAAATATATATTTAAAATAATACAATTAAATATTCAAGCTTCTAAGGAATTTAGAAGAAAAAAACCCACTGACCCCAAAGTGAAACACTGTCTCCAGAGGCTCAGGCCATCGTCACACCAGCTTTACTGACCAATGCAGACTTGAAGCCCTCTCTCTCCTCGGTGCTCTGCAGGCTGTAACCCCGGCACCAAGAAATAGTGTGCACATACCCATCCCCTGGCCTGTCTCCTCTCCATGACTGTGAGCTCACGCAGAGCAGGCCACGTCAGATGTTTCTTAGTACTTCCTGAGTTTGTTCCCACAATGGCCCTCAGCAAGAGACAGGAAGAAATCCAGCCCTGACTCCCATCACTTCTATCTATTGGGGCAGGTAAAAGATCTCAAGAGAAAACTGCCTCTGGGAGCAGATTCTTACCCCAAATTCCAGATGCTTACCAGTCACACCCTTTGCATCAATAATACTCTCTGCGGCTTGAGCTACTGCACGATTTAAAGATTCATTGCCAACTCTGTTCATTCTCCTGGAGTTCAGAGCCCGCTTCTGTTTGGTGGTACCGAAGGCCTCAATGCAAGAGTCCATCTGTGCAAGAGACAAATTTGATTACTGGGGTCAGACTAGGCACTGCTACTCCTAGCTATGTGACTTCGGGGAAACTGTCAGCCTCTCTGAGCCTATAAAGTGGGCTGAATTATAGCTGTCTACCACATAGGCTTGTTGTAAGAATCAAATGATATCAACAGATCTGAAGAACTTGCTTTGTAAATAATGGGCCATTTACAAATCAACAGCCTTCATCTGTAAAGACTTGCCCTTGGCCAATGTGGCTCAGTTGGTTGAGCACCGCCCCATGCACATTTTCAGGTTGTGGATTTTATTCCTGGTTGGGCTTTGTATGGAAAGCAGCCAATTGATGTTTCTCTTTCACATCAATGTTTCTCTCTTTTTTCCTCTCTAAAATTAAATACACACACACACACACACACACACACACACACACACACACATTAATGTAAAGACTTGACTAGAATTAGAACTGATAAATCTTTGGCACGCAGTTTAACATTTTCCAATCCTAAACCCAGAATAGCTATTGCTAACAGAGCACTCACTCTTTCCCTCTGAGCCAGAAGATAGCCTCACACCCTTTCTCAATACAGTGCTCCAGGCAGCACTGAAGATGCAATCAATTTGACATTTTGGGGTGAGATGTGCTTTGTAGGAACAGTCTACATTGAAAATCCTAAAGTTTACTTTGTTTTCATATGAAAATATCCAGGCTACAACCAATAATTCTCTGAAACTTGTATTAAATCTTAAAAAACATGTGTTATGCTACACCTCTATCAGCCCAGAGAATTAGTTCAAAACACTGGTACAGAGCCGTGTAGAGCTGCCCCATATAGGTGGACCGCTTCCTATGAGGCTGATGAGGCTTGTGCAGGTCTGAAACTGTCCTGACAACCCGGAATGAATGAGCTGGGAGCAGCCAGCTCATTGTACTGATGGAGAAGTCCTTACCCAAGGCCTATAAGGAACTTGCTTAATGTTCCACATCTTAGTTCCATCACACTTACCTTATCTCTAAAAGTTCTGTTCTCACTCTCTTGTGTCAATTCACTCTCAACTGATTCATCTATCAACACACAAAACAAACAAAAACATGGGGAAAGCAAACTGTAAGGCCCACAGATAGCAATATTGTTTGGTATTCATTTGTTTAACAGTTAATCTAAGAAAAACAGATTTCTTTACTCCAGGTCTTCCCAGACTTCACTTAACCTGAGTGTATACTGAACATTTAGTATACACTTAGAAAATTTGGAGAATTAAGGAGTCAAATGAAGGAGCCATTTGGTTCAGCCTCTTCAATAAGGAAAAACAAGGGCTCCAAATTAAATGGCTTGTTCCAGGTCAATATGCTGGATATAATAAACCAATACGTACAAATTTCTTCCTTATAAAATAAAGATTTGTTTTACCAACGAGTTAATGAATAACTTTCTTTGCGTCCTTAAAAGAAGAGCATTTGGATATTTTAAATATAGTCACATTTGTTTGCAAAGCAAGGAATTCTTAACCTAGAGACTATGGTCTCCTAAGAAACTCACAGATGGGCTTTGGAACTCAAGAGCATCAACCAAAAAGTTGCCAGCTCAATTCCAGCACATACTTAGACTGCAGGTTCAATCCCCAATTGGGGCATGTGTGAGAGGTAACTGATCAATGTGTCTCTCTCACATCAATGTATCTCCCTCTCCCCCTTGCTCCCTCCTCTCCTTCCCTTCCACTCTATCTAAAAATCAGTGGAAAAAATATCCTCCAATGAGGATAACCAAAAACTTGTTCAAATCAAAAACAAAACAAACAGAAAGACATCTTTTAAAAATATATATATTTTATTGATTTTTTATAGAGAGGAAGGGAGAGAGATAGAGAGTCAGAAACATTGATGAGAGAGAGACATCAATCAGCCGCCTCCTGCACACCCCCTACTGGGGATGTGCCTGCAACCAAGGTACGTGCCCTTGACCGGAATCGAACCCGGGACCTTTCAGTCCACAGGACGATGCTCTATGAGCCAAACCGGTTTCGGCACAGAGGCACCATTTAAAAAATGACTATAAAATGTGTTTTAAAATAAAAAATTCATACCAACGCATCCAACAAACCTAAAGCATGCAGCATTTCTTTGAGCCTTGATTGGGACCTACCTGAAAACAGTGGTTGCATGTTGAATAATTCAGCATCATATACTTCCATTTGGCCAGAGGTCTTGTTCAAAATTCCCACAAAGTGTCTGAGTAAAGAAGGAATAATACCAGTGACAATGGGTTATTCAAATAGTATTGTGTATGCAACTTCCCTTTCCCTGCTTAAAAGTTCTCAACATTCTTTCTGCCCCAGTACTCCTCAGGAATGCACCACTTGCTCAGAAAACAATAATCCACGCCACCCTGCCTCCCCGCCACCAGCCATTCTCTGCATGGTGAGGGTTCATGATGTGGTTCTGGGAGGAAAAAAGCTACAGGTGATTCTGGTAGCTGATCACATTTGGGCTCACTGCTGCAAGTGGAAAGCCCTTTTGGGATGTAAGAATGCAGAATTACACTAGAATTTACAGCACACATAAATTTTATGGAGGCAAAGACAAGTAAAGCCTTGGTGATTATGGGGAGTGGACCAGTCTGAACTAGAGAATCTTTGTAAAGGGATGATGCAGTGTTAATAGTTTTAAGCATATACTCATTAATCTGACTTCTACCAGGGTAGTTCAGTGGGGCTCTGAAAGGACCTTGTTTGTGATTACTGCTATGTACCGTCACAGGGACACTCCCCATTATGCCAGCCCCAGCCAGTTATAGAGTGTTCAGGCTGGGCAATCTTCATTGTAGGGGAGTCGGGACATGGGGCAGGGAGAGATTTGGAAGCAATGAAGGGCAAAATTACCCAAAATCAGCCAACCAGCAGCAGGCAGCGCTGGACAGAAACTGAAGAGCCTTTGACACTACCAAATCCTTTTCCTAGAGTTAGTCCTAAAGCAAATTTTTGGCAAGCTTTGGAATAATCATCATACATTCCGTATTAGATAAGACAGCTGCCTTTTGGAAATAAGATTATAAATACATCCTGGGGAAGTCAAGTACAGTATAGTGACTGTAGTTAATACTGTATTGTATATTTGAAAGTTAAGAGAAAAAATCTTAAAAGTTCTCATCACAAGAAAAAGAAATTAGCCGAAATCGGTTTGGCTCAGTGGATAGAGCATCGGCCTGTGTACTGAAAGGTCCCAGGTTTGATTCTGGTGGGGGGCACGTACCCTGGTTGTGGGCACATCCCCAGTAGGGGGTGTCCAGGAGGCAGCTGATCGATGTTTCTCATCAAAGTTTCTAACTCTCTATCTCCCTTCCACTCTGTAAAAAATCAATAAAATATATTAAAAAAAAGAATTGTAATTGTGTGGTGATGGATGTTAACTAGACTTATTTAAGTGACCATTTCATTTCATTATATACATATATAGTATATAAAATCATTTTGTTGTATGCCTATAACTAATATGTCATATGTCAATTACTGTATATCAATTTTTTTAAAAAACATTTAAGAATACTACAGTTAAATGAGGTTTTTAGGAAATTCAACAAAAGCAAGTCAACTTTCAAGAACTTCTACATAAAAAACAAAAAAAAGTCGAAACTGGTTTGGCTCAGTGGATAGAGCATCGGCCTGCCTGTGGACTGAAAGGTCCCGGGTTCAATTTCAGTTAAGGGCATGTACCTTGGTCGCGGGCACATCCCCAGTGGGGGGCAAGCAGGAGTCAGCTGATTGATGTCTCTCACTGATGTTTCTAGCTCTCTATCCCTTTCCCTTCCTCTCTGTAAAAAATCAATAAAATATATTTAAAGGAAAAAAAAGAACATCTACATGCTGGTGTGAGGGCCCCTGGGTCCGGGAATACAGACACTTGGTACACCTCTCTAAATCTCCCCACTGCCCTTAAAGGCTGAGAACAGCAGTGCCAGGGCCACTACCACTCCCCTCCCCTTCCAGCTGCCCCTTCTCCTGGCCCTACCTGCACAGAGTGTTGCATTTGAGTGCTCCAGTCCCAAAATTGGTTCCCACATAGGAAAGTCTGTCTGTTTCAGCTGCCTAAAATGCAGAGAAAAGTTCCATTACAACCAATGTTGAAAGGTATTAAACATCTTACCTCTCTTTCCCACATTTGCCAAAAGCTTTAGAATCCAAACACAGTGGATTGGAATTAGGGACTCTCTGGGAGACGATCTAGCCCCACCATCGCTCAGTAAACCTGGGGTGCCCATGGGGGAAAGACAAGGGGACTTTAGAAAAGGAAGCCCCAGACAGTGCTGATTTATACTTGGTCTGAAAAGTTCTTGGGGAAGCTGCACCACAGGACTTGGGAGAGAGGCAATTATAGACATGCAATCAAATGATCCTGCAGGCAACCTCCAGGGTTGGAAGTTCAAGTCCTTCTTAAACCTATTTGCCCACCTCTCCTACGACTACTCCTTACATGCTCTTAGGAAATGGCTGATTCATTCCTCAAATACAGCCAAGCTTTGCTGTTTCTCTCTGTTCATCCTTGTTATCCCCTTCACCTGGAATACTGAGCCTCAGCTGTCAAACCCTCCTCCATCCTTTAGAGCTCAGCTCCATGTACCCTCCCCAGGAAGACATTCTGGCAAGCAGAGACTTAGACTCTGCCTTGTACTTTCCCTCCCTCGGGCCCTGAGCTTTGTCTACTTGTATGAGAGTCCCTCACATCCAGTTCTCACCTCTCTGGAGTTCTCTATACCATTCGTGGTAAAATCTCAAAGAACTCTCTAGAGCAGTGGTTCTCAACGCAAGGAAATCCCCTTTCCAGGGGGCATCTGGGAATGTCTGACATTCTGGTTGTCACAACTAGGAGGTGCTATTGACATACAGTGGGTAGAGGCCAGGGAAGTTACTAAACATCCTGTGATGCTTAGAGGCCCCCACAACAAAGAATTATCTGGGTTAAAATGTCACTATGGCCAAGGCTGAGAAACCCACAGAGTGGGGCCAGGTCTCATTTAGCTGTTTCCCTAGCAGCTTATGGCACAGAAGGTGCTCAATGAATGCTTGTTGAAGGAACTTATGAATGACAGACCACCAGTTCACCAAAAGTACGAACCTGAATGGAGCCTGTCCCCACACCCCAACCTGCTGAGGCTCAGAAGAGTTTTCTTTCAAGGCACCTTTGCTATCTCCCCCCTCACTGACTCCCACATCCACCACACCCAATAGGTCAACGGAGGCCTGCAGCGTGGAGGCAAATTGGCCACTGCAGCACTTACCAGGATCCGCTGACTCTTCTTCCTGGGATTCGTGGAGTCCTTGTTCTTGTACAAGCTAAAGCGCATGTTATCTGGATTCTGCAGCTTCCCGTTGGAGAACTGAACTGTAAAGTCACAGCCAAGCATGAGATGCGATCGGAAAGACTCACGTTGTAGAACGGGGAGGAAGTGGACTGGGGCTGGGAAGGAGTGATTGGAGGGATGAGGGTGGCAAGGTCCTGACCTGAAGTGGGACTGCAGGAGCTCCTGGTCCACTGGGAGGAGGGCCGGAGGGGGAGGGGAGGGGAGTGTGGACATGAGGGAATAACTAGGGGAAGGGGGCCGACCGAGGCGCCCTCGTCCCGACCCAGAGAAACGGGGGGTATCCCTGCCCAGTGGAGATCAGCAGTTCTAAGACCTGGTGAATGAGAGCAGGACAAAATCCTGGGTATAAATCCCTTGGGGGCGGGGGCGGACGGGGATGTCCTCATCCAGAAAGATGGTGGGATGACGGAGGAGCGCTGGCCGAGCCCCAAGAAGCGGTGGACACTAAGGCGGGTGATGGGGGGAAGGGGAAGGGTCTTGCCCGGCTGGGAAAGGGCCGGCGGGAGGCTCTAAAGGAACCGAGACGGAAGGGGGAGTCCCGGGAGGGGGTTCGGCTCCAGCCCCGCAGCCTTTACCCAGGACAGCTCGCTGGCTTTCGTCGGGCTCTCCACAGTACAGCCACTTCGCACTCGGCAACGCCGCCGCCGCCATGTCCCCCCTCCGGTCGCTAAGCCCAGGAATTAAACAGCCTCAGCCACTAGCGCGTTTGTCACACGCGGAGGCAGCGCGGCGGGCCGGAAGGGGCGGGACGTCGCCGGCCGCGTGGCCCCGCCCCCGCCAGGCTCCGCCCCCTTGCTCTGAACGGGGCGGGGCGCCATTCCCACCCCGCCCCTCAGCGCGAAGAGGCGTGGTGTCTGTCCACTTAGTGCATCGCCCTAGCCTAGGCCGGCCTTTTGGAGGAGTCCACCTGCTCCACCCAACACTCCGCCTGCGCCTTTAAGAGTTGTAGGGATGGGGGAGGTCAATAGGGGGGGGGGGGAAAGAAAAGAGACAAATGTACTACTATTTGTAATACTTTAAACAATAAAAATATACATTAAAAAAAAAACAGAACAAAACCAAAAAAAATAAATAAACCACTTTGTAGAAAATATATAAAAATAAAATAAAATCGAGTGTCTTGCCCCCCAGTGTGGTTCTCTTGGTTGGCATCATCCTCTACACCAAAAGGTGGAGGGTTTGATTCCTAGTCAGTACACATACCCAGATTTGTAGGTTCAATCCCCAGTCAAGTTACATGAGGGAGGCAATCAATCAATGTTTCTCTCTCACATTGATGTTTCTCTCTTTCTCTTTGTCTCTCTCTCTTCCCTTGCCTCTCTCTAAAGTCAATAAAAAGATAAAAAATTTTATTTAAAAAAATAAGAGTTGTAGGGGATAAGGGTCCGACATTCCTAAAAGTCTTGCAGTTTCTATCCAATAGTCACGTGGGGTTTCTTTTTGCTCAGCACAGACTAGATAGGGTATGATCTACCTCTCCTTTGGTGACAAGTATATCTTACCAAAACCTGAAAGGCCAAGTTTAAATTTTGAATTCTCTGACAGGCACACCTTGAGCCCCAACTAAATGTGGCAGGTGGCAGACAGCAGTTGCTCTGTAAAAAATCAATAAAAAATATTTTTTAAAAATGGTTTTATTGATTTCAGAGAGGGAGAGAGATAGAAATATTAATGATAGAGAAAATTATTGATAAGCACACCCCCACTGGGGATTGAGCCTACAATCCAGGAATCAAACAATGACCTCTTGGTTCACAGGTCAATGCTCATCACGGAACCATAATGCCAGGCTATTTTTTAAAAAATATATTTTATTGATTTTTTTTACAGAGAGAAAGAGAGAGGGATAGAGAGTTAGAAACATTAATGAGAGAGGAACATGGATCAGCTGCCTCCTGCACACCTCCTACTGGGGATGTGCCCACAACCAAGGTACATGCCCTTGACTGGAATCGAACCTGAGACTTCAGTCTGCAGGCCGACGCTCTATCCACTGAGCCAAACTGTCTAGGGCTCAATCTATTTTTATATATTGAACAATCCTTGCATTCCAGGGATAAATCCTACTTTGTCATTAGTATCGAAGGAGCCATAAAGTGCATATATCATTTTTTTTTGGGGGGGGTAATCTTCTGTAGATACACATTCAGCTTTTTTTTTCTATTAACAACGCTGTGATCATCAACCTCCTATATATTTTCCCACATTTGCGTATTTCACCTAGGTTAATTTGTGCAATTCAGAATACATTTCTAGAAAATTATTCCAGTTAGGAGAGAATGAATTCATATTTAAAATTTTGACAGATACTATCAAGTTATCTTCATTGATAAGTCCATCAACAATGTAGGAGAGGGCCTATAGTACTCCTAAATACTGAATACACAAATCTTTGCTAGGTTGTAAATTTGAGATAATGTCTAGCTCACAGCATTTTTGTAAGGGTCACATGTGAAAAGACCTCTCACACCACCCGGCTTATTGTCAGCAGTCTTTTATCCTTTTCTTTTACTGCCCAATGTGGCAATAAAATATCTGTAAGTGCTATTCAATGTCAGGGAATCTTAAAGAACAGAATATACCATCAGACTTCAATGAATCTTTAAAGAAAGCAACCCCAAATGGTAATATTTCCAACCTAAAACGTCTGTACCGATGCATTAGCTCTAATAATATTTTTCTAAAATACATTTTATTGATTTTCCAGAGAGGAAGGGAGAGGGATAGTTAGAAACATCGATGAGAGAGAGACATCGATCAGCCCTCCTGCACGCCCCCTACTGGGGATGTGCCCGCAACCAAGGCACATGCCCTTGACCGGAATGGAACCTGGGACCCCTCAGTCCGCAGGCCGTCGCTCTGTCCACTGAGCCAAACCGGTTTCGGCTCTAATATTTTAGTGTTAAGTTCTGAGGCAGTGAAATATTTAAAAATGTACACTTTCCCTTCCTCCCCCCCTTCCCCTCCAAAAGAAACGCGAGGTGTTCCCCAGCCTGCGTTTGTCTTTGGATCCAGGCCGGGCTCCCGCACAGGCTATGGTGGCCAGTCTCCCTTCGGGGCTCGGACTCTCCATCCGAGGGTGACCCGGGATCTCGGGAGCCGCCCCAGTGCTTGCTCTCTCCGACAGCGTCCCACAAAGTACGCGACCATTCTACGTGTCTAATTTTGTGGGTTTTTTTTTTTTTTTGGAGGAAGTTGGTTTTGGAAAATGTAGGCTTCTGTGACCTACGGCACGAAATGTGAAGCATGTGTGAGTAGGAAGCCCAGACCCGTCAGTCCTTCTCAGGCTCCAGAGCTGCAGGAAACCCCCCTTTTCCCCCCCGCGCCGCACTGGATTTGGGGCGCTGTCGGGCCCAACCGCTATAGCGTGGGTTCAACGTTTGCAGCCTGCATTTCGGCTAATTCAACCTAAACACCTTCTTAGAATTTTATGTTTCCCAAAGTTCACGACGTGGGAAATCGGCCTCTAACAGGTGCGTATTTGACTCCCGCGAAGCGCTCTCTCCCAATAGGGAGCCGGTTGGTCTCGGAAGGGCCGGCGCTGGGGGAGTGGGAAAACCCTTCGGGTCCCGCGAAAGGCGGAACCTTCGGCGATCGTGATTGTGATTGGTGGCGTGAGGCAGAAAACCCTCTCGCCGCAACCACAAATGGGTCTTGATTGGTTGCAACACGCATTAGCTTTCCCTTAGCCAAACCTAAAGCCGCTTAGGGATGAATCCCGCCTTAAAGGCGTTCGATACCAGTGTTACGCGTTGTAAGGGAAACGGTGATTGGCCGCAGCGCTCGCGGATTCGGTCGGTAGTAAACACAGCGCGACTCCTGAGACCAGGGATTGGCCAGTGCTCCGGAGGCTGAGACATTCTTCCGGATCCCGCGCGTTGGTTGGTTGCGCTCCTGCCCCGCCCCCGCCCCTCTCTTGCTGATTGGTTGTAGCTCGGCCCGAGGGGAGGGAGGAGGAGTAGGTGCTATCGCCTTGCGTCACTTCCGTTTACTGTCGGCCGCCGCCGCGGTGTTCTCAGAGTAAGGTGGCCAACGGGCTGTAGGAGCCGGGGAACGAGAGGCGGGGTGGGCGGGGAGGGGGGGCGGAAGGGGTAGGAAATCCCATCACGGAGACGCCAGCCTGGACGTTCCCGCCTCCTCCGACACTGCCGAGCCGGGTCGGAGAAGGGTCATTGCTTTCTCCCCAGCGAGGAGGGGGGCGGAGCCCGGCTCAGGTGAGGAGACCCTGTCAGCGCGAGTGGTGCGAGCGCGCGCGGGCGCGCTCCGCTGGAGACGGTTGAGCGCCAGGGGCGCCGGGCGGGCGGCCTCAGCTGGGTCGCGCCGCAAGGCTGCTGGGGAGCGCGCCGACGCGTCCGGCGGCCCCCCCCACCCCCGCCTACCCTGCCTGTCTTTCTGAGGGGGTATTGTTACCCTGCCCAGCGGAGGGGTCGGGAGGATGGGAGGCGGGTTCTGCGCAGGCGTCCCCGTGTCCTGACGCCAGGCTGTCTGTCTGCGGGACTGGGCGGAGGCTCGTGCCCCCCTCGGATCTGCGGGCGAAGAGGTTGGTTGCCGGGTTAGGGCGGGCTGGGTCCCCGCACCCACAGCCTGGGATCTGCTGCCTTCACCCCGGGCCTCCTGGAGCGGCGACAGCGTTTCGTCTCCCCCCCGCCAGCGCCGCCGGGCACCGGGGACGGGCGGCTGACCCGGAGGGGCGGGGCCGGCGCTTGGGAAGGGCCCGAGGGGTGGCCCGCGGACGCCGGCGCTCGCAGGCACTTATTGAATGGCCAGTACTCCCAGGCTTCGCCAGAAGAGCCGTCCCCCCTTTCCCCCCCTCGCAGATGTGCACGTAAATACATAAGACAGGGAATTAAGGGGGAATTGAAGATCAGGTGGTTTTTTTTGTGTTTTTTTGGTTTTCTGTCCAAAAAAAAAGGTCATTAGTTAGTCAGTCTGCCTTCTGCCCTAGTGGAAGGTACTGTAGAAACGACCTGCTGAAAGGAACACAGATTCTAATCAGGAGGGAAATTTCTAGGCAAAGGCAGAGGAAAGTCTTGGTTTCTCAGTCGTGTGCTCACGTTCTGGCTAAGTGGAATAGAGAAGTAAGAAGTCCTTCACATTCGAAAATTAAAGATCTTTCCAAAAACAGGTTTACAGTTGTGAGTCACGCGGAATAGTGTGTGTGTGTGTGTGTGTGTGTTTCTGAATTGTTTATTCATTAGAGGCCCGGTGTACCAATTGGCGCACAGGTGGGGCCCCTGGAGGCCTGGCCCCATAGGGCGTCTTGCCCAGTCCGGGTGGGGGTGGGGGGGTCAGGCGAGCGCGCTGACCACCAGGGAGCAGCTCCTGCGTGGAGCCTCTCCCCCCACTGTGGTCAGTGCACGTCATAACGACCAGCTTAAACGGTAGCTTAGGCTTTTGTATACATGGATACTGTATTATTTTTTTTCATGCTAACAACTGTAAACCCACGTTTGCCCCAACCTGCACTTTCCAGTTGTGGTAAACAGAAGATGTTTCATACGTTGGGATCTTCCGTTAGAGATTGAAGAGAAATGCTGTGCCTTCCTCATCACTGATGATCTGTTACCTTTTGGATGGACTTTTGTCCCTTAATCTTAAAACAGTGGCCTGGATGCTTCTGTGTTCTGGAGAACATGCTTTTCGTATGCTGAAGTCGTAGGGTTTCTGTGGTTAGGGTGGTTGGCCGGAAGCTAAAATGGTAGGAGTCGGGGAAAAGAGATAAGATGGGGAGGGAAGAAAAAGAATTTCAGATAAAATTCCCTAACCCAAGCGAAGGCCTATTCTTGCTTTAACCCCCTCCGGAAATCCCTGCAAACTTGGGAAGACTGGCCTGGCCACTGCCGCCAGCTTGATGAGCTGCCAGGTAATACTAATTGGTTGGAGACTTGTTCTGGGCCCTTGGGTTTTTACATAATAAATGAGCCAGGATTTTTTAGTAAGTAATCAACTTGTTTTCTGACCTGCTTTTGTTCTCCTAAAAGTTGTGTCAAAACATACTGTAGTCAGCTGGAGGTTCCGGCGAGCTGTTTTCTGTTTCATTGAGGTGCCTCTAGAAAATTTCTGAAAGTGGTAAAATTTGAAAGGAAAGCATCTTCTAATGGAGTATTTTTCTAAATTTATGGGTCGGTGCTCTCAAAAGCAGCTTTGTTGCAAGACTATCAAGAAATTGCAGTGCTTTTTAAAAATCACCTGGATACAAAATGCATGTAAATGTTTTAGTATTTTAAGTACTTAACATGAATTTTATTGAGCTCTGTAGGTGGGATTTAATATCTGTACAGTCAGATATGGCAAAGCTTGCTATAGTGCAGAATCTTCAATCTGCCTCAACTTCTTGGAAGGGAAGAGAAAAAAAAGTAAATTTATTGTAAACAAATACTTTTCTGTCAATTTTAAGCATATGATTTTTACTGTACTTAACCTTTCGCAAATATGGATGTTGTCTAGAAGAGCCGGTTTTTGTTAGTGTAACAGGTGGGATGGAATGTAACACTACACTGCAACTTTTGTGTAAGTATGCAGTGAACTTCTGCTAAAAGACCAGCTGTTTCTGAGTGAACTATTGCTCTTTACAGTTGTTTTCATCATTTTTATTACTGAATAGTGGCATTTAATCTCAAGACTAATTTGGAAGGGGGAATGACTTTTATTTGATTAATTACACATAATTTTGCTAAAAGCTTTGATTTATCTTTCTGACAATTCAGACAAATTAGGAATTGTGTTGGAGCACTAACTTTATTGTAATTATAACCAATTATTTTCCAAATTTGTACTCTGAAAAAAAATATTATTGAAGGAATTCTAATGGAAGTGATACTTTTTGCTTATAAAAATGGAAATGAGCAAAGTGTTTTGTTTCTTTTACTAACTTAAAGGATGTTTAAGTGGAGTATGCTTTTAGAAATTAGACTCTGTATTCTGTTACTTTGTGTACTTGATAACAAGCTTACAAATGCTTTATTTCCATCTTCTTAAATTTAATATGATTAGGGTGAATTGCTCCCCCTTTTCTTAACATATTGTTAATTGGTATAATTGATTTGTCACTACATCTTAATTAGTTGATTATAATTTAAAATCCACTCTAAAAATGCCAGACCTTGAGTTCCTTAATCCTTCTGTTTTAGTCTCTACAGCAGAGAGGATTTGAGGAAGGACAGGGAGAAGAAAACCCACTGTTTTGGGGTTCAGTTGTGAGAGGAACCCACAGATAGTACAAAAATTTTAACACACTTAATAACATACATTGTAGTCTTTATTTTGAGTAGAATGTCAAAAGCAACTTAGCAGGTAAAGTATCAGTCACTTGCTAAATGCTATTGATTTGATAAATGATGCAGAAGTGAAGATATATACTACTTTGAAAGTAAACTAGGTATGAAAATGAATTAAATCTGTGTTTTATTTTTTCTACTGCAAAGGTACTACCACTGATAGTGCCTTTTTTTAATTTAATAAATCTTTATTGTTCATATTATTACAGTTGTTCCTCTTTCCCCCCCCATAGCTCCCCTCCACCCAGCTCCCACCCCTCCCTCTGCCCTTATCCCCCCCCCCCGCTTTTCCTCATCTGCAGGTGTATGATTTTTGTCCAGTCTCTCCCTGCACCCCCCCTCACCCCTTTCCCCCTGAGAATTCTCAGTCCACTCTCTTTCTATGCCCCTGATTCTATTATATTCACCAGTTTATTCTGTCATCAGATTTTTTATTCGCTTGATTTTTAGATTCACTTGTTGATAGATATGTATTTGTTGTTCATAATTTTTATCTTTACCTTTTTCTTCTTCTTTCTCTTCTTAAAGAGTACCTTTCAGCATTTCATATAATACTGGTTTGGTGGTGGTGAACTCCTTTAGCTTTTTCTTATCTGTGAAGCTTTTTATCTGACCTTCAATTCTGAATGATAGCTTTGCTGGGTAGAGTAATATTGGTTGTAGGTTCTTGCTATTCATCACGTTGAATATTTCTTGCCACTCCCATCTGGCCTGCATAGTTTCTGTTGAGAAATCAGCTGAAAATTATATGGGTACTCCCTTGTAGGTAATTAACTGTTTTTCTCTTGCTGCTTTTAATATTCTCTCTTTGTCTTTTGCTCTTGGCATTTTAATTATGGTGTGTCTTGGTGTGGTCCTCTTTGGATTCCTTTTGTTTGGGGTTCTGTGTGCTTCCTGGACTTGTAAGTCAATTTCTTTCACCAGGTGTGGGAAGTTTTCAGTCATTATTTCCTCAAATAGATTTTCAGTATCTTGCTCTCTCTCTCTCCTTCTGGCACTCTCATAATTCTGATGTTGGTACACTTGAAGTTGTCCCAGAGGCTCCTTACATTATCTTCACATTTTTGGATTCTTTTTTCTTTTTTTCTTTCCAGTTGATGTTTTCTGCTTCTTTGTATTTCAAATCTTTGACTTGATTCTTGTGTTCCTCTAGTCTGCTGTTAGGTCTCTGTATAACATTTTTTATTTCAGACAGTGTACAGTGGTACCTCGAGATACGAGTTTAATTTGTTCCGTAACCTTGAGGCGTGGGAAACTATGAGGCGCTCGAGTCGCGGTAAACTGGTGGGTTGTGTGCAGCTGGCCTATCCGCGTGATTACTCCTATCTCAACTGTTGCTCGTATTTCAAAGCAAAAATCGCTCGCTCGACGGCTCGTATCTCAAAAATCTCGTATGTTAGGGCACTCGTATCTCGAGGTACCACTGTATGTTTAATTTCTAGGTGGTCCTTTTTCATCTCCTTTTGGGTCTCGCTAAATTTTTCTATCTTTTCTAGGAAATTCCTGAAAAACCTTATAATCATGGACTTGAACTCTATATCCAGTCATTTGTTTTCCTCCATTTCTTTTGTTTATGATCTGTTCCTTTGTCTCCACATTTTCACTCTGCTGGGAGAACTTCTGTGCTGGAGTCAGCCTTACGATACAAGACTTGTAAAACAGCAAAAGCTTTTCTGTTGAGCTTGAATGGAGTGGAGTCTCAGGTCTCAGGCTTCCAGTCAGCCCCCACCCCCCCCTCATGGCCTCAGGGTCTCAAGTGTCTCTCAGTAATCGCTGCAGCCCTTTCTGGTTCTCTTGCCCTCCAGGACCCGTATGAGTCTGGGTTCCCAAGATCTCGCCCAAAACTGGGGTTCATTGCAGTCATACATGGAGTTTAGCGCAGTTGGGAGGCTCTGTCTCCTGCCCACCAGAGAGAGCCAGCGGCACAATCAGCAGTTCATCCTTTGCATGCAGTGATGTGTGCACCCCCAGACCTCTGCCCTTTCGTGACTCCCCTAAATTTCCATGCACTCCTCCCTTTTCACAACAGTCCAGACTCCCCCGTATGAGTCTCGCCTGGAACTGTGGTTCAGTGCAGTCGGATAAGGGGTTCAGAGCAGTCAGGAGTCTCCTTCTTTCTCCTGCCAGAGGAAGCCAGCCAGGCACTGCACCACCCTTCCTCTCCACGTGCGAGTCTCTGTACCTCAGCTTTTTGGATCTCTTTTGAGTCTCTGTGAGCCCCTCTCTTTCCTTCTAGTTGTAGAATTTCCACTCAGCCAGCTTTCCTGTGGTTCTGGGCGATGTCTGTTCTGTCTTTTAGTTGTAGTTTTGAAATTGTTGTGCAAGGCAGCAGTTTAGGTGTTTACCTATGCCACCATCTTGGTTTCCTCCATACATAGGTTTTGATATTTATTTTGGATATTCTGAGACTTTTTCTTGTTTTTGGAGAGAGGTGGGGCTTTTAGAAAATCATATGGTGTTATATTTCATTAACATACAGTTGAAATTTATTCAACAAATAATTTTTTGAGGCACTTGGAGGGAGAGAGAGAAAATATAGTTCAAGTTATTTTAGTGTGTGTGTGTGTGTGTGTGTGTGTGTGTGTGTGTGTTTTAAAGCATTTTGAATTTGCACCAGATATATAATAGGACACTAATATCTTCGTATTTTAAACTGAGTTATGAAGTTCTAGGTCAGCTAATCCACAGGAATGTTGAACTGGAAAACAAGGTGGCAAATTGGGGAGAGTTGGAGTGTAGTGTAGAGTGAGACAGTAAAGGCTTCTGGCATTAGCTTGACTTCCCCAGTGGTGCTCACCTTTACTCACGATGGATTCTCTTCAGAGGGGAAGAGAGAGAGAGAATCATCAATGATGAGAGAAAATCATTAATCTGTTTCCTCCTGCACACCTCTCCACTGGGGATCGAGCCTGCAACCTGGACATGTGCTCTGATTGGGAATCAAACCACGACTTCTTGGTTTAAAGGTCAATGCTCAACCACTGACCCATGCCAGCCAGTCCAAATTCCCTTTTTAATAGACTTAATGTGTCCAGTTTTGAGGTAGCCCCGACAGAGCAGAACCAGAGAGATTATGAAATCTGACAGACCTGGTATCTGGGGCTAACCTTGGGCATCTATATGCCTATCTAGTCCCAGTCTTTCCTTATTTCCACTTAGTCAAATCTGAACAATGGATGCATATTCTAGGACTCTTAAGACTGGGAGCCCTGTCAAAAGTCCTAGCCTGTTTTACTGGGACTTCCCTGGTTTTGTTGTCTTATGTTTGTCCTTATCTATATCATCTTTACAGGTGGAGGAAAAGTTGTTATTTTTCTCCTAGGATTTTATTTAGATTAGGATATTCAATGTTAAGAATTTCTTAAAATGTTAAGATGCTTCCCTGTAGATAGCAACTTTGCAGGTCCTACCAGGCATACAGGCAGTAAATCACTTGCCATGGTGGTAGATGATGTTTGATTATGGGTTTATTTTTCTTTATGAACTAAGTATATTATTAAAAAGCATGTGGGTAGGTCAGTATATAAAATAGTTTAAATGTACTATTAACTGGCTTGTTCTCCTGGAACACAAATGAGCTTCTTTTTTAAATTAGTTCTAAGGAAAGCATTATTAGGAAAGTAAATCCATTGAGAAAATAGTCCATTCTTGATTATCCATGTTAATGTAATGAGCAGTGATATAAATATATTTTCTTAATTATAATTATTTAGTTTGGAAATTACTAAAAATAGCAATTTTAATAGATAACAAATATTGTACTAGTAAATATTGGTGAAGATAGTACCAGCAGAAGTCTTGAGGGCAAACTCTAATTGTCATGGCTTGGGTCCTTACCCATTTCTGAGACAATCTCTGTAATCAAGGCTTTTCTGGATCATCTGTCCATCTATGGAACTCAAAAATTTGGAGAAATCTGGTCTGTTTGAACCACATGGACTAAGAATGGGTGAAAAGTGATCCCTCCCCCCCCAGAAGTTTAATAGACAAAAAACTGTGTTCCTTGGAGATAGTATTTGAATGTTGCTTTTGTGGAAAGATGTTAGGTTCACATTGCAGTTATTTGTTGCTGTGTAACAAGCCACTTTAAAACTTAATAGTTTAAAACAACAAAATCATTTTATTATTCTCTAACAGTTCTAGAGGTTGACTGGACATGGTTAGATGATTTTCTCTTGGGATCTGTCATGTGGATGTAGTCAGATTGTGACGGGCTGAAGTCATCAAGAAGGCAAACCTCATGCCTGGTGTTGACTGTCAGCTAGACTTCAGCTGGGCTTTCTTGTGGGATGATATTTGGGTTCCAAGAGAGAGTTCACAAGTCATATAGTGTAACTTTAAAAAATATATACACACATATATATTTTTAGTGATTCCAGAGAGAGAAAAACATCAGTGATGAGAGAGAATCATTGATTGGCTGCCTCCTGCACACACCCCACTGGGGATTGAGCCCACAACCCCGGCAGGTGCCCTGACTGGGAATCGAACTGTGACCTCCTAGTTCATAGGTCAACGCTCAACTACTGAGCCACACCCGGTTGGGCTACCTAGTGTAACTTCTGTTATAGTCTTAAACTTGTCTGTTTCAAGGGGAGTGAACATAGATCTCATCTCTTGTGAGAGGAGTGTAAATATCACATTGTAAGACAGCATGCAGGATGGGAGATCTTAATATGGCCAGCCATCTTGGAAAATGCAATCTGCTATACATATTGCCTCATTTCCTGACTTATTTTTATACAGAACATGTAATATAATTTAGGCCGTGGCAGTTCTTAGGTTGTCCTTATCACTTTGTTGCCTAATGTATCATAGTATTCTCTCAGGCTCTTTTCCCTTCCTGATAGCATTCTGATTTCCTATTTGTGAATTATCTTGACACTCCTACCCTTTTGTGTGTAATCTCATTAGGTGGATAAATCAGCAACCAGCCTTTCACTACATAAGTAAAAAACAGAAAGACCCTTCCTCTTTGTTTTCCCAGCACAATCAGGGGGGTGGGGGAGTCCCTAAGCTCAGTATATAGGAGCTCTCCCTGGAACTTAGAATCTTGAACATGTGATGTTCATTCTGAAGGAACTGGTGGAGGCCTTTTATTGCAGAAGCAGTAGCTACAGGAGGCTTCCTACTCTACCAGTGTGACTAGATTTTGCTTCCTAACTCTTCAAAGTTCCTTTGACAGCTGTCTGGTTCTTCACCCTCCCTGATCTTTGTTTTCTCAGATATTTTTTGCTTAAGTAAGCCAGAGTTGCGTTCTGTGGGTTCTAAGTACAAAGCCTTAACTGACAGACCATTATAATAACAACTAGTTTTAGTTTATGCCCAAATTAATTAGATTTCTTACACAAAGTTAGAAAAAGTTACCAAAGAATTACTCCCCCTCTCCTGAAAAGGCATCAGTACCAAATAGTTTTTATAGGGAATGTCTATTAAATGCTATGGAAAAGATAATTCCTATGTTATTTAAACCATTTTAGGAGAGGAAGCTTCCAATGATCCAATATACAAAGAAATAGTTACTATATCACGTCAGGCAGTGCAATTAAATGTAGTATATACTAAATGCAAATTCGTGTTTACTAATGCTAGTGCATCAGCTGCATTTCTCATTTGGTTTAACTCACGGCTGCACTTTTAGCTTAATGAGTTATGCATGTGTTACTGGATATTAAATAGCTTTCTTAAAAGTCTGTTAGTGCACTCATAGCAACAGATTGCCCTACTCTAACTCATTCTTAGGAAGCTCAATTGAAAATTATGTTGTGGTATATTATTTTGTTAATGACTTGTTAAAACAGTGTTTACTACAGTGGGACCTCTTAATATAAAGTGGCATTTTAGAATGAAAGAACTGACTTGAGATTCCTCATTGACTTAATACTTTTGGGATAGCACTGGGGGATTGGGAATAAAACATATTAAGTATATATACAGAAATGTCCTTTCCTAACAGACAGTAGCGCCTGTTTGTCTATATGGTTGCATGTCACTTATTCTTTAGTATAATGTGAGCAGCAGATACTCTCTGGGCTCTAACCAGATCCCCATGATCCTTTTTATCGGTTCTGTGCACCCACCGTGCAGCTTCTGTATGCTTTTGCTGCTAATGGCTTGCATCTGTACTCTTGAGGACTAGGTCTTTGGGTGACAGGCCCAGAGAGCTGGAAGTGCCTGGCAGGTTCTGTTTCCCTGGAGATGCTCTTAGCTGTTGACTGACTAATGCAGGGCTACAAAAGACCAGTTCCTTTGCCTTGAGGTGGCTTAAATTCATTTATACTCCAGAACTCTTCTGTTAGATCAGCCTAAGGCTGAATTTTGCCCCAAATTGCACCCTAGCTTGGCTGCTGCTGTTTTCTCTCATGCTTCCCATCCCCAGTTTCTCCTGGGAGCATTTCATTGATAAACCACTTGCACTTGAATCCTTCTCTCAGGGTCTTCTTCTGGGAAAATTTATCTAAGATGCTATAAATGTAAGTCTTTTTCATATTCATGGTCTTTGGAATCACTTTTGGGCATCATAGTAATGCCCTGCTATTTCCAATTCATTCTTGTATGGCATTTTGGGGTGGTGAAAACATACGTTTAAAAATGCTAGTGCATCAGCTGCATTTCTTATTTGGCTTAACTCAACGGTTGCACTTTCAGCTTAACGAGGTATGCATGTGTTACTGGTTATTAAATAGCTTCTCTTAAAAGTTGATTAGTGCACTCACAGCAACAGATTGCCCTTCTCTAACTCATCCTTACATTCAGAAATATTGGTTAGTTTATACTACATTTAATTATTGGTTAGTTTATACTACATTTAATTGCATTACCTGTCTGTTTCTTTGCATATTGGATCATTGGAAGCTTCCTCTCCTAAAATGGTTTAAATAACATAGGAATTATCTTTTCCGTAGCATTTAATAGATATTTCCTATAAAACTATTTGGTACTGATGCCTTTTCAGGAGAGGGGGAGTAATTCTTTGGTAACTTTTTCTAATTTTGTGTATGTGTGTGGTTTTGGTCTGTTCGGCTCTCTTCTTTTTAGTTTTTTTTTTAATTTCTTTATTGATTAAGATATTACATATGTGTTCTCATCCCTCCATTAACCCCCTAACCTCCCCTCCCCCCACGTATGTCCTCACCCCCCTGATGTTCGTGTTCATTGGTTAGGCTTATATTCATGAATATAAGTCTTGTTGTAGTTAAGCCTTGATTGTTGTTGTTACACTGGGAAGAATTGACCTCCAGGCCAGTTGGCTGTGAGGATCAGCTGTGTCTATGCTGAGAGAACTTCTGTGCTAGAGACACCCTTATAGGACAAGACTTGCAAAAGCCTCTGTGCTCAGCTTGGATGGGGCGGAGTCTCAGGGCAGAGCAGACAGTAGTGGCTTCCCATCAGCCCTGCCCTAAGAGGCCCTCGGAACTCAGTGTCCTGCAGTAATCACTGCAAGTACCTCTGAGAGAAAGCTGTCCTTGTGTTTCGCCCACTGCCAGACAGTCCAGTTTCTCCCCAAATGAGTCTGGGTCCCCAGAGTATTGCCTGGTACTGGAGTTTAGAGCAGTCGAGAGCTTTTGTCTCCCTCCCGATTGAGAAAGCCAGTTACCTCCGTACCTTTATCTTCTGCTGCTCCTATGAGTCTCAGTGTGTTTTTCTCTTTCCTTCTAGTTATAGAATTTCCACTCAGCCAGTCTTCCCGTGGTTCTGAATGATGTCCATTTTAGCTTTTAGTTGTAGTTTTGAAATTGTTGTGTGAGGCAGCAGTTTAGGTGTTTACCTGTGCCACCATCTTGGTTTCTCTAAAATACAGCATTTGGTCTATGCATTTCAGTGCACACTCCCTGCCTTCATCCTTCCAGTATAGTTAGAATTTTGGTTTTATTAGCAGTTCTCAAAGTACAGTCTAAGGACTAGGGGCCCCTTACACTTTTTCAAGGAATCTTTGAGGTCAAATAATACAAAGACTTACTTGCTTTTTTCACTCTCATTCTTCCATGAATGTGCAGTATTTTCTAGAGGCCATGTAATATGTAATATTGCAAAAGCCTGAATGCACAAGAAAATAGGAGAATCCAGATGTCTTCTGTTAATGCAAAAATGTAAAACAGTGCCACTATTCTCATTATTCTGAGGGGAAAATGTATTTTATATAAAAGTGGCTTACCATGTAATTATTATTATTTTAAAGGAAATTAGCAAATATACATTTTACAATATTTTCAGTTTTAAATTCCCCAGAGCTTTAAAATTTTTTTTAACCCTACTTTCTTATCATAGCCCGTGGAAGAGGAGTTGGTTTAATAAATGCTAATGGAAGATGTCTGCAGTGTCTGCACATGTGTATTGTAACACTGGATATTCTGGCCTTCTCTTTTGGTTCATTCTATCACTTCTAGACAATCATCTGTTACCGAGTACAACTATGCATTTCCGAAGTCATCTATATATTACATGCCTGTAGAGGGGCTCTAATTGTCAATGGGACATTGTAGTGGACATTTGTCTTTTGCAGCTGCCAAGAATCTTTTGAAGACCTTTTCCCTTACATTTGGATAGTCTTTAAATAGTGAGCCCACTTTTCCAAGATAGAATCATGGTTATAGTGTAGATATAAGAGCTAAGGTTCCCCTGGTCATATGTACTTGAGAGGGTTTGGATGCAGATGTGAGCAATATGGAACAATATTAAACATTTAGAACTAGTACTCTCCAATATAGGAGCCATTTATTTTATTTTTAAAAAAATATATTCTTATTGATTTCAGAGAGGAAGGGAGAGATAGATAGACATCAATGATGAGAGCGAATCATTGATCATCTGCCTCCTGCACACCCCACAATGGAGATTGAACCCACAACCCAGATATGTGAGGTATGTGCCTTGACCGTAATCGAACCTGGGACCCTTTAGTCTACAGACTGACACTCTATCCACTAAGCCAAACCGGCTAGGGCAAACCATTTACTAGTAAGTTAATTAAAATGAAATAAAATGAAAGGTTTAGTTCCTCAGTTACACTAGCCACATGTCAAGTGCTCGTAGCCATATATGACTAGCAGATAGCATAGAAACAATGCTGATGATTTCCATCATTGTAAAAGGTTCTACTGGACAGTGCTGATCTCAAAGGTGCAATGTCAACTACTCTTTGAGCCACTAATTCAGAGCAAACTCAATGCAAAGCTGCAGTTGGTAGATGTGGCAGTGGCAGTAATGAATTTTCTGGAACGGTTCCACAGTGTGGTGGGCACTCTGGGGCATTCGAGTATAGCTCTCCTATCCTCCTGGAGATTTTGTGAGCTACCCTTCCCAACATTCTGTAATCATAAATCTCTTTGGAGTGTACTTTACTTTATTCATTTAAGAACTCTGACTTATACTGAAGTGCTTTTTGATACTCTTGATATTGGAAAGATCAGTTGAATAATCCAGTTAGCCAGCTTTATGGCTAAGATTAGCTTTGATCTGCTGGATTTGATTTCCATTGCTAAATTAAAAGATCATAACTTGACTGATTAAATGATATTGAGATATCGCTAAAAGGATAATTGCACACTGTTACTAACTTAGAGAATAGGTGTTTCTCTAGATTTTAATCATCTCTAATATTACTATGTTAGTTTCACAACTTCTAGGGCCCCTTAAGAGAAAGGAAGCCTTGCCCCAGCTGGGTGGCTCACTTAGTTGGAGTGTTGCCCCATATACCAAAGGTTGTGGGTTCGATTCCCAGTCAGGGAAAATACTAGGTTGCAAGTTTGGTCCCCAGTCAGGGTGTGGGCAGGAGGCAATCTATCTGTGTCTCCCTCTCACATCAATATCTACCTCTCTCTCTAAAAAAACAAACAAAAAAAAACAACAAAATATCCTCAAGTGAGGATTTAAAAAAGAGAGAAAAGGAAACTTTAGCCTTTGCACCGCCTTGAAGATGGCCCAACAACAAGGCATAGCAGGACATTCCAATCATCCCTGAAGTGTTTTGAGAAGAACTTGAGTTGATCTCCAGGGCTGTGTTAGGGCATCTAGCATAGGGCTGATGATCTTTATGTGAAAGGTGAGGTAAATGATTGTATGAATGTTTACCTATCTTCCGGTATTATTTCAACTTCTGCCTTTGTTGGGGCAGTGCTTTGCTATCTCAGGAGTCTCTTCTCTAAGGTGTCTAGGCTCCGGGAATTTCCTCAAAATGATGCTTCTGAGACCACAATATTTTTGCTACTTATACTTTTTCCATAGAAAGTGGGATTGAAGGTTAAGAGGTAGGATTCTGCCGAAACCGGTTTGGCTCAGTGGATAGAGTGTCGGCCTGTGGACTGAAAGGTCCCAGGTTTAATTCCAGTATGTACCTTGGTTGTGGGCACATCCCCAGTAGGGGGCGTGCAAGAGGCAGCTGATCGATGTCTCTCATTGATGTTTCTAACTCTCTATCCCTTTCCCTTCCTCTCTGTAAAAAATCAATAAAATATTATATTTTAAAAAAAGAGGTAGGATTCTAGTGAATGACCTTTTGTGGAAAGGAGTTATAGTTTCTTCTTATACTCAAGGTGAGTGACATTTCAAAAAAGGAGGAGGCTATTTTTCCTCATATAATCATATTTCTGCTGCTTGTTGACCAGGATGTCACTATCCTTTTTTTTTCTTTTTTTAATATATTTTATTGATTTTTTACAGAGAGGAAGGGAGAGGGATAGAGAGTTAGAAACATCAATGAGAGACATCAATCAGCCGCCTCCTGCACGCCCCCTACTGGGGATGTGCCTGCAACCAAGGTACATGCCCTTGACTGGAATTGAACCTGGGACCTTTCAGTCTGCAGGCCGATGCTCTATCCACTGAGCCAAACCGGTTTCGGCGATATCGCTATCCTTTTAAATTGATATACCAGGTTGAAATGCCAGTTACTTGGTAAGTTATTCTTTTATACCACTCCCCCCCCCACCCAACCTGGATCTTGTTCATCTCTTGTTTTCCCCCTTCCCCATTATTTTTATTATTATGGTATAATGTATTGATCTACATTAAGCATAATGTACATACCATGAAATTCCTTGTTTTAAGTGTACAATTCAAGTATTTTTAGGAAATTATGAGTTGTGCAATAATAACCACAATCTAATTTTATTTTTTAATATATTTTTTATTGATTTCAGATAGGAGAGGGGGAGAGAGATAGAAACATCAATGATGAGAGAGAATCACTGATTGGCTGCCTCCTGCACACCCCCTACTGGGAATCAAGCCCACAACCCGGGCATGTGCCCTTGACAGGATTTGAATCTGGGACCCGTCAGTCCACAAGCTGAGGCTCTATCCACTGAGCCAAACCAGCTGGGATACCGCAATCTGATTTTAGAATATTTCCATCATCCCTCCAAAATTCCCTCTTTCCATTTGCAGTCCTACCATGATCCTATCCCCGCCCCCAATAACTCTCTGTTTCTGTAGATTTACATTTTTGTACCACAGGCACAGAGCTTCCATTGGATTATTTTTTATTGAATAGATTTCCATCCGATCCTATCAGAGTATCACCTCCATTCCACTTCCCCTGGCACCTCGGCAATCAGTTCCTGAGCCTTTGGGTGGGTGGGGATCTTATATATGTCAGGGTATTTTATCTACTGCCAACTTAGGATTTTAGCTTTCTGGGTATTGCTAAGTAAGTTAGCAATCATTCATTTACCTGTTCACCAGCTTCCAAAATGCTGTTGATATTTATTTCCAATTCTTTTTTCCTTCTGGGTTTATACCTTTAAAATAACAAAACCACCTGGATCGTGTGGGTCCGTGGTAAAGCATCTTGGGTTTGATTCCTGGTTGTGTGGGAGGCAACCTATTGATGTGTCTCTTTCTCATTGATCTCTCCCTCTCCCCCCAGCCCGAGCATCTTCCCTCTCCCTTCCATTCTCTCTAAAAATTAATGGGAAAAAAAATCCCCAGGTGAGTATTAAATAAATAAATTAAACAAAACCAAAAAACTTTAGTATATTTTTAATGAGGTCTCAGGAATGAGTTTGTCAGGGGCGGGAGAGTAGTAGTAAGCACATATGTATAATCCACTACTATCTATAACTAGAAATCTTCCCCACTAATATTAATTTACCCCTTTCATTTAAGTTACTGAAAGACTCTGGAATTTATTTATTGTCCTTAGGGAATGCAGAACTCGAATTAACTTCTGTGGGGTAGATATTCTATTATTCACATGTTGGCCTTTTCTAACATGGGCCCTAAGTGTTAAATGTTAAAAGTGGGTCATATGAAGAGTGAAGGGAGTGTGTAAACAGCTATAGCTGATCCACATGTGTGCATGCTTCCAGAGCTATATCTGAATCAGCATTTGCCACTTGTTTGATAGGTTTTTAGTCTGTGCCCATTATAAAAAACATCACAAGGTTTTAAAGATCCAAGCTTGGCCGTCCATGCCTCTCTTTTTCATCACACCCTCTGTGCTCTGGCTTTGTCTTAAGCTTTTCTAAGTCTTAACACTTTCTTTGTTTTCCCATAGGATCATGGATTTTCCTGGACACTTTGAACAGATCTTCCAGCAGCTGAACTACCAAAGACTTCATGGCCAGCTCTGTGATTGTGTCATTGTAGTAGGGAATAGGCATTTTAAAGCCCACCGCTCTGTACTTGCAGCCTGCAGCACACATTTCCGAGCCCTGTTCTCAGTGGCAGAGGGAGATCAGACCATGAACATGATCCAGCTGGATAGCGAGGTAGTGACAGCGGAAGCCTTTGCTGCACTGATTGATATGATGTATACCTCTACCCTCATGTTGGGGGAGAGCAATGTTATGGATGTCTTATTGGCAGCCTCTCACCTGCATTTGAACTCTGTTGTTAAGGCATGTAAACATTACTTAACGACAAGGACACTGCCCATGTCTCCCCCAAGTGAGCGTGTTCAGGAACAGAGCGCTCGCATGCAGCGCTTCTTTATGCTGCAGCAGCTGGGACTAAGCATAGTGAGCTCAGCCCTCAATTCTAACCAGAGTGGCGAGGAGCAGCCAGCCCCCATGAGCTCCTCAATGCGCAATAACCTGGACCAGCGCACACCCTTCCCCATGAGACGCCTTCATAAGCGTAAGCAGTCTGCCGAGGAAAGGGCCAGGCAGCGCCTCCGACCAGCCATGGATGAGTCTGCCATTTCCAATGTTACGCCAGAGAATGGATCTTCAGGGGTTCATTCTCGAGAAGAATTCTTCTTGCCAGATTCTCTGAAAATTGTGGATAACCCTAAGGCCGATGGAATGACTGACAACCAGGAAGACGGTGCCATCATGTTCGACCAATCTTTTGGTGCTCAAGAAGATGCCCAGGTGCCCAGCCAGTCTGACAACAGTGCTGGCAACATGGCACAGTTGTCCATGGCCTCTCGTGCAACTCAGGTTGAGACTAGTTTTGAGCAGGAAGCTGCAACTGAGAAAGGTGGTTTTCAGTGTGAAAATCCTGAGGTTGGCCTTGGTGAGAAGGAGCACATGAGAGTGGTGGTTAAATCTGAGCCCTTGAGCTCTCCTGAGCCTCAAGATGAAGTGAGTGACGTGACCTCACAAGCAGAAGGTAGCGAATCGGTGGAAGTGGAGGGAGTTGTGGTCAATGCTGAGAAGATAGACCTCAGCCCTGAAAGCAGCGATCGGAGTTTTTCAGATCCCCAGTCTAGCACTGACAGGGTAGGTGACATCCATATTTTAGAAGTCACAAATAACTTAGATCATAAGTCCACTTTTAGCATTTCAAATTTCCTTAACAAGAGCAGAGGAAGTAACTTTAGTGCAAATCAGAACAATGATGACAATATCCCAAACACCACTAGTGACTGCAGGCTGGAGTGTGAGGGCCCTTATTTGTTGAGTCCAGAGACTGGGCCTGTGGGCGGGCCCTCTTCGGCCACCGGCTCTCATGTGGAAAACCCATTCAGTGAGCCTGCAGACTCTCACTTTGTTAGGCCTATGCAGGAAGCCATGGGCATGCCCTGTGTGCAGAGTTCCGGCTATCAAGGAGAACAGTTTGGAATGGATTTTTCCAGGTCTGGTTTGGGCCTCCACTCCTCCTTCTCCAGGGTAATGATGGGCTCCTCAAGAGGAAAGGCCAGTAACTTTCCATACTATCGCCGTATCGCTCCCAAAATGCCAATTGTAACTTCTGTCAGGAGCTCACAGATCCCAGAAAACTCTGCCAGCTCCCAGCTAATGATGAATGGGGCCACGTCCTCATTTGAAAATGGGCACTCTTCCCAGCCCGGCCCGCCACAGCTGACCAGGGCCTCTGCTGATGTCCTGTCCAAATGCAAGAAGGCCTTATCAGAGCACAACGTCTTGGTTGTAGAGGGCGCTCGCAAGTATGCCTGCAAAATCTGCTGCAAGACTTTTCTGACCTTGACAGATTGTAAGAAGCACATCCGTGTTCACACAGGTGAAAAACCCTATGCCTGCCTGAAGTGTGGCAAGAGGTTCAGTCAGTCCAGCCACCTGTATAAACATTCTAAGACTACCTGCCTGCGCTGGCAGACCAGCAGTCTTCCCAGCACTTTGCTTTAACCCTGACCTCTTGAGATAATGTCGATGTCAGTTGTAGGAAACTAAAATCTCTTGGTTGAGAGCTAATACCCTTGAGTTTGAGGCTTCAGGCTGCCCAGTGGCTCTTAACTAATTTCAGTGGCTCAGAGGAGAACTAATATGTGTAGCACTAGTGCTGCTGCATTTCTGAGTGAAATGCACGCTTTCAGAGGGATGCATCCCTCAAACCAAGTTCTTCCATAGGGTTGAGAAATATAATCAGAAAGTAGTTTCTAAATTGATGTTGTTAAACATGGCACATGTAAAAATTAAAAATTGAAGTGCAAAAAAATTTTTTTTAGCAATTTTTGTAAAACTCTGTGAAGCATTTAAGTTTCCTATACCCTCTGATGGGAATGTTATATACCTGAACAGTGATGCAAAACTCACTTATGTGTAACCAGTGGTGACTTTGTGCCCATCTAAAAGGCTCTTGAGGACGACACACCTGTTGGACACAAATGCTGTAGAGCCTGTTTTGAGCTAGTCCTAGGCCTCAGAAAGTACTGTATTTTTTATTTTTGTCTGACTTGCAGTCACAGACACTGCACTTTGATGGTGCTGACACTGGGTCCAGAGCGAGCTTTCTCTGGGCTGTTGGGTGTATATACTTTTGAAAACATCACTGTTGTATAGATGTTTTAACAATTTTTCCTGGTTTTAAAAACAAGGATGTAAATGGGGTATGTACTTGTAGGGAGTGACCAGTAAGGTACTGTTTCTGTGTGTGTTTTAGCAGTATTTTAACCAACTTGTATACATGTTACAGTTGTACATTCGGCAGTCAGAAGAGAGCTAGTGTTTGTCTTTGTTCTGATGATGTGGAGTCCTATTCTGTGGGATCTTTCACGGCACACTTAACGCTTTGCTCCATCCAGACTTCAGGGCCAGTCCAGCCTGACACATCTTACTACCCATGACACGCCACGCCTGTTCTCCGTTTCACTTTTTCATTCTCGCCATATATGGCTTCGTTCCCAGGGCCTAGATTGCCGTTTTCAGTTATAACCAAAAACCATGGGATTTATTATTGTTACATACTGTAGTTTTTTATAGAATGTGAACTTTTGTTGTTGCCCCAGGTCAATACTGCATGTTTGGAATCCAGGCATAGCAGTGTTTACCAATATTTTCCAGACTTTATAAGAAGCTTGGAGAGCCCAGAAGTCACCAAGTAGCATCTGAGACTGTTGAAACATTTGGGTCTTTGGGTCCCACTGCCTCACTTCCCCAGCCAGCTTTGTGGGCTCCTGACCCTGTGCGATCAGGGCTGCTGGTGGCACCTGTGTCAGGCTGCGCCCTGGCTCGTGTGCTTCCAGGGAAACAGCACGTTAATGTGTCTCTGAAGAGCTCATGAAGTTAGTTTAATTCATGTGTGGGCATGAGTTCATTCTTTATACAGCTTTCTTAGACACCAACCATTGTGTATAATTGAGAAAAAAATCCTTCAATTTTTGTGTTTAGAAAGCTAAATATGTGTAGCCTAAAAAAAAAATCAGCGTGTTTTTCCCTCTTAATCTAGTGTGTGCAGTTACACACCTGTCTGGATAAACTCAGTGTTCAGAGTTGGGCTTGGCATCTCCTGTGAACAGGTTCCCAGGGAGGAAAGGAAGGTTTCTCTCCTTTCCAGCAGTTGTGGGAAAGAGACCACTGGAGGACACGGGGTCACCTGTGAAATTCAGTATGTGTGTGGCCAATTGCTAGTTGTGTTCTGACTTGATGCGAGGAGACTCTACATCCATCCTTCTACACAGTGTGGGGACCAGTGTCTTGTGAGATTAACCTTGGCGGGAAGCATGGACAAGAGGCCCTGCCTGAGCCTGGGGAGAAGAACCAGTGACACGGGGAGACCAGTGGCAGTCCTCCTTCCCTTCCCTCTTGAGGTGGTGGTGCCAGAAGGCTGCCCCTTCACCTCATCTCAGACTTACATGGACTTGGCTCTGGGCCTCTCTCCAGTACAGTTGCTGGAGCCCTACTTTCCTCTGCTGGGTGGAATCTGAATTGCATCTACCTCTTTGTCAGTTTCTATGTGAGAAACAAGCTTGCAGGCCAATGTCCTCATTCAAGCTGTAGTGCTTCTAGGCTAATTCAGAGGTCCCCTGGAAAACCAGTCCCGGGGGTCCTATGATCGTTTCTACCTGAATTAACCTGGATTTTGATTGGTTAGCCTTAATTATAGCCTGGCATAATAATTTCTGGTGATCAAAGTTCTTTCAGGGCACCCTGTGGTGCTGTGCTAGTCAAAATTTGAGATTTTGAAATAAAAATTTTGTCACATTCATGTCTCTAACTAAATATGTGTTCTTTTTCTATGCTTAGGTTAAGATTAAAACAAAAAGGGAAGCAGTATTGCTTTCTCCGCTAATGCTGCTTTGACCAATCTTTTTTATTTTTAAATCAAGTCTTCTAGAAAATAATCTAATGCTCTCAATAACTATTATTGGTAATTCCTTCAATTTAGTCCCTTCGGCCTTGCCTACTCTGTCTCTGAGTTGTGAGCAAGTGTGAGGTTTTGTTCTCAGCCAAGCCTGTTTTATTGCTCTTATGCTTCCGCTGCTCCCAGATTGAAAACTGGCCCGTTTGGCTTGGCTGTGGGGAAGGGCTGGAACCTGCCTCCCTCAGCAGGAGTGGGACTTTTGGGAAGAGGGAGGTGGTGGTGATTAGAAAAAGGGCACCTATCCACCTGGGGCGAGTGGGGATGAGGACAAGAGAGACAAAGCGAGCCAAGTGTGATGGTGCTAAAACTAATTTTAAAATAAATTAAGAGATGCGGTGGCCCCGGAGCCAGTGAAGACGGAGCAGCGAGCGGTGCCACCACCACAGTGGACCATGATACCTCTACTGAGAATGCAGACGAGTCCAACCAGGACCCTCAGTTTGAGCCTATAATTTCTCTTCCTGAGCAAGAAAAGTGCCGGAAGACGAGGAGCTTTTCAAAATGTGGGCAAAACTATTTTCTCTTCAAAGAAAGGAACAAGGCACCAGTTACATCAAGCTCCTGAAGCAGAAGGAAAAGGGACCATCGGCCTTATGAGGGGGACAAGGCCTTGGAATCGCTCGCCAACCACTGTATCATGCTAATGATGGAGCTGAAGCCAAGCGCAGGCAATGACCATGCACGGCTCTGGTGCCCCCTGCCCCCTTTGCTGACGGGTGCCCCAAGCTGAAGCAGCTGGCCATCTGCTTCCCCAATGCTGAAAATGCACAGAAATTTAAGACAGAGTGTGAAGAATGCAGGAAACAGATCGAAGAGAGAGAGAAGAAAGGAAGACTGGGCAAAAGTGGTAATGCTGAGAAAGTGGCTGAAAAAGCTAGAAGCTTTCGGTGGAAGATGATGGGAGTCCGAAGGCGTGAGCAAGGAGAAAGCTGAGGAGAATAAGTGCTCTGCCTTTTTTTCCTGTTCCTTCCTTTTCTTTTTTTAAATACTTGCCCCTTCTTTTTGGTTTGTCTTGGTTTTTACAGGGGACATTATATAAAGAATTGAATTCTAACAACAAAGAAACTAACTCACTTCCAGTTATTCTTCCCTGGTTCTCTTTGCTGAGTATATTTGTCTCGATCTAGGTCAGTGGTCGGCAAATTGCGGCTCGCGAGCCATGGTTTGCCACTCTGCTAACTAATGAGTTTGCCGACCACTGACCTAGCTCTCAATTCCAATAATTACAGGCTGCTGCTGTTCCTTGAAATTAAGCCCCTATCCCAGTGGTCAGCAACTCAGTCAACAGAGTGGTAAACTGCGGCTTTACCGACCACTGGTCTAGGTCACCCATAGGCTCTGGTTGTCCATTCTCAGTGAGGGATCCGTGAAGGAATCTGAGTAGAGGACGAGGGGTAAGGTGGTTTGGACAGGTAGGGGGTAAGGACTGAGGTGGAAGCTGAACTCACAGGTCACTAGATGCCCTGGTGTAGAAAAGGTAAAGCAGATGCTCTTGTCAGTAGCTCCTCCAGTTACAGCCCAACACAGTCTCGGAGAATTATTTAATACAATTACACACTTTGGCACAGATGTTTCCCACCACAAAAGTGACAAGCACATCTCCCAGCACCAGTCTTCCCTCCGCAACATCAGCACAGATCGGACTTTTCCATGGCTCCGGTCCTGTGGGTCCAAATCCAGGCTGGCACAGCCGACAGCATCCCGGGCACATCTGCCTGGCCCAACTTGCTTTCTGTCTGGCTACAGCTTGAATTCACTGGGCATTGGCTCCCCTCTCAGGCCAGCCAGCAAGTTGTTGGCAGCCAACAAGGACATCGTGTTTCGGGTTCCATGGGTGGCACTGCCAATGTGGGGCAGGATCACTGGAAAGGAGAGGAAGACGGAGTTAAGAGTGTGGTTCAAGAGCCTTACAGCGGGCCCTTCTTTCAGGGTCATGGCTTGCCAGTAAGAAGAATAAAGAGCTGCCTCATATTCCTTGATTTGTCTTCCTTCCTGTCACTCAGCACTCCATTCCCCCAAGGCTGAGGGTCAGAGTAAGAATAACGGGAATCCAAGTTACAGACACCCAGATGCAAGGATGATGAGGGATGTGTATCCTAAACAAGAACACCGGCCTATCAGGGTCTTGTAGACTCCAGCCCTTCAATTAGCAAATAGTGATTGACGCCAATTTAACTGCTCGTCCATACCCTGCACCCCTGAAAGTGATGCCACGGGGCTTCTGATCTACAGAAATGAAGACGAGGTGAAACACTGGACAGCACAGCAGAGCAAGTGAGGTCACTTGTTCCCAAAGAGCGCCTTTTGAAAGTAGTTCTCAAAGTGTGAGCACCGAGTTGAACGCCCAGGCCTTGGGTTATGGGAACAGTTTTCCCGGCTGTGGGCACAGGCCAATGCTCCTTTCTGGCTGGTGTGGGGGTGGGAACAGTAAAGGTTCCAAGGGCTACAATAATGGGAGCATTCATTGTGGGATAGGCAGCTAAGGACCTGCTCCCTGGGTTTCTATTGCAGAATATAAACAAAGGGCGAGGGCTGGCCAGACAACCTAAGACCTTTACCGCTCACAGTTACAGTGGAAACAGAAACCACACCAGAACAGAGAATTTAGTATCAAGTACTGTTAGCTCGGGATAAAGTTAACGGAGGCTAAAAGAGAACACTAAGGCAGTAAGTAGTTCTCCAAGTGTGGACCCAGACCCAGCAGCACTGGCGAGGAGCATGCTAGACGCATTGAGGCAGAAACCTTTGAGGGTCCAGCTCCTGTTTGATTGGTCCCCCCAGCTGACTGAGGAACCTAACAGCCTGAGGTTCCCATAGGCATCACAGAGACTGAGCCGGAAGCATCTGCTTCCCTGGTACTAGGTCAGTGGTCAGCAAACTCCTTAGTCAACAGAGCGGCAAACCAGTTTGCCGACCACTGGACTGGGGGACGGAGGGGAAGGATGTGGTTAACAGAAAACTGAAGGAAGGGCCCTGTGGAGCTGCAACTCGGATCTCTGTGGCCGGGGCACAAACTGGCCGGGCCTGTCTGAGGGGGGCACCATGTTGGGAAAACTGCAAACCAGATGCCCTGGCCACTGCAGAAGGACCGGCTGCTGCTAGTGACAACATGTAGCTGCAGGCCACTTAGCTGGGAAGGCAGGAGGGGGCCAAGGCCTGCTCACCAGCCTGCCAGGCTGCTGCAGTGTCCACACTGCACCCAAGGGCTTAATCACCGGCACAGGTTATAGGTACTGGAATTGTAATTTTAACTTGTGACTTAAACGGATCACAGCAATTTATAGCAACGGGTTTTACCCACAACTAGCTATGGATAAAAAACACCCAGTCAAATCCACTCTCCCTACCTCCATTCATTCCTTTAGGGACGCAGACAGGTGAGCATGCTCAGGAGGCCCTCCCCTCTGTTATTAGGGATCAGGCATAATTTACGGTCCCCGGGTGTGTCCCTTGGTGTTCGCACAGCGCAGGCAGCTCACATAGCACCTCCAGACCCTCTAGCCACTGTGCTCCTGCGAGGCGGTGGGTGACTGCACCGAAAACGCAGTTCTTACCACAGTTCTTCAGGGTCAGCAGAGGGTGGTTTGTAGGCAGTGGCTCTGGGGTCGTCACATCCAGTCCTGCAGCTGCAATCTGGCCACTGGCCAAGGCCTGGTACAGGTCATCCTGGTTCACCACGTCACCCCTGGAACAGTGGTGATGTGAGCCCCACAGTTCCCTGCACCGAGGCTGCCTTTATGACAGAACCACCCACGGAATGAATTTTCCCACCGACCTGGCATCTGGCGTTGACTTCTGAAGCAGGAAGTCTTTCATCCTTCCTTACAGTATGCCTGTATAGTAGTGATACAGGTCTGATCATCAGAGAACCCCAGCTCTGCCACTTTCTAGCTGTGTGACCTTGGGCCAGTGTCTCACATTCTCTGTCTCCCATTCCTCCTCTAGAATATAGGAGAACCTTACCCCAGGAGTGCTGGAGGGCTATAGCTCACTGACATCACCACTGCATGAACGGGGCCCCGCCCAGGCGTTCTGATCTGGTTGCTCCCCCGACCACCCACTGTGGTCTGCCATCCCACACCTGACTAACGAAGGGCAGAGACGGGATCCACCTAAGCACACCCATCCCAGTGAGCAACCTTCCTTCCTGCGACTGAACCACGAAGTGAAGAACTAATATGCCAGAGACTTCATACTGTGCACTAAGTAACACTTGTGCAATAACAGCAGCAGCCTGCATGGTCCTGGGTCCATGTGGGGGCTCAGCAGGTGGGAGCCATGAGACTCGGCCATCAGCGCGAGCCCTGTGTTCACTTCGCCTCCAGATCACCACCTTTGTAGCTAAACATTAGCCCAGGGGTGACCTCATTCAACCCCTTCCCTCACCTTTGTGTGCTTCCAGACTCATGGTAGCAGGTTCAAAGGGCACCAACTAGGAAGAGTTTCGAGAGGCAGAGAGGGAAGGTCTGCCCCTATCTCATGCCCAGTGGCCTGAAGGCACCTGGGGACATTTTGAGGAACCAAGACAACTTGAGTTTAGGGTCTCCCCAGAAGCATGATGTTTCAAGGTGTCACTGACTCACACAGACCCAGGCTCAGTGCAATGGGAGGTCGGCCTCCGAAAGCGTTCAATCATGAAGGCTAGCCCTCTGTGGTTCAGAGGAACGGGAGCTGCCCAAGGATACTTGGGAGCTGGATACCATGATGTCTTCACTCCCTAAACCAGCGCTGCGATGTGCCTGGCCCGGAGCAAGGCGTGGGCACTGCTGGGAACCAGCCAGGCCCTGCTCTCGTGGACCTTCCTCTTGGCCTGGTACTTACTTGTGGCCTTGACTGTATTTCTGGGTTGGCTGCCTGGTTTATGGAGAGTGGCAAGCTCGGCCTGAGGTCTCCTCAACAACCCACGGGAGAGAAACCTCTGCTCACAGCAGCAGGGAGCCCCTGTCTAGGCTTGCCCCTGACCCAGCCTGCCGGTAGCCCAGGGTACCTGCTGATGTTGACAAACACAGCTGTTTTCTTCATCTGCTGGAAGAAGTCCTTGTTGCAGAGACCCTTGGTTGCAGGCGTTAAGGAGCAGGTCACAACGATGAAATCGGACTCAGCAGCCAGCTGGGAGGTGGGCACTGGGGAGGGCAGAGCTCCATCAGAGGTGAGTCCCAGTTATGGAGAGCAAGAGATGGTAGGAGGCCAGGTCTGCCCCACGCCCCACCCCCCCAAAATGGAAACTCCCAAGATGCTTCCTGAAGGCCTTGTCTCTACCTGCACGACTCCTAACTGTACAGTCAACAGGCACTCGTGGGACCCTGAGGTCTTACATCAAATCCAGCTCCCTGGTCCAACAGATGTGGACACTATTATTCCGAGGTGTTAACTTTATTCCAAGGTGTGGCGGAAGCTTGTCCAGGGTAACCCAATGGGATCTGGGCCACTTTGTCTTTCACCGACTGCAGGGTCCTATGTGCCACGGGGGTGGGGAGTGGCTGAAATTCAGCCTGCTCTCTGCACCCCAGGCTGTGCACCCTGTGGGCACAGGCTGAGTTGGGGCCAGTAATGCTCAGCAGTGTAAGGAGACCGAGTGAAAGCTCCCAGCAGCTCCTTATCTCTGCCGTCACCCCTGCTGCTCTGCCCATGCCATGTGCAATGGGACCAGGGACTCTGAGGACAGACCTGGAGAGCTCTCCTGGCCCTGAGAGAGCTCGCCGCTGGCCTGGACAAGTCTCTGTGCTCCCTGAGTGGGCTGCATCCAGAGGCAGGTAGATCAGATGACCCCTGAGGGACTGCAGGCCCTGGACACACCTGGAGGTCCTGTGTTCTGCCTGCCAATGCTGCCCTTACCGAACAGGGAGAACCCTCCCCCTGAGCACAGACGGGCTCCTGTGCCAATCAATGCTTGACTCACCAAACTCTGCTTGGAATTCTGCTGCTTCCTGGGGTTTGGGCTGGCGCCCCGAGTATAGAAATCTCTGGACACCAAATGGCTTCAGTCGCCGAGCAATGGCCTGGCCTGAGACAAGGAGTCCGAGTCATGGCTGGTCACCAACCGCTCCACTCCCCCACCCCCCTCACCCCCCGAGAGCAGGGACAGCACCCAGCAGCTCCAGGGACAGGAAGCCCATGGGGGCGGGAGCGGGGGCAGGGGCAGATCCTTTCATTAGCACAGTCCCCACGTTAACTGGTCCTGCCTCGGTGTAACCAGGCCCCAGCCAGCCCACACTGCCCTGAGGGGTCTGTGATAGCCCCTCAGATCTGGAGGTAGCACCACAGCTCCTCTGTGACTTATGCCGCCCTCACATGGTGTCCAGCCACCTGGACATCCATCTGCTAACCTTCCCTGAGAAGTGGACCTGGCACCCCTTCCATCCTTCTGCACCTCTGCTTCTGTGAATGAAGCCCCAGACCTCAGCTGACTTTGCAGTGGCCGTGCCAGACTGCCAGCCTGCCCCAAACTGGCAGACCTTTCTCAGACGCTGCTCCTGAGCCAGGTGGATGTTCAGACTCAGCATGTGCCCCAAAGCTGGGGGGTTCCTCCAAGCAACTCTAGCGAAAGGCAGGGCTGCCAGCAGGCTAGATTATCCACACTTTCCCTCTCTCATCTCTGTACCAAGCTGGGTGCCAGAGAACCACTGGCAGCTGCCTGGCTACACGTAAGCCTTCCTGCCAGGCTTCTCCAAATGGGGCCAATGGAGAAAGACAGCCCTGCCCAGCTGCAGAATCACAGGGCTTTGTGAGTCAGAACTCAGGCCTTGGGGCGCATGGGCTCCCCCCTTATGGCCCCAACCCAGCCAGCATCTCTCATCTGTTCTGTACGGAGCTGAAGAACCCTGGCTCCTATAACCTGCTTCTATCACCGGGCACGTTCTGAAGGAAGTCCTGTGTTTCTCTTAGTTCGTTTTGCCTGTGTTTTATGAAACTGCCTTCTCATCAGAGACATGCCCACTGCATGCGAAGCGCACGGATGTCACGCAGCGATGGCAGCCCTTCCCCAAGGAGGGTGTCAGCATCCAGAGCCTGGTGCCAGAGATTCAAACCAAACCGTGTGAGCCAGGTGGGCCAGAGGTAGGTAGGGGCCTCACCTATGCGCCCCAGCCCGATGATGCCGACGGTGCTCTTGGTGAGGCCGTAGCCACACATCCACAGGGGCTTCCACGCGGTCCAGCCACCACTGCAGGAGGGAGGCGGGGAGAGTGAGGGCCCGGCCTCGGGCAAAGACAGGGGCCGCTGCAAACTCCCGGACCCAGCAGCCCTGGGCAGGGGCTGTGCTCCAAGGCCTGAGAGCGGCAGGAGCCGCACCCACAGCCACTCAGCACTGGGCAAGCAGCAGGAATGGCTCTTCCAAGGGCCGGAAGGGGCCTTAAAAGTTCTCATCCAGTTTAGCAGATGGAGAAACTAAGGCCAGAAAGGGTGACCTGCCTGCAGTCACAGCCAGGGCAGAGCTGGGAGCAGCAGGTTGCAAACTCAGCCATCTGGAACTCCAAACACAGTACTCTCAGCACCCCAGGGAACCAATCAAATGTAAAGCCTCAGGCCCACCCCACTGCCCTGGGTGGACAGGGGTACGGTGGCTGTCTTGGGTCATCTCCACTGGAGACCCAGACTCCCTGCACAGAAGGGCGAGTGGGATTGCAGCACTGCGCCTATCCAGCCCCAGGGTGCTGTCCAGCTCTGCCCCATCCCATCCCCGCCGGGAGCCACGCTCCCGGTCCATTCTCCGAGGGCCTCCATCGGCTCAGGCCGGCCCCTGCACCTGGATGCCTTCCCCGCGGGATATATAGACCCAAACCCCCGATCTGAAACCCTCCGGCCAGATTTCAGAGTTTTCCAGGTTTCAGCGAGGTAGCCTGGTGCATACGCTATGTTTTACACACCCACCTCAGGGGACAACACACTGTGTATCTTGCAGCAAAACGTGCACGTTCACAACGAGGAGGAGGAATTAAAGCCATGAGCAGCCTCCTATTAGTTCCGGTCAAGTGTTGCTGCCCAAAGACTTAGGAGAGACAACCCTCAGTTTTCAGAGCTGTTGCACTTCTGACTGTGAGCGAGGTGTAGCGGACCTACTCTCTGTCCACGGCTACTTCCTCCGGGAAGCCTTCCCTGATCCACACTCCTCCTCTCGCCTCCTCACCTCCCTAATCCTCTTCTCTCACAGTTTGCCTTCATGTCCTGATTATTCCAGCTCTGGCTGGTACGTTAGCATTTTGGGGTTAGTCTACCCCCTTCACTCGATGGGGCACATCTGGGGATCGGGATCACATCTGGGCCTGGGTGTCCCTGGGTGCTCAGGAGCCAGCTGCTGAGCAGAACTCACTTCTTCACTTCCTCAATGGCCTCCGGCAGCCGGCGACAGGTGGTGAGCAGCAGGGAGACAGCGAGTTCCGCGGTGGCATCTGTCAGGACATCTGGGGTGTAGCCCACTCGGATCCCACTACAAATCAAGCATCTGGTGGTGACCCTGGCCTCCAGCGCCCTCGCCAGTCCCTGTGACCCGAACAGTTCCAGGCTGCTGCTCTGTTCTCTCTGCGCGGCCTGTGGGGGAGCTCAGAGCTGCGATGAGCACGCAGGAAGGGTCATCCTCCCATTATTCCATTTTAATTCTCTCCCACTGCGGGAAGGACATGAAGATGGGAGATCAGGGTCCAAAGTCTGGGCAAGGAACGACTTAACCTTTCTGAGTATCCTCATCTAAACAGAGAAATCACACTTCACCTTTCTACATCAAGGGGTTATGGTGGGGGGGTCAAAAAAGATAATGAATATAAAAGGGCGCTACTTAGATATTTACCCCATTTCTGACTTCTTGGGCTGATTTTAACCAGCCTGTGCTCACATAGACAGATTTCATCATCGGCCACCGCATAGTCTCGCTGAGTTGTTAGGAATATGAAATAAAAACAAACACTCAGCTCCTCTTCCTCCCTGTCTGGTAGTCACCCTTCACCTCCCAGGCCCCTCCCAGAACCCAGGCTGCACTTACCGCTTCTTGATTTCCTCCAAAGCCAAGTGGTCAACGCCCACAGACATTGTGCTGATGACTTTGAGATTGGCTCCTGATGGGCAGAAAAAGCATCGTTTTCATCTTTCCTCATAGGATCCAAGCCCTCCTGCATGTTCCGGATGGTCCACAGGGGCAGGGCCTCGCTGGGGGTCATAAAGCAAGGCTGCGGCAGGCCTGGACGGGGCCCGGGGCCTTGCAACGCTCCCCCACAGCCTGATGCCTCCCACATGATCCGCCTCCCGCAGGTCTCCCTCCAGGGTTCAGGCAGGAGAGAGGAGCATGTGCCCCAGGGAGCTGCACACAACCACTCCCTCTGGCCAACGACTGAGGCAGCGTCCTCAGAACACAGAGGCCACTGCACACCTGCTTGGGGAGCCAGCAGCAGCCGACACGGCCGCGGGGCCCGCCCAGCCCTGCCCAGGGCGCCCACCTGCGGTGTCCAGGAGCTTTCTGTCCACCTGCTCCGTGAGGAGGCACAGCAGGCCGTGTGCCCCGGCCACGCCTCGCTCCAGCTCCTTCCTAGGGATGGGCTCATCTGAATCCCACTGCTCCACCTCACAGCTGAGGGCAAAGGAAAGCACACTCAGAAGCAGGGGAGCCCTGCAGATGCTCTCGGGCTCCCAAAGTCCCCCCTTCTTTCCCCTCCCACCGGCCACATCTGCAGCCCCTCTGAGTAGCAAACAGTGCCCTCTGCTTGCTCTGGCCTCAGACTGCCTGAAACTGGCTCAGGGAATTTGGAGTCATGTGTGGGCGACTTCAGAATGGTCCTGAGAGGGTGGCTGAAGGGTGGGGGCTGTCACAGAGCAGAGAGGGCTGACAAGAACCTAACCGGAAAGAAGAAAGTCATGGGGCCCGGCTGGTGTGGCTCAGTGGTTGAGCACGGTCCTATGAAACAGGAGGTCACAGTTCAACTCCTGGTCAGGACACATGCCCAGTTTGCAGGCTTAAAACTCAGGAGGGTATGCTTTTACTAGTGTGGACTCAAGAGAGAAGTCACCTTGTTTGGACTCTAGTTTCCCAAATTGATGCATTTCAACCAGCTGATCAGGATGATGTATAAAGTGGGAGAAAAGCTGTCTCTTATTTATCTGACTAGAGGCTCGTTGCAGGAGGCAGATGATCAACGATTCTCTCTCATCATTGATGTTTCTATCTTTCTCTCTCCCTTCCTCTCTGAAGTCAAGAAAGATATTTAAAAAGAAAAAGGCATAGGGACAGCTCTCAGCTCAACACAAGGAAGAGCTTTTTCACCCTCAGAGGAGGCCTCACAGGTAGAGCCCCCCGGCCCCAGGCGGCCAGTGTGAGTATGTGTGGGTGTAGGGGAGCGGGGGTGGGGGCGGGGGCAGGGAGGAGGTTCCTGAATCAAATGGGATTGGATTCCATGTCCGGGTACATGTCTGTCCTGTGAGTCCATGATATGGGAAACGCATACTTGATTGTTGCCCAGAAGGACACCACCAAAGTAATGCAACATGGATGGTGCATGTATGGGCTCTGGCATGTTCCCCAGGGTGCTGCCCAGCCCCTCAATGCACTGCAGCCAATACGCACGGGGCATCTACATGTGCCAGACACAGCACGGCTGCTGGCACCTCCCAGAGCCCCTCGCTGCAGCACCTGGCTGCCGAGCCTGGCCACAGGCCACTTTCACCCTCCTTTCCCCGAGCATGGCGTGGTGCCGCAGCACGGGCCCGGCCATCACCACGGCCATCACCGCCGTTGCTCCTGCCTTTCCCTCCTCCTCCGGGCGGGCACCTCACAGGTTGTGGAGGGGCAAGGACCAGACTGCGTTTCCCCATAAAGAATGAATCAGGGTCAGGGTGACCTCAGACCTGGAGGCAGAAGGAATGGGGGGGTTTCCCAGCTAAACATCCTGTGACATAGAACACCAGGTCCCTGAAGCACCCCTGGCCTTGAGAAGCCATAAAGTTTGACTAACAACTCCTGCAAGGACAACCGCTATCTAGACTGCTTACTTGCATAACCAAAAAGCTTAGACAAAGAGTCAGTATATGAAATTTAGTAATAGCCAATTAAAATTCGCCAAGTCCTCCTGCGCTGAGGATAAAGGCACTTGCTGCAGAGGTTCGGGGCTCGCGTGCTTCCCTGCTGTGTCAGTGGAACCGTGAGCCCGGGCCCGAGTTCGACTCGAGTTCGGAATAAAGGCTTCCTAAATTTTCCAATTGTCTGGTGGTCGTCTGTCACGGGTCGCCCCATTACAAGGTGAGCCTCAGCAAAGCGCTTGCTGCCCTCCACAAACATGGACAAACCGCATGTCCCCTGGCACTGGTTTCTGAGGCTGGTCCCACCTTCTCCCGCTTGGGGCCGGCCGTGCAGGCCTGTCTCATGCAGTGCTACCACTGCCGTCAGAGCTGAGTTCGAATCCCAGCCCTGCCCCATGCAAGGCCCTTAACCTCTCCCGGCCTCAGTTCTCTCATCTGTACAATGGGAATTACCACCTCAGAGTGTTACCGGGATGAAAAGAGTTTATGTAAACGAGGCGCTGGGCAAGGCCGGCGTGCAGGGTTCAACTGAAGAAGTGTCAGCAAAGGCCCTGCCAACTGTCCGAAGGGCCGGGCCAGTGACTGCCAGGCTGCCTGCCTCTGCCAAGCGACCTTGGAAGGCGGAGGATTAACAGCCCGGTCCCTGCGTCCCGTGCGCTTTTCCTGCTCCGCAGCCCCGCTCTGGGCACGCTCCGGCCAGCCCCACCCCCCCCTCACCCCCACCCCCCGCAGGTGCGGGAGGTGCGGGTCCAGGCGCCACCGCTCCAGGCGGGAAAGCTGGGCCCCAGAGAACTTTCCCTAAGCCTCCCCCAAACCCCAAGACCCTGCCGGCCGCGCGCAGGTGGGACCGCCCGGTTCTCCCCCAAAATAACGAGGTTCCTCCGGAGGCCGCCCCCAGCCCGCCCAGGCGCAGCCCCGGGCGCCCCCGAAGTAGCTCCCGGAGACGGGAGTCACCCAGCGAGCGGGGGGCCCGGGGCCCGGGCCGGGGCGGAGGTGGGGGAGCCCCTCCCCGGCCCCGCGCCCAGGAGAAGGGGTTCGGGGGCCCAGGGCTCGGCGCGCGGGGCCAGCTCTTACTCCGCGGCCCCCGCGAGCACCGCCCGGCCCTCGGGGGGGATCCTGCGGGTGACGAACACCTTCATGAGTCGCGCTGGCCTCATCCACCCGCGCTCGCCCGACACCGACCGCGACGCCGCCGGCCGGAAGCGGGACGCGGCGTGGGGGCGTGGCCTCGGGTGGGCGGGGCGTGGCCTCGGGGGCGGGGCGGGGCCTCGGGGTGGGCGGGGCGGCCGGCGTGGGCGGCACCTGCGCGTCCGGGCACCGAGTGCGCCCTGAGCAGCTGTGGGTGCGACCCAGCCCTCCTGGGACTAGGGCTGGTGCCGGTGACGCTGAGGCCGGGCCAGTGCCTTGACCCTTGGGCCCCCGTGGCCTCCCTGTGACCCCCCCCTGCCCCGGGAGCTCAGGGACTGACTTGGGGGGGGGAGCGAGGGGGAGCAATGGGGGGCAGGGCAGGGGGAGTCTGAGGCTGAGCTGGATAAAGGGACCCAGAGTCCTGTGTGTGTGTGTGTGTGTGTGTGTGTGTGTGTGTGTGTGTGTGTGTGTGTGTGTTGCAGGCGGGTGTCTGTCAGGCATCATCCCCATTCCCAGGGCCCCAGGACCCCGACCATCCTCGCTAGGTCTGTGCCATCAGGGTCACACGGTTCCAGGCAGGGGCCTCTGGTCGCAGGGACTGGGCTCTGAGCCTGGCCTATTCTGTGAACACAGGAGGCTGGCCCAGGGCGTTCTGCGTCCAGGAAGGGCCTCTTTAAGGCTTGGTTCAGCTCCCCATAGGAAGCCCACAGTTGTGGGGGGCGGTGGATTTGGCCTCCCAGCTTGCCTGACCCCTGCTGACTGGCAGGTCATGTAGAGGGCCAGGGTCACGGTGATGGAGGGGGCCTTGTGGGGTAATGGGCAGACCAAGAGTTGGCAGCCAAATGGAACTGGGTCTGAATCCCAGTCCATTTACAAGCTGTGTGGTCCTGCTCAGTTCACATCATCGTCCTGAGCCTCAGTTTCTTCAGCTACAAAACGGGGTTGTGAGCACTTAGTTTTGCGAGATACTGTGATTAAACAAGCAACATTTGCATGGATCCTGGACTATGTTGGGTGTTCATCAAACACAGAAGCCTGCCGAAACCGGTTTGGCTCAGTGGATAGAGCGTCAGCCTGTGGCCTGAAAGGTCCCAGGTTGGATTCCGGTCAAGGGCATGTACCTTGGCTGTGGGCACATCCCCAGTATGGGGTGTGCAGGAGGCAGCTGATCGATGTTTCTCTCCCATCAATGTTTCTAACTCTCTATCCCTTTCCCTTCTTCTCTTAAAAAATTAATAAAATATATTAAAACAAACAAAAACACACGGAAGCCCTGGAGGAGAGAGGTAAGGTCAGGCTCTGGACCCACACCGCCTGGATGGAAATCCCAGCTCTGCCGTGTACCAGCACCAAGTCACTAACCCTCTCTGTGTCTCAGTTTCCTCATCTGTGAAATGGGTAGTGCCTGCCGGTCTCATGGCTTATTGAGAGGATGAACTATATATATAGTGTTTACGACAGCATGTAACACACCTAGTGGGTGCTTAACAGCTGGAAACATCTCGGGAAACCCACACACTGTGCCCCAGGGCCGGGCATTGGTCAGAGAGGCCGATTTTGAAGCCCGTCCCACGACAAGTAAGGGGGCCGGGTCTGTCCCTCAGCTCTGTTGCCTTATCTCTGCCTGAGGCTGTTCATGTCCAAGTACGGGCCTGGGAGCTCCCGGAGGGCAAAGGCCCTGCCTGTGGTCTCCTCTCTGCTCATTTTATCTGATTCCATTCCGCCCCTTCCAGGCCCAGCTAGGAACAGTGACAGGCTCAGAGGTCACCTCTCCAGCTTCCGGCCACAGAACAGGTCTCAGGAGAGGCCAGAGCGGGCGCCCCGGGTCTGGATCCCTGGCCAGTGCACACCCTGCCATCGCCCTCTCTTAAGTAACACATTAACGGGTATCTTAGCCACAAACGTTATCTGCACTGCCCGGCCCCCTCAGGGACAGCTTTTGAAATACCTCAAACATTGATACAACGCAATGTTTTTCTGTCCCCCAGCCAGAACCTCAGGTGGACAGCATAGTCCTGTGGCTCTAACCTCTAACCTCTGCTAATCAAGGGTGACACATGGGCCCAGCTCCTTCCACACAGGACAGGCGAGGACACTGGACCAGCTTGTCCACCGGGGCAGAAGGGGCACGCAGGGCAGATGAGCGACGGGTCTCCTCCCCCCGGGCAAAGCACCCAGCTGGCGCTCCAAAGTGCTGCTGGGCGATGGGTGTGAAGCAGCTGAGGACCCGGAGGAGAGATGGGTGAAGTGATTGGAGAGGAAGGAACTGATCAGAGATCTGACCTGGGTTTCGCTGGGAAAACTGATCGTCTAATACGTAGCTAAGGTTTGTGGCGCTCTTAGCAAGTCCCAGGCACTGCACTAAGAACTATGATTAATAACTCACTGCAATTTAAACGTCTCCGCACCCTGGAAGGCACATACCGTTACTCTTTCCACTTCACAGGTGAGGAAGCCGAGGACAAGGAAGGTGAAACCATTTGCTTAATTAAAGTCACACAGCTAGTAAGAGGCAGTGCTTGGATTCAAGCCTGGCACCCTGACCCCAGACCCAAGTTTTTTTTCAATCCTCAGTCAAGGATATTTTTTCCATTGATTTTTTTTTTTTTTTGAGAGTAAAAGGGAGGGGGGATCAAGAAAAAAATTTTTTTTATTGATTTTTAGAGAGAGAGAAAGGGAGAGGGAGAGAAACATCGATGCCTCCTGTATGTCCCCTACTGGGGACCAAGCCCATACCTGCAATCTCAGGATGTGCCCTGACCGGGAGTGGAACCAGCAACCTTTTGGTGTACAGGACTGCTCAGCCAACTGGGTCACACCTGCCAGGCCTGGGTTTAGTTAAAAAATACACACACACACACACACACACACACACACATACATATCGTGCTTTCTAGGCTTGGTATTTGTATGGTTTATATATATTTTTAAATATATTTTATGATTTTTTACAGAGAGGGAGAGGAAGAGAGAGCTAGAAACATCGATGAGAGACATCGATCAGCTGCCTCCTCTTGCACGCCCCCTACTGGGGATGTGCCCACAACCAAGGTACATGCCCTTGACAAGAATCGAACCTGGGACCCTTCAGTCCGCAGGCCGATGCTCTATCCACTGAGCCAAACCAGTTTCGGCTGTATGGTTTATATTTTTACTGAGATTTTGATCTCCCTCTCTCTTCCTCCCTTCCACCCGTCCCGCATAGCCAGCAAGTTGTTCAATACCTTTTATGAAATAATCCCTCTTTCCCCCTCTGATCTGAAATTCCACCATCATATACTAAATTTGGGTCTCCTGGGGTCCATTTCGGAACTTTGTACTCAGTTCTGCTCTATTGCCTATCTCCCTAGATAGCTTTAAGCCGTGGCGTTGTGGCCACCTGTGAGAGGAGTAGTGCCCTCCCACAGCGAGGACACCGTGTGTGCAGCAGCAGAGAGGTGGGAGCTGTGGCTTGGGTCACACTGAGGCTCGGGGAGAACAAGCCGGCTCAGAAGCTCCGCTTTAGCCCCGTAACGGCCAGGCACCATCAGGCAAAGTCTCTTCTGTCGGACCCTTGGTTTCCGAACTGCAGGACGGGGACAAGCTGGTGTGGTGGTGGTGGGTGTGCGCTGAGTGCAGGCTGGGCCTCAGGGTGCCGAGGGAACAGTCACCACCTCACTCCTTTGGCCGCAGGAAGAAAGTGAGCCCAAACCATGTCCACGCAGGCACTGCCTGCCTCCCCAGACTCATTGCTGCCTCCCCACCACTGTAGTACTTGCTCCCTGAACCCCCCACCCCCTGCTCCAGGCCCCAGCCCCCGCCTGCCCTTGGTCAGGGCGTGTGGAGTATCCAGAGGTCTTGACCTAGGGCAGCCTGACGGAGGGGCCTGCTTGGCCCTTCGGCATCTGGCTTCTGCCTGATCCCCATCCATACACCCACCACTTTCTGGAACATGGGACCTGGAGGGCCTCAGCCAGCCCAGTGACCCTCCTGAGCCCAGTCAGCTGTCCCAGAGACCTCCTCACTCCCTTCCCCACTGCTCCCCAGCCCTGGCTAGCGTCCCACCACCGCACCCCGGAGTTGACCTTGTAACCTAGCCCCTCACCACACCTACTCCGGCCAAGAGGCACCTAAAGATCCAACAGCCAGGAGGCAGCTGCAGGGAGGGAGCATGGCCGCCTCCAGGCCACGGAAGAAGTGCAAGAGGCAACACAGAGAAAGGTGCCCCCAGTTCTGAATCAGCCGTTACCTGATGCTGACCCTCTGGTCCACGGACCTCACTCTGAGACCCTTCCCGTTATGCTTCAATTATCGATCCCGCTGTTCACTGAAGAAATGCTCACTCAAAGGGCTGGATGCAAGCAGGCCCAGCATCTTCTTCCAGACTTTCCTTCTGTCTCATGTTTTTCTTGCTTTATTTATTTCCTTCTTTTGTGTCTGCCCCTCCCTTCCCCTCTTCCCCACTAGAGCATAAGCTCCTTGAGACCCGGGACCTCCTTGGTGCTAAAGTCTGGCACAGGGCAGGTGCTCAGTAAACATCCGTGGAAGAAATGAATGAATGAGGCAGGGGGTTGGCAGCGCTTAGTGCTCATCCCCACGGGGAATGTGTCACTTCATCACCACCTAGTGGGCACTTTTACGTACTGCAGCGTGGGGGAGAAAAATGCTCTACTGGTTTGGAGTCTGATGGCAGAGGAGGCCACTGTGGGTGGAGAGCGGCCCCTGGTGGTGCCCCTGCTCTCTGTGTTCGACGCGAGGGCAGGCCTGAGACTGAGAAGGGGGCCAAGAACTCTGGGCTCTGGGGTGCAGCTCCTAGCTTCCTGCATATGCTCCACCAACACGCCTCCCCTCCCGTCCAAGCACAAACCAGGGCCGGGCACTCCCATCAAGGAGTAGAGAAACAGCCGAAACCGGTTTGGCTCAGTGGATAGAGCATCGGCCTGCGGACTGAAAGGTCCCAGGTTCGATTGCGGTCAAGGGCATGTACCATGGTTGCGGGCACATCCCCAGTAGGGGGTGTGCAGGAGGCAGTTGATCGATGTTTCTCTCTCATCGATGTTTCTAACTCTCTATCCCTCTCCCTTCCTCTCTGACAAAAAATCAATAAAATATATATATATATGGAGTAGAGAAACAGATATTCTGAGATCAAATGCACTTCTACCCCTTATCAGTTGTCAGAGCTCAGGCAAGTCACTCTTCTCATCTGTGTGTCAGTTTCCTCATCTGTAAAATGGGGGCCCTAGTCCTGGCCAGTGTGTCTTAATGGTTAGAGTGTCAGTCCTTGGGCCAAAGAGTTTCGGGTTCAATTCCTGGTCAAGGGTATGTACCTGGGTTGTAGGTAGGATCTTGGGCTCAGTCAACACATGCCAGAGGCAATTAATCGATGTGTCTCTCTCCTATCAATGTTTCTCTCTCTCTCTCTCCCCTCCCCATCTCTAAAAATCAGTGGGAAAAAATATCCACAGATGAGGATTAGCAAAAAACTAAAAACTAAAAATATAAAATAAAACAGGGGCCCTAAACTCCTACCTCACTGGGCTTTGTAAGCACAAGGTGTGTCGAAATGCTGGCACCGATCAAACACTCACTCCCTTCCTGGGCCACTTCCCTTCCTCCCATGTCATTATCTGGCCTCATTTTCCGCTGCCCGTCTCAGCTGCTTCTACTTTTTTTCCCTTTTGGCACATGCCCATGCTTTCCAGCCTCCAGATCTTTGCTTATGCTGTTTGTCCTGCCAGAAATGCCTCTCCCATTTCCCCCTTTCCAAATCCACCGCCTGCATTGTTCAGCACACTGTCACCTCCTCCAGGAAGCTCTACTCCAAGGAGCTCTGGGCCCTAGAGTCGAACAGGCCTGACCTCGCGTACTCAGGGTCCTTCCTCTGCTCACCCTAATGGCCACAGAACCCCAACCGAGGTCGCAGATGCCTGGACTCCTTTCACTTTTCTGGGCCTCAGAACACAATGGCTATCATGACTGAAAAAGGGGCCTCAGAGATCTGTTACTCGCCCACTATTCAGACATGAAACTGAGGCCCTGAGAGGGGAAAGAACTCTCCTGCTGATGGACACCAAGCTACACCCTGGCCCTTGCTTGGGCTCCCAGCTGCGAGCTGTTGCTGCCATACCAGGGGCCTGAGCCCTGGCCACCAGGATTAGCAGAGGCCCCTTGGGGCCCCCCTGGCCAGCCAGGCCCCCGGGAAATGTGTTTGAGTTTTGGCTCCCAGTGAGGTGTGTCCCTGGGCGGCGTGGGGGGTGTGGACTCGGGCTGAGGGGCCAAGGCCTCCGTGAGGAAGGAAGACGGGCTTAGCTGGATCTGTCCACAGGCTTTCTGGGGGCCAGACGCACCAGGGCAGCGGGACGGGCGGGCCTCCCAGTTCCCCCAGCTCAGCAGTGGCCTGGGACCGCGCTGGTACTTCCCGCCCCGCTCTCGCCCTGCACCCAGCCCAGGAGGCCTGCTCTTCCGGGGATTCGGGGCACAGGGAGCCACCTCCCCCAGACCGAGCTCAGCGGTGTGCCAGGCTTCCCTTTGTGACCTTCACTGCCACACAGCCCCAGGGTGGGCACTGTTACATGATTCCCACTTTCCAACAGGAAGATGGGTGCTCGGAGAAGGCCTTGCCGAGGCCACCAAGCTTGAGCGGGGCCTCAGACCTAGGCCAACGTGCCCCAACGCTCTGGACCACCAACTGCAGCCACACTTGCCGCTGGCGGTTCATTCCCGGCCTCTGCTGTTGGGCAGCTCCTGGGGCGTCTACTGCTGCCCGAGGCCTGGGGTGCTGGCTGCAGGCCTCTAGCTTCGTGCTCACGTGGCCCCCCCACACCCCATCTCTTCTCTGACCCTGCCACTCCCCTTCCCTGTCCGCCTTGCCCAGGAGCCAGCAACCACACCGGGGCAAGGACCAGGAGGGTCCACGCCTTTTCTGAGCCCCAGCACCCTGCCAGGGTGCACCCACAGCCCTCATCCTCTCTGCGAGTGAACTCCTGCACAGGCAGGTACCACCCCCATTTCCAATCGGGAAACTGAAGGTCAGGGGGCACTGACCGGCCTGCTCACCAGCAGCTCCAGGCGGAGCAGGGCCCCCCGCCAGGCCTCCTGCTGTCAGGGCTCCGGCTCCATCCGAGGGGCAATGGCTTCCCTACCTCCCAGCATCCACGTCCCGAACGTGCACCCGAAGGCGGGACCTGGCTGCTCTTGGCCAGCGGGCAGGGGTGGCGCCGGACGTGGCTGGCCAGCTGGCCGCAAACCCAGGACTCAGGGCGGGAGGAGATTACCGCGGTCAGCTTTCTGGTGCGTTATTTCTGCTGCGATTTCACCGAGCCGTTTCCTTAATCCCGCTCAGGGCCCGGCTGAGACTGCGTAATGAGCGGTAACAGCCGGGGTGCTGGAGCTGTGAGCGGGGGACAGCTGTTCGTTCTTCACCGAGCCAGCTCCTCTGCTCTCAGCTGTTTTTCAGGGGCGCAGGGGGCCGGGCCCAGGGCTGAAACAGCAGCGCTCACCCCGGCCGAGCCCAGCGCCCCTGACGCAGATGGGCCCACAGACCCGGGGGCAGCAGGTCCCACAGGCAGGAAGGGCTGGGGGCACAGCAGGGCAGAGCCAAAGGGGGCGCCGCCTCCCAGGGACCCGGCTGGCCACGAGGAACCGGGGAGGTCGGGGTGGGGCCTTTGCCACCGGAGGCAGGAGGAGGGCGTGTTCAGGGCTGGCGGGCACCACACGAGGTTGTAACAGGGCTGCCCGTTCCCCAGCAACAGTCTCAGACCCCCATGCAGGCGCCTTACTCAGGGGTGCTCCCAGAGCCAGCCAGGAAAGGAGCAGAAGCAGGAGAGCAGCGGGGAGGACAGGTGAGTCCACTTCTGGCTGAGTCCCGCCGAGGGTGGCTTTGGTCTGATTCTGTGGGGTCTCTGAAGTGAAGGGATGTTGAAACCCCAGACAACGGAGCTGGGCTTCCATACTTCCTGAGCCCGTTCGTCAGGGCCATGCAGGGAGGTCTGGCCGCTTCCTGTGGGGGAGGCCTGTCCTCGCCGAGTGTGCATCCCCGGGGTGGGGGTGGGGGAGGGGGGGAGCACAGGCGCCTGTGGAAGGACACACTGGCATTTCCACCTGGACGAGGACCGAGGCCCAGGCCTGATGAGGACGCCCAGGAGGAGAAGAGCCGGGCAGGCTGCAGGTGAGGTTCACTCAGCTATTGCAGCGGAAGCCCCATAAACCACCCCCGGAAACCCTCTCTCACGTGCCGCTGTTTGGGGCCAAAACCCCCAACTGTGACGAGGAGGGACAGATAGCTCAGGTGCTAGACAGAACCATCTATTTCAGCTAACACCGGCCAGAAATGAGTCACTGGCGGGATCTGGGCCCCCAGAGGCTGCACGAACAGAAGCTCAGGACCCCAAAAAGCAAATCTGGTCCTGTCCCTTCCTGCCTGCCAGCTTCCACGGCTCCCCTTGCCTGCAAGCACAGGCCCTAAACCCCAGTGTCCCTTCCCTGGGTCCTCCTGGGATGAGCCCACAGCCACCGAGAGCAGCAAACTGGGGCAGAAACCGCAGCCCAGCAGCTCCCAGGCCCTGCAGCCCCGCGGCCCGGAACCGCCGGCCTCCTCTGGGCTTTGCCTCTGGAACGCATGCAGGGAAGGCGGCTAAACGCGAGTCCACACAGTCCTGCAAACCGGCCGAGTCCCTGCCGCCATCCCACTGAGGGGGCGCGCCCCTGGGGTGGAGCTTCCCTTACAATGATTACACGTGGTTTTATTTCAGAAAAAGAAAGAAAGAAAAAAAGGCACGCAAGGCCTTATTCCCAATCGCCCGGGGAATGAGGAGACTCCCGGGTGGTCTCGGTGAGGTCAGGGAACCTTGCACCCAGCAACCTTGGAGGCTGGGGCGGGAGGGGCCAGTCTAGCGATTCAAAAAGTCTTCTGGGCTCTGCCTTCAGGCACCCGAATCCGACCCCTCCCGCCACCGCCTCCGCTCAGGTCTCCGCTGCTGTCCCCTCTGCAGCGCTGCGGGCATCTCCCTGTGTCTGCCTGGCCCCGCTGCACCAGCCTCTTCTCCCGGCGGCCGGGGCCTGCACAGCTCTCCCTGAGGAGCTCTCCCTGGGCTGCACCACCCTCGGGGCGAGCAGGTGTCCTACCTCCGCCCATCACGCCCACAAGATGCCCTCTGACCTCTCTCCCTGTTCCTCTTGCTTCCCTATGGTCCTTGCCGTGTACACTCTTCCGTGGGGTCCTTGCCGTGTACTCTCTTCCGTGCGGTCCTTGCCGAGTACTCTCTTCCCCGGGTCCTTGTCGTGTACTCTC
>JAAGEH010000226.1:11637183-11694683 GCA_011751065.1 Lasiurus cinereus
TGTCGTGTACTCTCTTCCCCATGACCCTTGGCTGTGTACACTCTTCCGTGGGGTCCTTGCCGTGTACACTCTTCCCCGGGTCCTTACCGTGTACTCTCTTCCGTGGGGTCCTCGCCGTGTACACTCTTCCGTGGGGTCCTCGCCGTGTACACTCTTCCGTGGGGTCCTTGCCGTGTACACTCTTCCGTGGGGTCCTCACCGCGTACACTCTGACAGGAGAGCATGCAGGGCTCCTGCCCTTGCTGTCCCTCTGCCTGGAACAAGCCTCCCTTCACTTTTTCAGACCCCTTCACAGACTTCCCGGCTGCACTGCACCCTCCCCTCCGCTCACCCTGCCTTATTTATCCCTCCGGCTCTCACACCAGCCTGATACCGCTTATCTTTATTTACTTGTCAGGTAGTTCAGAGTCTAGTTTCTCTCTAGAATGTGAGCTCTAAGAGACGAAGCTTTGTTTTATCTGCTGACATCTTCAGTATGGACAGCAATGCCTGGCTCAAGAAACACTTATCGAATGAATGAATGAGCGAATGAATGAATGAAGCGCACCTGTCCTTTGACGGAGAAGGTGGGCAGAACTCCCCAAGAGAGGTCCTGGGGTGCTCCCAGCCCCACGTTTCCTGCTGCATGAAACCTGCGGTCCGGGTTCTAAATGCATGTTCCGGCGCAGGTGGCGGCTCTGATCACTCAGCGGGGCTCGTTTTCCTTGGGCGCAAACACCGCCTCTTCCCGGGAGCCCTCCCAGAGCCTTTCCCAGCCGCCAGGGAAAGGCAGTCCTACCCTGCTGCCTGGCACAGTCCCCTGAGAGCTGCACCGGGTGAGTCCCCTGCGGCCCTGGGTCATGCCCAGAGGGCACCTGGAGACCTGCCTCGGCCCTGTGGCCTCAGCCACGCCCCTTTCCTTATTTAAGCCTCAGAACAAGCCTCGGAGGCAGTCGTTCCTACCCCCATTTTACAGACGAGGAGACTGCGGTCAAGAGGCTGCAGAAGTGGCTGGCAGCACAGGTGGCTCTCCAGGGCCTCATGACAGCGCGGCAGCGTTCACAGCAGGTGCCCAGGTTTTTGGTGAATGGGTGAAAGGGCATACCCAGTCCTGCGGAGGGAGGCAGGGAGATGTGGTAATCACAGCGCGTGCCAATCGCTGCCCGTGGTCAGTGTGGCCACCCATGCTCAGTGGCCCTGGGGAGGTGGCGGCTTTGCTGGTGTCTGTGCGGGAGAAAGAAAGGCAGTCTTCCTTCCAGAGGCTCAGGGACCCACCTGTGGGGTGTGAGGAAGTCACGTGACCATGCTCATCCCTGGTCCTCGGCCTCTCCCTGGGGTAGAGGCAAAGCCCCAGAGGGTTGAACCATGAGCCGGAAATGAGGAGCAGAGCTGGGACCAGGGCCCCTGCCTCCTGACCTCAGCCCCATCTTTCTTCGCTCTCTACTACATTCATAATGGCTCTATCCCTAGGACCTGTCTCAGCTGCCTCATCGGTAAAGTGGGGGTAATTGTGCCTGTCAAACAGAATCAGAGATTAAATGAGATAGTACAAGGAAAGTGCCTGGCAGAATGGAAATTCTTACTAAGTGAAGCATATAATTATTAACTGGGTCCAGGAAAGGCATACACACACACACACACACACACACATAAATATATATATGTCAACTGATTCTATTATGTTTTGAAAATGAAATGTAGTTTAATTAAACACCGCCTTTATAATTATTCGAGGTATCTATCTATCTATCTATCTATATATTGGAACACCCTATATCTATTTTATATTTATGACATTGCTTCCTCCTTCCCTGCCCTACAAATGCATCTTCCAGGCCTGAAATGCAAACGTGGTCATTAGAAGAAGACCTGTTTGTTTAGGGAAAAAAGCAGTAACAATAGTGTGCAGTGGAGGAGATGGTGTGGCAAAACCAGCACAGTGTGGCAGCATTTGGTGGGCATTTTAAATATGCCAGGTAAATATGCTATCAAATGTTAAATATTAATAAAGTCTCATTTTATCTGAGTTCTCCTAACTTTTCAAATGTATGTCAAAAAACAATTATTTCAAAGCTGCCCAGTTAAGGGAGCTACAAACCAGATTTACAATATTGCTAAATAGGTTGTTTTAAAAATTGGTAAACAAATATAAGTATCTCCTGTCTTTTCTCAGGATTAGTCTTTTTTTTGTTACTGTAACTCTTCACCCAAGGATATTTTTTCCATTAATTTTTAAAGAGTGAAAGGAATAGAGGGAGAGAGGGAGAGAGGGAGGAAGGGAGGGAGGGAGGGAAGAAGGGAGAGAGGGAGGGAGGAAGGGAAAGAAGGAAGAGGAGGAGAGAAACATCGATGTGAGAGAGACACATCCATTGGTTGTGTCCCACATGCGCTCCAGGGTGGGGATCAAATCTGCAGCCAGGTACCTGCCCTTGACAGGGAATTGAACCCAGGACCCTTTGGCACGTGGGCTGATGCTCTAACCACTTAAATCACCTGGTCAGGGCAGGATTAATCTTGAACTCCATCCGGTTATTGGTGCTCAGGCCTTTGGAAAGGGAATGAAAGGGCATATGTGAGTTGAGCAATATTCCTGATGGGAGGTGCAATATCCTGACACAATTGCGTGTCACAAGGGCCACTCCTTGGTAGACAGCGAGGTGACAGAATGTATCCAGAGCCATAGAAACCATCTGTATACTTTGACCAGTTGTTTCCTCTGAAATTTGTCCCAGTGGAAAAAAGCAAGCAAAAATGGAAGCCCGTAAGGATGCTAAAGGCAGTGCTGTCACAGTGGAGGAGCGGGGCGAGCACCCTCAGTCCTAACAATGGGGGCCAAGGAGTAAGTGAGGCTTGCATCCTTGGCTTGTCGCCAGCAAACATGATCATTTAGGGGAGACAACATGGATGATACTTATGTTCAAAGGTTTCCTATCAAAAGGGAGATGCACTGAGATGCTCTGCTCTTAGGATGTTTTCTTTCCTCCCTGTTGGATGCTCACAACAGCCCTTTGCCATGGTCACAGCAGGGTCATGGTTCAGTCTCCCATGGCCAGGGGAGGAGAGCAGGCTGAGCAGTGAGAAGCCACAGGGACTCAGACTGGGAACTGGGACAGAGGTGACCCAAGCCAGAATGGGGTGTTTGTCCATACACGTTCAGTAGGGTTGTTTTGCATGTTTTTAAACTTTCAGTGGTTTCATACTGTCTTATATTTATTCCACAAATTCGCTTAACAAATATATATTGAGCACCTACTATATGTGAGGCACCCTTCTAAGCTCTGGGAATATTGGTGAACAATATAGACAAGGTCACTGTGTTTGTGGTGTGTACATTCCTGTGGGTGAGCCAAATGATAAGCAAAATGTATAAATTAAAGATAAATTATCCTATATGCTACTATGCAAATTGTCCCCGCAGGAGTTTGAACGACCTGGAGTTTGACTGCTTCCTATGACATGTGCTGACCACTAGGGGGTGGCGCAGAATGAAGGAAGGCCCCAGCCAGCAGCTGGAAGGAAGGCTCCAGCCAGCAGCCAGAAGGCCCTGATCAGCCCTGATCTCCAGCCAGGCCTAGGGACCCTACTAGTGCACAGATTTCATGCACTGGGCCTCTAGCATAATATATTAGAATATGAGATGCAAAGGGAAAAAATAAAGTCGGAGATGTGGAGGTGGGATGGTGCAATTTTAAGTACCACCATATCCTTCTATATCTTGCTTATTTACTCACTATTATATTTTTCTTTTTTATGAAAGTATCATCTCATTCCCTTGTCAATAAATATTTTAAGATATTTTTGGTAATCATAGACAATATTGCCATAAGCATTCTTGTAAATGTCTCTTTGCATACACCCAGGAGAGATTTTCTGGGGCATGTACCCTGGTATAGATTTGCTGGGTCCAGGGCATCCTGGACCTCACTTAGCTGGATGCTACCAATGGCGCCCCCAGGCGGTTGTATGAATGGCACTCCCACAAGCACATGAGCTTACTCCATCTCTTCTCCAACACTTGGTGGTGTCAGATTTTTAAAGATACTTGCTGATCTGACAAGTGTAAAATGCTGTATCTTTGTTTAAACCTGAACTTCCTAGATAACTACAAAAGTTGAGCATTTTTTGCATAAGTTTATCTACCATTTGTGTTTCTTCTTTAATGAGCAGAAATTTTATTGACTTTGGTCTATTGATTTCATATCTGCTAATCTTGATGACTAATAATTGGCCTGTAGATTTCTTTGGGTTTTCTAAATAAATAATAATAAAAAATAAATTATCTGCAAATAATGACACTTTATTTCTTTCTTTTCAAATGTATGCCATTAATTTATCTTCTTTATTTTATTACTTTATGTAAAAACTTCTGCCATTAAATGTGTTGATTTTAATATTTAAGAAAAATAAATTCAAAAGTACAATGTTGAATAAAAAAGGTAACAGTTGGTATCCTTATTTTTTCCTAATTTTAAAAGAAGTATTTCTATTGTTTACGTATCAAGTAATGTTTTGTCCATTTTTTTTAATGGATAACTTTTATCACATTAGGGGAATTCCCTTCTATTTCCAATCTGTTTAGAGTTTGATCATCAGTTAGTGCATACTTTTGTCAAATACTTTTTCTGCATCTACTTTCCTTATTCTTTAATTTATTAATGTGGTAAATTACCTTTATAGATTTTTCTAACATTAAGTCAGCTTTGTATTGCTGGGATAAACTCAACTTGGTTATGATACATTATCTTTTTTACACACAGTTGCATTATTTTAATAACTAGTGGCTCAGGGCATGAAATTTGTGCACGGGGAGGAGTCCCTCAGCCTGTTCTGCACCCTCTCCAATCTGGGACCCTTTGGGGGATGTCCAACTGCTGGTTTAGGCCTGAACCCTGTGGGATCGGGCCTAAACCGGCATTCGGACATGCCTCTCACAATCCTGGACTGCTGGCTCACAACTACTTACCTGCCTGCCTGCCTGATCACCTCTAACCATTCTGCCTGTCGGCCTGCTCACCCCCAACTGCCTCCCCCTGACAGCCTGGTTGCCCCCAAATGCCCCCTGCTGGCCTGATGGTCCCCAACTGCCTCCGCTGCTGGCCTGCTCCCCTCAACTGCCCCCACTGCCAGCCTGCGCACCCCCCAACTGCCCTCCCCACCAGCTTGCTCGCCCCTAACTGGTCCCCTCTGCTGGCCTGTTTGCCCCAACTAACGCCCCCCGCCCTGGCCTAATCACCCCCAATTGCCCTTTCCCTCCTGGACTGATCGCCCCTAACCGCCTCTACCTCAGCCCCACCACCATGGCTTTGTCTGGAAGGACATCCTGAAGCTCTCCTGGTCTAATTAGCATATTACCCTTTTATTAGTATAGATATGTTATTTAGGATTCTTTCCTCTGTGCTCTTTGATGAAATAGGCCTGTAATTTTTCATTCTCATGCTTTCATTGTCTAATTTTGCTAAGAAGGTTATACTGGCTTCAAGAATAAATTTGGGAGTATTCTTTATTTATTTTTTTATTCCCTGGGATAATTTATATAAGATTAGGATTATCCATTCTTGAAATGTTAGTAGAATTTACCTATAAAACCATCTTGGCCTTGACTTCCCTTTGTGGGAATGTTTTCAGTTATTGTTTCAATTTCTTCAATAGTTTTAGGACTATTATCTTTTAAATCTGTTTTAACTATAGTTATGTTATTCTTTTTCTGTATGTCATTTATTTGTATCTTTTTTGCCTTGATTGATCTTCCCAGAGATTTGCCTTTTTTTTTTCCAAATAATTAACTCTTGATTTTGTTGGTCTTCTTTTATTGCATTTTTGTTTTCTATTTCATTGAATTCCATTTTGTTTATAATTTCTTTCTTTATATGGGGGGGTATTATATATTTTTAAGAAGTCTTAAATTGGAACACTTAGGTTATTAGTTTGTCCTGAGGGTATTTGCCTCCCATCTGAACTGAACTGAACAGCAGCTGTTTTGAGTGAGTGTGGGGCTGAGGAGGATGTAGGCGGAGGCCCAGAATCCAGTGCGAGGATGGGGAGTCTAATTGGAGACCCTTTACTCTAAGCAGGACTCCAAAGGTCTAACCTTGAGACAATGTTGCTTTTTCTCTGAACTAGAGTAAACAGGAACAAAACCCATAAGGAAGAAGAGAATACTACAGGAGTCATCAGCATTTTTTAAGTTGAAATGTAGATGGATTTAATAGGCCCAGGAAAGCCAAATCCCAAACTTGGAAAAGAAGCCTGAACCTTGAAGAGACCCAGAACCAAGCATGCCTAGTATCTCAGGCTGGTTAACTGGGTGGACAGAGAAAAGATCCTTCAAGTTTGTAGAGGGAAGAGCAGATTGTAGACAAAAGATTATGGCTCAGAATGACCTTGGATTTTTTAATAGCACCAGTGGAAGCCAGAACACAATGGAGTAATATGTTCTGAAAGAGAGTTTGTAGTTAAACTGGTGATAAAAATGAGCAACCAAAGCCAATGATAGGAACAAGTCAATGATTAACTCCAAGGAAAATGAAATGTACAGGAAAACAACATGGCAGTAGCCTATACAGCTCATTTGATGGTAGATTTACAGTAACAACAACAACAAAAAAAGGCCAATGATGACTCTTGATCTAATCAGAATGACAAATGTCTGTACTGGAAGGTTGATGAATAGTGGTTAGATATGGGAAGGGAGAGTGGGAGGGTGGAGTGTTCATATGTGTTTTGTGGGGGTTTGAAGAGAAAGGTCATCCTCTCTTTCCATGATGAGAAATCATTAGAGAATGCCCAAACCTCAAGAATGAAGAAGTAGCATTATAAGCATGTTATTTGGAGAAAATACAGTAAATACCAGAAGGGTTGAAAGCAGTTTCTCTGGGATTGAGAAAGTGGAGAGGCTGGGGGAGGAAGAGCCTCAGGGCATTGCTGATTTTCATAATAAACCATGTAGAATTTTTCAACTTAATTTTTTTTTAAAATTATGGGGCATATGTATAACTTTGGTTAAAAAAACACACAAACTAAATATACAAAAACCCCTGTGACTCATAGATACAAAAAACAAACTGATGGTTTCAGATGGGAGGGGGGCTGAGAGGGCTATGTGAAAAAGAAGAATAGCCTTGCCAGCATGGCTCAGTGGTTGAGCACCGACCTGTGAACCAGGAGGTCACGGTTTGATTCCTGGTCAGGGCACATGTCGGGGTCGCAGGCTCCATCTCCAGTGTGGAGCATGCGGAAGGCAGCGGATCAATGATTTTCTCTCATCATTGACGTTACTCTCTCTCCCTTTCCCTTCCTCTCTGAAATCATCAAAAATTTATTTACAAAAAAAAAGAGGGGGAGGTTTAAGGGATTAAAACCTACAAATTGGTAGTTACAGCAACGAGGATGTAAATTACAGCATAGGGAATCTAGCCAACAGTATTGAAATAACTATGTATGGTGCCGGGTGGGTACTAGATCTCCTGAGTGTCCCACTTTGTAAGTTATATAAATGTCTAATCACTGTGCTATACACCTGAAACGCATATAATACTGCATGTCAACTGTAACTGAAAAAGGAAAACAAAAACAAAACCCTGTAATTAGCAGCCTCATCTGTGTATCATTAAGATTTTAACACTTGTGTTCTTAGAATTCCAGAGGTGGGACTGCTGGGCCAACGAGCAATCTTTTTTTTTTTTTTTAATTTTTTTAGCCTATCAGTTTAACAGTGTTTTTTTTTTTTTTAAATAAATATATTTTATAGATTTTTTACAGAGAGTAAGGGAGAGGGATAGAAAGTCAGAAACATCGATGAGAGAGAGACATCGATCAGCCACCTCCTGCACAACCCACACTGGAGATGTGCCCGCAAGCAAGGTACATGCCCCTGACCGGAATCGAATCTGGGACCTTTCAGTCCGCAGGCCAACGCTCTATCCACTGAGCGAAACCAGTCTCGGCCAACTGGCAATCTTGAAGGTCCCTCAGCCAAAGTCCTGACGAGTGCCCCCATCTTCCCACAGATGGGAAAGGCCAGTCCTGGTAAACACCGTGATCCAGTCTCAGATCTCTGCCTGTTGGATGATTTTAAAAAAGGTATCACATTGTGGTTTTCATTTCTTTGACTACCAAATAGATTTGCATAGTTAGTATATTTAACCATCTTCAGTTCTTCTTTGATGAATTTCCTGTTACAGTTCTTTGTCCATTTTTATCATCGAGTGTTCATCCTTTTCACTGTTGATTTGTAAAACCTCTTAAAATAGTAAGCCTACTAATTCTTTGTCTCTCATACATGTTACAAATATTTCCCCCTCAATGGGTCCTTCTGCTTTTAATTTTCCTTTTTGATGTGAAGGAGTTTTCATTTTTATTAGCAAAGTCTATCTTTTATGCTTTCTGGCTGGAAGGCCCTTGCACATCCACAGGCTTTTACAAATATAGCCTTTCTGATGACTTTGCCTAGTATTCACAGACAGCATTTCAGTTATTCCAGGTGTTTATCAATTTAAGCTCTGAAATTGTAATGAGCTTACAGTCGCTGGTGCTCAGTGGGTCGGCCTTGTCTGCCTTCCACACATAAAAATGTGCGGGAAGTGTCGGTGAATTGTAAAAACGTCTAGGAGGCAACAGTGGGCACTCATTAAGAAATGCTGCACAATCAATCACCTGTTTCTTTTTCCTCTTGGGCACAAAGCTAGACTACACTTCCCAGCCCCCCTTGTAGTTAGGTGTGGCCGTGTGACTGAGGTCTAGCTATTGGATTGTGGGTGGAAGGGATGCATGGCCCACAGACCCTTCCATTCCACCCTCGCCTCTCCTCCGGCTGCTGTCAGAGGGTCTAGCAGACATCATAGGCGCTGGCAGAGCCACAGGCAGGAGTCTGTGTTTCTATAAGGCCACATGGGTAGTACTTTATCGTCTTTGTTTTTGTTTTTTTAAATCAAGTCTTGGTATTAGAGTTGTTCTAAGTGTGTAAAATTAATTGGAAACATTTAACTTTTCCCTAAACTCTGGAAAGGTTAAACAGCACAGGCGTGAACTATCACGTGAAACTGACAAGATTCATCCTGAGAACTGCCTTTTGCAAGAGCAGTGCTTGAACAAGCTTTCCTTTTTAAAATTAATTTTTAAGTGTTTATATATTTAGAGCACTTTTAGGTTTACAACAACCTTGAGAAGAAGAAGGTATAGAGTTTTCCCATTAGCTCCTGCCCACTCCCTCACAGCCTCCTCTATTGTCAACATCCCCACCAGCACACGCATTTTTAACCAAGGAGGAACTACATGGACACATCATTATCACCCAAAGTCCACAGTTTACATTAGGGTTCCCTCTTGGTGTTATACATTGAGTGGCCAGATTATTATGATCTCAATGCATAATAATCTGGCCACTCCGGGGGAGGGGACATGGGCAGTTGGCCGGCCTGCCTACTGGTCAAACTCCTGGTTGAGGGGACAATTTGCATATTAGCCTTTTATTATATAGGATATACACTGAGTGGCCAGATTATTATGCGTTCAGAGATCGTAATAATCTGGCCACTCAGTGTATATTCTTTGGGTTTGGACAAATGCATCATGACATATATCTACAATTACAGTATCATACAAAGTATTTTCACAACTCTAAAAACCCTCTGCCCTCCACATATTCATCTCTCCACACCTCCTCTTGCCCTTTTTTGGTAGTGATTTTTTAAAATTTATTTTAAAATATATTTTATTGAATTTAGAGAGGAAAGGAGAGGGAAAGAAAGAGAAATATTAATGATGAGAGAGAATCATTGATGGGATGCCTCCTGCATGCCCCACACTGGAGATCAAGCCCGTGACCCGGGCACGTGCCCTTGACCAGAATCGAACCCAGGACCCTTCAGTTTGCAGGCTGATGCTCTTATCCACTGAGCCAAACCAGCAAAGGCGGTCAGCGACATTTTTACTGACTCTATAGTTTTCCTTTTCCAGAATGTCATCCAGTTGGAATCCTACAGTATGTAGTCTTGTCAGATTGGCTTCTTTCACTTAATAACATGCATTGAAGTTTCTTCCATGTCTTTTCATGGCTTGACAGCCCCTTTCTTTCTCAGTGCTGAATGATATTCCATTGTCTTGGATTACTACAGTCTATGTACCCATTAGCCTGCTGAAGGACATCCTGGTTACTTCCAAGTTTGGGCCATGATGCATAAAGCTGCTATACACATCGGTGTGCAGGTTTTTATGTTCACATCTGTCTTCAGTTGTTGGAGAAAGCACCAAGGAGTGCAATTGCTGGGTCCTACGCTTAGACTATATTCAGTTTTTTAAGAAACTGCCCAACTGGCAACACTTCCAACGTGGCTGCATCCCTCACCACTTTGCATTCCCAGCAGCCACTAGCGAGAGTTCCCGCTACTCCATGTTCCTGTCAGCACTTGGTGTTGCCTGTTCTTGAACTTCTAATGAGTGTGTGGTGGCGTCTCGTTTTAATTTGCATTTTCCTGATGACATATAACGTGGAGCATCTTTCCATGTGCTTCTTTGCCATTTGTATGTTTTCCTTGGCGAGCTCTCTGATGGTCCATTTTTCACCAGATAGTTTATCTTCTTATTGTTCAGTTTTCAGAGTTATTTGCATATTTTGAATAGCTGTCCTTTATCGCTCCTTTTCTCCTCATCTGTGTCTTGTCTTCTGACTCTTTCAAAAGGCCTTTTGCTGCTTGTGTCGCTTAGTGGATGGACAGATAGACCTCCAGTGAAATATTACCCAGTCTTAAAAAGGAAGGAAATTCTACACATTCTATAACATGGATGAACCTTGTGGATACTGTACGAACTAAATTAAGCCAGTTACAAAAAGACAAATACTGAATGACTGCACTTGTATGAGGTACCTGGAGTAGTCAGATACACGGAGACAGATAGTAGAATGGCTCCAGCTGGTGTGGCTCCGTGGAAAGGGCGTTGGCCCTTGGACTGAAGGGTCTTGGGTTCGATTCCGGTCAAGGGCATGTACATATGTTGCAGGCTCGATCCCCAGTCCTGGCCAGGGTGTGTGCGAAGGCAACCGATCCATGTGCCTCACTCACATCAATGTTTCTCTCTCTGTCTCTTTCTCTCCCCTCCACTCTCTCTAAAAATCAATGGAAAAATAGTCTCAGTAGAGGATTTAAAAAAAAAAGAAAAGAAAGTAGAATGGTCCCTGCAGGATTTGGGGGTGGGGGCAATGAGGAGTAATTATGAATGGGCATGGCGTTTCAATTTTGCAAGAAGAGTTCTGGAGACGGGTGGTGGCGATGGTGGCACAACATGAACGCCCTTAATGCCACGGAGCTGTGCACTTAAAAACGGCTGCTAAACGCTGTGTATGTGTTAACCGCAACTTAAAAAACACGCCTCTGGGTGTGGTAGCTGCCGAGGCTGGGGACCTCCAGGCCGCTCCTTAGAGAACTGTGCCTAGTAGCTCCGGCTTGCTCCCCAGCCTGGCCTCCCGGGGTCTTTACCTGTTGCCCTCTCCATGGGTCAGATACCAAGGAGAGGGCAGCGTGCGTTGTCCGAGCTCCTTCCCGTTCTGAGGCCAGGTGAAAGCGAGAGAGAACAGAAATGTGGGCTTTTAAAAAGTAGAAGGAGAATTAAAAGGACAATCGACAATCACACTTACTGTTCCAAGATTAAAAATGTCCTTTAGAAACGGGGCTTTATTAGCCCACAGGCTCCCTGCACGCCCTGGGAAAAGAGGGAGCGGGTCACGGGCGCTCTCCATAGGGGGCAAGCAGGTGAAATGATTATGAAATATGTCAAATAAATGGCCCTTTTTTTCTCCCTCGGAGATAAGAAAAGGTAATTTGGTCTGTCGGTCGCACACACAGAAGACGTCATGGTCAGCTGCATTAATACTGAATACTTTGTCCAGAGTCACAGAGCTCAAAGAAATTACAGAATCTTTCTCCTGTGAATTCTGGCATGACCCTCCGCAGGCCTTTCCCCACCTGAATTCACAAGAGAGATTAATAATAAAGGCAGGGTCCTCAGTGGGGCCCAGTTGTCCTGGGCAAGGTGGCTGAGCCCAGCTGCTTTTCTCTTGCATCCTGTCCCCCACATCTCGCCCCCAGGTCACCGCTCCAGCCCCACCCACCAATGCCCCCTTCCCGTGTCCTGGTCCAGCCTCCGTCTTTGCTCATGTTCGCCCTTGTCTGCACTGTCAGTGCCCAACGGGCCTGGCCAGTCCCAGACCCCGCTCCCCCTCCTCTGGCTGCACCAGACCTGCATGCTCACTTCTTCCCGCGGTTTTATGGGAATTGTGTCCCCACCTTCTTTCCCCACCTCCCAGGCCTCTTTAGAGGAGAGACGCACCTAGCTGCTTCCTTGATAGGTCCAGGCCAGGGCCTCGTTCCTATCGACAGAGGGGATGAGTTCATGAGATCCCTGCAAATGTTCTCTTTTCTACCCTACAACAAGAGTGGAGGCCGTGTGACACCTCCTGTCCTTTAGTACTTAGCATTCTCCTTGGACTGCTTCCCCTCAGTGGATGCTCTTTCCCAGAGATGCCAATTCAGTGGACACTAAAGTTACCAAGTCAGTGACGAGGTGGGGCACAGAGGGCTGGACGCAGCGGAGATACCCTCTGAGACTATACGGTGGATGCGTGTCCTCACATCCCGAGAGCGAACCTGAATGTAAACTATGGACTTTGATGACTACGACGTGTCACGGTAGGTTTGTCCTTGGTTAAAAATGTCGCACTCTGGGGCAGGAGGTGGACCAGGAGGGAGGCTCTGGATGTGTCGGGAGGGGGTACATGGGAAATCTCTGTACTTTTTTCTCAATTTTGTTGTGAATCTATGACCACTCTAGAAAAATATAGTCTTAAAAAGTGAGAAGAGCTCATGAGCTAGAATGCCCATACCACTGTCTTCAAAGCTCCCTCGCGCAGCCACTCACCCTGGGAATTAAAGTTTGGAGTGTATTTAACAGACAATCAGCATCCAGCAAGGTCACAAATACATGTTCAGATGGTAAGACAAGACGCTGAGCAGGCAGCCTTAAGACACCGGCCTGGCCTGCACCTCCCCTCCCCCTCCTCCTTCTTCTTTTTCCTCTTCCTTCTCCTTTTTCCTCTTCCTCTTCTTCTCATAGAATACTCTTCAACATTTCATGTAATACTGATTTGGTGGTGATGAACTCTAGCTTTTTCTTGTCTCTGAAGCTCTTTACCTGACTTTCAATTCTAAATGATGGCTTTGCTGGGAAAAGGGACTCTTGAAAGTGATTTCAACAGCCAGGACTTGTCGGAGAACCCTGGTCAGATGCACTTCTGGATTCAGTGAGATGAGGAACATAAGAAGGCCTGCAGGTGGCGCTGCTTCTAAGGGGCTCAATGAACACTGTGGCTCAATCTTCTTCCTTGACCTTGGGTTTCTGATTAAGGGTGGAGACATTGCTTTTCTTGACTTCAAAGAATAAGGCTCTACAAAGTTGTTATTAGAGGAAAAATTTAAGCAAATTAAATATCGTTCATCCCCACTTAATGGTACGTCTATGAAAAGTGGTACATCTGTGAAAAACTCTGCTGCTATAAAAAATGACAGCTATATTGCTGAAACCGGTTTGGCTCAGTGGATAGAGCGTTGGTCTGCAGACTGAAGGGTCCCAGGTTCGATTCCGGTCGGGGGCATGTATCCTGGTTGCGGGCACATCCCGGGTAGGGGGCATGCAGGAGGTGGCTGATTGATGTCTCTCTCTCATCGATGTTTCTAACTTTCTATCCCTCTCCCTTTCTGTAGAAAATCAATAAAATATATTTAAAAAAAATGACAGCTATGTCAACCAGGAGTATGGTGAATTGATGGTGTAAGTGATGCTGCAATTACTGGCCGGTAATCAGGCCCTTTACCCTGGAATCTGTAGTCCCTTCCACTCTGACTCTGGGCTGGTCCTGTCACTTACTTTGACCAACAGAATGTCATGGAGGGTGAGATACCTGGCACAGTGCCCCTCCCTCCTATCACCTGATGATCTCCAGCCACAAAACTTGTGAATGAGCCCATTTCAGACTACCCAACTGATCACAGATGCTTACCCATCCCCAATCAAGACCAGCTGAGCCTGCCCTGACCAGGAGAACTGTCCACCTGACCTGACACAGACTCATGAACAATGATCAGTGTTGTTCTCAACCATGAATTCTGAGTTGGATTATTATTCAGCAAAAGCTGATGGATTCAGGGCATTGTTGAGGGGCCAGAGAAGCTAGTGGAAAAAGCGGGATAAAAATGTGAATGGACGGAATGATCGCTACCATGTGAGGTGGAGGTAAGAGACAGACAGCGGACCACGCCTACCGCAATGTGGAAAACACTGGTGGAAACACATTGACATCTGGATGGTCCTAAGGGCTGGATGAGGGTAACTTTACTTTTCCTCTTTTGCAAATTCCCTGCGATGTTCTTATGCGACTTTTATAGACATGCCTTTGTGTAAAACAAAGTGCAGGCTGGTCGTACTCAGGACGCTCCTGCCGGAGGCGGCCATGGCCCACCCAGACCTAGGAGCCAGCACCAGAACAAGCCCCTGCGGTGGCTGAAGACCAGCGCTTGACCAAAGGCAAGCACATGTTTCTTCACACTTTGACCTCCCCCTCTCATGAGCAGGAACCCCCCCTTCAGCGTGGGTCAAGTTTACTCAGCTAAATCACAGGGGGCTGGGGTCGGGAGAGGGTGTCTGGCTGGCCCCAGGAGAGCAGCCAGAGCTTCTGGGGCACCTGGTCCTCAGCACCCAGCCGGCCTGAGGGCCCAGCCATGTGGGGGGAACTGGGGGCGCCTCTACCTCCCCAGTGCCGCTCACACAGAATCAGAACCCCACCAGAAATGGCACTGGAGCTCGGTTCTAATAGCCAGCCCAGCCCCTACTGGCCTCTTATACATATAAATTGGGTGTGAGCCCTTTGGGAACTGTAATTTTATTCATGGAGATTGCGCCATCTCATTGGAATATAGCAAACTGTGCTTAAGAGATAGGGCAGCTCGGGTGGTTTCTCCTTGCCCTCCTCCGGTCCCCTTCACGGCCCCGGGCCCAGCCCAGGGCGCACCATGTGGCAGGGCCGTCTCGGCTCTTTCTGTCTCCACTGAACAGAGGAAAGAACCCTGGGGCTGAAGGCAGTTGAAATCAATAAAACGTCAGACCGCAGTCTGCATTCCACTTTGTGTTACTCAAGCAAATGACACAAACTCTGCCAGCCTGGGTCTCCTCAGCTGTGAGTGACAAGAGGGCTGGTCCTAGGGTGGTAGGAGGGCTGCCCCCCAAGGCACACGCGAAAGCACCCAGCACAGAGCCCTTCTCAGGGGGCAGCGACAGCCCTTCCCCATCGGGGCCACTCAGGGCAGGACTGAGCCTTGAGGAGCGCCAGCCGCAGCTAGCACAGCAGAGGGACAGCGGGTGTGGTGTGAGACTGGCAAAGAGCCTGGGCACCCTCCTGGCACACTGGGTCTGTGGCTCTCTGGTCCTCCTCTAAGGCTGTCCTGGTGGCTTGCTGAAACACTCCCCGTGGCCATCTCCACGCACTGCCTCTGCCCGGTGCTGAGGGTGTGTGTGCCTGGGACAGGGGGGAGTGTGTGCCTGGGACAGGGGGGGAGGGTGTGCCCTCTGCCTCCACTCGGCAGGGCAGCGAGGCCCCAGTCTAAGCTCTCAGACCCCCGCCTTTGGGCCGCTGCTCCCCCTGCGGGAGCTCCATGTCAGCAGCACACAGGATGCCTAGGAAGGAGGGCTTGGCTGACGGGCCGGTTCCTCCATGGAAAACCTGGCTTTGGACCTAGGTGGCTCTGGGTGACTGGGACAGAAGCACAAAACGGAACATCTGAGCCAGAGCAGCCCCAGCCATCTCACCTCACCGCCCCCCTGCTGAGCGGTACCCTGAGCCCAGCACCCAGCCCCTGCCTCTGTCCTGGTTCCTTCTTTGCATCAGCAGCTTTGAACAGGGCCGCTGTCGGAAGGCGCCCCCTTCTTAGCTCAAAGCAGGAAGAAGTGGCTGTAGGCAGGGGAGCCAGAGGGCAGACCAGGCCATAGGTCCCCCCTGGCCACCTGGTCACAGGTGCCCCACTCGAGGGACTAGGCTGGACATCCCTCCACCGCCACGGAGGGCATGCTGACAGGTCTCCTCCTGTCCCAACCCCCTTGTTCCTTGGAAAGGATAAACTGTTTGGCCTTCGGACAAGATTATTTTTGAATGGAACAGGATTGTTATCTCTTAATGGAAAATAATTATCCAATGCAAATTAGTTCAACTGTCTGGCTGGGCAGAAAGGAGTGGATATTTTGGACGGTCTCACTGCTGCAAGGGCAGGTATTGGCAGTAAAGGAGAGTAATGAGAATAGGCTGGCCTCTGCAGGAAACCCTGGGAAACCAGCAGGGCCTTGAAAGCGGCCGCTGTGGCTGGGAAGTCTGGCTCACCCTGTTGTCCAAATCAGGGCTTCTCCTAACGGGTCTGGCAGAACCGGAGGCCTGTGGGGGTGCTGAGTGTGGTGGGGACGTGTGAAGTTCAGCCCACAAGGAATTTATCCTGACAGACATGGACCCTAGTCTCTTCTGGAAACAAGGAGAAAGAGCGAGCCAGAGGAAAGGAGAGAGAGCTGCTGATGTAAGTCTAATGAGGGAGGTCACTTCTATTCCCCTCTTGCTGTGCCCTCCCTTCACACAATGCACCTCCCACCTCGCAGAACCCTGGCCCAAACTGGAGCCCTCCAGACTCTCCGTCAGTCACACCCACACACCCAGCTGACCACCAACTCCATCTGCTTTCCTAGGTTCTCCTTGGCTTTGTTCACTTCTTTCCAGCCCCACTGTATCAGTTAGTTACCTACCGCTGGGGCAATGCTGCGTAACAAACAGCCCCAAACCTCAGCTTACAGGCACAAGCAGTTCTTTCTCCTGGCTCTGCTGCCCTGCTGGCCTCCGCTGGGCTGGCTCACGAGCGTGCCGGTAGGAGGGAAGCTCTGCTCCACGTCTCTCTTCCTCCAAGAACGTGGGAGGACCGGGCATGTTCTTCTCGTGATGGCAGATGCATAAGAAACACATGAGACCTCTGAAGGTCAAGTCTGGCATGCAGTTGCTTTTACCTCATCCCAAAGACCAAAGTACCGTATTTTCCGGCGTATAGGATGACTTTTTAACCCAGGAAAATCTTCTCGAAAGTTGGAGATCATCTATACACCAGGTGTCATCTTATAGGGCGGGTATATTCCAAACTCTGTATTTTAACTGGAAAAGTTGGGGGTTGCCTTATACGCCCAGTCATCTTATACGCCGGAAAATACGGTAAGTCACAAGACCAAGCCCAGAGCCCCGGGCTAGGAAAGTACACCCCTCCGAGCTGAGGCTGCAGCGGGTTTGCACTGAGGGTACCGTGGGTGAAGGCTAGTGCTCTGGTCCTGACCACTTCCTGAGAGTCCCACCTCTGGTCTCACCCCTTTCATCTATTCTCCACACAGCGCAGTTTGTTCCTTCTTCCATGCGGACCTGCCCATAGCGTGGTTCAGCTTAAAATCCTTCCTTAGCGTGGTGGTCTTATTTCCTTTTCTGAGAATAACTGGAATTCAATTGTAAAAGCGTTGTCTTGAACAATATACTGAGGGTCCTAGGAGATGTGCCGACGGGCTCAGTGGCCCCTCTGGTTGAGTTGTCCTGGCTCTCCCGCTTCTAGGGGGCAGCCCTGGCTGTTGGTGCCTGTGTATGGCAATGCACGGGAGATCTGCAACCTGCACACGCCTGTGCCTAATGAAATTGCAGAGATAAGTACTGCTTAAACCATGACCTGCAGGCCAGTGCCAGTCTGCAACTTCCCTGTCGTATTTCCATGAAGGCCCAGGAGCCTGCAACCAGAATGCACACCACCACCTGTGGCTAAGCACACAGTCCGGCCCCGCTGGCTTTTCCTCACCGTGAGACCGTGTCGGAAGGAAGCAGGGTGCTGACGTGCTCTCTGGTGTGAGCTCCTGATCGCAGGTGTAGCTTGTGGCCCCGCTCATGTCTCCTCTGCTCCTGGGGACATGGACCTGAGGCTTCCAAGCATCTGCACGGTCCCCCAGAATGCAGTTACAAAGGCAGGGGGAGGGCAGATGCTAACCCAGGAAACGTCTCTTCTTCAGAAAGAGCGGTTAAAAGCTTAAAAGCATAATACATTGCCTGTGATAGATTAAAGCAACACTGTCTGACAGCAAATCACGTAGAGATAAGCAAGAGGAACGGTGTGGTGTGCGTCCTTCAGATTTCTTTCGACGGATAGACAAAGACAGATTCTTTATAAATATGCACACATTCCCAACCATCTATACGCACGTCTATAAAAATGGTAATTTTATTTTTATTTAAAAAACGGATCTTGGTATGCATTAGTTCTGCACTTTTAATGCTTGTTGTTCTGGAACAAAGCACAGAAATGCGCGAAGTTCTGAGGGACCACAGAGGACGAGGGTCCCTGAAGGAGGTGGTCCCTGTTGTGGCCCAAAGGTGGAGTCTGGACCGTGGTCCTGACTGTCTACCCTGCCCGGTGGCCTGAGGTCGGTGCTGTCTAGTCACCCAGCCAACCTCACTGAGCGGCTGCTGGCCATGGAGGAATTTTGCTGGGCAGAGAGGTGGGTGGCGGCAATGCCAGTGGTAAGGCACGAGAGGTAAAGGAATGGGGGGGCGGGACGACCCTTCTGTGGCTCACACGTTTCTCAAATGATTGTCAAGCTGATGCACAGACCCCCGTCCCCACGTCCAGATACATACCACATCCTTCTTCCCGGTCTCCTTCCCAAAGGTTCCCCTGTGGGCCCCCCCCCTCGCCAGTGACCCCAAACCTGCCCCTGCAGGCCCCCCTGCTTTGGGAATTAGAGTGGGCTCCGCTGGGAGGGAGGGCTGGTGGTTGGGGTCCTGGGCTCATTAGGAAAGCAAGTGCTGAGCTGAAACATCACGCAGAGAAGTGCATCAAGCTTGTGGCGCGTAGTGAGGAGAAGTTAAGTTGTGAAAAGGTGAAGGGAGTTTGGGGGGTTCCACGGTCCCCTCCCAATGAATACATGGGGAAGTGGGCAAACCCAGCTGGCACCCACTTCCGCTTTGACAGTTAGTCTCATAAATGGGGACCCTTTAAACATGGGAATCCACCTTATGCTAAGTTAATTAAAAAAAAAATCCAACCAAAATACCCCACAGAAATTCAGAAGGAACTGCTGCTGATCTGTGCAAATATGCCAGGTGCCTCTGTGCGTCTCATTCCAGTCCCACTTCGAAAGGACTGGCTTGGGCAGCTCTCCGGGGTACGGTTCCCCCCCCCCCCGCACCATCCCCCCCCCCCCGACGTCCCGGCCAAAGGCCCCCTCCCGGCTACCCTGCAGTGAGCCTGAATGCCTGCCCACCCCGTCACTAGCCAGGCTCCTTATGTGCTTGTCCACATCACTAACCACCCACATCCCCTCCCTCTCCACCACACTCCTCTCTGGGTGTCTGTATGGCCCTCTGTAAACTGGGGTGAGGGTTGGTGGTGGTGGTGGTGGGGGGCGGTCAGCAAAAGTTCATCCCAAACTAAAATAAAACGAGGAGGGTAATCTCCAAGAATCCTACCCAATCCGATCTGAAAACAAATAGGAAGAAAACTGAGCAGCGAAGGCTCCCTGAGGCGGACTGGGTTCAAGGCTGCAACCCAAGATCTTGTCTTGAGATCCCCTCACCCCATCCCGGGACATTGTGCCTACCTTCTTAGGTGCCCCAAGTTTAAATGACCTATTGGTACCCCCCTCCCCCCCAGACACACACATGCACTCACACACATGCGCGCACACACCATAGAGAGCCTCACTATCTAGTCTGTGCCTGGCCTTCCCATCTTTATCCCCAGAACTTGGGACCTTAGCCGCATCATCTGAACTCTTGAGCTCCATATCCACCCACTGCTCTGTCCCATGCACCCTACACTGACACGCTGCCTGATCCCCTCAGAGGTCGCTGACAACACAGGCCGCCCTTAATCCACCACGCTAGGATTGTTCTGGAAACAGCACAAGAGACAACTCCATCTGCAGCCAGTGACCCTCGTCCTGTCTCCTTACCTCCCCCACCACACTCCGGGCCCAGCCTGGCCGGTTTCTCCACCTGAATGCATCCTCCACTGGCCCGGAACACATCCCCCGAGCCTTTAAAGGAGCATGTCTGAGATGCCCTTTCTCCCCGCTTCAGTTTGTGTTCACCTTTGAGCCTTATGTAAGAGACACGTCCCAGCTCCACAGACTTTGTACCAGTCATATTAACCTATAGCTTTTCAACACTGCATTTTAAAATACTTAAAAAAAGACATAGAACTTACATAAAGTGCAGTCACAGCTCAATACGTTTTTCCATATTTATTTTCCACGCATGGGTTTGAGATACAGATAGGTAGATTGAGGCACAAACTGAAAAGCTAAAAGACTCTTGCAGGGCTGTGTGCCTTGGGGAGAGGGGGCTACCTGCAGGTAACTTAGAAGTTGGGGGCCAAAGAAAGTAGGCACATGCCCAGCATCCTAGGTTGGGGTTAGAAGATCTCAGGATAAGCTAACAAGATCAAGTTCAGTGCATTTGTGCACAGGGGGCAGGCCATGCTGAATTCGAAACTTCAAAAATTTTGATAGCTTAATGGCTTCTGCAGGCTCAGTTGAATTGGTCACTGTCATTGGCTTTTCCATTCTCCCACTGTCAAACATTTCTTATATCTACCATTATAAAGAGCCCTGGTTGATGTTCATAAGTGGTTAGAGCATTGGCCCGCACACCAAAGGGTCATAGGTTTGATTCCTGGTCAAGGGCATATATTTGGGTTGCAGGTTTGACACCCAGCCCCTGCTGGGGCATGTGTGGGAGGCAACTAATTGCTGTTTCTCACACTGATGTTTCTTTTCCTCTCTCCTTCCCTCCCTCTCTCCCTCCCTCCCTCTCTCTCTTCTTCCCTCCCTCCCTCTCTTTCTAAAAAAATCAATGGAAAAAAATATCCTTGGGTGAGAATTAACAGCAACAAAAGGAACATTCAATAAGCAACTTTGTAAATAATTCTTCAAGGACATTGTTGGTTAGTTTTTTAGGGTAAAGTCCTAAAAGTAAAGGTATTAGGCAGAGGAGTAGCCCTTATATAAGGCCAAAGAGCTGAAATGGAACTTGGACTAAGCTCAGGCTAACTTGGGATCTTAGCTGCATCATCTAAACTCTTGAGCTCCATATCCACACACACTGAGAGGCATAGGCAACAGACATTTATTTTGTCACTAGAGGCCCGGTGCATAAAATTCGTGCATGGGGGGTGGTGTCCTTCAGTGCATCTTGCTCCCTCTCCAATCTGGGACCCCTTGAAGGATGTCCGACTGCCTGTTTAGGCCCGATCCAATGGGCAGTCGGACATCCCTCTCACAATCCAGGACTGCTGGCTCCCAACTGCTCACCTGCCTGACTTCCTGATTGCCCCTAACTGCTTTCTGCAAGCCAGCCTGATCACCCCCTAACCACTCCCCTGCCAGCCTGATTGATGCTTAACTACTCCCCTGCTAGCCTGTTTGCCCCGAAATGCCCTACAATGTGGGCCTGGTCACCCCTAACTGCCCTCCCCTGCAGGCTTGATCATTCCCAACTGCCTCCCCTGATGGTCATCTTGTGTCCACATGGGGGCAGGATCTTTTGATCACATGGGGGCAGTCATCTTGTGAGTTGGAGTGATGGTCAATCTGCCTATTACTCTTTTATTAGATAGGATTGAGGCCTGGTGCATGGGCGGGGGCCAGTTGGTTTGCCCTGAAGAGTATCCTGGATCAGGGTGGGTGTTCCCTTAGGGTGTGGGGTGGCATGGGCGAGAGGCCTGTGGTGGTTTGAAGGCCAGCCATGACCCCCAGAGACTCAAGTGGAGGCCCTGGTATCTGGGATTTATTTATCGTCTACAATTGAAACTTTGTAGCTTGGAGTGGAGCCAAGCCTTCTGCTCGCACAGCCATTGAAACTTTGCTGCCTTAAGCGCGTGCCAGGGTGTGTGGAAAGCTTGGCCTCCTCTATCGCCAGGGGCAACCCAAGCCTCTCTCCTGATCTCTCTGTGGCTGTAGCTATCTTGGTTGGGTTAATTTGCATACCTGCTTTGATTGGCTGGTGGGCATGGCTGGTGAGTGTGGCTTGTGAGTGTAGCAGAGGTACGGTTGATTTGCATATTACTCTTTTATTAATAGGATAGTTCTGAGAGCTGGAAGCTACAAATCAAGGTGCTGGCAGGGTTGGATTCCTCTGAGGCCCTCTCCTTGTTTTGCAGGTGGCCACCTTCTTCCTGCCTTTTCACAGGGTCTTTCCTCTGAACATGTGCCCTCTGGAGTCTCTTTGTCCTAATCTCCTCTTCCATAAGGAGAGCAGTCAGACTGCTCCTTCTAAAGCTGAGATGAATTTTGGTGTGAAGACCTCTGTGTCTCTCAGCTTTATTCGTCTCCCTTCCTTCCTGTCTCTTATGGCATCACTGAGACAGCTGATTGTTGACAGCTGCCAATCAATCTAAACTAGAAATTATCAACCTTCAATGCTCCCTGGAATTGTCTGAGAGTATAAAACACTACCCTAGTGTTTGGGTCCCAACCCAACAGATTCTGATGTCATTGGTCTGGGGGTGCAGTCTAGACAGGAAAAACCTTGCAACTCTTCAGGTGGTTCCGTGTTTGGCCAAGGTGTTAACTTCTAGTTTCTGATCTCTCTTCCTTGCCTTTGCAAAGCATAAGACAGGGCACAGGGGCTGTTTAATTACCGTCTTCCCAAGTTAATTAAAGTTCCCTACTCCAAAGCCTGTTTTTAACCCCCCTAAACAAGTTTATTTTAAAGTGTGGCTCTTTTGTTAAAATTAAGTCCTTAAAATAAAAATTAAAAGACAAAATGGAAAACCACTGGGCATAGAAAATCCACCCTGGGTTTAATAGAGTCTCTTAAATTGGGGACTGGGGCTGCGGGTGAGGGAGCTTGCTATACATTGTGGTCCCTGAGGCTTATGTTGTGTGTAAGCTTTTAAAAGAAGAGGATAAAAGCTAATTTTCCCGAGAGCCCTGCTTCTGTGGTGGGGTGATTAGGACACTATTGTGTTAAGTTTGGGCTCCTCCACGTTTCATGCCCCAACTTCCACTATTTGAAACAAAACTTTAAAAGATCCACGGGTGTGTCTCACAGACACACTGAGCCGAAGAAGCCAGACACACGAGAGTCCTTATTGGATGATCCCATTTATAGGAAGTTCAAGTTCAGGCGAAACTTTCCTACAGTGACAACCTCAGAAATGGTGGCCTCTGACGTGTGTTTGTCTGTTGGATAGCGAGGTCCTGAATAATTATTTTCCTGAGTGATGGACAGAGAGGGACTCGTGGCTCAGCCGGTTCTGGGGAAGATGTGTGTGGTATGGCTCCTCTTCAAACCAGGGCTTTCTGGCGTGGTCCAGGGCCATCCTGAGGAGGATGGAGTTAGGGCCCCAGTCCTCCCCCAAACTTGTCAGCCTGATCAGAGACTCCATGGGGAAACCTTCCCTCTGCTCCAGGCCCACCAGTTTCTCAGCTGTGCCTCCCACCTCTACGGACCTCCTTGTCTGGCCCATATCTACTCTCCATTGTCTATCTACAGTCTCAGTCTCCCACAGAAGACTGGGAGGCACTCAGTGGTGGACAAGGATGGCAGACATGGGGTCTGGCCTCTGCTTGCTCTCTCCACGCCTTCACACCGCTCTTCTACCTTCAGCCTTACACCTGGCCAAAAATGTCACCTGGGCACGGGCCCTCCTTCCTGCCGAGATAACCCTCTCAATCTTGTTCACCTGGAGGTGGGTCATCCTTGACATCACAGCAGGGTGTGTTTCTTTGCCTCCGGGGATGGCCTTAATCATGCCTTCCACTTGTCACTACTGGTTTAGGCAGCTGTGCTTGCCATTAGGCGGGGTGTTCTTTTGGGGACAGGAGTCTATTTGTAATGCTGGATACAGTGCTAGGGACCGGAAAGGGACTTAAACATGATGTTTGTCATTGAACGTGTTAGTTTAGGATGGAAAGGGAAGCATAGACCAATGTCTTTTGTTACGGCCATCCATTTATTCGTAACAGTATTTGAAACAAGATGGCAAGGCTTGCGATTCTAATGACTCTTTGAGAAAGACTACTTGGTGGGTTGGGATCTACCGACACAGGTGTGGGCTGTCCCCAGCTCCAGATCGGGCAGCAGAATGGCTCTATGAAACAGAGGGACAAGAATTTGACAGTGGGGTAGGCAGTGCTAGAGGGATGGAGGGAAGAAAGAGAGTGGGCAGAGGGCACTGCAAGGATGGCAGGAAGCCGTGCTCTGTGAAATGTAATACCTCCCCTGGCCCCGAAATCTTCACTGAGGTTCCCTACACTCATGAAATGTTCAATGGGAGTGTATTTGTGTGTGTATGTGTGTGTGTGACTATGTATATATGTATATGTACCTGTGTGTATGTATAAGTATGCGCATGTAAGAGTGCAATGTGTGCATGTGGGTGATGTGAACATGTGTGTGCTCATGTGTGACAGTGTGCATGTGTGTGTGTGTGTGTGTGTGTGTGTGTGTGTGTGTATTGAGAAAATGTCTATATTTCTTGCCTGGACTGTTTCAGGACAGAGGCTGAGGCAGCATGAGGAAGTCAACCTTCGATCTCTCAGCAAACATGGAGAGCATAGGCCATGGGGTGGGTTCCATGGGGAGCCAAATTTGAGGGGCCAGTAGTCCCCACCTGAGATGAGTCACACATTTACTGGCACCCATCTCAGGGAGTCACTAGTTTCATCAAGAGAGCCAATCTTCGTTGCCAGGCACTGCCTGCTTGGAACCAGGATTGAGGAGTTGAAGTCTCTGAGACTCCAAGGAAAGGGTGATCATGATTGATTAGCAATGTCTGCCCTGCACTCCACCTGGAACGGAGGACAGCATGCATGCCACATGTCTGCCATCCTTGTCCGCCACTGAGTGCCTCCCAGTCTTCTGTGGGTTACTGAGACTGAAGATAGACAAGGAGAGTAGATATGGGCCAGACGAGGAGGTCCGTAGAGGTGGGGGGCACAGCTGAGAAACTGGAGGGCCTGGAGCAGAGGGGAGGTTTCCCTATGGAGTCTCTGATCAGGCTGATAGGTTGGGGGGAAGAAAAGGAAAAAGGGCACTTCCCGCAAGAGACAGAAGATCTGCAAATTCCCACAGGAGTGACCATGTGGGCGTGTCTGGCAGGTGGGACAAGGAGGGGGTGGCTGATGGGGAGGACCAAGGGCTGTCCCTAGGAGGGTAGTCCGTAACAGGGTCCCCTCAGCCCTGTACAAAGGAGGCAGTGCTCAGCCTAGCAGACACCGGGAGACAGTGTGGGCACCAGCACACCCCTCCAGACGGAGGGGGCTTTCTCTGCTGCCGTTCTGAGCACAGACTGTGGGAACCTGCTGTTCCTGCTGCTGTATATGTTGTGAGCTGCTGCAGGTGCAGGACAGACGGCCACAGACCATTTGCATGGGATGGAGAACACATTTTCAGTTTCCCCCCGTCACAAAGTGCAAATTTCACTTTTACAGCCCTTCTCTCCCCACCATAACCACATGGGTTTCTCCACAGCACCTCAGAAGCTTGTAAGAGACACCCCAGCTTTCCTCAGGGGTGTTTCTGCCTCACCAGCCTCCAGAGCTCTGAAAAGCTCAACCCCCAGCCATTGATATCCCTGCCTCACACCTCCTCCAAAGTCTGCCCCCACCCAGGGAGGCAGGAGCCTGGATGTCAGTCCTGGCTCTGTCCCAGGGAGGGGTCTCCTCTGACCCCTGCCCCTGGCTCCATCCCATGACAATTATCTGCTCTCTCTCTGGTACCCACTAGACTTGATAAATTTTGAAGGTCTCCAAGTTGTAGACTGTCTGATCTTGTTTTTTTCTTTAATGTTTTTATTGATTTTAGTGAAGGAGGAAGAGGAAAAGAGATAGAAACATCAATAATGAGAGAGAATTATTGATTGGCTGCCTCCTGCACACCTCCTATTGGGGATCAAGCCGGCCACCCAGGCATGTGCCCTGACTGGGAATTGAACCTCGACCTTCAAGACTGTCTGATCTTGAGTTTTTTTGTCTTGTTTAATAGCAAGTGTTGGGCCTTGGGGTGGCCCCTGATGAGTCTGGGGACCTGAGGTCTTCCAGGGGTCTCCTCCCCTTCCTGGGACCTGCTACTACTCTCCATTTTCTTTCCACTTTCGTCCCCGTCTTCAGGTCTGGATCCTGTGTCTGTGGGTCCAGTTGTTCACTGGCTCCTGATGATAACTGCGGGGAGGTGTTGCTTTGAAGGTGCTCATGCGAACAGGGCTGCTGGCAGGGAGGTCTCCCCTGCCCCCTGCACCTGGCTCCAGGCCACAGCTTCTTGCAAAAAACTGCCATCTGAGCAGACTCAACCTTTAAACACTAAATGCATTTCTCACTCCTAATGTGATAAGTTTTCAGAGAAGTTGTTTTCTGTTAACAAAGTGTGGCAGGGAGAGACAGGGAGAGGGGTTGAGGTGGAGGACCCCAAAGTCTAGACCTGGCTCTGCCTCTGACTTGAGATATGACCATGGGCAAGACTTTTCCTCATTCTTAAAAAAACCCCAAAACAAGCATACATTTCAGAGAGGAAGGGAGAGATAGAAACATCAATGATGAGAATCACTGATCAGTTGCCTCCTGCACATCCCTCACTGGGGACTGAGCCGGCAACCTGGGCATGTACAGGCACTGAATGGGAATTGAACCATGACCTCCGGTTCATACGTCAACACTCAACCACTGAGCCACACCAGCAGGGCCAACTTTTCCTCATTTTGACCTCAGTTTCCCATCTGACTCACCCTGTTTCACTCCATTTCCACCCTGTGAAATGGAGTGAAACAGGGTGAGTCAGAGTGTACTAGACAATCTTTTAGATCCTTTACAGTTCTGACATCCATGAGAACTTCAAGGATCCTGCTATGGCCCAGAGCGCCCCCCGACCCGCCTTCTGCAAGGTGGCTCTGTGGGCAGAGCCTGGCTTGCTGGTAGGATGGGAAGGCTGGGGAGAAGAAAAAGATCCTGGAGCACAGACCGGCAGGCTTCAGAGGCTGGGCCTGTGGTGGCGGCAGAGGAATCCAGAGTGACCCAGGAGGCCAAGGTTAAGTGAAGCAATGAAACCAGAAAACTCCCTTGAGTAGCCAAGTGCAGGAGGGCTGCCATGCAAATCGCCAGGAAGAGATGATTAATCGGGTGTAGGCAAAACAGAAGAGAGGTGCCTGGTGACCCATGACCTGTGGACGATGGACCCATGGTGGATCCCCTGGGCCCCCTGAGGCATAGAGGAGGAGGTGGGGTGTGAAAGGGGGCCGAGGCAGCGTAGCTCCCCTCCCAGAAGACTGCCCAGGCGAGGCTGGCTGGCAGGGGGGCGGGGATGGTGGAGGAGGGTGAGAAAGGCACACCGATGTTTCCATTTCAGAGGTTCCGTGTTCTGCCCCAACCTCTGACGCCTCTCTGCGGGGTGGAGGAGGGATGCGGAGAAGAGGAAGCAGGGGCTTTTCTGAGCGACGTTTCTAGCATCTAGAGCTATCAGAACTCATGGGCCCTCTGGGAGGCTCCTCCCAGTGCCTGCCCCCCTCTCAGTAGATGCCTGAATGTCCATGGCTCTAGTAGCTCCCCCTCTAGGACCAGGAGCCCACTGTGTGCCCAGCCTGCCCCACTGTCGGAAACTCTAGTCAGGAAGGCTTCTCGGCACCAAGCCAGCCTCCTCCCCAGCTGCATGGGCATGTGGTACAACATTCCCCGGATGTTCCGCCTGGTTCCGGTTGTGGGGAATTTTATGTAGGACGCAAGAATAAATACTGTAAATCTATTACCAAGGTGCAATACATTACTCAGCAGCTTGGTACCTTGTTCTAGGGATTAGGATTTTGTCAATGTTTCGGACTCAGTTTCCATTTTTAAGATAAAAACTATAGTGATGGTTCAGTTTATGTCCACTGAGCTAGGCTATGGCTCCCAGCTGTGCAGCCAAACACTAGATGTTGCAGGAGAGGTCTTTTGTAGATGTGATCGAATCAGTGACTTCACGTAAAGATTATCCTCCACAATGTGGAACTCATCCAATTAGCAGAAGGCTTCAAAGGCAAAAACGGGTTTCCTGCAGAAGGAATCCTGCTTCAAAAGTATAAAATACTACCTGCGTTTCCAGCCTGCCAGCCTGCCTGCCCTGCGTATTTTGTTTTGAACTTGCCAGCCCCACAATGGTGTGAGCTCGTCTTTGCTGTAGAGCTGAAAGGGGACTGCATTTGTCTAGCTCCCCAGAAAAAGCAAAAGCTCCTCAAGGGCAGGGGCCCTGGATGCCAGGGCAGGACCAGGCACGGGGTGGAGCTGTGAACCAAGGGTTTTTAGGGTGGCTTCCCATCTGGCTGCTTACCACAAGGGCCTAATTGCTGACCTGGATACGCCTGGCAGAGCCAAGCACTGAACCACACAGGCCGGGCGACTGTTTCTAATTTCAGAATGAAGCAACAGGCCCAGAGAGGTGGTCAGGGTTATCAGAGCTCAAAATGGCACGTCCTTGTGATGGCATCAGATCAGCAATGAGTTTATACTGGTCTGTGGGGTGCAAGAGGCTGAGTTATGTTTGGTAGACATACTCAGGAGGACGTATGTGGAAATCTGTAAGGGCTGTTCACTGGTGTACGAAGGACTGAACTCTGATAAGAGAAGTTACAGCGATGGTCTGTTCTTTCCCACAGGAAAGCCTTCCTTTGCAGGCGTACCCACTCCTCTCCTCCCTGGGCAGCCACAGGGCGTTTCTTGAGAGGACCTTTCCTCAGGTGAATAGGAGATAGGAGACTCCTGGTCTCCAACCTGCTCTTGGTCCCCAGCACCGTTCTAGTGGCCCCCAGAGACGCCCCTTTCCCCTTCCCTCTGGTGGCCCTTCCATACCTCCCCACGCCTGTTACCCCTATTCCCTTACTCTCAGAAAAGCTTCTCCATCAAAAGGGAGGCACTGAAGACACCATTTCGCATCTCGCTCACCAGTCTTCAGCTCCTTTCATGCATCCCTCTGGACCCACCCGTTCCCTCTTTGAGTGCCATTAATTGAGGTTTCTTCCGGTGTCCATCATCCGCTCCACTTTCAGCACCTTCCTGTTAACAATGACCTGACTTGGCCAGTCCTCTGTCCTGTCAACCTTTCATAGCCCAGGGTCTACAAAGCGATAGACATTTTCTCCTCTTCCCTGCTTAGAAAAAGACACATTCTCTTCTCTTGGCTGCTCATTCTCTCTAATACCATGGCACTACTTTGGGGAAAAAAAGAAAGAAAAAAAAAGCTTTCTCCAAAAAGCTGCATGCTCCCAAATCTGACAGATGCTTTCTGTTCATTTGTATATTTGCCCAGAATTTATTTCACAAAGGAACTGAGGTATAAGGATATATGCAAGATCAGTAATTAAGAATAATTACAATAGTCTTAAGCAAAGTGTAAACCAGAATGGAAATTCAGAGAGAAAAATAACAAGAGAAAACACTGCATCCCTCAATAAAAGCTCAGAGAATAAAAACAAGGGCAACTTGGTTGAAGCAATTCTTCTTACAGCTTTTGGGGTGTGTAGTAGGCTGCACAGTGTTCCCTCAAAAGTTATATTCAAGTTTTAATCTCTGGTACCTGTGACTCTGAACTTATTTGGAAATTGTTTTTTTGCAGATGTAAATAAGGATCTTGGGGTCAGACCATCCTGGATTTAGGATGGGCCCTAGAGTCCAAGACACAGAGAGAAGATGGAGGCAGAGATGGAAGTTATGCATCTACAAGCCCCATAGGCCAAGACCTGCCGCCAGCCACCAGAATCTAGGAGAGGCCAGAATGAGTCCTCCCTCAGGTCAGGAAGGAACCAACTCTGCCAAAATCTTATTTTTGGACTTTTGGCCTCCGGAGCTGTAAGAACGTATTTCTGTTAAGCTCTCTAGTTTGAGGTATTTTGTAGTGACTTGTTACCATGGCCTCAGAAAACAAATATGGGGCACATGCTTGCTGTTTCATAGCCTTTACTGACGGGGTTCCTTGTCCGTGAAGGGCTGTTCCACTTCTGTTAATCTGGCAAACACTCTGTTACAAAGACCCATGGGAAGTCCGGGCCAGAGGAGGTCCTGCCTACCCCTCTCAACTCTTTCTGCCACTGCTCTCCTGTATGGCAAGGTCTTCCATTGCTTGTTAGCCCCCGAGGCTTGAGACTTCTCTTAATAAAGTCAACCTCAAGCAAGAAGACTACCAGCATAAAACAGGTCCATGGCAAATACGTGTTGGTTGGAAGGGATTAGGAATATCAAAGACGGGAGGATTAATATTGGCTGGGGTGGTCATAAAAGTGGAACAGAATAGTCAGCACAGGCAACGACACAGGGAACAAGGTAACTAGGAAGGAATAAGAGGCTGCCTTGTTTTGTATGGAATCTTTTGTTGGCAGAAGAATTTCCAGTTGTTTCTTATGAGAAGATTCTCTCCATATCTTTTATCAACATATTATTGATATGTTGACCCTGTGTCTCTTTACACAAACACAGCCCACATCAATCTTTTCACTGCAGCACTAACAAATAACATTTTTTTTTTTTTTGCCCATCATAGTGGGGAAAAGAAAAAGGAATGAAAATATTCCATGTTACTGTGGGTGTGGGCTGCCAGGAATCTGATTTGCAGTATGTCTGAAACCTTGCATGAAATAGATGCATTTTTTTTTGACCCATAACTTCTATTTTATCACAATGAAACAATTGGAGAATATATGATGTGTGTAGAAGGACTTTTTCTAAAAATAATAAAAATTAGAAACAACCAAAATGTTTAGCAATAGGAAGCTGATTAAATAAATTACGTACAGCTATGTCATAGGATATCATGAAACCATGAAAACGAATGATGTAGATATATATTTGATTGAAAATATTTTCACTATTAAGTATAAAAACAGGTTACAAAATAAGGTGTATGTATATAAAAAAACTTATGGAGGATAGATAGTAAGAATGTTACCCATATCTTTGGGTAGAAGAATCAGGTATGATTTTATGTTAAAAAAATCGCACTGCCCCCCGACGCCGCCCCCCCCCGGGAGGGGGGAGTCCGGGTAAAACATAAAAATGAACAGCCTGATAATAGGCACTGCTAACAGCACGGCTCTGAAGTAATAGGCCAAGCATGGCCCACAAAAGCCAGGCTTTCCGTTGAGAGAATGGGAGGTGGTTTCTCTGCGCTCTAAAATGCCACACGTGAACCGAGGCAGACCCCAGGAAAGGAGCCCCTCAGGCTGCTCCTAATCAAAACAGGTCCAGAGGCAAAAGACATTTCGAGTCTTCTCCATCCTAGCAACAGAGGACTCCTCACTGTTCGGGACATCTGCTTTTCTTCTCTTAAAGTCTTATTTGATTGTCCAGCCGCTGCATATTTTCAACTCCCCATTCTTGTACGGAAAGTTAGTGTGTGAGGAGGCTGGTTGCTGACTGCAAGCAGGTGCCGAGGACCGTGAGGAGGAAATGGAACAGAAGCTCTCTTTGGTCTTTCCTTACCATCCTTTCGGATCTGCATATAAATGCGTGGGCCTGGACGGTAAATTATACTCCAGAACAAAATGTTCTCTTCTAAAAGGTTCTTAGAAAAATATACAATTGGGGAGGAAAAATAAGAGAATGTGCAAAAACAAATAGAAAAAAAAAAAGCTTCCTTTCTTCCCTTCTCTAAACAATCTTCTATGTATGGAAGACGCCACAGAACATCAGTCACACCATGCTTGTTCTGGGTCCTCTGGAGGAATAATGCCTGTTATCTCAAGGCATACCACTCCAGGGAGGCGCTGGCACTTTTAGCAGGGTGTTAAGAGTCTGGTCACTTATCTTAGGGTCAAACAATCCCAGGTGATGTGAGGACGCCACACAGCAACACACAATGAACCCTTATACTTAGCAGAAAGCTGAGCAGCCACTGGGCAGGTGAGGACCGAAGACTGTGGACCTACAATTTACATGGGAGCGGACATGGGAGGAGAGAGTTGTCCCTGGAAAGACAAGAGAGCGGATCCCTCCAGATATTTGGCAGTTTGTGAACTTCACAAAGACCAACAAAGAATCTAACACTATAAAACTGTCTTAGTGCACCTTGCTTTATTCTGGCAGAGCTGGTGCTTGGGCAACAAGGGCACGTTAACCCCAGTTACTGGAGATTTTATAACGTTAGTCACTTGTCCAACCCAAGTATGCCCCTTGTTGCCCAAACTCTCATTGGCTTTTTACATATCAGACACACTTATTTACTCTATTTCAGACATTTTATTTTTCCAATTCTAACAGTAGGCTATGATAAGTACAAAAGGCTTGTCAGTACAAAAATTCCTAGATAGCTATACAGTTAAAAAACCTATGAAAACAAAACAATTTTAAAAGCTGGGCAGTATTCATCTCTATATAGCCGAGTGACAGTCTTCTTGAAGTGTGGCTGTAAAAATGGTAGAAACTATTTCATTGTGATGACACCAACAGTTTTGAGAGCTCTATTTCACTCATTTCAGGAAATCTGTCCTGGGACATTTACACCCGATGGATTCCTTGCCTGTGTTTCACAACAGCCCGCTTTCCTGCTTCTTCGGGGCTTTAGTGACGACGCCTTCATTATTCATCCCTGATGTTCTGACCAAAGGTAGATTCTGACCTCAGCTTCAGAAGCTAGTAAAGCTTAGATTTATAACTATTATCCTTTCCAATGTTAAAAAGAGTAATGATGAAAAAGATCTATGAATTTTTCATGTTACCACTTGATTTCTCTTCCTGCAAGGACTTAATTTACATATGCACACTGCAGACGAATTACATTTAATGAGCTTTAATTTTTTCAAAGCATTTTAAAAAATTCTCTTGACAAGATTAATTCTTCCTACCTATGGGATTCTGAGTAAAAATGACCAACTGGAACAGGGGAATTCCGAGTTTATCTTTGTTTTCCCTCTCGGTAACCTGCTGGACACAGAGAACAGATCTCCAAGGTCTTCACTCAGCAACTCTAGGGTATGGCTGAGATTAAACAAAACAGAAAAACAAAACTCACTTTAATGAGTAAAAAGACTGACAGAATGTCGTAGACATGAAGAGCAGACAAATGCTGGAAAGCCACATCGGCAGCTGTCTCACAGTCTAGACTTTTTTTTCCTCTGCTTAATAAGAAATAAGTTATCATCGTCCTCCTCCTCCTCCATGCAGCGCTCCTTCTTCTTACGCTTGCCCCGCCTGCCCTCTCTGGGCAGCTTGTCTTCTGGCTTGTGCTGGTGTGAGTGGTGAAAGGACTTGTGAGGCTTCTGGGTTTTGAAGGTGCCAAGAGAAGAGTGGGTTCTGGGACCTCTGGGGAAGTCCTCATCCACATCATAACACCTGTTGGCCTTCCTGTGCTTTTCACGCTCTCTGTGGTTCCTGCTCGTGGTTTCTTTCTTTTCTTGAGGCCACCTTGTGTTTCTCCTTGAGGCCTGGCTCTTCTTCATGTCATGGTGGGACCTTTGATTTGTTTCTTTCATATGCGGCCTCTGGAACTGCCTTGGAAAATCCCCAGTTTTCTGCAGTTCTGAAAAATATAAAAGTATTTTTGCATATTCTGCAGCAAGATAGTCCATGCAGAGCTTTCCTAAGTCTGTAAATAACTTAGCAGAGAGGGAAGCCAGACATTTAAATGCATTAATGATAGGGCATTCTAAAGGGCCCTTACTAAAGTAAAAGTCACTAAGAACTATATGGCTGTAGTTATACATTTCTGATTGCTAACAGTGAAGAACATCCAGAAGTCCAATGATATTCATTCTGCTCAATACAATCTAACTAGGTTAAACAGTGCAGATGAGGGCAAGCTTCGTGAAGAAAAGGCATGTCTGACCAATTCCAGGGACAGCCCTTGATAATAAGGTTAAGCAAGATGCATAACAGTCTTATTGACAGACTTATATGATATTTCAATGACACCCTGAAGATACAGTCTGGCCACGGTACTTAGTTAGAGGTGGCCAAAGAGGACAGATAATTCCTCCAGAGCAGAGATCGCTGGCGTGAAGACTGAGTGTGTACTTGTGCACACACGTGTCTTCGAGTTCTTAGTGCAGATCTGATGTTATGTTTTGTTAGGACTTGGCTCTCACTACAGGTATCTGATACAGGGATTCTGACAGGGTAGGTCGGAGATGAGGTTACAGTGAGGGATGAAAATTAACATGTCAACAGAATCTTCAAAGACTAAAGAAGTGCCTCCCTTCCAAATGAAATAAAATGTAAAGTCATATATTTGGGAGATAAAAAATGAATTTTGGAATATACAGAAGAAAATAAGTAATAGATTTATAGACTTTGGCATAAAATGAAAATTCCAATGAATCACAGCAAGCTTCAAAGTGAATCTGTGCTGCAGAGCTGTCAATATAACCAGTTAAAAAGGAAACCAAATAGTTTTTCTCTGATTATAAAACTTATAAACACTCATTACAGAAAACTTGGCAACTAAAGAAAAGTATAAAGAAAATAAAACAGAAGCACTCATAATCCTTTAATCCAGAGATGACATTTTGTGCACTTCTTTTTAATTTAAAAAAATATATATTTTATTGATTTTTTACAAAGAGGAAGGGAAAGGGATAGGATAGAGAGTTAGAAACATCAATGAGAGAGACACATCAATCAGCTGCCTCCTGCACACCTCCTACTGGGGATGTGCCCACAACCAAGGTACATGCTCTTGACCAGAATTGAACCTGGGACCTTTCAGTCCGCAGGCTGACACTCTATCCACTAAGCCAAACCAGTTAGGGCTTTTTAATGTTTTAAAAAGAATCTGGAAAAGAGTAACAAAAAAGGCTCAAAAAATCAACAATGTATAGGTCAACTTGAAAAACAAAGAATTTTTTTTTCCCCAAAGCAAGAACAATAACTGGTAAACCACCTTGAAGTATATTGCAAGAAAGAACAGAGGTCGAGAAAACAGGCTTATGTTATAGGATAATTTGGTGAGAAAGAACCTTATGTTATAGCAACAGAGAACAAAGAAGCCACAGAGGGTGGCTATGGACCTGGAGCTCAGCTTTGGGGAAGCCCCAGGAATTCATCCAGTAGGGATGCCTGTCTTTCTATGAAAAATATTAGAGCTATACAAAGGGGGGACAAATCACTAGTCAAACAGAAAAATCTCAAAGAAGCCTTTAAAACTCTGCATACATATATGGATAGAAGTACTTTCTGGACATTTTCTAAAATTATCATTATGTTAGAAAAATGTTTATTGGGAATAGATTACAACACAGGATTTTTTAAAAATAATTTATTTTAGAGAGGAAGGGATAAGGACAGAGAGAGAGAGAGAAAAAAACATCAATGTGAGAAACCTCCACTGGTTATCTACCCCAACTAGGGATGGAACCTGTCCCCTGGGTATGTGCCCTAACTGGGAATTAAGCCAATCAACTGAGTCACATGGACCAGGGCACAACATAGGATTTTTGAAGTGGGTATTTGATTTCTGGAGATCAAGAAAGTTCCAGTTTCCATGGTAATTAAAAACATTTTCTGTGTTAACCAATGACCCCCAAAGCAGGTAAAAACAGGGCAAAAAAAGAAACTTGGGAACTACTGCAAAGTTGATCTAGCAAGAAAATAACATACCTTTTACTTTTCGTTTTATTCTGTATTCTCGCTCCCGAATTTCGTATTTGTCATCATAGTAGTAGATGAATGGAGATGTTGGAAAGGTCTGGTTAAACATTCGCCTTTCTGTACATTCCTGTAAATTGTATTTGAAAGTAGGATGTCACAAGGGCATACTGTTCAAGCAACCTTTTTGCAAGATTATGGATGACTGTGATTGGAGATGAGTCCCACGTCACTGGTACCTCATTCTTGGCTGCAGGCTGTGGTCTGGCTGGACACTGGGAGCATCACCCAGCCTGACATCCAATCAAGTATTTTTTTCAGACTTGAATTTTCTTCTCTTACTTCTTTACCTATGAAACCCTTATCTCTTCTTGATCTTTCCTGCCAACCCACTCCCTCAGTCTGAGTTGACAGCAATGACTGGGGGGAGGAGGAGAGGTCCCTACTGCACTGCTTCATACCTGTTAGAGCAGTGATTCTCAACCTTTCTAATGCCGCGACCCTTTAATACAGTTCATGTTGTGGTGACCCCCAACCATACTTCGTAACTGTAATTTTGCTATTGTTATGAATTATAATGTAAATACCTGTGTTTTCCAATTGTCTTAGGCGACCCCTGTGAAAGTGACGTTCGACCCCCAAAGGGGTCATGACCCACAGGTTGAGAACCACTGTGTTAGAGGGTTTATTTTATTTGGCCTTATGTTGTATTAGACCTACGCTTGTCTGTTCAACAGCCTTCCATCAAGTGCTTTCCCCTTCTCTTTTCCCCCTTCACAGTTATATACTAGATGTGGGTGTAACTTCTTAGCTCTTTTTCCTACCACACAAGTGGTTTGTAAACTTATTTTAACACAATACTCACTGGGGGGTGGGGTGGGGCAGGGGAGAGACAGTTGATTCTTATGGTGGGGAGCAGGTTGGTGGTGAATTGTGTCCAGTTTGAAATGCTCTTAGGTGATTTTGAAACACCTCAAAGGAACACTTTCATCTCTTCAATTCCCCCCACTTAAGGTAAGTTCACTCCTGTCATTCATTACCCAGGTCAGCTCCCTATTCTCATGACTCTGACCTTCCCTTGACTGTTAGTTTCCAAATCCATACCCTTAGCCTGAATACATCTATGTAGTAGGCTTTTTAAAAAAAGCATGACCTGTGACATATATCCATTCAGCACACCTGAAATCAAATATCTTTCTTTTCTTTGAAAGAGGTTTCCCTTTGGAACGTTCCCATTTCTGTCTTTTGCCATCATACCTAAAACTTATTTATGTGAGTTCAATACTTCGTAGCTAGGTATTGAAGAAAAATTAGAATACCTCTTAGGAAGAAAGTATGTGAAATATCCATATAAAGTTTAGCTAATTTATCATCATTTTGGCATTATATACTTGATTTGTAATCCTAAGCATCTGATCAAGCTAGTACATACATACATTTAGGAACATAGCTGGCAGGGATGAGAGAAGTAAATTAGTTGAAACTATATTAAATTTTACTTGAGAATGTTAGTTTCTAAAGAAGTAAGTGTTCAGAATTACATTATTTTTGAGTTCATCTTTCATCAATCACTTCGTGACAACAGAATGCTTTATGCCCAAATGCCACTCAGACTTACATGTCCATAATGGCCTTCTTGACCACAGTTGTAGCAATACATTAAGGCTGATTGTCCAGAAGGAGTCTTCGGCTTTTTGGGTGGTCCAGGTTTAGTCTGCAACATGAATATTTGTAAGGTTTTATTAAATGTTAGAAGAAAATTAAATCTCATTCTTTCTAAAAAAGCTCTTTTTAGGTAAGAGAGTCCTTAGAAATATTGTCTTCTAGAAGTCAGTGTAGAGACCCCACCTTCAGATGACGCTGTATAATATGATAACAATTCTTGTATTCTTAACGTCAGCATGTGCTATCCTTTCCTTCCTTACACCTCATTCCATTCAGCATTAGACCCAATACTGTGTTAGGTATTAGGTATCCCAGACAGAAAAGAGTAACAGATTAGTAGAACATGACAGGTATATAAATAGATAATGACAGGACATAAACACAGTGATAGAAGCTGTACAGGTTATTAATGGAGTAGCAAGACAGACCCATCAATGGATGGGGTGAGGCTGTTAGGGAAAGTGTTCCTGGAAATACAAATTTTAAATTTACTCTGAAAGAATTAGGTGTAAGTCAAATGGATAATCCTTGGTAGAGGGAACAACATGAACGATGGCATGAAACTAAGAAAGAGCATATCTGCCAACAAAGTATAAGATGCATGACCAGGTCCTGGGCATGTGCTCAGTGGTTAGAGTGCTGGCCCGAGCACTGGAGTTGTAGGTTCATCTCCAGCCCTGGTCAGGGTACATGTGGGAAGCAATCAATTGATATGGCTCTTTCACATAAATATTTCTCTCCCTCTATCTTTTTCTCTCCCTCAACTCTAAAAGTCAATGGAAAAAATATTCTCTGGTGAGGACTAACAACAACAAAAAGATGCATGACCAGGTATAAGAAAAATGAGGCTGGAGAAAGCAAGGCAAAAAAATGGAGGGCTTATAAGTCATGTTATGGAGCTTGGGCTTTACCTAGTGTTATGTGTAAGGATTTAAGTGTCGGAGCAGAGTAGTTAGAATTGCATTTTGGAAAAACCATTTTGGCTTGTAGCTGTAAGGAGGGTGACCATAAGTAAGAGGAAGTTAGATGTAGGAGAAAGACCATTGAAGTGGCTGTTGGCCAATTACAGGTGAGGTAATAAGAGCCCAAACTACCAGAGTAATAAGAATAAGAAAATGGGAATAGATTTGGATACTTTTAGAAAATAAAACTGGTATTACCTGAACATTGAAAAGTTAACAAGGAAAGAGGGAAAGTAATCAGGATGCTTTTCGGGTTTTTATGTTGAGTGACTTAGTGAGTAGTGGTACCAATAATTGATTCAGAAAAGGAGGAGGAGCTAGTGTCGGGGGAGAAATGATGAAGTTTGTCTTGGATGTTGAATCTCTAGGTGGAGATGCCTACCAGGAGGTTGTCTACATAGGATGAAACTTAGGGAATGTGCCTGAACTAAAGATTAGATCTGAAAGCATTCTGCTCAACAGTGGAGGTGGAATTGACCAGAGAGAACAGGATTGCCATAGCCAATACGAACAGCAGCGTGCTAAGGCCGGAACCCTGGGCATTAACAACATGTAAGGGGGAGAGAAGGAAAGGTTAAACGATGCAGAGCCCCCAGAGAATATAGTCACAGACTTTAGAGAGTAGGTTCAGGAAGGATGAGCTGATCTACGAAGTCAAATACAGCAGAGGTCTAGTGGGATTAGAACTAAGAAACCTCTGTTAGACATACAATTGTTCATGGAGAACTTATTGTAAGAAATTTGGAATCAGTGGGAAGGTAGAAAGTCGAAGGCAATAGGTTGAATAGTGAAAAGATGCTTACAAAGGTGGTAAAACTATAAAGAAGATCAAGGAAATGATTACCCACAGAGCCAGGAAGATGCTTATACTTCTAGGGGGAAAGAACAGTGCACAGAGAGTTTTGGGGTAGCTGCAATTTTCTGTTTCTTGAATGTAGTGGTGTTATATAAGTTGAGTGTGTTATAGAACTAATTTATTAAATTGTACACATTTTAGGCACTTTTCAGCATGTATATCACAACAAGAAATCTTAAAAAATGAAATAAAAGTTGAAAGAAAGGAGACAGTAAGTACATGTAATTTTGAAAGACATGAATAAGAAGGGGCAGAATAAGACAAGGTGAGGAAGTGGGGATGTTGGTGAAGTTTGTTATTAGAATGGGAGAGACCTGAACCTGTGAGAAAGCTAGGAGAGATGGAGAAGTTGAAAACAGAGGAAAGAAAGGAGAAAATGAATTGAGCAAAACCCCAGAAACAACAGGTGCTTTAAAAAGGAGAAAAAACAATCTCTCCTTCCCCTAAGCCTGTTCATTTTTGTTTTTTTTGGGTTTTTTTTTGGAGATTGGAAAAATGAGATTAAACTTGGATAAGTTTATTTCTTATGCTCTTTATTGGGATCCTATAACAAAGAGTGCTGGTCTGCCAAATAATTTTGCAGCTGTTCAGTGTGGCAAAAAGGTGGTTTGTGGAGCTTTTATTTTCTTGACACAGGAAAATACAGGTTATAAAAAATCTTCTTCAAACAACTTTCCTTTTAGCTCCTATTTCTTAAAATGGAATACTGGAGGATGACAATAACCTGAGAGGTCTTTTCTACTGAAAATGACTAAAAATGCTACAAAATGGAATTTAAAACCTCAGCTGTTATCAATCAGGATACAATAAAAAACATAACCAACAAACGTCTTGTATTCTCCAATTTAAAACGTGGTTCATAACAGGCATTAAACACAGTTTTAACAACTATGCACATCAGCACGCACCACTCATTATGGTGGTTTATACATTAGTTCAGGTAGTAGAGCACCAGAAGACAGGGAATTATTAAGGAGAGATCATTTTTTTCATCTGAAAAGTTACTTGATTATGATATAAAATTGCAATTATGAGCATATGTTGTTTAAAAGAAATAAAGCCAAGAGAGACTGTGTCATGAATGTGAAGGTAGAGCAGATGATGCTTTAAGGAAGTTGTCAAAAGCTACTGATGGGTCAAGTAAGATGAAGATAAACAAAATCCGTTGGGCTTGGCAATCAGGAAGTTGTCTGCAACTGGAAACTGTTGTGAGCAGTTTCACTCGAGGGGTAGTGAAACACAAGTCAGACTGTAGTGGGTTCACTGCAAGTTGAAAAGATGCTGGAGAACACAGAGGACTTTTTAAAGAAACTAGACTGTGTATGGGAGAAGGGAAGGGGATGAGTAGAGCGGAATGCCAGTCCAAGGATGCCTCCAACACTGCTGGGCATGGGGCACGAGTATATGCAAACATTCTTTCATTGATTTAAAACATATTGAATGCCTAATACATGCAAGTTAGTGTTCTAAGATTAGGTAATAGGAAGTGAGCAAAACAAAAATAATTGCTCATATCTCCAGGTGGAAGACAGATAAATAAAACCATCACCAACACAACACATACATACACACAATCAGATAGTAATAAATGGTTATGTGAATGAGAGTCTTTGGTGGTGACTCAGACTGAGTTTTGGGAAACTCTCACTGGGATGGTCAATCCTTACAACAAGAAAAACCAGTTTGGCTCAGTGGATAGAGTGTCGGCCTGCGGACTGAAAGGTCCCAGGTTTGATTCTGGTCAAGGGCATATACCTTGGTTGTGGGCACATCCCCATTGGGGAGCGTGCAGGAGGCAGCCAGTTGATGTTTCTCTCTCATTGATGTTTCTGACTCTCTACCCTCTCCCTTCTTCTCTGTAAAAAAATCAATAAACTATATTAAAAAAAAACACACAAGAAAAAACAAGCATTCAATGACTGGAGAAACAGCATTCTAGGCATAAGGCACTGGGAACAGGTAGTGCAAAGCACGGAAGTGGGCATGTTTCAGTATTTGGAAAATATCTGTAAACTTGGAAGTACAGTAGGTAAGGAAGAGCTGCAGAGGAGGAGGTTCTAGAGAGAGAATGGGACCAGATCACTTAGAGCTGTGTAAACCAGGGTGAAGAGAGCTGCGTTTATCTTAAGTGGCATGAGAAGCTAGTTTGAAGCTAATAATAGGTGCTCAATAACTAGCGGCAACTGTAAGTAGACTCTACGCAATCATAGAAAGAACAATCCACACTCCCAAATAATAAATGTTCTCTGAAAAACTGACCTGTTTACAAGTTTTTAAATTTATGTTCATTTGTGTAAATATATGGCAATTTTTTTTGAGGCAAGATTTCTAGATTCACTGATGAGAAGGTAAATATGCGATTTTTATTTCACTGGAATAAAAGATTCCATTGGCTTAAATCCTATGCAAAAAAACAAGATGAGCGGGTGGGAGGAGGCAATGGGGAGATATGGACACATAATGTAATACCTTAATCAATAAAGAAAAATATATACATATTAAAAAAATAAAAATAAATAAAAAATAAACAAGATGAATCAGGAAGTAGCGAGGAAATGGGCTGGTGAGAACCAAATTAGCCGGGAAACCAAACATGGAATTTGATTGCTATGGATATGAGGAGGGACTTCCTCATGGGAGGGGCCACCATACCTCAACAGCATATCTGGTTTCTCCTTAGTAACACAGAACACAGGGACAGTAGTCACATTACTACACAACTCTCCAGGGGTCATTCCTATCACCCCCACTCAGAGTAAAGGCCATCTTTATTTAATACTGCGACAGTGCTCCTGACCCACCTTTTCCCTATTTCGCCTTCTAATGTCCTAACGGGTTATTTATTATGTTTATTATCTAGCTCTCCATTGGTAGAATGTAAGGTGCATGAGGGCAGGGATCTTTGCTTGGTCCACTGTGTACCCCTATGCCAAGAGTCTAGAATAAGTGTTGGCAGACTATGGGCAGCAGGTCAAATTCGGCCCACTGCCTGTTTTTGTATGGCTCACAAGGGTAGTATTTACACTTTTAAATGGCTAAAAAGATATTTCACAACATGTAAAGATTATATGAAATTCAAAATTCAGTGTCTATAAATAAAGTTTTATTGGGATACACCAGGCTGTACACATCTGTTTACAGACTATCTGTGGCTGCTTTTCATGCTAGAGGGGCATAGTTACGATAAAGACCACATGGCCTGCCAAGCTAAAATATTTACTATCTGGCTCTTTATTACAGAAAATATTTGTTGACGCCTGACCTAGAACATAATAAGTGTACAATAAGTAGCTGGTGAATAAGTAGATAATAAAGACTCCAAAATTCCTCTGACTTTACTTTATTGCCTAAGTGGGGAAATTACAAGTAGTAGTCCAAATGCTCTTCCATCTGCCTATATTACTCCTTCCTCCGATAAACATGGAGAACTCCTTCATCTCTTGGCTCAAATGTCATCTTCTTTGTAAGGCCTTCCTGATCACCCTGTTTAAAACAGTCAGCCATCTCCAACTGGAGCAGCCTATTCTGCTTCACTGAGTTTTTTCCTTATACTTCATGGCACTTATCCCATCTGATATACTGCATATTTTACTTGTTTGTTTGGTCTATCCCCCAACTCACAGAGATTTGTCTGTATTTAGTTCACTGTTGTATCCCAGATCCTGGAACAGGGCCAGGCATGTAATAGTTCAGTAAATATTTTTTAAAAATGTTTTTATTGATTTCAGAGAGAGGGAGGAGAAGGAGATAGAAACATCGATGATGAGAGAGAATCACATCGACCAACTGCCTCCTGCATGCCCCCTACTGGAAATCAAGCCTGCAATCCAGGCATGTGCCCTGACCGGGAATTGAACCCTGACCCCCTGGTTCATGGGTGGATGCTCAACCACTGAGCCACACCAGCAGGACAGTAAATATTAGTAAATGAATGAGATAATGCATATGTAAAGTACATGGTCCATAGTGAGCATCCATCTTAGAAACTAAAGACAACCTGTAAGATTATGGTTTTATATATTAAAATGCCAGAATAAATTAACACAACCTCCTAAGGGTCTCCTCTACATCACATTGAGAATGTGGTACATACTCTGGCAGAATTGGGGAGAAGTTACTAATACAGAGAATAGAAATTCAGTTTTACAATTATAGGGATAAAGAGATCTTTTTTAATCAAGATTTTGAAAGCATGTTTCATGTTGACACTTATTTTATTTTGAAAGTAATCTCATTCAAAAAGCCTCAAATTTAGCCTTACTCTTCACTTATGCCCGTGGATGAAGTGTAAACATTTGGGTGTTCATTCATCTGAATAATGTCACTAGTTAAAAACTTCCATTATTACTAATAAAAATAGCAACTGTATTTATATTGTGCTATGAAATTTGAAACTGTTTCACAATAATTAATTAGTAAATGACATGACAAACGCTATCTACATACTCTCATTTTAATAAACTATCATGTACTAGGACTTAATAGGAATGAAATCAGCCTAGATCTTACCTAATTAGAGAACATTTCTGTATTAGAATACAGTACTGAAAACTCAATAATGATTTCCAGTGGACAAGTTTTCATACTATGATTTAACAAAAATCTTACAGCTATTTAAAATGTTACAAATACAAATCTGTGACTCAATACTGCTGCCTTGGAGCATGTCTTTATTTTTAATTAATAGTAAAGATCCAATTTAAAGCAGAATGTGTCAACTGATTAGCTTTAAGTTCAGAGTTCTGTCATACATGTTTGTACTGTGGACAAAAAGTTAAATGAAGGAAACAAATGTAATTTTTTAGAACTTTTAAAATTTGTTTGTTAATCCTCACCCGAGGATATTTTTTCCATTGATTTTTAGAGAGTGGAAGGGAGGGGGAGAGGCACACAGAGAGAAACATCAATGTGAGAAAGACACACCAATTAGTTGCCTCCTGCACGCGCCCCCAGCTGGGGCCGGGATTGAGCCTGCAAACAAGATACATGTCCTTGTCAGTCCATGGGCCGATGCTACAACCACTGAGCAAACTGGGCTAGAACTTTTTTTAAGTTAAAAAATTTACCTTAAGACTTTGACCTAATGGATACCAAATGAACTGTTTATGAAAGCAGCTCTTTTTCTTTTCTTTCTCTTGCTTTTTTTTTTCCTTTTGGTTACAGACATTTAAATAATCTATATTTGTAGGGTGATATCTTAGAGATTACTTTACTATCAATATATAGAAGTAATAACCTGGGAGATAGCATTACCTATGAAAGGTCCATCCCATCTGCTATTCTTGCTGAAAGCTTTTCATGCACCAGTAAACTCAGTAAATATCAGAAGATAAAGCATAAGCCTACCACGCCACGGATTTACTTCTAATGTCTCCTCAAAGTGCTGCCCGATGCAACGATTACAAATGATTTTCTTCTAATGTCATTTTACATAACCCTTTTTTCTGCATGAGTAGTTAGTGCAGAATGAATGAATGAATGCCATTAAAACAGTTAATCATTATCTGGGACACTAGCCTTACTTCCTTCACTACTAGGAATCTCCATGACAAAGGCCAAGAGATCAAAACGCCAGCGCTGCCTCAGTGTCCTATTTCTAACAGTAATTTTTTATGCAAATGAAACTGCTGGGCATCTCCCTCTGTGACCTTGAGCTGCCCTTATCTAAACTGACTTTGATCCAATGAGGACTTGCATCTTGTTGCAGCTCATTACTATATAGGATATGCAATCAATTTCACTAATTAAAGGGAATTTTCTACTCTCGTGACCACAAAATGCACTTATTTCTATAATCATACATATGCTTAATGACTAGACTATGTTTTCATTTAATAACCCAATGCGTTATAGGAACATATATTAAAAAGCAAGTCTGTGAAGCACTTGATGTAAATGTATTCACAACCGAACGTAACATGGAGTAGAGTCCTGAGCTCAGCTCCAGTCTTTCTGCACGTATCACAGGTGTACTCACACCTTTTAAACCCAAATATACTCTTCATGTCTGAGAACCTTATCTTCCAAAAATTTTCCAACAAGCTAACAGTACAAGCATCTCAATATCCACGTTATTAAAAAAACAATTCTAGCCCAGTAATCACATAGAATTTCTCAAGAAAATGTTACCCCAAATCAAAAACTTGCCATCATATCAAAGCCCATTAGTTGAAAAAGGGACCTAATGAATGGCATGAATCTGACATTTAAGCATAATAAAAGTTGAATTAAAAATATACTTTTCCCCCCCTGTTTAAACATATCATTTTCGGTGCCTACTCAAGACATCATATTTGATTGTCTAAGTATTTTATTTAGTTTCATAAAGAATAGGCAGGGCAAGAAGAATGGATGCCTTCCCTTTCCTTTGATAGTATTTACAATAAAATGCCAAGAGAAATGTAACTGGTACACAGTCAAGAAAAATCACATCAGGGGCTTAAAGGAATAAAATAAAATAAAATAAATTTAAAAGTTGGGCTGTTTTGCAGTGAACTGAACCAATTCTGAGTCTGTGAGAAGGCAAAAATGATCCATGTAACTAAAGATACAAATGATGCCCTTTCTCCCCTTATCAGTGTTTTTCTGGGGTAGGTTCTCCTCACACCTGGAGGTCTTATTCCAACCATGATTTTGGTCAAAGCCATCCATTTGCAGTGTTCTGGCAAATATTCACACTATTACTGCCCTTTGAGGAACATTGGAAGAAATAGTCTTTAAGTTAAAGGCTTTGAACTTATTTTAAAATAAGGCATCCTTTATGAATTTTTTAAGTTTAATTTTTCCTCAGTGAAAAACAAATTTCCCTATATCTTAAAATGCCATTAAAACACCATATATAATAATATACCTATTTTTTGTGTTAAAAGAAGAACGATGACATGTATCTAACAGACTACCAATCCATCGGGTAATTCCTTAATTAGGCAGATTTTTGAAACATGTATTATGTACACAACAGACCGGAACGTCTCCTTTGGAGCATTTTCTAGTCTATCGGGTGATTACATCATTAAGCCACACATGCTACGTAGAAAAATCCTTATGAAAATTCATGAAAAAATGTACAGCACATCATTAGCATGCTGTAGACGTGTATGCTTTTGATATTTTCTCTGTTAAAAGAAACACACTACATGAAGTAATTAGTCCAGGTCATACAAACACAAGAAAGGTACCAGACTCTGGTGAAAATGAAAATTGTAAAAAATTGCATCTCTCATGGTTTCACTGAGAGTAATTTGCTTTATTGGAAAATGGATTCTAAAACAGTGTTCATTTGAACTGCAGCAGAATAGAGAGTGTTGCTTTACTGATTTGGTACTTCCTATACACACATAATTTCCTCTCTACCCCTCTTCTGATACTCATGGTTTACAAACCAGTGGGTTGAAAGTTGCAAATAATTAGTGGTCAGGCTATTAATTGTTCAAGGCCTTGCAGTACTGTGTGTCTGTATACTTATATATGTTCACTTTAGGTAGCCAAGAGTGTGAAGGACTGCATGAATGTATCTTTTGGAGTAAAACTATGTTAAAGTAATATAAACTGTTAGTATAACTCCTAATAGTGAAAAGATGATATATTAACAACATGAAGCATTAGGCAACATCTAAGAGATAATATATTTGGAAACTAAAAGAAAGGAAACACAAGTTTTATAAAAAGAAGTTATTAAACTTATTAATTTATGATTTCTCTTTTTGTGAATGAGATCCTTCCCCCACAAGAAAAATAACCACACAACAACAACAAAAGAGAACCTCAGCAAGCAGAGAACAATGAACATATGCAAGACAGTAAGGATCACAGTAATTCACTCCCTGAATGTTCTAAATCTTTGTGGCTTAAAAAGCACCCCAATTTTCTCCAAAGGTAGAGGCATTTATTCACTGGGCCATAGCTAATTTTACATGGAATGCAAAAATATTAGTTTAAGTTTAATTTACCACCCTATTTAAATATTTCCAATGTAGCTCTCAAACCTGCAGAGCTATCCCTCTGTCTATTTTAATTTTAAAGTAAGTTAGCAAAGGCTTCCTTCTTAATCCCCAGAGACTACCTACATAGTGACACAAACGCACAAATTTATGACAGCAACATAAATGCTCTTCTGAAGTAATGTGCAACATTAAGTGAAAATCGTTTCCTGGAAAGATATTATAGGTATCTATATTTTATTTGCCATCTTAAACATATCTGGGTCTTTATGGCCTTATTTTAAAAATGTATTTCCTTTTTATATTTCCTGGTGCAAATGGACTGCATAAATAAGCAATGTGCTATGAGGCTTCAGACCAGCCGATAAAACCTTTCAATTTTCATGCCAGCTTCTTCTTTTGTAATTCAAATCCGCCTGGAAACTGGCAGCTCTGAAAACTGAAACAAGCACTGCCACAAATACCTTGTAATGCTATCGACCTTGTCTGCCCATGCAGTGAGAAAGGGGGATGCGTATGTGTCTGCAGCCATCCAGATAACACAACTCATTTTTTTGGGGGGGGGCGGGGTAGGGATAACAGAAGCCAGCCCCAGACTGTGCACCAAAAGCAGTCATTACCAGGCATGCTGGAGAATAAGTCTCTTCAAAATACACAGTGCATTTAAAAACCATATATGAGGCTGAGCCACTGCTGTCATTACCAATTTTAATTTAGCTCCTTCAGTTTGCCAGCCAGATAAACTCTTTAGTGCTGTTTTTAATCTATTTGCCACATTTTATGTTTAAGATTATAGTAATATGGACAGGAGAAGGAATCACTTTTAGGGGAAATAAAGAAATAGATCCGCTTATCGGCGCCCATCAGAAAGTTCATTAATCAGCCAGGCTTTGTGCCCTCTAAATTGAAAGGTTAAATAATCCTCTCAGGAATATTTCTCGGCCCCTCCGCCAATTGTCCGGAGAGGAGCTGCCATTCATAGTTCTCGGGATCGGTGACAGGGTATCTTACCACTGTTTGGACCCCAAACAATGATGGACAAATGGCCTGGTTTACAAAGAACCTTTTAGTACATGGATGGAAAAAGGACCACAAGCTTGGATGCAGGGCCGAGGGATGAGGGGGGCATAGAGACAGGATGTGGGGGGAAGGGACAGGAAAGAACACATACATGTGTGAATGCATGGATATTTTATATGACTGTTTACTAGGGTGGACTATAAAACATAGAATCTACATTAATATACATCTTCTAACCATATTAAGTCTTTAACACACTCAAATCTGCATTTATATAGATATATCTCATACAATAGTACATAAATCATCATTGAAAAAATAGTGGAATAATAGAGCCATAGCTTTATTATATTTATTATCTGATACACAAGGGATCCAAATAAACTCCAAGATTTTCATTTTCACTATGACTCCACATGACTTACAACACATAGAACTGCCCCTCCCCACACCCAGCCCTGCTTATTCTATTGAAAAATACTCTTAACCATCAGTCACAAAGGCAGGGAATTCCACAGCTGTAAGACCCTGTCTGAAGGAGGGAAGTGATGATTTCTTGATTTAACAATATGCTCCATCTTAGCTCCTGCTTGCCTTCAAATAAAGAGCACAAACAACAGGAATGCTCTTTGGAAGATACAAATCCCATGCACCGAGACAGTGCTCAGTTCTGTGTTGTCTTTTTTGCTGGACTCATAGGAGAATGTGGGTGGGAATCTGCAAAACAACTGACCAAGCTTATACCTCCACATTCTGCTGTGAAGTCAGGCTGGTTTCTGGCATCAGTCATGTGAAGGCATGAAGCAGTTTTACCCAAAGTGCAAAAAACTGATATGTTATTTGTTTCATTCCTCATCTCATTAACATAAAACCTCTACCCCTAGCAGAAAGTATTCTAATTGGTATTTGTGTATGAGAATTATTTAATTTCATATTATTCTCATTATTTATAAAGGAAGCAGATTTATGTAATTTAGCATATGAAAGACAACTATATTCAGCTGACAATGACATCACCATTTAAGAATTATACATTTATTCACTAAATATTTTTTTTTTTCAAACTGATATGGTCGTTATGGTACACATTTCATACAGACATTTTCATTAGGAAAGGAAGTTAGCCTAAAGATTTTTTGTGGATCTACTCATGTCTGTATGATTTTTTAAGCAAATTAAATTTCTAGACCAGAAGGACAAGTATAAATAATTAGAAAATAAAAACTGAGGCAAATAATTTTGTCAACAAAAGACAATACTTGTATTTTAATTTCAATAACTATAAGAAGGAAACATTTTTAGGAGATAGAGCAAAGACGTCATTATGAATCTCCTCATCTTAGGCAAAGACATTACAATAATCTGAGTTTGTGCTATCAGTCCCAAGGCCATCTCTCCAGTTGTGAGGAGTCCAGGACTTTGCAGCATTGGAGCCGACATGGTATTGAACACAGGCTTTGCGCTAGATACTGTACTAAGTACTTTACGTTTATTATCTCATTGCATTCCTACAATAACACTAGAAGGCACTGTCCTCATTTTTCAGATGAAGAAACTGAGAATTTAGAAGATAAATATTTTAACTAGGTTTGCACAGCTAGTAAATTAAAGACCCAATTTGAACCTATTGATTCCAAAGCTGGTATTCTTTCCCCTATATTATGATAGGAAGAAAATTCCCTAATAATTTCCTCAGAACTAAATATGCCCTTCTAGCTTCATTTTATGGATTGTTTTTCTAAGGACAAACTTTAAGGAAAGTTCCAAAACCTAGTTCCCCTAACTGAAAAGGCATGTGGAGTAACCTACAAACACATTAAAGGAAAAATATAAAATGGGTATTTATAGACATGGATATATTACAAAATTATAAAGATGACTTCATCATCATCTATCTAATAGATTCAGTTCTACATGATTTTTGAAAAAAGGAATGAACATAACTGGATAGCATTATTATGAATTGATTCACACATCTGAATTCTTTTTACAAAGCTCATTTCTGATCATTCCCACAGAATGTTTTTAAGATGATCTATTAGTGTATTGTCATACCAAATTAAGGTGAAGGCTATTTTAATTCCAAACATATTTAAAAATTTTTTCCAATTAAATGCTCTTCAAACATGGAGCATTTTCCTCTATATAATAACTTTTGATATATCTGGAAAAAAAAAGAGTTGTGGGTTTTGGAGGACCATTGCTGAACTCAAAATAGCTGGAAGAAAACACAACCATACATAACTTAAAACATAATTCTCATGACTTTCTGATACGTGGGGATCAAATGAATTTCAAGTAGAAAATCTGGTGGATTTTATCCATAATTCATTAACTTTTGATCATTTAAAAGATTTAAGTTTTAAAACCATAAACTTAATTCAATGTAAGTTTACTACTGAAGTTTATACCACAACAGGAAATATATCACTAGTTTAGACAGTATTCATATCAACAAGTCCAAAGAGGTCTTTTAGGAATCTTTTCCTGTAGATTCTTCAAATAATTAACCAAAACCCTTAAAGGTCATGGTTGATCATGACTGTCAGTATCTAAATGATTCCTAAATCTATTAGGAATTACTGTAATCCAGCACATCACTCACATGCAATGGGACGTATTAATACACATGCAATCAATGGTCCAGTATACTTTCTCTACTTCTACTGAAATGTCCAGAAAAGATTATGACAAGCTCAACCATCTGGAATATATTTATTTAAGAAATGACATGAATCAACTGTTCAAAGTACATATGAAAAATAATCACTCAAATATGCTGAAATTATTCTACATAATACTTCTCTACTTATGTGTAGTTAACATGACAAAGAATAGGCCACATTCTAGATTTTTAAACTGCAATTTGTTATACAGTCAGATACTGAGAAGTGTTAAAATGCATGAATTCTGAAAATTCTCAGACTACTTGTTTATATTTATTTTGTCATAATAGGAAAACTTTCAAAGCATAGAATTGTGAATAAGAAAAAAGTAGTTTCCTTTGGGATCATATGACTAATGTATGTGTTCTTTTTAAGAATAAAATATTTTTTAGAGTTATATATACTAAAATTACAAATACTTAGAAATGGAATTTAATCACCCCAAAATTTAAGTATCAAAAAGAAATTGCCCCTATAATGACTATAATATAAAGTTGAACATACTAAGGAAACAGAGAAAAGGATAGTGAAGAGTCCAAATGTAATTTTCCATCTTTTTATCACCATCAGGGCCATTTGTTAACAGGTAAGAAAATGAAGACTATAATAAGTATTTCTTTAAATTTTTTAAAACAGAAGTAAAACTTGAGGCTGATACAGTAAAATATGTTAAGTCTTAAATGGAATCATCTTTGCCTCCAGCCTTTGGGGCAGATAAAAAAGCACAGGGACTTTTTTTGGTCAAATGAAGAAAAGAAGTTACTGTTTATAGTACAGTCTCAGATTCAATTAGTTTATTATTGAGCAACATGTACTACTGAAAAAATGAACAAAAATCAGGGCAATGAATGGGTAATAAGTAAAGATATTTAGAAGGTGGCAAAAAGGCAGCTGCTTCCAGGCCAAACATTTATAATGACTGTTTTCTAAACTGTGTATGTTACATACTTTTCAAAAAAGAAAGGAAGAAAGAAAAAAACCCTGCTCAAAATATGTCGTATTGGTTTCCCATTTAAAGCAAGTTAATTTCATTAAAATACTGAAAATCAATTAAGTTGGGAATTTCTCTAAGAGGATGACACCTCAATCTGTTTGAAAAGCAAATATGAAGGTTCTCTCTAAAAATAGAAATAAACTACATCTAAATCTATATAATTTTATTGTACTTCCATTCAAAAATAAGTTTGTATACGAATTATTTAAATGTCTGAGGAAACACTGAGAGAGGAAAAATAACATTCATTTATAATTTACAACACACACTTTCTTCCTCTTCCTTTTACAGAAGCTTTAGAAAATTGCTTTTTTATGATTTGGCAAATTGTATTTATTTTTAAATGAATCTCATTTATTGATATTGATAATTCCAGGTTTCATTTGCTTTGAAATTGCATTTTCCAATTGCTTTGAATGATAAGTTCTGGCAAGATGTGGTCCAACATGCCAGTGGAAATAGAGATTTAAAAAAATCAGTTGACCTACTCTATAAATGTAGTAATTATCTTTTATACTAAATTCAAAACATGGTAAGGTTGAAGTAAAAAAATTACCAGCAAAGTGTTCAACCCTAAATTCTTTAAGGACAGGTAAATAAGTATTAAAGTATTCACAGAAAATTTCCACTTGAAAAATCTTTAAAAATTTTAAGTCACCGTCCAAATGTATTTTCTATCTCGGTTATCACAGATGGAGTATTAGAAAACAATTTATTGGTGCTTACTCAGAAAATTCTTTTTATTCAGACACCAAGTAATTTTAAATATAAAGCAGTCTGATTTATTTTGTAGTTCTACACTGGAAAGATGGCCCTGAGGTCCAATAACAGAGTCATGTGCCTTCTAAATCATCAGAGCACAATTACATCACCTCCACACTGTTTTAATACTAAGGGTATTTTTTAATGAAAATGAAATCTCTGAAAATTTGACAGAGATGTAATATCTCAATAACAACACTTAAAGAGTCAAAACATTGAAATAGTGATGTCAGATATGAAGGAGAAACTACAATTTTTTTAAAAAGTACTACATCTTGAGGAAGTTGGCAAAGTGAAGTGAACTATCAAAATAAATAAATTTATAAGTGTTACTTTAGGATAATCTGTATGCTGGGCCTCAAAAAATAGTGCAAAGGAAAAAGTTGATTTAAATAATTCCAAAACAGAGTGAGGCCTACTTCTCATTCTCTTTTGGAGTTATTTAACATTTTAAAATACAACATGTAATCAGTTCTATATTCTTAAACACACACACACACACACACACACACACACACACACACACACACAAAGACCTATCTATCACTTGGTATCTACCATGTAGATGAGATTTTGGGTTCTGTAGTTCTGTTATGTAGCCAAGAAGCTGTCAGAAAGAGATCTAGAATTCCCAACATCTGTCCAATTAAGAGTCCATTTTCTTTTTTTCATGAAAAGAAAATATTCTGGCCTGAGGGAGACTTTTTGAAACTCTTTATTTCACATTTTAACTTATTAAAAAAGTCCATTTTAGTACTATGCAACTAGAAAATTGTTACCTACCCTATCTTACATCACAATTAATTTCAGAAAAAAGACTTGTGGCTGTAGCCTCACAATCAAATTCCACTTTCTTCTTCCTTTCTTTTGGACCATACAACATGTTTCTAAAGTTAAATTTAAATCTGTTGACATTTAGGGTTACCTACTGGGTGGTATGGCATATGATGCTTTAGAGAGTTACATTCTCATTTAGAGTACGAATTTCATTTCCATACTGTGAGAACCCAGAAAACATTTCTAAACTGATGTTTCCAGGGTAGGAGAGAAAAACTTGAGTGGCAAAACTAAGTGATATTTTAAATTATGATCCATAAGATACATTCTGGCATTCAGCTAGTTCAGGTAAGACTACTATTAACTGCTAGTAACCTCTGGTCACAAGCCTCTTCTAGGCTAGAAAGGAAGGCAAGGGAACTTCACTCCCCATTTCTCTGAGAGCAAGTATTTTACTCTTTGAAGTGTGAATTCTAGCCATTTAAATGTTATATATAAAGAATAATTTAAAATGCAATTCTTCCTTTCTGCTTCAACTTTTAAAGTAAAAGGTAGCAGGTTGTAACACATCTTAACAATGCACACAAAGAAATCCAAGGGCAAAGTTAAACATAAAAGATGTATTGTCCTTTTTGGTTCTTAATACATTCAGCCCCAAAGTAGCAAACTTCTAGCTACTTTTTTAAGTAGATTAAAATCAAGACGAACAAAATGTTCAAGGCATGTCAAATTATAGCCTCTACTAGTTAAAGATTCTGTTGGTTGTAAAACTCTGTTGGTGGCCATTTTGGCCTAGGATTTTTAATATCAATGAGCCTAGAAATGATAGGAGGTAGGGAAAGGGACTTCCCTTCTTGAATAGTTAATAGAGAGGATTTTATCTAGAATAAAAAATGAAAAAGAATATTCAAAGTCAGGCATCACCAAAATTTGAAAATATAACAAATTAAAATACAAGAACAGTGCTATATTATTGAAGATTTAAAAACCTTTCTAAACATTCTGAAGGAGGTAAATACGTAAACTATTTGGGAAATAAAAATAATATTTTTCTTTTTCCCATGCAGGTCTCCTAAGTGATAATCTAAAAGTCCTTAAGTCATATGGCAATTTGTAGCTATTAAAATATATAATAGATATATAGGCAGTGTTTTAGAATTTTATTAGCATGTGCCCTTTATAATGATGGTCTTAGTTTTTTATTAATCTAGTGAAGTCTAGTCAATTTGGGTTAAAAAGCTATTCTATTCACATACAAGTTGATAAGGATGCTTTTTTTGATCTCTCATGAAATTGCTGAGAGTAGTGAACATGTTTCCTTTTTAATATTCATCTTTTAGAATGTGTTCAAAGAAATTTCACAAGCCTACTTATACCAATCAACTTCACCACCTTTTTATGTTTGAAAAATAATACTCTATATTATTAAGCTTTAAAAATATATATATATCTTTTTTTCCTTTTTGTAAAAATATGTTTTTTATTGACTTCAGAGAGGAAAAAAGAAAGGGAGCGAGAGGGAGAAACATCAATGATGAGAGAGAATCAGTGATTGGCTGCCTCCCGCATGCCCCGCACTGGGGAATCAAGCTAGCAGCCCTGGCATGTGCTGTGACTTCCTGGGTATGTCGTCGTCGTCGTTGTCGTCGCTTAACCACTGTACCATACTGACTGGGCTCAAAAAATACCTTTCAGGAAAGTGATTCCTGGATAGATCTTAAATTGTATTTGCTAAACTTTAGGTGTAAATGTCCTTCTAGTCTTCCTGATAGGAAGGCAGATAAAAGCAACTGAAAAGTTCTCAACTGCAAATGAACATTTCCAAACTGAATATATTAATCAATTCCTCCCCCTCAAAAAGCATAGTTCATTTTGGGCAAGAAATGTATACTTTGATTAGAAAAAGAAATTAACCAATGATTAAGTGTAGAAATTTCCAGAGTTTTAAGAAGACTGGTTTAAATCAATATTCAGTAGCAATTCTAACCTAGGTTTCATCACTTGGTCATTGCTCTGATTGATGCCACATCTGAGTGTGAGGGCTACTATGAGTCAATAGATGGCAGTCCATCGCCTAGTAAAAGAACTGAAGATGACTAAACTCACCATGCATTCTGCTTTTATTCAAGATTAAGTATTGCCTAATTGTACACATTTGGATATTGTCTATACACATAATTATTTAACTATTTTATTTTAGATGTGTTGATATATATGTATACCTATTTCTGAATATACAAATTCTGCATTTATACTTGCATAGTAAACTATTCCTAATTTTCGTTTAGACTTGATAATCATGAATTGGGATAGCTGCTCCAATATTATTTTGAAAATTAACCAATATTCTAAGTTGAGACAAAGAGAGTTTTCAAAATGTTTTGTTATACCTATAGATAGAATATAATGCTATTCTCTCAAATAATTCATTTTGTTTCACTATTTTTTTCCTAACTATTATTTTTATAATTTGTTTTTTAAAAGCTACAATATTAAACAAATACTCAAATATTTATGTTATACTAAACACCAATTTCTAATCTTCTATGAGAGTTATATAAAAGAATATAGATACAAATTATGAAAAGAGTGGCTTTTAAATACCATCACTTCAAGTTTTCAAGATTGGAATTCTCTAAGTTAGGGGAAAAGGTAAAAGAAATGCAATATCAAATCCATTAGGCTATTACTTAATTAAAATACTGATAAAAATGCTATACAAAGAGTGATCATGATCTTGAAAGTATAATATGGTTGAATTCCCATCAAGTTTAGACTATAAGGATTTCATCACAGTATGTTAAGATAAAAAATGATACATAAGCAGAGATATAATGTATCTATAAGTCACATCTGCAAAAATACATGTGTACATACATGGGTACGTGTGTATATATATATTTTAGTTTTATAGTGAAGATTTTAAGAAAACCCAATTTGGGATTGAAGGATAGCTGAGTAATTACAGCTTTCTACTAAGAATCTTTAAATAAACTAAACAGTGATAACAGAATGTAGGAACAAACTACCTGATATTGTTCCTTGCTTCTTGAGCCTGTGGTAAGACATTGGTAGTATAAGTCTGTTTATTGGTTTACCTTTTATTTCATAAAGAGGAGAGCAGTAAAAAGACATGTTTTATAAAAACTTTGTCTTTTCTATTTTTACTACCTGTCTTTCATAAAGAAAACTTTTAAATATGTTAATCTTTAAGAAAATAGCTTTTAATTACATTGTGTAACTTTAAAATTAAAAGTAATTTTTATTATTGTTTCTTGCTCAGCACAACATAATATTTTAAAAGAAATGACTAGCGGGGTTTTGGTGAACTCTCAAAATGATTGAAGCTGACTATTAGAAATGAACTGACTTCATAATATTGAGCATTAGTAAACTGATTCCATAACAATGTTTTCTGCTTCTACTTAGCCTAAAATCACAATAAAAAGGAAAGCAGAGAACTGAATAACTTGAATAGTATTATAAGCAGATATTTATACATGTTGAATAAGTCAAGAGGGGCTTAAGCATATGACAGCTGAATTGTTCTATATGAAAGATACATTAAGCTTTGTCTAGCTTTATTAAAAATATATGTAAATATTTCAGTAAAGCCAGAAAATTGATAATGGGAGATATTGTGGACTGTATGCTTGTGGACTGTAGATGATACAATATATTAGACGCTAGATTACTATTATTATTTTTTTTATGGTTCCTAGCATATACTTTTTCCCTCTTTAATTTGAATTTAACCCAGGAAAACTGAGAGATACCATGACGTAATCATTAAACGATGTGAGCAATGAAACAGAATCAAAATCTTTTAAGAACAGGAAGATAAAGGATAGAGTAGTGGGCAGGGGAGAAGAGAAAAAGTACATTATTGCTCTCTCAGTGCAAAAACTCTTCAGATGTTTATTATCTTCCAGCAGAAGATGCTTGTCTATATTTTATGGTCAGCAGTTCAGAGAAGGGTAAATAGGCTAGGTCCTGGGGAAAATAAAAAAGGTGTTTCTACTCACCGTTAGGTGATACTGCCTCCAGATTTCTGGGCAAGCCTGGAAAATAAAAATATTGATCAGCTGGGAGCATGAAACAAGGTACTTTACAGCCTGTTGGTTTTGGCATAACCCAGCATCCACCGGTGTCGGTCACAGGAAAATAAGAAGCTTAACAGAAAGGGTCTGCATTTCAGCTTCAAAAACCTGGCTAGACAGTTTAATTGAATTTTACACTGGTTTA